>JAESUZ010004310.1:0-600000 GCA_017311185.1 Proteles cristata cristata
ACCAGGAGCCCTGTCCCCTGTGCCATATCCAGGGTCCCCCCAGTGAGCCCGCATAGACCAGGAGCCCTGTCCCCTGTGCCATATCCAGATCCCCCAGGGAGCCCACGTAGACCAGGAGTCCTGTCCCCTGTGCTGTATCCAGATCCCCCAGGGAGCCAGCGTAGACCAGGAGCCGTGTCACCTGTGCCGTATCCAGGGTCCCCCAGAGAGCCCGCATAGACCAGGAGCCCTGTCCCCTGTGCCGTATCCAGGGTCCCCCAGGGAGCCCTCATAGACCGCAGATAGACCAGGAGTCCTGTCCCCTGTGCTATATCCAGATCCCCCAGGGAGCCAGCGTAGACCAGGAGCCCTGTCCCCGTGCCGTATCCAGAGTCCCCCCAATGAGCCCGCACAGACCAGGAGCCCTGTCCCCGTGCCGTATCCAGATCCCCCAGGGAGCCCGCATAGACCAGGAGCCGTGTCCGCTGTGCCGTATCCAGAATCTCCAACTTTCCCTGATGTGTCCCTGCACACCTTTGCACCTGCCTCCTGCGCCTTTGAGTCGAGGGCTCGGCCACTCGTAGGCGGGTAGGCAGTCATCCCTCCCCAGCCCTCCGGGCTCCTGGGAACGCCCCGTAGCCTGGCTCTGACACTGTGCGCGGGGCCTCGTACCTGGCAGAGGTCTGTCCGTGACCGTGTCCCTGAACGTTTCCCCGGAGTTAAATCCTGCTGGTACTTTGCTTCATGAACTCTAGCCTCAAACGGCAAGTCCCCCTCCCCCACTGGGGAAGGAACTCCGCGTGACGCCATTGGATTACTAATCTGTGCTGTCCGTTCAGAAACACCGAATCCTATGACTTCAGTCATTCATCTCCACTCTATCATCCTAGAAGGCAAAATGGGAGTGAGTTTTTCAAAAACAAAAAAAAAGATCCCAAAACGATTTTGGGTGCAAGCCTAGAATTTCAAGGTTGGTCAAGTTTTAGTTGGAGTCGGCAGCTTTATACTGTTATTATCCTGAAGGTCATTTTCATCACAGAGCAGTAAAGTTTCATTTCGTCGTTTTTCACAGGAAAACCGTTGATCTTACAAATGGGGAGATGTTCCCGCGAAGCCCGAAGAAAACATGATTTCTGCTCGGAGCCAGGATGGCCTGCAGAAGAGGTGGTAAATGTGATAGTAAAATTCTTGACGTAGAGAATAATTCATTAAACCTTGCTATTCCCAGATGGAAGGGGAAGGGAACATTTTAATTTCGTGCCAATATGTGGAGTAACGGATGAGCCTCACGATTTAACTTGAACTGTGCTTCTTTATTCTTATCTACCGAGTTAAGGAAACATGAATGGAAAATAGCTCACATTCCAAAAAAGGCTATAAATTTCCCTTTAGGGCTGGGACATTTTAGTCTTTAAAAGATTTTGAGAGTTGGCTGCGGGAGCAAACGCACATTCACCTTACTTACAGCCATTTGTGAAACCCGTAAGGATAAAAATCAGGAAAGAACAAAACTCCCTCTAATGGAATCCCCAGGGACCTTAAGTCCTGGCGCCTGAGTGTGACAACACACTGAGGTATTAAGATTTGGACACTATCAAAGAAGGGATGACGAGAAAATCCTGATCATACATTACATGTCCTGGAAGAGCAAACATTGTGTTTTGTGTGTGGAACAGAATAGGAGAGAAGGAAGGGATGCCACAAAAGATGCTATGCAATCATTCCTGTCTTTCCCTTATGACTGTACCCTCCCGTCCATTACCTTTTATTTTTAAAATGATTTATTAGTTTATTTTTTTGAGAAAGAGCCTGCAAGCAGGGGAGCGGCAGAGAGAGAGAGGAGTCACAGAATCCAGAGCAGCTTCAGGCTCTGAGCTGTCAGCACAGATCCCGACACGAGGCTCAAACCCACAAACTGTGAACTCATGACCTGAGCTGAAGTCGGAGGTTTAACCGACTGAGCCCCCCAGGCGCCCGTTAAGCGTCTGATTCTTGATTTCTGCTCAGGTCATGACCTCGTGATTCATGACATCAAGCCCCAAGTAGGGCTCCGTTCTGTCAGTACAGAGCTTGCTTGGGATTCTCTCTCCCTCTTTCAAAATGAGTGTAAGCAGGGGTGCCTGCGTGGCTCAGTCGGTTAAGCGTCTGGCTTTCGCTCGGGTCATGATCTCATGGTTCATGCGTCCAACCCTTGCGTCAGGCTCTGCATTGATGCACCCTTCTTGGGATTCTGTCTTTCTCCCTCTTTCTCAAAATAAAGAAAGAAACTTCAAACAAAACAAAACAAAAAGAAAACAACTCCAGAGGAGCCTGATTATTCTCACTGATGGCCTCCCCACCATCACATCTCCATCTTCTTCCCATACTCAGCCCCCAACTCCTCACCTGTCCCATCTACCAGTTGTACTTAAACTTGTGTGTGTGTGTGTGTGTGTGTGTGTGTGTGTACACGTGTACCTCATTCACGTGTCTCTTCATTTCCCATCCAGGAGGTGAGTTGGGCAACTTGCCTCTGCCAAGGCTGATGTCATCAATGGGCGAGTCACAGAGAATTATGACATCTGAATGCCTGCGGCCATGACTACCTGAGGTAAGTATACCAGAGGCCACCATGAGACACACTGTATGCAGAGACGCCTACATAGCATTTCACAGAGACTCATGTAGGGACTCAGGGAAATGAGTCAGTGCTCGCTTGCGGGCTCTGGAGCCCAATACAGCTTTTCAAATGGTTTTTAACATCAGAGTGTGTTTGTAGGCTAATGACTGTGATTTGGGGGAGTGGTGAAAGTTGAAAATGCAGGGGAAAAGAGGTGGTCCCTGAGAGAGAGCACAGGGGTGTGTATGTGGAAGGCCACCCGCTGACCTACGTAAGTACCAATCTTTCTGGACTCAGATTCGTACCCCTTGAATGTCTGGCAGCCTTGTTAAGGCCCATCGTTCAATTTCACGTCAAGTGACTGAGTGTGTTGGCCTCGGGTGGTGGCTCTGACGGTCGGGTACGTGGATTCCTGGATGGGGTCCCCAGTGGCCTCGAGGTCTGGTGGTAGGAGTGGGGACAAATGCCTTCAGTTGGTTTGCTGAGTTGGATTAACGCCTGAGGATTAAGTGGCTCTTGAAGGTTGTAGATAAGATGCAGGTGAGTTTGTCTGCATTTGCCTCTGTTTGCCTTGAGGCTTTGGGCGTGTCCCGGCCTTTGGGACTCCAAGTTGTGACTCCTTTGTGTTGGTGACCACACAGCCCTGTGTGTGTGTGTCTGCGGCTCAGGCGTGACTTTCTAGAATGCAGATTTGTAGAGTGTGTTCCCTGCTTATGTCTTCCTTTCCTTGTGTCCTGGTTCTGGTCTTCGCGATTAACGTGGGTAAGACGGAATTCCTTTACCAAAGATGGATTCTGTAAAATTTTTCTTTTAATGTCCATTTATTATTGAGCAGGGGTTGGGGGGGTGGAGACGGTCAGAGAGAGAGGGAGACACAGAATCCAGAGCAGGCTCCAGGCTCTGGGCCGTCAGTCAGCACAGAGCCTGACATGGGGCTCGAACCCACGAACTGTGAGATCATGACCTGAGCCGAAGTCGGACGCTTAACTGAATGAGCCCCCAGGCGCCCAAAGATGGTCTCCACATGCAGTCAGTCCAGAAGGTGCTTTGCGTTCTGATAAACTACCGCACCTGTCGGGAGCCTACACGCAAGGACATCCAGAGGCTTCCCCTTCACTGGGTGATCCCTGATCCCTGCAGCCAGTCACCCCAACAACTAAGCCCTTAGAAACTAAGCTCCTGCCGCCGATCTGGGTCTCGGGCCCTTGAAGTGAAAGATGACAAACCCGGGTCCTTAGTAATTAGACAGGTAATTCTGAGAATATGGGCTCTGACAGCTAAGTAAACTGGGTGTCGTAACTCCCCACATGCCAGTCAGTTCCATCCTTTATAAAAACGTAGTGAAACAAGTGTCATTGTGATGATGCTCAGGGACAGAAGACAGCCTGGCGGCCCCAGGACGTCCTCATAAAGGGACTTTTAGTGACTCTGGGGGCTGTGTGTTAGTTTCTTCAGTCGATGAGCATGATGAGCGTGCGTCTTGCACACCAGGGCGTGTCGTTCCGACCTGCGGGTCCGGTCCACCCGCATGTCTTCCCAGCTGCCGGCGGGTTTGGCAGAATGCGGGTTCAGTCTATTTCTCTGAAATGCGTGGGGTAAAATGCCCTGTTTAGAATCGTTCTGAAGATAGTGACTTAGGTACGTTTTCTTAAAATTTAATCAGGTGCTTTGGCTTCGAGAGATGAATGAGGGTTTGTACATTTGAACAAGACAAATTCTGATGATTAGAAAAGATGTTTTATTCCTACACTTCATCTATGTTTTCCCTCTTTTATATATATTATGTATATCAGTATGTGCTGAATCCGCATAGTATTTAATGTATGTTAATACGTATGTGTATACGTATTACATACGTAATACATAGATTTTATTACTCAAATATGTAGTATATAAATATATAACATTAAATACATATATTTTAAACAAATAAAACAAATTATATATAAGCATATTTTAAATACACATATATAAGTGTATATAGTGTGTTTTTTTTGAGTGCACCTCTAAGTCACAAGGGAGTGTGTATATATTTGAACAACAAAAATTCCAGTTACTAGAAAAGACCTTTTATAGTGTTTTTTCCTTATATGTTATATATAAGTATGTATTAAATATCTATAATGTGTAAATGTATGCTAAATATACATAACACATATCAATATACGCTAAATGTATATAACGTATCGGTATACATTGAATATATATAACATATAAACACATGTTAAATGTATACATATTTATTAAATATATAAAGTACACATATAAATGTGTACATAGTGTGTTTATTTGAGTTAATCTGTAACTTACAAAGAAAAGTACTTTACGAGTTTACTTAATATACTTGGTTGGTATTTATAACAAACAGTTAAAATTTTCACATCCATATTTTGCCCTTTTACATTTAAAATGTTTGATATGTATTACAGACAAAATGGATTGCACATAATATCTTTAACCCAGATGTTCCTTGTAAGAATTAGACGTATTTAACAATTCCGTTTTATAAATGGTTACTGGCTTGATCTTTATGTCATTACAATATTACTCAAATGTTTATCTCAAGTAATATTACTGTAACAGTCTCGTCTGTGCAAGTCATCACTTAATTCTTTTCCTGAGAAGCTAAAGAATTTGGGTTGCCCCCTATTATTTACCATTCTCTCCTAATAGCCAACATTAACCTCACTCTGTTGCTTTATTCTGAAGATCGGCTCACAAAACCGTAAACATGAAGACTGCAAAATAATAAAAGTTCACAAAACCAAAGTTATGGTAGGCCGTATGTATATTGTAGGGAATCGTTATTTATATCTCCAAAGAGAAATATCACGCTGTAAAAACATAAGCAAAATCAGTTGAGAAATATTTAAAATGGGACTTTCAAATAATGAAAAGCTAATTTCTTCACTCTTAGTAAGATGATATTTCATTTCTCATTTCAATAAATACAAAAGTGAAATCCTAGAGTCTGTAGCTAAATAACTTAAAAAATTTGTTTTAATGTTTGTTTTTGAGAGAGAGACAGCAAGAGCAGAGGAGGGGCAGAGAGAGAGGGAGACACAGAATCCGAAGCAGCTCCAGGGTCTGAGCTGTCAGCACAGAGCCCGACGTGGGGCTCGAACCCACAGATTGTGAGATCTTGCCCTGAGCCAAAGTTAGACCCTTAACGGAGTCACTCAGGTGCCCCTAAAAACTCTTAAGTGAGTCAGAAGAGACTCAGCCTGTTGCTTTAGCAAAGCAAATGCAATTAAACAGAATTAAAGGAAGAAAAATGGATAAAAGTAAAGATGGTAAGGAGCTTGCAGTATCCACATAAAGGTTGTCTAGAGGAGGGGCCGGAAGAGGAAAAAACAGGAGATAAAGGTCAAAAGATAAATAAAACAGGCAAACCCTTTAAAGGAGCAAAAATGGGGCAAAACCAGTCGAACTTAATCACTTATAAAAATAAGTATCAGTGCGGTAGAAACACTTAAGAGAGAAATTGTCAGACCAGTGTTTTGCTGTCTGCAAGATACAGATCTGCTAAGTTTCAAGCCGCAGATTTAAGGAGTTTGTGGTGAGTGGATTGCAGAGATTGTAGCAAAAACAGCCACCAGTGTTTAGATGATTCTGGAACAGATTGAACCTAACTTCCTGGTGATGCTAGGTTTGAATAAGACAAGACTACACACGTATTAGCATCTGTGAAGAACAGGGAATTTTGAGAGCTGGGCATAAGAAGAGTAGCCTAAATTGGAGTCCAAGAAGAAATATCTAGAAATCTCAGAGAGAAACAAAAATTGTTACTTAACATGGACAGTGGAGTCAAGTCTTAGGGTTGAGTCTTCTGAAAAGGTAAATTTTCGTGGAACCACAGGGTAGGCTACCTGAATCCCGGAAATCATGTCTCTCTCTCCTGTTAAATTCTGGTAAATCATCTGCAGATCAGTTTTGTGTGATACACACCGTAGTCTTTTATAATATTTTAGATTTAATTCCTGTGGTTCCCTTGAGTTTCTGGGCAATGCCAAAGGCCAGGAAAGAATTTCACTAGAACCCACAAAACTCTTTTACGTTTGCTTCTTTCCACATGGATTAATTCCTTCTGAATCCTCTTTCTGGCTTCTTCCCTGAGACAGAGTTTTCTTTCTTGTTTGCATGCTTTGTCCATGCTGGGCTCCTGTTTGAAACTGTGGGTGGGTCAAGGTTACGTGCCAAGTTCTTTTGCTCCATAAGGGCGACTACGGTTTAATGTGCTTGCGGGTATTTCGCAAGCTCATGAGGAACCCAAAAGAAATAGATATATTGCGAAAGATCCCACTGCTATCCGTGAGTATGGCCTAAGACGTGTGACGGAGACGTGTAAAAATTAAAAATCGCCATGTAACTTCATGATGCAATTTCTTTTCCACGGCAGCGTCCAAAACTCTGGAACCGAATCCGTTTAGTGGAGATTTGAAATACAGATCTCTCCCAATAATGCTCAAAATACACGATAGAGGAGTGTATATGTTTAATTCATATACAGTATAAAAAATAGCATCACTTCCTTTCGGTGGTCTAGGGGTTTAGTCGTGTTGAGTTATTAGAAAAGATGTGTGCTGAGGCCAGTGGGTTGAGTCGCACGACATGAAATCGGCATTGCTGACATCTATGAAGAATAAACGAAATGAGGAGGGGGAGTTCAGAGTGTCGCGTGAATATTTATGAAGCTTGAAAGAGCGAGATCTGATCATTCTTTTCAGTGACAAACAAGTACAAATCTTAATGTAGATAAAAGGTGGCATCCTGAAGTTCTATTCTGTTTCATATATTGGCGTAATTCCTTAAGGAAATTAACTCCTACTTGCTGCAAAATTGAGTTATATTATCTAATCAAACTTTAATTCTTAAGACATAATGTGGATTTAATACATTTTTGAAATGATGAATTAACTAGAGATTGTAAAGTTATTCCTTTACTCAGTTTTTGGCGGTACGACAGCGCTAATATTAAAGGCTCACTTGAATGAAATTCATAATTCTTACAAAGTCAAAGCGTATTTGTCAAGAACTCACCAAGTGACCGTAAACTTTTACTGGAACACTTTTAAGTGACCATTGGTTTTTGTTTGTTTCTTTGGTGGAATGAGATGTAAATCTGGAGAGAAAGAGTCGTAGACATATGCGAATTCTAGGTTTTTGATCCTAATATTGCTCATTATCTGTAGAAAAGTATCTCCTCTCTCTGCGACGTGCATACATTGTCAGGTCATTGGTCTAGACAAGTGTTTATCAGCAGTGATCGGGGAAGCACGCACAGTGTCCTGGGTCTATGCCAGATTGATTCCAGGGCGTGGAGGAACTTAACTCATGGCCATCAACTGTGTAACGTACACACGGTAAAATAATTCAGAACATAGAGTGTATCATTCATGATCCACCCACAAACCAGGACCCTGTCCTTCCCCCACCAGCCAGCTGGTTTAAGACGGGGATGTTTGGCCAGAGTATCGAAAGAGCTGGAGAAAGACACTGGGGATGGTGAGCCTCTGAAGGCACGGACCACCTCAGAGGAGCAGTGCCATCTCTTCAGGGCTACGCGGTGGATCTGGAGGCCACGCCCCAGCGCCAGGTGGGGAGCCGTGGCACCGTGCAAGGGACGGAGAGCCACTCTTGACACTCCTGACACTGTAGATTTACAAAGAAGCCGTGCGGAATTTTACTGCACATATGTGAAGTTTATAAACATCAGTCGGTTGAGCGTCCAACTTCGACTCAGGTCACGATCCTATGGTTCGTGGGTTCCCGTGTCGGGCTCCACTCACAGCTCAGAGCCTGGAGCTGCTTCAGATTCTGTGTCTCCCTCTCTCTCTGACCCTCCCCTGCTCACGCTCTGTCTCCCTTTCTCAAAACTAAATATTACAAATTAAAAAAAAAAGATACTAATGGTGAACACTCTTCTTACATACGCTTCTTGCAGATTTTTTTGACATCTACATCTTAAAGATTTTTTAGTTTTTTTTTTTTTTTTTTTAAATTTATTTCTAGGAGGCAGAGAGAGAGACAGCGTGAGCAGGGGAGGGTCAGAGAGAGAGGGAGTTACAGACTGAAACAGACTCCAGGCTCCGAGCTGGCAGTCAGCACAGAGCCCGACACGGGGCTCGAACCCACGAACCGCAAGATCATGACCTAAGCGAAAGTCGGACGCTTAACCGACTAAGCCACCCAGGCGCTCCGATTTTTTAGTTTTTAAGTAATATCTACATCCAGCATGGGGCTCAAACTTTCAAACCTGAGATCAAGAGTTGCACGCTCTACTGAATGATTCAGCCACACGTTCTTCCTTATCGTTTTCTTTTCTTTTCTTTCCTTTTCTTTTCTTTTCTTTTCTTTTTTTTATAATTTATTTATTTTTGAGACAGAGAGAGACAGTGTGAGCAGGAGAGGGTCAGAGAGAGAGGGAGACACAGAATCCAAAGCAGGCTCCAGGCTCTGAGCTGTCAGCACAGAGCACGACGCGGGGCTCGAACCCACGAACCGTGAGATTGTGACCTGAGCTAAAAGCAAGTGTTGGATGCTTAGCTGACTGAGTCACCCAGGCATCCCTCCTTCTGAGTTTCTTAATCACGTTTTCTTTTTTCTGGCTTTCGTCATTGTAAGAATACAGTATATAATACAGACTACAGACAGCATACAAAGTTTATGTTACTGGTCAGCCGTGTGTGTGTTTATGACATTGTGCAATAAGCTATCTTATTTTTCTTAAATTAATTTATCTTTTAGCTCCATTTTATATATTCACATTGTATGCATTGATATCTACACATAATGTGTTTACCCAGGTACATAAACACACATAATACATACCTTCACATGTATGTATCATATATAGTTATCTATATGTATATTCATTTAATGCTTATTTTTGAGAGAGAGAGGCAGCGTGAGCAGGGAAGAGGCAGAGAGAGAGGGAGACACAGAATACGAAGCAGCTCCAGGCTCTGAGCTGTCAGCACAGAGCCCGACGCGGGGCTCGAATCCACAGACCGTGAGATCATGACCTGAGCTGAAATCGGACACTCAACCAACTGAGCCACCCGGGCGCCCACATTGTTTGCTATATTATTGACACTAATGTAAACTGTAACTTCTGACAAATGAACACACACAGTTTCTTTTTAAAATTATGCATTTTATGGGTGCCTGCATGGCTCAGTCAGCTGGGAGCTGACTCTTGATTTTGGCTCAGGTCAGGGTCCCAGGGTCGTGGGATAGAGCCCCGCGTCGGGCTCCCTGCTGACCGTGGGGCCTGGTTAGGATTCTGTCTCCCCATCTGCCCCTCTCCCCGACCTGCACCGTCTCAAAAACAAACAAGAAACCCCCATAGTAATAATAATGAATCCATATTAAATGTGTTGCTGGCGTAGAAATCTTTAGGAGATTCACTGGACCAATAAAGACTTGCTTCCTCTAGCAAAATCCCGGAAGGACTTGTGAGAAATCAGGGGGCAGAGATGGTGGCAGTAGAGGCATATATCTTCCCCCCGCAGGTAAGGGGACCGGCAGGGTGGCCGGGCGTCGTCGGAAGAGCAGGCGATGGGAGGGCTCACAGTGGCCGGTGGGAAGTCTGCGGCGCTCTGTGTAGAAGCACGGGGTTGAACGCGGGAGGCGTTTCCGCGTGCACGTGCGTCCGTTCTAAACAAAGCTGCAGCAGGGCTCCCCACGCGTGAAGGGACTCGGGCCGCTTTTTACTCCTGCGCGACTCACTACTTCGTGGTTCGCGAGTTCAACCCCTGCATCAGGCTCTGCGCTGACAGTGTAGAGACTGCTTGGGATTCTCTCTGCCTCTCCTTTGCTTGTGCTTTCTGTTTTCAAAATAGATAAATAAATCTTAAAAAAATAAAAATGAAAACTATACTTATATACACGTGAGAACAAAGTAAGTCAGTACTTCAGACCAGCCGTTTTTACTCTGAGCATTTCTCCTACTAACCCTGTAAACATCACTTAGGCGACCTATTCCTCCTCAAGAGCCCAAAACAGGACAGAGACACAGTAAGACCTTCCTAAGAGTGGGGTGGAAAAGTGAATCTGGTTAAGAAGGAAAATAAACATGTGGGCACCTTAATTTCGCGGATATCAGGTCCCTAAAGGCAAATATTTCTTTCTAGGATTTAGAAGCTCCGTTCTGAGTAACAAATTGTGAAAACGGTTTGCTTTTAGCAAGAAATGCTAAAAAAATCCACAACTGTGGATGGTTTTGTTTCCTTGGTTGGGGGGCATTTGTCTGGGACTTTGCATTCCTGAGGAAGAACTTTTTGTTGTATCTTAACCTTTCCTCAATCCTGTTTTGGCTCTCTGTCTTTAACTCATTACTTGGGTGATGAATTCTCAGAAATAATTTTTTAAAACCTATTCTTACAGAGGCACCTGAGTGGCTCAGTCGGTTAAGCATCAGACTCTTGATTTCCGCTCAGGTCATGATCTCATGGTTCGTGAGTTCAACCCTTGCATCAGGCTCTGCGCTGACAGTGTAGAGACTGCCTTGGGATTCTCTCCCTCTCTGCCTCTCTTAGGCTCACACATGCTCTCTTTCTCAAAACATATAAATAAAGCTTAAAAATTAAAACTAAAAACTATACTTATATACACGTTATGACAATTCTGTGTTACTCTGTTAATGTCTTGGTGCTGACCACCTTCCATTTCTTCAGCCGGCCTTGAGAAATGGAACGATTGTAGCGTTTCTTCTTCTTCTTCTTTTTTTTTTTTAACAGGCATTTATTTATTTATTTTTTATTTTTACAAATAGTTTATTGTCAAGTTGGTTTCCATATAACACCAGTGCTCATCCCCACAAGTGCCCCTCTCCGTGCCCATCACCCCCCCCACCCCCATCAGCCCTCAGTTTGTTCTCAGCATTCAAGAGTCTCTCTCATGGTTTGCCTCTCTCCCTCTCCCCCACCATTTCCCCATCTTCTCCCCCTTGTTCCTCCGTTAAGTTCCTCCTAATCCTCCTGTACGTGTAAACATATGGTATCTGTCCTTCTCTGCCTGACTTATTTCACTCAGCATAACACCCTCAAGGTCCATCCATGTTGCTCGATTACAGCGTTTCTGCATAATTCGCCCTGGAACTTTCTCTCCGTGTGAAACTTGCCTTTCCCTCTTTCTCAAATGGTATGTTAAAATAGATATAACTACAGACCATTATCGAATGTGTAGTGGACGACTTGACTTGAATCATTACTGTCGTTGGACATGAAGAATGACAGGAGCTTGAAACAGAGCTACAAACTCTGTCCGTAGTGGTTTGGGGTCATAGTTACTGCGTACTGTTCAACTCAGTGCCGTTTACACACGTACTTACACGAACTTGAACTGCTCAAGGCCAGTGCTCCAGCCTCTCCCTTGATTATAAAATACCCTGTTTAACCCGAGAGCCTGCAGAATCCACGTGGACTCCTACTTCTTTTCATGATTTGAGCCTAGAAGCTTCCCTGCCTTCTTCCTCCTCCTCTTTCAGGATATTTTTCCTTCTCCTCTTTATTCCTGCTTCTCCGTATTATTACTGTGCTCTGTTGTTTGCAAATAATTAGAAAGGCCCTTCTCTTAAAGTAGTCAAGTGGAGGAGGAGGTTCGCGTGGAGAAGCTCCTTCAGAGAGGTGCCAGGTTTACAAATCAAATCTAGCGAAGTACAAAAAATAAGACGTCGTTACCAAGTGCGTGGTGTCCGGAACCATAATGCGCATTTAACAGTGGAAATCCATCCGTGTTTATCTCTAATTCTGTTAACGAGAATAAAGATGCAAAGCTATATAATCCACTTAGTACATGCAAGAAAGCATGTTGAATACGCTCAGGAAAACTCACGAGGAGAATGGATAAGCAAATTGTGGTCTCTTCACTCAGTGGGATACTGTGTGCCAAGCAGAGGAAAATCCGGTCCCTCCGTAGAAATAGTACGGGTCACACTCATACACGTGAGGGTGAATGGGACTAACAGCCGCAGTTGGAGGTGTATTTATATGCGGAGCTTAACATTTATAGGAAGCTCAGCGAGAGGTAAGAAGCGTGGTAATCGCACGGAATGCAGCCACTGAGGATGGACACATTGAGCATTGCGACCAAGGTGGCAGCCTCATGGGCTTATCTAAGTATTCGGTTATTTAAAGAGAAGGACCCTTTTAATTATTTATAAATAATAGAGCACGGGTTAAACAAGTTTTTAAAGTGACTTCATCAGAAAGAAGATAAAATCATGTTTATACACTTATGAAACACAGAGCATTTCACTGTCGGTAATTTAAAAAAAATTTTTTAAATGTTTTATTTATTTGAGAGAGAGAGACAGGGGAGGGTCAGAGAGAGAGAGGGAGACACAGAATCTGAAACAGGCTCCAGGCTCTGGGCTGTCAGCACAGAGCCCAACACAGGGCTTGAACCCATGAACCGCAAGATCATGACCTGAGCCCAAGTCGGACGCTTCACCGACTGAGCCCCCCAGGCAGTCGGTTGGTAATTTTTATCTCAGTAAATTGAGTGAGACGCACGCACACAGTTACAGGCACAGTAGACATAAGGAAAGATCTTTGAGGTCTTTTCTCTCTGGCCGTAAAACCTGTATCCATTTCCTCCGGTCATAACTGTTGAGCGACATTTAAAACTATCTGCCGCAGGGGCGACTGGGGGGCTCAGTCGGTTGAGTGTCTGATCTTGGCTCAGGTCATGATGTCACAGTTCATGAGTTTGAGTGCTTGGGATTCTCTCTCCCTCCGTCTCTCTCTGTCCCTGCTCTCGCTCTCTGAAAATAAATAAGTAAACGTTAAAAACAAACTCTTGGAGTGCACTGATGCTTGAGGCTGTGGTCTGTTCTCTCCCCGTCCTTGAAGTTAAGTCTTCACACCTTTCCGTAGCTGGAGATGGTCAAAGTGTGCAACGTCGGGTGTCCCCGTAAACTGAGGGTTCAGGGTTCCAGGGCACAGAGATGACGGCAAGTCTCTATGGCTTCGCTCTGTCGCCTGGGTTTGGTTCGTCCGGGGTCACTGTCACTTGATGGTGCAAATTGCCAGGCTCCGCATCTCTTCCTTAGATGCTTCTGTTTCTACTGATCGGGTTCCTCAGTGTCCCCGGCTGGTTCATCGCTGCCACTGGGAACAATCCAGTTCGTCTGCTCTGTGTGATAGAGACACCTTAACGAATGTCCCCTCTGGGACTGAAGGTTCTGTGAAATCACCTTGGTGTCACATAAACTTCTCACGCATTATGGGAAGCTGGCACGGCCCAGAGGGAGTCTGCACGGTGTCTTTACTCCGTTGGGTTCGTTAGGTGCACATTGAGCCCCTCTGGTTCGGTGCCATCACGCTTTGCCCGTCTGGGAGCTGAGTCCTCGCTCTGCTCTTCTTTTGAGTCCACTGTCTTCCTCCGCTTCATCCTGACCGATGCACCTGGAGCCGGCGCTCCATGATGCTGGCCGACTCCAGGGCCTCGGCTCCATCTATCAGTCGTTCATCAGAGCCAGCTTTATTTTTGACTCCGAATGAGACTTGGTCGGGTTATGGCCCACAGGTGCAAGTCTGGTGTCACTGAGCGATGGGCGCCTGGGGGGCTCGGGGTCGGGCGTCCCACTCCGGCTCAGGTCATGATCTCACAGTTCGTGGGATCGAGCCCCGCGTGGGGCTCTGTGCTGACAGCTCGGAGCCTGGAGCTGCTTCTGACCCTGTGTCTCCCTCCCTCTCTGCCCTTCCCCTACTCACGCTCCATCTCTGTCTCTCAAAAATAAAGAAGCATTAAAAAAACTTTAAATAAGACATTCTCTACACACTGAGGTTTTAAGAGCATGTGGCATTTCCTCTTGGGTAAAGGATAGCAAGTGAAGGGCGATGACTACTGTTTATGGCCTGAAGTTTATTGCAAGTAAAATAAAAATGAGTTCAGATTCTACTTTCCGCTTTGGTTTTAGGCATATGTTGTTGTTGTTTTCTAATCGTTGTTCATAGAGGCTTATTTTTGTTTCTTCTCAGTTCTTAAAATCTACTTATTTTATCCCTGGCGAAATGCACACCGGGAAGGTGGTTCTGTTCATCTCATGTTTTGACTGGATTGCACTCTACCTGAGCCCGCTTATGCGTAGTAACATGTTTTGGAACATTTCCAAAAACAATTATTTTTCCATTCTCTGCAATCATAACCTTGTTGACAGGCTTTAAATTTCGGAAGGAGATCTTGGAGTTGTAGGGAACAGAATACAGATGAAATGTCAGGGTGTTTCAGGGGCATAGCGGTGCCTATATATTTTTTCTACGGGGGACGAAGAAAGACACAAGCTAGCATTTATCAAACTTAACTTTTAGAACTCCGGTTCTGATATATGTTCTCTTTTATTTTTCATTGGAGATGTGATCAAACTACCATCTCTGCAAAAATGTATCAATTTTGTTAACTTTTGGAACGACTTTTACTTATCTATTTTTTTGGTTGCTGTTCCTTTGACCTTGATGGAGTATAAAATAAAATGTTGTTTTCAGAGATAAACACACAAAATAATTGCAAGGTTTCTAGCGTTGCATCCAAAACTGTGGCTTCACCGAAGGTAATGAAGTTATTACAGCTACTATTTAAGAAAAGTATTGATGCTGATCAATACTTCTGCCCCAAGTAGAGATGTTTTCATTCTATTTACGAGAACTATTTTTGTTAAAGTATTTCTCTGACTGAAGGACATCGCTGTTTTTATATTACATGGATATTTACCCTACACTTTTCCAGGTTTTACAGTAACAACATCAGCTTAATCAGAAAGGAAATACAACTTGTATGCTTTGGAGACAATGAACTGTTACATACACACGTATATTTCTTCGATTCAGTTTCCTCTGTCTGCAAGGGAAGTGCTTACATTTGCGCCTTTGTAATTGTAAAGCAATTATTACATTTTTGGTTTATGCTGTGTGAAATCATTCTCACCAATTTTGGCAGTTGCTGTAGAATTCTCGAATAATATAAACGCACGTGTCACTTTACACTGAAGTTATCTGGGGGAAAAAAAACTACAGGTACATGTGCATCGACAGATTACTACCTTTTACACAGCCTTTCAGTCCATCGGCTGAGGACGTGGAAAGTACCCAAGTGTGGCTCAAGCCGCTCTCGGCTCTCAGTGAGGTCCCATCCCTACGCAGCCATTTTCAAAAGAAGAAACAAAGTTTTTGTGGTTGTTGTCATTAAGTATTGAATGACATGCGCTGATTCACCCAGCAGTTATGGAGCACCACTGTTTGCCAAACACAGGCCCAGGCTCTAAGGGAACACGTCTTGGCTTGAACCCAACCAAAATTTCCAGCCATGGCAGATTTTACTTTTTTGTGGTGTGGTGCAGGCAACAGATAGCAGAAATGACAAATAAATGTGTCAGAATCACAGCTGTGGGTCACAGGGGCAGGTGTATGTACTTAGTACCACTCAGCTGTGCTTAGTACCACAAGGGGCAGGTGTATGTACTTAGTACCACTCAGCTGTGCGCCCAAGGGGCAGGTGTATGTACTCAGTACCACTCAACTGTACACTTAACCATTACAAGGATGGTACATTTTATATGTATTTTACCCCGTAAAAAGTTAGAGGGAGAATTACACTCAAAAGAGTTTTAGTTGAGAAGTTCAATCTCAGACTAAAGTCTCGTCTGCGTCCTCTCAGCGATGTTTAAAAGCAAGGCTTGACATGAACACCCGTTTCCGACTTATGTAAGGGTCTTCCAGAGAGAAGATCAGGTGTATATACAGACAGTCTGCCCCCTACAAGGCAGTATTTTCAAAGGCCGGTATCTAACGAGATATTACTAACATGCCAAAGAACAGAAAAATATGATCACGTGAAGGAAACAGAAGTACAATAGAGACAAATGGACCAAGGGGTAACACAGATCATAGAATTAGTAGATCGGGTCATTAAACAATCCTTTATAAATATTCCTCATCAATTTAAAGTATCAGAGAGAGGGTCACGGAAAATATAAAAACAAAGTTAATCTCCCAGCGTCAAAAGATACAGTGTCTGGGATAAAGATGATAAGGCATTAATAGCAGACTGCAAAAGAAAAGCCAAATTTAAAATATCATGCAAAATGAAACCTCAAGATTACAAAGGATGGTGAGAAGGAAAACAGGGATGCGGTGAACTTTGAGACGACAGTAAATAGAATACTATGCTGGTGACTGAAATTTCAGAGAGAGTGGGACGGAAAAACCATTTAAAGAATGGCATTCCCCATCCCCCGATTTTTTTTTTAAATGTTTTATTTATTTCTAGGAGACAGAGAGAGAGACAGCGTGAGCAGGGGAGGGTCAGAGAGAGAGGGAGTCACAGACTGAAACAGGCTCCAGGCCCTGAGCTGGCAGTCAGCACAGAGCCCGACGCGGGGCTCGAACCCACGAACCGCGAGATCATGACCTAAGCGAAAGTCGGACGCTTAACCGACTAAGCCACCCAGGCGCCCCTTTAATTTTTTTTTTTTAATGTTTTATTTATTTGTAGGAGAGAGAGAGAGACAGCGTGAGCAGGGGAGGGTCAGAGAGAGAGGGAGTCACAGACTGAAACAGGCTCCAGGCTCTGAGCTGGCAGTCAGCACAGAGCCCGACGCGGGGCTCGAACCCACGAACCGCGAGATCATGACCTGAGTCGAAGTCGGACGCTTAACTGACTAAGCCACCCAGGCGCCCCATCCCGTCCCCCAATTTTAACGAAACTGTAAGCCCATGGTTCCAATGAAACCCATGGAGGAAAACAGAGAAAACCGAAGGCTAGATTTGCTATAATCCAGCGACCATCAGCCAGTGATAGAGACCCCTTGAAAGGGCGCTGGGGTGCCGTGACGTTGCCCGCAGAGGGTCACCAGAAGCGTGCCATGCCCTTCTCTGTCCCCGGCTGAAAAGTCCTGTTCATGCTAGAATTGTCCACTCCGTGAAAATACCTCTCGGAAATGAAATTCGAGTACAGACTTGTTCCGATGCACGAGCTGTAGACGTCGTCCCCAGCAGACAAAACGCAGAAGGAAATGCAGCGGGACTCTCAGCAGCCCCTGGGCAGGTACTCGTGATGGAAACAGAACCCACACAAACGACTGAAGCATGTTGCAAATGACATGTACGATAGCACCATAAAACACCATCCTGCGCTTAATTACATGGGCGCAATTAAAAATATGACACCCCCAGCATGATTGAAAATAGCACTTACGATGCTTCTGTGTGGCTAGCACAAGTTAACTTTGTACAATGTGAACATTAAGGGAAACTCTGAAGGGAAGACATAGAAAGTTACTGATTATGGTCCCAACATGAAGAAGGAGAAAAGATCTAAAAAACAAGGCAGCAAAAAATTGTCTTTAAAAAATTGAAAAGTAAAGAACAGACTCTGAAAAACAAACAGCGAGATGTATGAAGTGTTACGTTTAAAATGTGCACTTCCCAGCTGATCTAAGTGATTCCTGAATATCTCCGTTAAAAGGCAGAGATTAAAACAGCAAGGACCCACTCTAAGCTGCCTACAGACTCACTCACTCGAGCTGATTTCAGAGAACGTAACCATCCTCAGGGTTGTGGGCATCATAGCAGAGCTTTGAAACAAGGAAGCAAAAATTAGTGTGAAAAGAAATTCATAATTATACTCAGTTTTCAGAAAAAATCTCTTGGATTTTAATAAAACAAGTACACAGGAAATCAGTAAGAATAAAGAGCTAAAGAACACTGAGCGTCACAATAGAATTCTCTTTCTGTGTGCACTGGATGTTTATGAACGTGGGTCGTAAGTCAAGTTTCAGTGGGTTTGAGATGGTTTAAATCATACAGGTTCTCTGTGGAACTGAATTAACAACTGATGACACTATGTGAATATTCCAAACATTAGAAAAAGAAGCCGGAGGCTTCTGAATAATCTACCTGTCCATAATGAAATTACAGAGAAATCAGTGTCATGCACTGAACAAACATATAAACATGATGTATCAGGAAGTGATGCATATGTGTGTTTCCTGGATTGTGGTGCTGGTAACATGGGTGTATGCATATGTCCAAACTCACCAGACTGTATACATTAGTCAGGTTCAGGTTTATTATACCTCAAGAAAGCTGGGGAAAACCTTTCAGTGTCACTGTGAAAAAATACATACTTTGCAACTAATCAAACACTTACAGGGATATTTACACTGTGAACACTTACTACCAAGGAAGAAATGCCTTACGTCAATGACTTAACCTCCCACTTGAATAAACTAGAAAATAAACCCAACCTAAGTAGGACAAAGAAAATAAAAATAAAACAAAAACCGTGATATACGAAGCACCTTAAACCAGAGAACGTACGCCATCCACGATAGCAAAGATGGCTCTTTGAGGACATTAATGAAATCCTTAAACCTTTAACCAACGGGAATCAGTTTACCAGTATCAGAAATGAAAGAGGTGTCATCCCTCCAGATAAGGGAAATTAAGAACAAGTATAAGACCTATGATTCTGTAGTGTGGATTAAGTGTACACATTTCCTGCAAGTCACAAAGTTCACTCGGGCAGTAGTAGCCGTGTAGTTATTGAATTAATTGATTTTGTTTTTAAAAAGCCTGTCTGCCAGGAGATCACCAGGCTCAGGTGGCTTCAGTGAGATTTATTCTAAACATTTAACAGATGTAAAAAATAACTAATTCTACACAAATTGCTCCGGGAACTGAAACTAGAGGGAACTTTTAAAAATCTGTTCGATGAGGGGTCCTTGGGGGGCTCAGTCAGTTAAGCGTCTGACTTGCTTCAGCTCGAGTCGTGATCTCGTGGTTTGTGAGTTCGAACCCAGCGTCAGGGTTAGAGATGCTTCAGATTCTGTGTCTCCCTCTCTCTCTGACCCTCCCCTGCTCACGCTGTTTCAAAAGTGTATAAATATGTTTTAACAGTCTATTTGATGAGGTTAAACCCACCAATACAAAAACAAAGATAGTTCAGTTAGAAAAAAAAGTACCTCATGAGAATATCACTTTTTATATTTTCAGAATTCTTTAAACATAGTATCTGAATGAATATAGTACCTTGTATATGTGAGTAGTGTGTGTGTGTGTGTGTGTGTGTGTGTGTGTGTGTGTACGTACGTATGTGTGCATGTGCTATTTCAGCATGACAAAGTCTATTACAGGACTTGTGGTTAACATCATATTTCACAGTGAAAACCTAAATTTTCTCAGATAAAGCCATAAAGTTCAAGAATTTTAGTGTACCTTACTTATGCCTTAAATATCTATAGTTTTTTTTTAGTGTTAACAGTGATAACATCACTTAAAATATTTTTTAAATGTTTCTTTATTTTTGAGAGAGAGCGCATGAGCAGGGGAGGGACAGAGAGAGAGGGAGACACAGGATCTGAAGCAGCTCCAGGCTCTGAGCTGTCAGCACAGAGCCCGACGCGGGGCTCGAACCCACGAACTGTGAGATCATGACCTGAGCCCAAGTCAGATGCTCAGCCAACTGAGCTCCCAGGCGCCTCAACATCACTCCATTTCTATTATCTTTTGTCTTCATGTTTTTGTTACCGTTGTTACACATTTGTTTTATTGATGTCCTTGGAGTACCAGCTAGGGGTTATTTTTCTCTATTGCGTTTCTGTTCTTTAACTTTATCAAATTCTACTCTGATCTTTATTATTCCTTTCCTTGGCTTACTTTGTCCATTTCTTATTTTTTTTAATTAAGTTTTTAAAATCTTAATTCCAGCGTCGTTAGCATAGAGGTTCATGGTAGTTTCAGGTGTGCAGTATAGTGACTCAGCAATTCTTTTTTTTTTTTTTAAATATTTTTATTTATTTCTAGGAGAAAGGGAGAGAGAGAGAGCGTGAGCAGGGGAGGGTCAGAGAGAGAGGGAGATACAGACTCTGAAACAGGCTCCAGGCTCTGAGCTGGCAGTCAGCACAGAGCCTGATGCAGGGCTCGAACCCACGAACCGCGAGATCATGACCTGAGCTTAACCGACTAAGCCACCCAGGCGCCCCTCTGGCTCTCTCTTTTTGTTTGTTGAGTTAAATCATACGATAATCGTCTTTCCCTGACTAATCTTGCTTAGCACAATTCCCTCTAGCTCCATCCACGTTGTTGCAAATGGCAAGATTTCATTCTTTCTCATTACCGAGTAAAATTCCAATGTGTATATGTACCACATCTTCTTTATCCATTCATCAGTCCATGGACATTGGGCTCCTTGCATAATTTGACTCTTGTAGAAGTGCTGCTATAAGCATAGGGGTGCATGTATCTTTCTGAACTAGGGTTTTCCTATCCTTTGGCTCAGTATTAGTGGGCCATAGGGTAGTTCTATTTCTAACTGTTTGAGGAACCTCATACTGTTTTCCAGAGTGGCTGCTCCCGTTTGCATTCTCCCCAATGGTACACGACGGTTCCTCTTTCTCCACATTTTCCCCAACATCTCTTGTTTCTCCTCTGTTTCTTATTTTTAAATTAGAAGCTGAGATTATTGATTTGATTTCTTCTTTTCTAATAGAGGGACTTGGTGGTATACCATTCCCGGTAATAATTGCTACATGTAGATCTAAGTTATGCTCCTTCTGGGACTTAGTTCAAAATAAATATTATTGCCCATTCGATTTTTTTTTTTTGACCCAAAAGATATTTAGAGTATTGTTCTCAATGCTTTTGGATTTTCCAGATAGCTTTCTGGTTATGATTTCAAAATTCTTCCATATGGTCAGAGAACATCTGCTTTACAACTTGAATACCTTAGACCCAGGATCTGGTCTTCCTTGGCCAATGTTCTTGAGTTCACCCCAGTAAACTATAATCTGCTGTTTGGCCTAGGAAATGGTCTATTGTAGACATATGTTTTTGACTCAGTTCACCAGGATAAAGTGTATAATCTGCTACTGTGGGCTACCTCTTCCGTAAAGACTTTCTAGGTCTCATGGGTGGATTATGTACTTCCTGCCATTGTTTTGTTGATGTCTGTCCTGATCTTCAGTAGACTCTGTTATAGTTGTGGGGTTGTCTTGGGTTTTCTGCATGTGTTGTGAGGCTCTCTAAGTGTGTAGATTTTGAGGAGTGTTGTAACCTGTGAAGGAAATCACTCCTGTGTTATTACGAAGTGACTCTTTTTATCCCTGATAATATTCTTTGCTGTAAAATTTACTCTGAAATTGATCTATTATTTATTTCTTTTAATTGATATTGTCAGGGTTACCCATTTCCTTACTCCTTCTCATAGACTGTGTGAGCATTTATACTTCACACTGTTTCTGGAAGACCATATCTTGATTGGCTTTTTTATCCAATATCTGCTTTTTTATTGGGGGTATTCAGGTCACCCACATGTAATGTGATTATTTTGAATTTAAACCTCATTTCTTGAAGCGATACGCTACCCCTTTTGTATATTAGAAAAGATTACAATGGTATAACGCCATTTCTGTCCTCTTTTGATTATAGTTATAAATTTTGAGCAGGTTACAACACTCACAATACATTGTTGTTAACCATTGCTTTCAAATGTCTGCTATCAATTAAGGACATTTAAATGATAAGGAAAAAGTCTTAAGATCTACCAAGTTGTCTTTTTCATTGCTCTTCTTCCTTCGGGTACATGAGAATTGCTTACTATATCATCTGCTTCCTGGATGCCCTCTTTGTTTTCTTATAGGGCAGGCGCGATGCTGATGACTGTTTTTGTCGTTTGTAGGTCTGGCAAAGTATTGCATCTTACTTTCACTTATTCCGAGTGCTGTATTTTATGTTTCTGTACATTTAAATCTGCTTTTTACGTTATCTTCTGATTCTTTGGCTCAGGTTTTCTCTTCATTTGTGAGAAGCTTGTCATTCGTAGCTGAAGAATGTTTCTGTTTCTTGCTTTGAAATTCTCGTCAGATCATTCCGTCTCGGCGTTGGTGTCTCAGGATTCTCTTTTCTCATTCGAGTTGTGATATTCAAAGTTCTTGGGATCGGCAAGTGTTTTCATACTCTCATTATGGACGTTTTGTCTCTTCGGAGCCCCTAGATCCTATCAAATGGTAATCCTGCTGTTTAGAAGCATGTAGATCCCGGCTTCCTTTTGTGTTCCATGAATCTGGCTCATCTTTGCGTGTTATCCAGTGTCTCCTCAGAAACGTGAGAATTCCAGGTGTGCCTGGGGGCTCAGTCGGTTGAGCATCTGGCTTCATCTCAGGTCATGATCTCGCGGTTCATGGGTTCGAGCCCCTCGTCAGGGTCTGTGCTGACAGCTGGCTCAGAGCCTGGAGCTGCTTCGGATTCTGTGTCTCCCTCTCTCTCTCTGACCCTCCCCTGCTCAAGCTCTGTCTGTCCAAAATCAATAAAAATTAAAACAACAACAACCCTGGAATTCTATTCCACACTAAAATCTGGTTTCCCAGCTTGCTTCTATATTTAAAACTAATACCAAACACTATTCAGCTTATAACAGATTTAGGCAAGAAAAATAAAAGTCGTCCTTCAGCCTCGTCTCTGAATCCCCCTCTGGTCCCTTCTGCCTGTGGTTCCTTTCCTGCAAGTTTTCTTTCCTGCCTCACGAGGTGAGGTATCTAGGAGAACGTGTGACTTCTGAGCCTATATGTTTACACCCGTCGTGTAAGAGGCGGTGCGTGAGGAGCAGGAATCTGTCTGTGCCCGTGTGGCCCTCGTAAGCTCTGCCCCTGCGAGAGCGCCACGTTCTTGACCACCCGGAAGCAAGCGAGTTCATGCCTCCTCCCCGGGTGGCCCAGGCGACGGCGCCTAGAGCTTTGCGGGCGCCTGCATCTCACAGTGGAGAGGATCTGATTCAGAAGAGCCTTAGTGAGGGAGGGGGTAAGGGCCCTGGGGAGGCAGACGCGGGAAGAGAGCGCAGAAGGGAGCGGTCGCCCTAGGAAGTCCTGGTCACTGCCGCCCCGCTCGGTCCTGCAGCCACATGTCTCCGGTTGACCTCCTGTGGCCCCAGAAGCCTTGCGTAGGCAGGATGATCAGCTCTGTAGGCCGGACTCGTGGTCAGGTCCCAGGTTCTCCAAAGCCCGAAACGCCGTAGTTCTCTCCCTGTCTCACCGTCCCGAGCTTGAGGCGCTCGGTAAGTATCATGCTGTCGCTCGGGGCGGCCCCGCCCGCGGCCGGGAGACCTCGCGCTCTTCGCGCTCCCAGCCTCGTGATGCCCGCGGCCCAGGGGCTTCTCACCGCCTCTGACGGGTCCCCGGCCACGGTCATCGGCACGGTTCTTTCTCCACAGCCGGGGTCTAATTATTGCCACTGTTCTGATAAATCCATTTTTCTCTCGGATTGTAAAAATGTCAGAGGAAAAGAAAAACAGGCTGCGAGCGTGCGTGTGATGTTCAAATCATGTCGCAGAAGTGTGCTTGAAGTTTCTGCCTTTAGAAATAATTATGAAGAAAGCCTCAAGGGCCCTTTATTTTTCCATCATGAAGCAAAACGTAGATTTCATGGAAGGGGCCTGAAGGAGGCTTTGGGCTCTGTAATTAGCTTTCAAATGGATTCTTTGAGTTTTTGGACTCATTAAACCCTATTTTAGATTCGATCTGTTCTGTTAATCAATACAGATTTTTGGTGACGTACACAGAAACAGTGGTGTTTTTCTTTTGATTCCCAAAGCATAAATAACCCCATGATGTATACTGTGAACGTTGAGAATCCAGAGACTGGAGAAGGCTTCAGGGTGTAGAATTTCTTGAGTGTGGGTTCACGATTTTGCAGATGACAATAGAAAATGAGTGAAACAAGGAGCTGCTTCAGATTCCGTGTCTCCCTCTCTCTCTGACCCCCCCCTCACGCTGTCTCTGTCTCTCTCAGAAACAAATAAAAAACATCAAAAATTTTTTTAAAAACTTTTTAAAAAAGAAATGTGGATAAATCGTTGTAACATTACTAGTCTAATAGAGGAAGAAATGGCAACAACCTCTATCACCAACGGGTAGAATTTAAAAATAAACGATAATAAATCAATGCACTGACTATTATGCAGTCATTAAAAGAATATTTAAGAAAATGAGCAAAACAATACTGTGGTAGTTATCACTCTGTCTGTAAAGTCACCGCTGTAATGACATGATTTATAGACCTAGCCACCAGCCAATAATAAGAATAAGAACAGCTACATCTATGATGTGCTCGATGCAGTCGGAATGCTCACCGGTCCCTCCCACATCTGTGATTCTTACCTCATGAAACGCACGCCTGTGTCATCCTTGGGTGTGCGCTGGAATCGCCGTCCTGACTGTGACCGACGGACTGTGGGACAGGTGGCTGGGCGGGTGGGCCGAATTGCACAGCACCACGCGGGAGGGATGAGGAGCGCTTTTGGAGCATAAATAAGACTCCAGTGTTTTCCTGGGGTCTTGTTCTCCTCTGCGAGCTTTCTAGAAGCAAGCTGTGCACCAAGTAGGTAACCTCAGTGGGAATCCCATATGTGTTAAAAACATTCTTTTTAATGTATATATATTTTTGAGACAAAGACAGATGCAGAGTGCGAGACAGAGCACAAGTGGGGAAGGGTCAGAGAGAGGGAGACACAGAATCTGAAGCAGCTCCAGGCTCTGAGCTGTCAGCACAGAGCCCGACATGAGGCTTGAACCCACGAACCCTGAGATCGTGACCTGAGCGACGCTTAAGCCTGATGCTTAACCTACTGAGCTCCCCACGCACCTCAAGGGTATCTTTTGTTAGAAAATTCTCTGTCAGTCTGTGAATTAAATGATCTTCTAGTGAAGGAAGGTCACGTATACCAAACGGCAAAACTAATAAGGAGATGTGAGAAAACCCAAAGTAACATTTTTCAGTTTTAACAGACTTTTTTTTTTTTTTTGTAATTTAAGATCAGTAGTTTAAAAAAAAAAAAAGGAAAAACACTAAGGCTTTGGAACAAAGAATGCATTTTATTTAGTGAGTATATCTTGAAACTATGCCCATCAATTAGAAAATAGATACCGTGTCATGCACCTATAAAACAAATATGGGACTATAGAGAAAAGAGACGCATCAGCTTTTTGAAAAAAAAAATCACTTTGTACTATTTATTTTTGAGACAGACTGCGAGTGGGGGAGAGGCAGAGAGAGAGGGAGATACAGAACCCAAGCAGGCTCGGGGCTCTGAGCTGTCAGCACCGCTCATGAGAACCATGAGATCGTGACCTGACATTGACCGATGGGGCCATACACATGCCCCTCCTTCAGCTTGATTAGGATTTTGTGGGTAAAGGTTTCTGGAAATTGAGTTATGAGTCCAGCTTTGGCAACCAGAAAGTCACCAAATATACAGTGGCTTCTGAGAGACAGAGTTGCCTGCCTGGAAACACGTGTGAGGCGCTTGTCGGCATCCCCAGAGCGACCGCAAGTCGGCGGGTTCCCTCAGGCAGATCGGCGTGTGCTGGAAGTCCCAGCTCTGAGCCGTCACAGCAGAAGCAGAGCGGGAGCGGAGGGAGGGGAGCACGGGGGGAAGTCGAGACCCAGTTGGAAGCAGAAAGAGCTAGGGGTCCCCGGAAAGAGAAGTCGTTTTAGGCTGGCAGATGTTTTCCCTGATCTCGGCCCTGCTGACATGCTCCGCGGCATCCAGGTCCCCCCTGGGGGTGTCTGAGTCACAGAGAAGGGCAGACACCCCAGTGCTTGGGGGTTCACGGGCACAAGGGGAGCGCGGAAAGTCGCAGCCTTGCCGGCCAGGAAGCGCCTGAAGCAGAGCCGGGGCGGTGGCTGCGGGGAGAACCCCCAGTGCCGGGCGCTGAGCAGGGTCTGGCACCCCTGCCCACGGTGAGGGAGCCCGGCCGACGCTGGCCCCCGCACAGGCCCGTGGCCCTCCGCCTCGCCCGCAGCTCCCCCTGCGTCATCGTCGCGTGAGCATCTCTGCCCAGACGGGAGCACAGGCTTCATTCACCGTGTCAGATGCACTTAGAGGCCCGGCTTCTACGCTCACGTTCACAGCCCTGTGCCCACCTCCGCAGGGGGCGCCGTAGCCCCCCAAGGTTTTGGGGTGCTGGTGGGGGGTTCAGAGCCGACGGCCAAGAAAGAATTCTCAAAGACGTCTTGGGTGCAAAAATATGATTGTATTAAAGCGCGGGGACAGGTCCCCTGGGCAGGAGGAGCTGCACTGGGCCCTGACGGGTAACTCATCATCTCCCGCCAGGTTGGAACGGGGTCAGGGGCAGTGTGAGTCTCGAAGGAAGTTTGGAAGCAAGGTTTCCAGGGCCATGGGGGGCCAGCTGCTGTTAGGAAAATCGGGATTTATTACCGTTTAGTACAGCCTCAGTCAGGAGACCCTTCAGAGGTAGATCAGGGGCCATAAGCTGGGAGTATGGTCCCCAGCACATGTCCGGGGGCACTTGAGATAAAGGAAGCTTGCAAAGGAACTTGTGTTTGTTTAAGGAGACTCACAGGATCCCGGGCGGGAATGTAATTTCTCATTTGCCTGTTTCCCACACACCAGGGCCAGCACGTAAGCCCCCTTCCACCTTGACGAGGGTGATCTTAGGGCCCCAGGAAACGCAGTCTGTGGGTTTCTGGAGATGAGGCTCTGGACAAGATTGCCTTCCCCTTGCAGTTTTCCTGAGTGATCCGTAAACCGAAGGAGACACGTGTCCTGCGTCACTGTGATCTCCAGCAGGCAGCCCGCTCCCTCTGTCCCTTCCTCTGTCCCTGCGCGGCCAGGAGTGCCCGAGAAATGTCACACACGTGCCACCTGTGTGTGTGTGTGGGGGGTGCTCTTAGCCTGTACTTTGCCCTCAGCTTGCCCCACGCTCCCTCATCAGCACCAGGAACCAGCTTCTAGAGCCTTCTCAGTGCACACTCTTCCTTCCTCCCCTGTCAGATTTTCACAACACACGCACAGCGTTATCCACGAGGGAGGCTCGTTAGACATTGGTGCCCGAAGATTTTATTGGGGGCTGGTCACGTAACACCCGCTGTCTAGCACATACCAAAATACCAGATGCTCAGAAGGAAAGATTTTGTGCCACACAACCCACACGGCGCGAGCAAAGAATTTAGGTGCAGTAATGCACCCTAATTAGGTAGGTACTGAGTGGAATCCAGCTGAAATCCAAGTTCCCAGATGGCAGACAAGAAGCAACTGAACTTGTAACTGCTGTGTTACGTCTCGCCTTGTCTACCCAGGGGAAGTACCATGGGCTGTAGAGTTACCTCCCAGCTTGACTTCTGATAGGTAAGAACCCAGGGGACTTTCTCCTCTTCCAAATAGGATTTTTTTTTTTTTTACATTAAGAAGAGTAAATAGATAAAAAGGTATGCAACGTACAGAAGAGGGGAGGGACATATGTTTTCAAGTACTCAGAGCCACTTCAGGAGGTTCAGATGAGCCTCCCCATAAGGCTCAGTCTCAGCCTTAGGACATTGATTCAGCATTTACTCATTCAGCAAGGGGCCTAAGTCATCAATCAAGGATGACACAGGACAGACCAGACAGCGGGTATTGAAGGGTTGATAGGAAGAAAGCATTTAAAAAAAAATGTTTCATTCCCTAAATTCCTAAGCACCTTCTGAAATATTTCATATGTAAATGACTTCTACTGAGTCATGATTATATGAGAACGGATTATATGAGTAGTATCAGGAATTAATGAATACTAATTAGAACTTCCAACAAAATTGCGTCGTGAAGTAATTGCTAATATTTATCATGTACGTATTACATTCTAGCCGCCATTCTAAGGACTGTACGTGTCTAATCCTTAATTCTCACAACGACTTGTTCAATAGTTGGTCTTGTGATAAAACTGAATTTGTAATTAAGGAGGTAGGCGCAGAACGACGCATCCAGCTACCAGGGAGAAGGAGTGGTGGAGCAAGGGTTGGGGACCTGATACTTTCCCTCTTGAGATGATGAAGCTGTGTTCACAGGGTGTGAGAGTAAATTTCCAAGACATGTGAGTGATTGAAATGAATGAGGGATGGAAGGTTGTGTTCCATAAAACATGAAGACTCGACATATTTGTTGTGAGTAGTGAGTATGCTGGGCATCCTGATGCCCAGGTAATCAAGAACGACTTTCTGGTGAGGCTGGGATTATGAACAGGTGAGCCAGGATCATGCCCAGGAGGAGGGTCGAATGCCCACATTCTCGGCCAGCTTGTTGTTTTTAATCGGCCTCCATGTATTCATACCCATGATGAATTACAGTTAAATACAGC
Source organism: Proteles cristata cristata (assembly GCA_017311185.1). Lineage (NCBI taxonomy): Eukaryota > Metazoa > Chordata > Mammalia > Carnivora > Hyaenidae > Proteles > Proteles cristata. The sequence goes on from JAESUZ010004310.1 coordinate 28,707, forward strand.
ATGAGTCTCACTTTGATAGTTACAAGTTTTGTATGTTACCCACCATGCATAAATCCAAGGCACATTTACAAAATGACCAAAGTTCGCCCAAACATCAGCCATATGAACACCAATATGGCCTAAGACAAACCAACTTAAAAAAACAGAAAGTCCAAACCCAGCAGGGAAGTTGAGTACGTGATTCCAGATCCTTCAGGAAGATGTAAAATTGGTGTGTTGGGCCAAGGTGGGGGACAGATAGGGGGAGAGTGAGCAGTTTTTTCTCTTTCACATCAGTATTTTCCCCAAATGTGGTATGATGATGGAGATAACCAAAAGAGTGAAAGTGAATGGATACTACCTGGTAGCTTTGGGTCCAGATTTGTAGGGAAACAAATCCACCATGTCTCTTCAGGGAAGAGCCACTTCCCATGGCCTTCTGTGCTGATGGCTTTACAACCATCATCTCAAAAGATTGAGGAAAAGCAAAAGTTTGACCTTCAAAGGCTCAGAGAGAGGTGGTGCTGGAAGAATGAAAATGTCTGTGCCTCATTTTGAATATTTGTCAATGCTTTTTCTGTATTAATTACAGCTGTAATCAGGATAGCAGTGGGAGTCCCGTAAACTTCTGTTTGAGCTTCTCACCCCCAGAGCATCCTATAATTGTGCCAGAGAAAAAGGACCCTTTAGAATGGCAGTCAATCAGTCGAATGGGACTTAATAATTTCTATTAGTTATTTGGCTGAGAATTTCCATGTTACAGCTTGAAAATGAAGTCAAAAATTGAATTTGCTCAAAATGCTTATCCGAGGTGATCTGTTAACAGAGTCGCTTTGAAAGTCATCTCCTTGAGAGACTGAGTAACGTAAAGAAGAAGTTGATTCTTTTCCAGATTTGCCATGTCCTATTAAAACGGCTCCCCCTGGTCCTGATGGCTGGCCACCTGCAGAGCAAGTTTTCCTCATACTCTCATCTTCACCAGTGCTTGCTATCAAATATTAAAATAAATATGTTCTCCTTAAAGTGTTGGGAGCACATACACCAAATTCCTTGCTCAAGCCTGTAATATTTTCCCCTCCTTGTAGTATAATCCAGTGGTTTATGAGAAGCTGACTTGTTAAATTGATAGTGTATCTATATTTAGATATAGATACTGTATGTCTAACTGATCTGATGAATATATATTGTATCTGTATCTAGATATACATACTGTATCTATATCTGACTGATAAATATATATTGGATCTAGATGTAGATATAGTATATCTATATCTGACTGATAAGTATATATTGTATCTATATCTGGATATACATAGTGTATCTATATCTGACTTGATAAATATATATTTTATCTATATCTACATATACATACTGTATCTATATCTGACTGATAAATATGTATTGTATCTAGATGTAGATACAGATAGTGTATCTATAGCTGACAAATATATGTTGTATCTATGTCTAGATGTAGTGTATCTACATCTAACTGATAAATATGTATTGTATCTATATCTAGATATAGTGTATCTATATCTGACTTGATAAATATATAATATTTCTATCTAGATATATATATTGTATCTATATCTGACTTGATGAATATATACTGGATCTAGATGTGGATATAGTGTATCTATATCTAACTGATAAGTATGTGTTAGATCTAGATACAGATATAGATATCTATATCTGACTTGATAAATACTATATTTAGATGTACATACAATATACTGCCATTGAATATTTAAAAATTTTAATCCATAATTTGGGATATTATTTAGTCAAACATTTCATTAATGCCTAGTTTTTGTTCACATTCTGTTTAATATCTATGCTATCTTCATCCATTAATATCAGGCACTCTTTCTGGCTTGAAATAAAATCTAGAACTTGGGGCACCTGGGGGGATCAGTCGGTAAAGTGTCTGACTCTTGTTCTGGGCCATGATCTCATGGTTCATAAGTTTGAGCCCCGTGTTGGGCTCTACGTGACTGTGTGGAGCCTGCTTGGGATTCCCTCTGTCCCCTTTCTTTCTGCACTTACCCCGCTCATGCTCTTTCTTTTCCAAAATAAACTTGAAAACAGTTAAAAAAAAAAAAAACACCTAGAAGTCTGTCAGTTAGCAAGTCAATTCCTTCAGGATTAACACCAGAGGTACAGAATTAGAAACCTTTACATGTAAGGTTTGCACAAAGAAACAGAACGTATTGTCCATTCGATCAGCTAGGTTTGTTAGCATTATGAATTTCAAGAATGTGGTATCAAATAGAGCTATGACAGTTTCCGTGAAATCAATATTAGTTTTGGAAACAATCCTCTGTTAAAAGATCTTTTAGGAAACGGTACTTGGATTTTGTTTTTTTTTTTTGTTTTTTTTTTTTTATGAGTCTGTAGTTTTCTCTTGAACCCCAACATTGTGAGACAGAAATATTTTAAAATGTATATGTTGTGCAGGCTTTGAACTAGTTTCATACTCGTGAGTTATTTCCTTGAATTATAACATTCTGGTTTTATACGTGGTGCTGTAGGGTGGCTAATCCGCAGGGAGGTATTATTCTTCTAAGAGATTACGGGTGGGTCACAAATACAGTTTCAGTATGTGCTTTATAATGTCAGGTTGTAATTACAATAAGACCCTGACCGTCACACATATTGTAAAAAGTGTATCTTTCGAGGGGGAGGCTTGGCAGAAGCGTTAGTTGCCTTAAGCTTCATCATGTTTGGCATTAAGAGTTGTACCAAAGGGACTGTTTCACATATTGATTTGGCAATAAAAAGGCACAGAATTTTATCTGTTAATTCTGAGACAGGTGTTAACATTTCTGCGGTTCGTCTGGTTTCCCTTGAAAGATCTGTACGGAAAACATACCACAAAGCTTTGATGATGGTCTGCGACATAGGAACCCTCAAAATGACAATCAGTAGTTCCCTTATTATTAACAACACGATTGCAAGTAATTTTGTGCGTGACTGTGTACATGCACACACACAGCTCTCTCTATAATATATTGCTCTCTCTCTCTATTGATATATAGTATATTGATATATACTGATAAGACATACATATATTGTATGTGTGTCTGTATATGTGTATGTTTTGTATATCCATATATCTAATATTTATATTAACTAATGGCATTTAAGTATAATGGGTCCCAATCTGTTTACTGTAATCCAGTTAGAGAGGTCTTTCGCATGCCAATCCTTGCTTTAATAATACTCAGAACTGACCTGCTTCCAACTCAAGGGTGGATCCACTGACCGCATACTTGATAATGCACTCTCTTCCCTGCATTTCCCCCGTATTGATATTTCTCATTCGCAGAGCCTGCTGCCTTATGCTTCTTATTTGTTGATAAACATCCCCATTAGATTTGACTTGCCACTGTTTTGTTGCGAACATCATCCCTTGTTTTTTTTTTTTCCCACTGTGCTATTCGTAAACTTTAAAAGCAAGGGCACCAATTTTAAAATTAATTCATAACATGATGTAAAGAAAGAAAGAGATCGCAAAGAAACAGCAGAAGCTTTTCTTAGTTATTTCTTATCCAGCATATGTGTTATGATTTTTATTCAAGGATTTCCTAGCATCCAATCGTGTTTACTCAGTGAACAAGCTGACTCGATACGGCACAAAAATTCAGCAATGCCCGTGGACGTAAATTTGTAGAGCAGCCCTCAGGTCTCTGTCATTGGTTTTCTACCTGAAATTGATACCAAGCCCACGCGCTAGGGTTTGCCTACATGAGAGCAAATTCTAAGCACCGATATTGGCAGAATCTATAACAGACGAGTGCATGTACGTTTGCAAATGTAAATCTGTATTTTCCTGACGAAATGTACTGCGTACCGTTTCCTGATTATACAATCTGACTTCACAACATGACCCTTTACAGAACGTGTTCCTTTTCCGGAAATATTCTCACTTCCTCTTGTCTAGAAAGTTAATTTGGACCCGACCGCGTGTGATCTAGCCTGTATCTCTCTTCCTCCTTGAAGCCTCCCCCCAGCTCCGTGGTTAACTTCTGAAGACCGCAAAGCTAAGTGCACTTTTGGAAATAGTCACCATGTGTTGGTTGGTTTGGGGGGAGATAGCTGCCCTCCTCGAGACCTGATGATCATGGGGCGCCTGGGTGGCTCAGTCAGCTGAGTATCTGACTTTTGCTCAGGCCATGAGCTCACACATGGTTCTTGGGCTTGAGCCCTGCATTGGGCTCTGCACTGACTTTCTCTCTTTCTGCCCTTCCCCCACCCATTCTCTCTGTCTCTCTCAAAATAAATACATTTAAAAAAAAAAAGACTTGATGATCTTTGAAGTCAGAACTCCCTCTTACTCTTTTTTTCATGTCTTCTTTTACCCCAAGCACGGGTACAAAGCTTGCCTAATTAGTTACGTTTGATGTACATGCTCATGACGTTACACTGATTACAAAACGACCCGTCATTTCCTTTAATATTCTGGTATATAGGGAGTGGCATTTAATGAGATTAAAGAAAATTAGGACTATCTCCTTCCCACTGTAGTCAGTTTAGTATAAAAAGTTGAAGACAGGTGGGGCACCTGGGTGGCTCAGTCGGCTGAGTAGGTTGAGCGTCCGACTTCAGCTCAGGTCATGATCTCCATGGTTCAGAAGTTCGAGTCCCACGTCGGGCTCTGTGCTGACAGCTCAGAGCCTGGAACTTGCTTCAGGTTCTGTGTCTTCCTCTCTCTCTGCCCCTCCCCTGCTTCAATTTTGTCTCTGTTTCTCAAAAATAAACATTAAAAAATTTAAGTTAAACATAGGTGCCTACTACCATCCATAAATCATCATTAATGTGAATTTTCTTTGACTCATATTTGACCTGAGCCTGAGAAATGTATACATGCATTGATTCCAAGACCGATTTTAGTCATTGATTAAATATTTGGACCCATTATTTTTGGTATTTTCCTTAGAAGTAAAACAACAAAACAATAGAAAGAATGAAAGACAGAACTGGCCTTTAAAAAAAACAAACAAACTGGCCTCAATTCCACATATATCCAAACAAGCAAAGTCAGCGGCAGGTTTCCTTAAAGCTAGAGCTGCGTTCACGAGTAACCGTGTTTGAATCCTCCATGTGGGCCTGATGCGTCCTACATGAAGTATCTGTATACGGTTAATGAATCTTTTCACTTGAAAAAAAGACAAAAGTAGGAAATTGGTTAAATGTTTGTTTATTTAGAGAGATATACTGAGAGTGAGCAGGGGAGGAGCAGAGAGAGAGGGAGAGAGAGAGAGAGAGAGAGAGAGTCCCAAGCAGGCTCCATGCTGTCAGCACAGAACCTGATGTGGGGTTCGATCCCACGAACTGTGAGATTGTCACCTGAGTGGAAATCAAGAGTCAGATGCTTAACCAACTGAGCCACCTAGGTGCCCCCAAGAAAATATGAAATTAAAAAAAAAAAAGACCCCATAACAATGATTCTCAAGTTAGATGTACCAAGATATGTGAACATCACTTTATCAGTAAGTAATAATAATATTAACGACCTCCGTGTTATAACACTTGGTTGTCAAATATCTGGGGTGAATCTTCCCTCGGGCTTTGCTCCTAAGAGAAGAGAGAAACCAGGCAGTGTCCAAACCCTGTGCGATGGCCACTCGGTGCAGACCTCTAGTTCTCTTGGGAGTAGGAAATGGGATTCGCACAAGCTCAGGACAGAGAGTGGTGTGGGGGTATTGAGCCAGCAAAGAAGCAAGTGCACATCCATGTAGGAGGGAGAGGAGCCACCGCCTGGCTCCGGGGACTTAACTCGTGTGTGGACGCGCTTCTCAGCATTCGGCCTCGTGTGTTGATTTTCAGATGAACAGCAGTCGGTTTAGCTGAGACAGAGGATTGCCTCTGACATTGACAGGTGTCTCATACACTCTGGTTCTCTTCCAGAAGGGTTTTTATTAGGCCGAATGTAGAGAGGACAGACTCCTAAAAATATTTAAAAATCAACCTTCTAAGAAACAGCCTCAAGATTTCTACATTTATGGTCTGTGTAAGACACTTACTACACTTAGGACTAAAAAATGAGATATTTATTTAGTAAGTTTCTTACTGGAAAGTATTCATTTATACTCTTCGTAGAAACTTACTATTCTGTCTGATATTTTCTTAAATGACAATGGTTAAAAAAATCAACTCACAGGGAGAAGCATGATGTATTTATTCCTAGTAACTAAATACTCTTGAGTTTTTTTTTTTTTAAATGTTTTATTTATTTCTAGGAGAGAGAGAGACAGCGTGAGCAGGGGAGGGTCAGAGAGAGAGGGAGTCACAGACTCTGAAACAGGCTCCAGGCTCTGAGCTGGCAGTCAGCACAGAGCCCGACGCGGGGCTCGAACCCACGAACCGCGAGATCATGACCTGAGCAAAAGTCGGACGCTTAACCGACTAAGCCACCCAGGCGCCCCTACTCTTGAGTTTTTTTAATGTTTATTCATTTTTGAGAGACGGAGAGAGTGAGGGGCCGAGAGAGAAGGAGACACAGAATCTGAAGCTGGTACCAGGCTCTGAGCTGTCAGCACAGAGCCCAGTCTGGGGCTCGAACCCACGAACCTTGAGATTGTGACCCGAGCTGAATTTGGATGCTTAGTGGACTGAGCTCCCCAGGCGCCCTGTAACTAAATATTCTAATTGAAACTCCCCAAAAGGAAAGCAGGTACATTGCAACAAAGCACTTCACAGTGTTTGCATACAGCCAAATGATACCTTAAAAATACGATTTAAGCCTCAAATCACCAAAGGAAACCTGTCCTCGTTCACAGAAAAATCCATCATTAATCCAGCGTTTTCCCAGCCTTGGTTCTGTTCACACCTGGACCCGGATAATTGTTTGTGATGGGACCATCCTGCGTGCATCCTGCGGCGCTGCTCTCCACCCCGGATGCCAGTAGCGTCTGCCCTCCACTTCTGACCTCGGGACATTATCCCCTGACGCTGCCCAGCGGCCTGGGCCGGAGAGCAGGAACACCCCCAGGAGAGAACCACCCTGTGAACCCAGACTCTTGTGTTTTAAAACCGTGCATGTTCGGGGCGCCTGGGGGGCTCGGTCGGTTAAGCATCCGACTTCGGCTCAGGTCATGATCTCGCGGTTCGTGGGTTCGAGCCCCGCGTCGGGCTCTGTGCTGACAGCTCAGAGCCTGGAGCCTGTTTCAGATTCTGTGTCTCCCTCTCTCTCTGAACCTCCCCTGCTCACGCTGTCTCTCTCTCTCTCTCTCAGAAATAAATAAAAACATTTATTTATTTTTATTTTTATTTTTTAATATTTTTATTTATTTGTAGGAGAGAGAGAGACACACACAGCGTGAGCAGGGGAGGGTCAGAGAGAGAGGGAGACACAGACTCTGAAACAGGCTCCAGGATCTGAGCTGGAAGTCAGCACAGAGCCCGACGCGGGGCTCGGGCCCACAAACCGCAAGATCATGACCTGAGTGAAAGTCGGACCCTTAACCGACTAAGCCACCCAGGCGCCCCAAAAACATTTAAAAAAATTAAAAAAAAAAAAAAAACTTTCCATTAACAAGTCTGTCTTCAGACTCAGCAGATAGAAGGAATTAGCAAATACTGACTTCTCCCTAAATGCAAAGAATCTTTGTAAATGCTTTTCATATATTTACATATTCAGCTGTTATTCTAAGGTTAGGAATATTATGGGTGCCTGGGTGGCTCAGTCGGTTAAGCAGCCGACTTCAGCTCAGGTCATGATCTCGTGGTTTGTGAGTTCAAGCCCCGTTGGGCTCTGTGCTGACAGCTCAGAGCCTGGAGTCTGCTTCTGATTCTGTGTCTCCCTCTCTCTCTCTGCTTCTCCCCAGCTCAGGTTCACTCTCTCTGTGTCAAAAATAAATAGAGAACAACAAAAAGAATTAAAAAATATTACTAGACAGAAGGGATCAATCACAGGAGGGAATTTCAAGTGTCAACCTGCTCATTGGGATGTCAAGAACGAACCAGAATTAATAATGATAATTGCAAGTCCTGCGACTATGTTGTGGTAAAAGGAAGCAGATGTGAACCTTCCTGAATCGGAGAGTCGTTAGTTCATTTTTATTGCAGTGAAGGCCCCAAGGTGTGGAGACGGAAACATGGCACCCACAGATGGCCGCATCTTAATCTCTAGCAGCAGGCACGTGGTACAGAAAAAGGGGAAACTTGTATTGCAGATGGAATTCGTTGCTCATCAGCTGACCTGGCGAAGGAAGGATGACCCTGCATTATCGGGGCCAGGCATGCACTGTGATCTCAGGCATCCTCAGCACAGTGAGAGTGATGTAACGTGAGGAAATCATGGCCAGCCACCACTGGCTCTGAGGTTGGGGGGCAGGGACTTGAGCCAAGGAATGGGGGTGGGCTCTGGATGCTTCACGGGGTGAGAAAATAGACTCCCTTTCAGCATCTCTGTGAAGGAAGACAGTTCTACTGAGGACCTGGTGAGGCTCAGTGAGACCACATTTCTGAACTGCGTCCCAATGACATGATAAATGCATGTGGCCCCAAGCCGCTACAGTGGGGGTAATTCACCGCAGCAGACAGGAAGAGAATGCACAAGTCCAGAGTTTGGTGGTAGAAAAGGCTAGAGTTTCACAAAGCCCGTGTTAAACAATGTGGGATCCTTCCTTGGGGGCTCTGGAGAGCACAGAAGATTCTTAGACAGTGGATCACGCTCACTTCTCCGTGGTGAGGTTCCGTGATAGGGTCTGGAGGTGAGGAAATCGGTAGAAAAGCCATTCCAGGGGTCTGCAGCAAGGAAGCCAGGTGCCTGGGGAGGGAAGCCTATGGGCAAACTTGAGACAGATCCGTAAGGAAAGCCGAGAGGAGATTGTAAAATATTGCCGTATGCGTTGACTTTCTGAGGACGCGATATTCCTTCCTTTCGTTGTCACCGGGTGTAGATTCTGTAAAGGTCACACGTGACCCGCGGAAGAAGAAAAGTGAGGCTTGGATACACAGATGCACCTTGAGCTGCTCTCGCGTTATTTAGGTAACAGTGCATGTGTGCTGGGCAGTGGATACGTGGACCGAGTTTAAAGAAAAGTTTATTAGATGCCCACGTTTCGCAGACTTTCAGCACAGAAGTGCCCAGCAAAGCTAGAGAAGAGCATTTTTCCTGGGGGGATGGATATCTGATGATTGAACATAAAACAGTGGAAGATTGAATTCCAGCCTCTGCTGTTAAGAGCAGAGGAAGAAATTGAGCATAAATGATATCAAGTCTGAAAGACTAGAGGCACTGGACAGGAGGTGACCATTTTGGCGACGAAGGCATCACAGTGTTTGGGGAAACACAAGCCGATTAGATAGAGCCGGACGCGCTGTAGGGGGCTCGAGAAATGATTTTCTGTTGGGAAGTCCTCCGTGAGTTCCCTTAGGAGATATTTCAGGGTACGCTTCTGGGGGAAAGAATGGTAGCCAGGGGAGAAGCCACCGTGGGAGGTGCAGGGCACAAGAGAGTCCCTATGTCCCTACCAGTGAACTTGGCATTGACCCCGTTGTGTGCCTATCACATGAGCGATGAATACAGATCATCCAGAGTGAGAACACGTCCTCACAACAGCTAGAAACGACACTCAGACCTTCGTCGTGTGGCAAACAGCCAGAACAGCGCCATATCAGAAGACGTTTACTGCAAACAGTGTCCACATCGGTGGCTGTCATTTATGGGTCATCCACAGTTGGTCGTAGCTGCGCTTCGAACATGACGCTGTGCTGAATCATTCCTCCTGCAAACATCATGGCTCTTAGGAAGCAAGGAATGCGTGCTCACTTCCAAGCATGTACAATATCAAATAAATCCCGCTGGACACAGTAACAGAGCGATCTGAACACAGTACTAATGTCCCATTTCATTAGAGCAAAACCACTCAAGGCGCACGTATCCTGTATTTAATGATTTGATCACTGTTCTCCCATGAGCCTAGTTTTCTCCCAGATGACTGCATTTCCCTTGGGGAATTTATTGTCTCCTCTGGTTTTAAAGCAAAGCAAAGCAAATAACTTTATCTGACGTGTGTGTTTCTTTTGGAAGACTGTGAAGAAGTCTATTGATAGTATTTTCTCTTTCGTTTGTGTGTGTGTACTCAGTATGTAAAGTGTGTGTTATCTATATGGATGTACAATTTATATGTTATGTACATATACGTAATTTCATATATAATGTCTTTCGTAAAGACACTGTGCATAAAATTATTTGCTTCTTGGGGAGCCTGGGTGGCTCAGTTGGTTAAGCGTCCGACTTTGGCTCAGGTCATGATCTCACGGTTTGTGGGTTCGAGCCCCGCGTCGGGCTGTGTGCTGACAGCTCAGTGCCTGGAGCCTGCTTCAGATTCTGTGTCTCCCTCTCTGTCTGACCCTTGCCTGCTCACACTGACTCTCTCTCTCAGAAATAAATAAAACATTAAAAAATTTTTTAATTAAAAATATTTGCTTCTTTTAAGTTTTAACATTCCTTGTATTTTTATCTGTATGCCTTCACATTAAACATACTTGCAAGATGGCACTTTTACCCGTGAAAACAGAGCACCATTTAATTTTTTAAATATGCCGTAGACATTTACACCCCCGATGAATCCACACATCTTGTAAGAATTTTATTCAGCCCTTTGAAAGGGGTCCATTTTGCACTTTCCACTTTTAAAACCCAGTGCGGTGGAATTCACCTTAAATGGTTCTTGTCAAACTAAATGATTGCTGTGGGGTTTCTTTGGAGTGCTTCTCCTAAGTGGATCAGAACACACCAAAAGCGTGTGTGCTGAAGTCTGGCTCCCAGCCCCAGATGCCTTCAGCAGCAGGACATGCCGTAAGACCCTGGGCGAGGGCAGCCTGCTCACGATAATTGACTGTGTAATGGGAGAGAATTGACCGTCTGGAGTTCCTCTTTTCTACAAATGCGACCTTTTTTCTGCCGACATATCTGTCTTCATTTACTTTCACTCGGAGTCCATGGAAGCAGAGCCAGCGTGAGTGGAATATCAATTCCAGTTCACTTCGGGAAGGACTCTGCTCATGACGCAAGCCAAAGAGACATCCTTTTCTTCTACGTGCTAAGCTGGATTTCCAGAAATCACTGGCCACGGTGTTACAGAGAGAACATAGATAAGGAGTCTGTGATTTCGGGTTGGTCCTCCCGCTCTGGAAACCCACTCGATACTCATTGCAGAGGTATTTGCAGACTGGTCACCATGTGCTGGCCACAGATTCATCAGAGCTACGTGGACAGAGAGATTTCCTCCACGTGTACATATCCCGATGCCTTACTTTGTGGCAAGAGGGAATCCAAAACGTGCAGATACACAACCTGAGAAAATCAGCGGGTCAAGGAGCCATACGCTGAAGTAAGAGGTCGAGAAGGTGTCGAAGAGGAGACCTGAGGGCTGGGCGCCCGAGAGGCCACCATGTGCGGGGGACAGCAACCCAGCATCCCCAGTGGCTGCAGGAGCCAAAGAGAAACCAGTGTCCAAAGCACAGCGTGCTGGTAGGGACGATGGCCACTTTAAGTAGGAGAGCAGGTTTCTCACAGGGTGCAGGGGACACGCACATAAGGGACTTGGGCTTTATGGTCTATGTGATGGGAACCCAGTAGTAGTAAGCTTTGGGGTGTAATAATTTTATATCACTCAAAGCAAGTGGAAGACGACACTCCCTCCTACCCCGAGCAACATCCCCTAGTGCACTTGTGGGAACATTTATCCTTGGGGCAGGGGACGCCTAAGGTTTCTTAAAAGGAAACCTAAGTGTGTAGTAATCGTAACCACGAGTCGATGCACAACAGGGCTGCAGCCCCATTTCTATTTGCCTTGTTTGAATATGCGCTCATGTTTAGGTTAAAATAGCCAAGTCCCATGGGGTGCCTGGGTGGCTCAGGAGGTTAAGCGTCCGACTTCTGCTCAGATCATGATCTCGCGGTTCATGGGTTCAAGCCCTGCATCAGGCTCTTTGCTGACATCTCAGAGCCTAGAGCCTGTTTGAGATTCTGTGTCTCCCTCTCACTTTACCCCTCCGCTACTCATGCTGTCTCTCTCAAAACTCAATAAATACTAAAATAAATAAAAATTTAATTGAAAAAAAGATACTTGGGATGTCTGGGTGGTTAGGTCAGTCAAGCGTCCAAGTTCGGCTCAGGTTATGATCTCACTATTTGTAGGTTTGAGCCCCACTTCGGGCTCTGTGCTGATAGCTCAGAGCCTGGAGTGTGTTTCAGATTCTGTGTCTTCCTCCCTCTCTGCCCCTTCCCTGCTCGTGCACACTCTCCCTTCGTGAAAAATAAATAAACATTAAAAAATTTCAAAATAGGTGAGTCCTTAGCTATTAATGTGTGGTATATTACCAGATGGTATAACTAATCCACCTTTTTAACACAGGTTTCAAAGAATGTATATAAATTACTCATTGAGTCTGAGTTGATGGTCAAATTCATGAATACAGTGCAAACTTGCTTAAAAAGACGCTTATTAAAATAAGATAAACCATCAAAGCAGCAAATACTCCCATAATGGAATTTTGCATGTGGGTAAAATAAGATAAACCATCAAAGCAGCAAATACTCCCATAATGGAATTTTGCATGTGGGTCCTATGTACAACATAGTGTAATTATGCTCAATAAACTAAAGAAATAACCTTTGAGTATTTGAAGAAATTACTCAGCTTTGTTAAGATAAAGCGATGGGAAACTTTTTACCAAGTGGGCCTCAGCTGTATGAAAGACATAAGGAAAAGATGTAGACTGTACTTACCCGACGCTGAAGGAGAAGTGCGAAAAAGAGGGAGGGAGATGAAGCTGTCCTTGAAAAGGTAACACCTGAGTTTTGCTTGACTCATTAGAGCTAAAGATCGAAGTTTAAAAAGCCAACCACCACATGTACAAAATCTAGAAACCCTGGGTGATCATTTCACAATACCGAGGCAGAGAAAGAAAACATCTGTGAAAAGTAGGTAAAGATACAACAAAAGAAAAAAAAGCACCACAGAGCAATAGCAGACTGACATCAGATTTCTCAGCAATATGGTAAATGTACGATTTTGAATCTCATGGAAATATTCTTCAAGAGCAAGGATAAAGTGAAGATGCTTTAAGGCAAACCTGATAGCCTGAGACTTTGCCTCTTTGATGGCATCCGGGTCTCAGAGACGTTTCTCAGGTGATCTTAACAACAAAGTAAAATTTCCAGATGCGGAAGTGCACTGTGAGATTGAAAGTCCCAGTCAGAAGGAAACCTAAGGAATATTCCAGTTGGTGACATGTGTAGCTAAATTTGAACAAACATTGATTTTATGAAATGAAAGTAACACCGTCTCATGGAAGTGAAAGTGTAATAAGATACAGCTAAACATATTTGACAGGATCAGCTTATAAATTGTAAAGAAAATGTCAGGATGTAGTTGTGAAGGCCCTTGGGATCTTTAGAAGGAAAAAAATAAATTTTTTACATTCAGACTTTGGTTAAAACATGTTTGGCAAAGAAGAAAAAAAGCTGTAGGATAATCTGTGATACAGAAGAGATTAAGAGTCGAAAATCGAGCACATAGAAGGAACAGAACCCACAAAATATTTAGAAATCAATGAAAAATACGAAATATCTTTTAACACAGGTGCTCCATCCTGAGCACAGGGCAGTGTCTCTGGAGCACCGGCAAAGGAGCCTGCATACATTCCACATGGGGAAAAGGCACGGTTTGGGATGGGTTACCCACAAGGCCATGCATAGGACCAGAAGAGTATCAGGCAGTCCCAGAGCCCATTGGGCTCCACAAAGGTTGTAGGGGTGCAAACATTAAGCGGACAGGGATTGTGTGCTGCTTTTTGTGTTTGTGCTGGTGGGTTTCTTGGTACCAGCAATCAGGAGAGGGAAGGTGGTGGTTTGTAAGATATACTGGACAACAATGAAGGATGTTTTCCCTTTATTATCATCTATCTGTCATCTATCCATACATCCATCATCCATTTATCCATCCATCTGTCCATCTAGTATCCATTTATCCATCATCCAACTGTCTATCAACCCATCCCTCCATTCATTCATCCATCCATCCGTCTATCCATCTAGCATCCATCAATCCATCCATCATCCATTCATCAATCCATCCATCATCCATTCATCTATCCATCCATCATGTAACCATCTATCATCTATCCATCCAGCATCCATCTATCCATCCAGCATCCATCTATCCATCCATCCATCATCTATCCATCTATCACCCATCTATCTATCCATCCATTCATCATCCATCCATCTACTCATCCATCCATCCAGCATTCATCTATCCATCATCCATCATCTATCCATCCATCACTGATCTATCCATCCATCTAGCATCCATCTATCCATCCATTCATCATCCGTCCATCTATTCATCCATCCATCCAGCATCCATCTGTCCATCCATCTAGCATCCATCTATCCATCCACAAACCATCTATCTATCCATCCATCCATCTATTCATCCATCCATCCAGCATCCATCTATCCATCCATCTACCCAAACATCTACCATCCATCCATCCATCTACCATCCATCATTCATCTGTCTATCCATCCATCCATCTATCTATCTAGAAGCCATCCATCATCCATCTACCATCTATCATCCATCAATCCATCCATCACCCATTCATCTATCCATCCATCCATTATCTAACCATCTATCATCTATCCATCCAGCATCCATCTATCCATCTAGCATCCATACATCCATCTATCCATCCAGCATCCATCTATCCATCCATCCATCATCTATCCATCTATCACCCATCTGTCCATCCATCTAGCATCCATCTATCCATCCATCAACCATCTATCTATCCATCCATTCATCATCCATCCATCTATTCATCCATCCATCCAGCATCCATCCATCTATTCATCCATCCATCCATCCATCCATCATCTATCCATCTATCACTCATCTATCCATCCATCCATCCATCTAGCATCCATCTATCCATCCATGAACCGTCTATCTATCCATCCATCTATCTATTCATCCATCCATCCACCATCCATCTATCCATCCATCTACACATCCATCTACCATCCATCCATCCATCTATCCATCCAGCATCAATGTATCCATCCATCCTTCATATTTATTATCTATCTGGCTGTCCATCCATCTGTCCATCCACCCACCTACTCATCATCCATCTATCCATCTATCATCCATCTATGCATCCAGTATGTATGTATGTATCTGTCTATCTTTAAATCCAAGTTATTTAATGTACAGTGTAGTATCGGTTTCAAGGGTAGAACCCAGTGATTCATCACTTACATACATAACCCAGCGCGCATCCCAGCAAGTGTCCTCCTTAATACTCATCACCCATCTAGCCCATCCCCACACCCACCTCCCCTCCAGCAACCCTCAGTTTGTTTTATATCTTTTAGGAGTCTTTAAAGGTTTGCCTACCTCATTTTTATATTATTGCTTCCCTTGCCCTATGTCCACCTGTTTTGTATCTTAAATTCCACATATGAGTGAAGTCATATGATATTTATCTTTATCTTACCTACTTATTTCGCTTAGGATGATGCAGTCTAGTTCCAGCCACATTGCTGTATATGGCGAGATTTCATTCCTTTTCCTTGCTGATTAATATTACCCCACATCTTCTTTCTCCATTCATAAGTCAATGGACATTTGGTCTTTTTCCGTAATTTGGCTCTTGTTGATAGTGCTGCTGTCAACGTCGGGGTGCAGGTGCTCCTCTGAGTCAGCTCTCATGTAGCCTTTGGATAAAAGGCTCAAAAAAAATTAAAAATAGAACTGCCCTACGACCCAGCCTATACTTTAAAGGGCAGACGGGAGTGTGATGTTCTCTAGATAAAGGCAGATCATGGCGGAGCAGCTCTGTGATTGTGAGAGGAGGAGAACAGGGAATTGAGGGGGTGCTAAGACTCAAGACGAAATGGAAGTAAGTGTGCGGGACGGTCATTGGTGTGTGAGGCCAACAGCCACGGAATAGAGATCATCTGTGCACTGGGGTTTTCTCCGTTCAAAACACAGGTTCATGATCATATGACAGCAATTTCATTTTTTTTATTTTTGTTTGGTTTCTATTATCAACATGACAGACTGTTTGAAATAGCTTGGTGACCCAGCCAGATGAAACAACTAGTTGGTTAATTTGGTGGGAACAAATGTTCAATGCAGTTTAAAATCAGACTTTCTTCTACTAAATTGAGTTGCAATGTCTTGCATTAACTAAATGTACAGTTTCGTTTTTTGTTTTTTTGTACTGGAATAAATTAGATGAGTGACATGTTTTCCGTCGTGATACTACAGAGACACCAAGTTTCTAATAATTGTGTGAGATGTTTTGAGGGTCGTTCTGTCCTAATGTTCAATGGAATTTGTCACTCGTGAGAGTATCTATTGACCCGGAAGGGTTAATCCACATTGGGGTCTGTACGCTTAGGATATTGTTTACCTTACCCCTGGCGTTGTGCTAATAAGCCTTCTAAGGTTTCCTTTATTGACCTGTGTTGTGCCCTACTACAGAGGGCATCACTTTTGTTGGTGTTGTTAAAAAAATGAGAGGATGGGGCGCCTGGGTAGCTCATTCGGTTAAGCATCTGACTTCGGCTCAGGTCATGATCTCACGGTTCCTGGGTTCGAGCCCCGCGTCGGGCTCTGTGCTGACAACTTACAGCCTGGAGCCTGTTTCAGATTCTGTGTCTCCCTCTCTCTCTGACCCTCCCTCACTTATGCTCTGTCTCTCTCTGTCTGTGTGTCACATTTCTGCTGGTTCTTTTGTTGCATTTCTTGGAGACAGGCATAAGGCAAAGGGAAATGGAGAGATCATCTCTGCCATGCCTGTATATCCTTTGTACAATGGCCACTTTATGATTGGAAAGAAAAATGGAACTCCGTGGGTGTGTGGGTGGCCCCAGTGCTTAACTGGTTTTGGCTCAAGGTGTAATCTCATAGTTGATGAATTCAAGCCCTGCGTTAGGCTCCATGCTGACAGCACAGAGCCTGGAACCTGCTTCAGATTCTGTGTCTCCTCTTCTCTCTGCCTCTGACTCTGCTCATGCTCTGTCTCTCTCTCTCTCAAAAAAAAAAACAAAACCAAAAAAACACCAATAAGATTTTTTAAATTGGGCTCCGTGAATGCTGGTATGTCAACATGTGCTCAAGCTCCCTGGCACGGAGAAGACTACATGTCCCATTCCAGAGTAGAATAAAGGCAGGCTCTGGGGTCCCTAACAGGGCTGAGATACAGCTTGTGGGAACGTGGTGGCCTAGTTAGTGGTGCTGCAGGTCCATGGGGGAGCCCGCGCATGTGGGAACGTGGTGACCTAGTTAGTGTGAAGAAGGTCTGTGGAGGAGCCCCCGCGTGTGGAACATGGTGACCTAGTTAGTGTGGAGAAGGTCCACAGAGGAGACCCACGTTTGGGAACGTGGTGACCTCATTAGTGGTGGAGAAAGTCCACGGAGGAGACCGGCATGTGGAATGTGGTGACCTAGGTAGTGGTGGAGAAGGTCCACGGAGGAGACCCACGTGTGGGAACGTGGTGACCTAGTTAGTGGTGGAGAAGGTCCACGGAGACCCGCGTATGGGAACGTGGTGGCCTAGTTAGTGGTAGAGAAGGTTCATGGAGGAGACTGGCGTGTGGAACGTGGTGACCTCGTTAGTGGTGGAGAAGGTCCACGGAGGAGACCCTCGTTTGGGAACGTGGTGATCTAGGTAGTGGTGGAGAGGGTCCACGGAGGAGACCCTCGTTTGGGAACGTGGTGACCTAGGTAGTGGTGGAGAAAGTCCACAGTAAAACATTCTGACCAGTGCAGCCTTTTCCCATCCGAAGACTTAAGCTCTAACACTGTGACTCCAGTCTCCCCCTGAGGTATTTCAAGTTCACTGTCCTCCAGAGGCGTATCACATGCTTGTATGTGAGCATGAGTGGTGCTGGGAGCGAGGCTGATGTCGCCCGTCACACTTCCGGCAGCTTCATGATATCCTTTTACTGTTTTGTGACCAGTTTGCATTGACACTTGTACTTTTCCGTATTTTATTAGTGAAATTCGATACTGTTGTGTCTATTATTTGTGTGGGTTCATTACCCTGTCCCTCCTGGGCAGACGCTAATGCAATTTCATGCCAGTCTTTGGTTTGGATGCTCTCATATTTTTCCTGCCTGACTGTCTAAACTGATGAATATCGAACCATAAATACTTGATTATGTTTACTACATAATTTTGAAAAGTCAAGGATGAAAATAAAGCCCCCGCTTCATGGTGTGTGTGTGTGTGTGTGTGTGTGGTAACAGCACTAAGAGTGAAGAAGGTGGATCCTGTGTTTTCACATCTCTGGTGTGAAACTTGGTGGGCTGGCCTCAAGGGAATTCAATAAACATTGCTAAATTATTAGAGAAAAAAACCTGATTCTCCTGTGTTCCCATACGTGGTTCTTTGGTCCCATTTCAGTTGTGAACACTGATTACTCAGTAAAGGGTTCATGATGTATTTTCAGTATACGAAGCACCGTGCAGTTATGACAATCACAGGGGACATTTCTTGAGCCTAGAATGTAACAGTAAGACAGTAGAAGCGGGTCATGAGTTCGTGAGCCACCTAGACAGGAAACAGCACATAGCAATCAAACACTCTGTTTTCTTTTTTAAATACTTTATTGTTAGGTTAGTTTCCATGTATCACCCGGTGCTCATCCCCACAAGTGCCCTCCTCCATGCCCATCACCCCCCTTCCCCTCCCCCCTCCCCCATCAGCCCTCAGTTTGTTCTCAGCCTTCAAGAGTCGCTCATGGTTTGCCTCCCTCCCTCTCCCCTCGTTTCCCCCCTTCTTCTCCCCCACGGTCCTCCGTTAAGTTCCTCCTATGCGTGCAAACTTATGAGTGAAATAAGTCAGGCAGAGAAGGACAGAAACACTCTATTTTCTTAAAAATTTTTTAATGTTTATTCATTTTTGAGAGAGAGAGAGACAGAGCGAGGGGAGAGGGCCCAGAGAGAGAGCAAAACAGAGAATCCGAAGCAGCTCCAGGCTCTGAGCTGTCAGCACGGAGCCCGATGTGGGGCTCGAACCCACGAACTGTGAGATCATAACCTGTGGAAGTCAGATGCTGAACCGACTGAGCCCCCCAGGAGCCCCCAGAACACTATTTTGAATAAGATAGTTGGGGGCTCCAGAGCGCTACTCGATGATAGTCTATTCTCAGAGATCTTTTATGAACTGTGTCTCCTAAAACACAGAAGCCACTTAGACAAAAGGAAGAGGTGATTCCTCACAGAACAGAAAATGCCTCCGAGTGTCAAACACGGGCAACGTCACGCAGAGGCCATGGAATTGCCCTTTTGCCTCTGAGAGTCTAATGCAGTTGTTGCCCGCATAACCCATTCACTCATTTCCTGGCCTTTGCTGGTAGAAAGCAGTCTGCATCCCTGACCTCTGTTGCTTTCTGAGGTAAAACTCTGTAGTGTCTCTTCAAATCTAGGATCCTAAGACCGCCAACTTTCTTACTCGTTTCCAAGATTGCTTTGGCCGTTCAGCGTCTTTTCTGGTTCCGTACAGATTCTAAGATTATTTGTTCTCCTCCTGTGAAAATTGCTACTAATATTTTGATAGGGATTTTGTGTTGTATGTGTACAGTGCTACGGGTAGTATGGAATTTTAACAATACCAATTCTTCCCGTCCATGAGCATGGAATATCTTTCCTTGTGTTTGTGTCATTTTCAATTTCATCAGTATCTTGTCATTTCAGAGTATAACTGTTTAAGTTCCTTGGTTAAATTTATTCCTACGTATTTTTTTTTTTTGGTGAAGTTGTAAATGGAATTGTTTTCTTTATTTCTCTTTGTTATGAGTGTGTAGAACTGTAACAGACTTTTTTATATTAATGTTGTAGCTGCAGCTGTGCCGAATTTATTTATCAGTTCTCACAGTTCAGATCTTTCTAGTATTTTCCCTGCCATTTTGCAGAAGGTGTGTTCTCAGACACAATAATTGGATGAATACAGGATTGTATTTTTCTGACTGCTTTTGATTTGTGCAAAATCTTACCTCTCACGAGGTTAAAGAAGACGTTGCGTACTGTTAGTTTGATAAAATGATCTTACAAACTGGCGAGGGGCTCCTGTCTTTTGGGGGCATTAATTTTTTTTTTGTATTTTAGAAAATGGGAATTTTTAATCATTTATAAGTAGGGCAAAAATCGTATAATGAATTTGAGTAGAGTCACCATCCGCTTTCAGTTATTTCAGTTATTACGAGCTCAGGCCCAGTCTGTGTGAGTTCTGTCCCTCCTCACAGAGTTTTATATTTTAGCTAATTATTGTCATTTTAATTTTTAAAAGTTTATTTACTTTGAGAGAGAAAGAAGGAGAGAGAGAGAGCATGAGCAGGGGAGGAACAGAGAGAGAGAGAGATTGGTGTGAAGCCCAAGCAGGCTTCCCACCATCAGTGCAGAACCTGCCATGGGCCTCGAACTCAGAGCCACGAGAGCAAGACGTGAGCCGAAATCAAGAGTCAGATGCTCAGCCGACTGAGCCACCCCGGCTCCCCTTAGCTAATTGTTGAATTTAGCTTAGTAATGAATAGACTTTGGTGGTTAAAATATCCTTTACCTGTGTTGGGCAGTTAGTAAAAGACCTGTCGTATGTGATGCCAATGACCCCTTGTGTGACCCGTAGTCGCGCTCCGTACCATCGACTAGTCAGGCGGCCACTTCCTCGATCAGGATGTCACCGTGTCTTCCACGGTCGGGCTGCTTCCGGTAGCCAGTGTTCTGAATTTTATGTGCTCCATTGAGTTTCCCTCCCATTCCAGTGCAGACCACCCCAGTATTTTCTTTGCCATATATATTTCTTTCGTCCTTTCTACTACCTTTGCATTTAATACGGGT
Organism: Proteles cristata cristata; assembly: GCA_017311185.1. NCBI lineage: Eukaryota > Metazoa > Chordata > Mammalia > Carnivora > Hyaenidae > Proteles > Proteles cristata. The sequence goes on from JAESUZ010004310.1 coordinate 49,558, forward strand.
TTTCTGGCTTTTCACTTTCTTTGTCTTCTTTATCTCCGCTTTATAATTCTGGGTGGTGAGGCTTCACCCGACTTGCTGTATGATTGTGCCTGTCTGTGAAATGTACACATTTTCTAATTCCCATCACATTTTCCTTTAAACACCTGAGTTGCTAAGAACTGTGTTTTGTGATTCAAGTATCTGACGTATTTTCCCTTTTTTTTCCAGTTTCTAATTTTAGTTAACTGTTGTGGGATTACATATTTATATAATATGATTTTGTTAGAATGGGTTAGGGTTTACCGGTTAGTGCAAAATACTTGCTGCCGTTCTTGGAATGCGATGTTCTATTAAAGACCATCTTTATAATCATTTTAACATTATAGTTTGTATCCACATCTGTGTTGTAAATATTTTTCTTTTCGTCACATTATTTCAGAGATAGATTTCACTCTTGCACGGATTTTGAATCTGCCAGTTTATTTCATTTTGGCTTATGAGGTGTGCGTGTGCGTGTGTGTGTGTGTTTGCATTTGGTATTTCACTACGTGCACACAAGGCCAGAATTTGGGTGGATGTTTTTGCCTCTGATTACCCATTGCTGGGAGTTTCTTTGCGTGCCCGATCCGCCCTAGCGGGCCTTCTAACACACAGCTGGGGAAATGGCAACCCTCAGGCTCTGAGTCCTTCTGAAAGGTGATTACAGTTTTATTATTTAAAATAATAAAACTTCTGTCTCAGGAAGGCTGGGTACGCATTATTACAAGTAACACCTAGAGTAACGGATCGTCACAGAATCACCATTTCTGGCTAGATGCAGACCTCACGTGCTCCCGTATGTGCATCCAGCCCCCTGAACTGTCGTCAAGTCGACAGAGGTATGGATGCAAACGAGTTACCAGCGCTTAGAGAAGATGAAGTATAAGACCAGGGATTTAGGTAGGTAAACATTGCCATTCTTATGCACAGAAGGGAATGCAGACTCACAGCACACACAGAACACACAGTTTCATATCACACAGTTATTTACAGACAGATTTGCAGCGGCTGACGTTTAATATGCTAAATTGTATCCACTTCAGTAAACACGCCTTAGCCATCAGTTACTACAGATGTTAAGCAATAGGAAAAATGCAGGCTTCTCTGGGTTAGGAGAATCAGCTGTGTTGGAGAGGGAGCCCTGCTTGTGGGGGAAGGAGGGGAGGGCCCTGTGCGTGGTGACTTGCTTCAGGACACACTTATTTCTTCTTCCCCTGTGACCGCATTCTGAGCTTTTCACTCGTATTCTCGTACTCTGAACCATTGCAGCAGTATTTCTAGGATTACCCTTTTTTTTTTTTTTTTAGGTTTATTCATTTATTATTACACACACAGTGAGAGAGAGAGAGAGCACAAACAGAGAAGAGGCAGACAGAGGGAGACACAGAATCCGAAGCAGCTCCAGGCTCTGAGCTGTCAGCACAGAGCCCGACGTGGGGCTTGAACCCACGAACCGTGAGATCATGAGCTGAGCCGAAGTTGGACGCTTACCCCACTGAGTCCCCCAGGCGCCCCTAGAATTACTTTATTTCTTCAGTACCTCTCCACGTGGTTAGTTTGTAGTAAGTGTGATGGATATTCATGCACATGTATTCATAGCCATGGTTTTCAGATGTAAATAAGAGGGAGTGACCTTGTACGTAAGTCGGCCTTATTCCGTGACCAGTGCCCTTAGAAAGGACAGGGAGTTTCTGGTTCAGAAACAGAAGCCACGTGAAGTCAGAGGTGTAAGGGGCGCCTGGAGCTCCAGAGCTGGAAGAGGCGGTGAGGACCCTCCCCGGAGCCTCGGGAGGAAGCCTAGCCCTGCGCCACCTGCGTCTCACATTTCTGCTCTCCGGAGCTGGGAGGGATCAGAGCTGGGAGAGCACAAACTGCTGGGGTTTTTCTTTTTTGTTTTGTTTTGTTTTCGTTTTTGTTTTGAGAAATTTCTCTAATTCGGGATGTATGCATGGCTCAGTCGGCTAAGTGTCTGACTCTTGATCTTGTCTCAGCTGTTGATCTCCCAGTTTGTGAGTTCGAGCCCCGCACTGGGCTCTGCACTGATAACAGTCTGCTTGGGAATCTCTCTCTCTCTCCCTCTCTTTGCCCCTCTCTTGCGTGTGGTCGTTCTCTCTCAAAATAAATAAATAAATAAAATTTCTCTAGTTCTAAGCCACCATGTTGTGGCAGTTTTTACAGCAGCCCCAGGAAAGTCTGACAGAAGACTGGGGTGTGTGTATGTGTGTAGATACATGTATATTTATATGTCCGTATATATGTCCATATGTATGTATACATGTGTCCACATACATATATGTACACATGTATTTTTGTTCTTTTTGTTTACAATATTATTTACTTTTCACCCCCAACTCCTCTCCCACTGCTTAATTCTTAGTGTGTGTGTGTTAGATACGCGGTGACCATCTCTGACCTCCACTGAACAGTAGTTAGGGCCCTAGGAGCCTCTCCGTACCTGTGACATGCCGGGTCCCTCTTAGCGTCGTGTCCTGGGCCAGAGAAAACTGGGGAGGGGGCCCGTGTCTCTCGGGTACTTAATTCATACATATATACATGGAAAAATGCATTGCTCCTGACACTGTCTTCAAAGAGAATGTTCCGGGGCTCCTGGGCGGCTTGGCCTGTTAAGCATCCGAGTCTTGGTTTCGGCTCAGGTCATGATCTCAGGTCATGAACTCAGTTAATGAGTTCGAGCCCAACATCCGGCTCCGAGCTGGCGGCGTGGAGCCTGCTTGAGATTCTCTCTCTCCTTCTCTCTCTGCCCCTCCCCTGCTCGTGCTCTGTCTCTCTCTCAGAATCAACAAACACGAAAAATAATAAAAAATTAAAAAAGAGGAATGTTCTGTATACACGGGTTTCTCCAAAATGGTTCCAATGAAAGCCACCTCCATGGGCCATCATGCTGTGCTAAGATTCGTGACTAGAAGAAACACCAGTTCCTGCCCTGAGGAGTTTAAACTTTATTTATTATTTTTTTAATGTTTTTTCAAATTTATTTTTGAGAGAGAGAAAGACAACGTGAGCAGGGGAGGGTCAGAGAGAGAGGGAGACACAGAATCCGAAGCAGCTCCAGGCTCTGAGCTGTCAGCACAGAGCCCGACACGGGGCTCGAATCCACAGACCACGAGATCACGACCTGAGCCAAAGTCAGACACTCAACCAACTGAGCCCCCCAGGTGCCCCAAGTTTAAACTTTATTAAAGTTATAGGAGGCATGAGAAAACTAACGGCAATGGTATTATGACAGTTAATTAAACATACACAGTCATTTGACAAGAGCATATATGAATGAGTTGTTTCAAATGATACCTATAGGATAATGGCCGTAAAGGCCACTGGTTTGAGAACACCTAATGTGAACCGTGTAAGCAGACCCGGGGCCCTAAAGTGCGGACTCTGGAGAACAGAGGGTCTGTTAAAAGTGCATCTCACCCCCGGGAATACACGCAAGCCATTGGAGAAACGGGTCGCATTGAACGTAAGAGAAAAAGCATGATTGTACATCTAGGACAGACAGCTGTGGGAAGAATCTCAAGGCACGTCGGGTTCGACTTCTGCATCTTTGCAGGTAAATTCCTATGGAAATGTCACTTGCCTGAAGGACACAGAGGTTATGCGGTCCCGTTTTGACGATAATAGCAGCTAACTCACTTTCTTATGTTTATTTCTTTATTTTGAGAGAGCGAGAGCATGAGTAGGGGAGGGGCAGAGAGAGAGACAGAAATGCTGTTAGCATAGAGCCCATGCAGGGCTTGAACCCATGAACTGTGAGATCATCAACTGAGCCAAAATTAAGGTGGATGCTGATGCTAAGCCACCCAGGTGCCCCATTGCCCTCTTTCAAAGAATCCGAATCAGCAGCCATGCCTGGGACTGCGCCAGAGGTTACGCCCGTACTGAATCCGCACGTGCCCTTTGGGAACTCGGCTGCGGGAGCTCACAGAAGGAAGGGAGAAGTCAGTCTCTGACCACCCTTGGGGATTTTAACAAACCGCTCTGGATAAAGGATGAGCAGATGCAAAATCAGAAGCTTGTAAATACGTAAGATCATAAAAGACTATTCGCCGAGTAGACTTAATTGTCATTTAGAGAGCCTCACCTCTGCAATTTCAGGAGGTGGCTTGTTTACAAGGACACGTCAAATATTCAGCAGGGTACGCCATATGCTGGGCTATGAAGCACCATTCAGTCGCTTTCAAAGGAGTAAAATCACGCCACCTTTCTTTGTCTGAGTGCGCACACGGAAGCAACTCGAAAGTCTTAAATATTTGGAGTCGAGGAATAAGACTTGTGTGGACTCAGTCATCAAAGAATAAGGAAGCATGGAAATGAGAAAATATTCTAACTGGAAAGCAGCGCACATTTTTTCCGAGGTCGGGAAACACTGAACACGGTGGCTTTTCATACCCTTTCTGGGTTCTGGGACAGCGAGCTTCGCGAGAGGGGTCGTAGCAGAGAAGCCAGAATGGCATCTGCAGCCTGGGGCTGACGCCCCGGGACCTGACGGTGTTAAGAGATTGGGGGAGAAGACACGGAGATGATCAAAGACCATGAGAGGAGCCGCGGGCATGGGAGGCCGGGGAAGAGGAGAAGCAGGCGCCGTGACACTGAGACGCAGGGGTGCTGCCCTCACAGCGACGGACCCTGAGAACTGACAGTTGCACTCCGCCCCCGGAAGCTGCTGGAGACTGCGAGCTGGTCACCGTCCGGAACGCGGGCCGTGCCTGCAGGAGCGGACGGGTCGCTGCAGGAGCAGGCGGTTCAGAGCCGGGGCCCCTGGGAGCACCTGTGTCCGAGGGGGAGACGGATTAACGGGCTGTAGGAGGGTCGTAGGCCTGTGCCTGGAGCCCCACTCGGAGCTCACCCGCCCTGGGGGCTCACCTGCTTTGAGGGCTCACCTGCCCTGGGAGCTCAGCAGCCCTGGGGGCTCACCCGCCCTGGGGGTCACCTGCACTTGGAGCTCAGCAGCCCAGGGGTCACCTGCACTTGGGGCACACTGCCCTGGGGGCTACCTGCCCTGGGGGCTCACCTGCTTTGAGGGCTCACCTGCCTGGAGCTCAGCAGCCCTGGGGCTCACCCGCCCTGGGGGTCACCTGCACTTGGAGCTCAGCAGCCCAGGGGTCACCTGCACTTGCACACGTGCCCTGGGGGCTCACCCGCCCTGGGGGCTCACCTGCTTTGAGGGCTCACCTGCACTTGGAGCTCAGCAGCCCTGGGGGCTCACCCGCCCTGGGGGTCACCTGCACTTGGAGCTCAGCAGCCCAGGGGTCACCTGCACTTGGGGCACACTTGCACAAGGAGCCTCGAGCAGTGGGGGTGGGCATTTCCGTTCTGCAGCCCCTGGATCGAACCCGAGGTGTGCACGTTCCCAGCTCATTAACAATGACAGAGGGGCCAGGAATCGAGGAAGGAAACGGGGTGAGGAGACATGAGGCCGCGGGGTGTAGGGGGCAGGCAGGAGCGAGTAGGCGCATTGCAGAAGGTCTGGTGGGTTCCGGGGCTGGGAGCGGCCCCCGACGTTGCTAACAGGCTGGGGAAGTTGGCATGGCCGGCACAACCCTTGGGGTGACCGGTCCGAAGAGGGAGTCGTGCGGGGCTGCGGGGCTGCGGCGGCTTGGAAATGACGCATTGGGGATCAGCGGGAGGGACACACATCCCTCGGTGGCACTCAGATTTCAAAGAACCGTGGGGCAAGTGTATTGAAAGGTCGGTGTGTGTGTGTGTGTGTGTGTGTGTGTGTGTGTGTGTGTGTGTGTGTGTGTGTGTGTGTGTGTGTGTGTGTGTGTAGAGAGAGACAGACAGACAGACAGACTGGAGAATTAGCAGATCCAGGTGTCAGGAAAGGCGGGTGCTGAGCCTGAGTGGGAATCTGGGGCAGGAGAGGGCGCCGTCCGCGGGGCCGTCTTCACCATCCGCAGAGCAGCTGACGTTCTCCAGGGTGACCAGGAGGCCACAGAAGGCCCCACGGTCCACTCAGGCATATGATGGTGCCCACCTTTGGGGGGACGCGGGGGCTGGGTCCAAATCTCGGTCCTGCCGGCCACGTAGGGGACGGCGTGCAGGTGCCGTGGGGCTCGGGGCTGGGTCCCAGGCCTGCCCTGCCGGGCCTCACACGCACGCGCACACGCACACACGCACGCACCCGGGTGGGGAAGCTTCGGGCTACAACCGCTAGTTGACAGTTGACACGAAGGATGGCCTGGGGACGCAGTAAACTCCCGGAAGCAGACGCCCCCCAGTGTCCAGTCGTTAGCGCCACGGCGGGGTCTCTCGGCTCTGACCGGTGCCCGGGGACTTGCCCCCGCGATGTGGTCGGACTCGGTTCTCGGACCTGCCCGCGTCCCGGGGATGGACACTCGTCAGCACTGCCTCCCATCAGCGGCTTGCCTGCCTGCTTTCTTGGCGCGCTTCCCGTCTCCCCGTTTAAGTTTAGGGTTCACGACCCTTGACTAGACCATGTCAACCCACTTTTACGTGTCAGAAACTGTCTGGTTTACTTTGAAGCAGAAGTAGATGCAACACCTCGAAATCAAACCAGAAGATGCTGTCCACTCAGGAATGCAAGATGTCCAGTGCCGTCACATGTGTAGTGTCCCTGTTGATACACACGCCGAAGGGAAAACTCAGCCCGTACTGCGTGGAATTTGGCGTTCCTTAAGCCTGTTTCCTCAGTTTTTCCGTTGAACTGGAGACCAAGACGGATAGAAACGGAGACACTTTGGAGATATTCAGAAGTAGGACACGGAATCAGTTCTTTGTGCTACAAAACTGTCCGCAACAATTCTCCCCCGGAAACAGAACAAAGAAGTGAACTTCCACCGCCGGCACCAGGGCCTGATATTCCTGGGAGCCATTTCCCCAAAATGCCCCAGGCAGCCGCCGCCGCACCGTCGTCTAAAGCTAAGGAGACAAAGTCACGTGTGTCAGTTTGCCCCAAAGCGTCTACACAGTGCTGTCCTTGTATAAATCACTTTGATGGCCATGAAAACGGGATCTCAAAGGTGAAGTCAAGATTTTACGGTAATACACATCAGAGAGAGAGAGGGATTTTACACATGCTGCAATTACCATTTTTATTGCCAACCAAAAAGGAAAAGAAAGAGGTTATATCTCATGCCATATGCACCCATCCATCCATCTATGGCATGGCTATACGGGCCCGCACACACATATAATTTATATTTACTTATAATTTACAGTTGATGATGTTATAATTTACATTTGAATTTGCAGCATTCTCCCCCTTCTCAGAAGGGAACAAGAATTACGTTAAAACAGAGAAAATGGAATACATAGCAAATTCTCACTGAAGACCTCCGTGGGCAGATCTCCTGACTGTACTGTTTTCGCGTTGCCTGAGAATATTTTAATTCTCACGTCATCATTGGCAGCCTGTACCTATACGTGCGTGCATTAGACACACGCCGGAAATGGGCAGCAGATGCTCTTGTGAATTATGCAGCCTCCACTTGGGTGAAGCCTTTATGTTTTGCCAAAATAGCCCTGTAGCGAGACCTCACAGGTGTGTTCCAGTCTTCAGGTTTCTAAAGGTGGTTATCGTACATCTCGATTTCATTGCGAGTTCCCTTGACCTTCAGATCAACTCGTCCCACTGTCTGTTAAAAGAGTCTAACCGCTTTTGAAACAGTTATGGGTTTGCCATCAGTTATCACAACCCTATATTAATGATTCAGCACACGTGAGAAAAAGACTCCAAAGAATAGGTCCAAACGGGTGTCTTTCTACAGAGTGATGATGTTAACAAACACGGGTTTAGACCGGGACCACCCAAAGTCAACAACGAGGAGTGATAGTCCCGCTAAAGAAATACAGGAACACCTTCCTGGGTGTAGACGTAGAAACAGGTATGATTAACCTCATGCGTCTCCTTTTTATGTTTTAAGAGAGCAACATATTAGAGTGACTTTTCCACTTTACAAGGGCCTGATGTGATTTTATTGCCGTCCCTGCCGTCACGATAAATTACCAAGTATTATTGATGTCACGTAACCAGTGTTGGGCCAGGGTCTTTAAGATACAATTTTCCTTTATGAAAATTACCCAGTTCGACAGATGAGTGTATGGTTGACATTCTAGTTGCTTCAGGGCAAGCAAACAGAAGCACATATACACGGTGGCCTTTGCACACATGTAGCAATGGGTATACTAACCGTACTAACACATTACATCACTGGCTTCTTCGTTTTCGTTTTGTTCAGATCACTGATACGTTCATTTAAAGGTGACTCACACCTTCAGGGCAAGTCCAGTAATTTTCCCATGACAAACACTTCATTAGGTATTGGTAGCTTTATTGTTTTTTTCCCAGACGCTGTTATGAGTTTCCCGTGTGTTAGTTTTATTAATCGCTTTTATGGCAGTAAATCCATCATGAAAGTTATGATTTCATATAAGGGGTAAGTGCGGTGAATGACAGAGACATAGATGCTCGACCATCCTCCCAAAGCCTGGTCAGCTCCAAGCAGAGGTCAGTTACTGTCCACTGCCCTTGATTTCATAGTAGGCACAGAAATTGATTTGCCAGGGACTCTTCCCTTGATGCTGACAAAGACTCTGCATCCCGCCTGTACAAACAGAGAAATAGAAAATACAGCACTGGAGAAAATGTCACCAATCCACAGACTATCGTCAGTGGCAAAAAAAAAAAAAAAAAAGAAGAATGGACGCCTTCCTTTGGCATCTTAGTGAATTCTCTGCCATCTCTGTGGCTCCCTGTCTGTTTCTCACATTAACCCAAGTGGCTGGGTGTCCTTGTTAACCCCACTGCACAGACAAGGAAACTGAGGCTTGGGGTGTAGATGCTAGGTTTGAAAATGCATAGTATTTTTGGTGATTTCCCGGCACACAGTGAAACTGACTGTAAAAACCAGGGTTTATAAAAAGGAGGCCTTCTCTGGAGCTCTTGATCACCTGTGCGAAAGATCCCCCTCTTCCTTTAACAGAGCGGGTCCAGGAGGGTGGTTTTGGTGATTAAGCAGGCTGCGATCGTTGCGATCCACATTCTTTCACACAGGCGTGACTTGGACCTCCACAGGAAAGTGAATACGGGGGTAGGTCTAAGCAGTGTTGTGCTTTCCCTGTGCATCTAAGTTATGTGGATCCGATACAGTCGTTTACTAAGTTATGTGGGTCCGATACTGTCATTAAGCAAGCGTGCAATAGCACTATATGTTTAAAAAAAAAAAATCTACGTACCTCCATTGCTAAACCACGCTAACAGTTATCCGAGGGTTTAGCAACGGATCACGTGAATCACCCTGACAGATATGTAACGAAAAAGGGTTAAATACCGTGGGAATTGCCAGAATGTGATGGGACTCAGCACTTGGTGTCAGAAAAATGGCACCACTAGACTTACCTGATGCGGGGTTAGCATAAATGTCCTGTGTGTAAACCATAGGAGAAACACTATCTGCAAAGCACCGTAAGACCCAGAAGACAAGGTGTGCCCGTTTGACTTTATCCCTGGGATGAGACCTACACTACCTATTGGAAGTTTCTTCTTGGAAACAATCCTAGGTCTGAAGTAGGAGTATTTAAAAAATTGCAAGAGGGGCACTTGGGTAGCTCAGTCGGTTAAGTGTCCGACTTCAGCTCAGGTCATGATCTCACAGTTCATGGGTTCGAGCCCCTCATCGGGCTCTGTGCTGACAGCTCAGAGCCTACAGCCTGCTTCCCATTCTGTGTCTCCCTCTCTCTCTGACCCTCTTGCACTCATACTCTGTGTGTGTCTCTCTGTCTCTCAAAACTAAACAAACATTAAAAAGTATAAAAATAAAAATCGCCAGAAAACACATTCTGTTTCCCACTGGAACGGATTGCCTCTGGTGTATGTGAGGAGAATGCATTAGTCAGTGTAATGGATAAATGTCTAAGTGATAAATAATACATTACGTTCTTCAAGTTCACGGTAGCTGATTCCATCGGAGATTTTTGTCTTGAGTCAATAATTTTCCTTACTGTACGTGTCTTATAAGATACAAGGAGGAAGTCGGTCAGTCAGCCGGATAACTTTGAGGTGATGGTATTCTCAGAGAAAAATGTAAATTACTGTTTCAAAACGAGAGAAAACACAATTGTGTAATCTGGTAAAACAGGACTATTGTCTTCCTAACTGCCTGACCCCCTTCTGCCCTCAATAACATGGTTTTTATAATGTCTTCTGAACTATTAGGTTTAAAAAATCCGGTAAAAGTCTTCTCTCATTTCTTTCAGATTTTCCCATAAAGCTTTATAGAAAATCTTTAACCCAAAAAGAACAAGACTATTACATTGTTAAGGAAAAATGAGGTGATTTAGCGCGTGTCCATCCAGCAGGCATTTCCCGGCTCCCAGGATCGTGGGGGTCACCTGCTCAGTATTCCCGCTCGAGCACCCCACAGCGGCCCGCGGAAGTGCTCGGAGCCTTTTCTGAGGTTCCCTGCCATTGGGGTCATCCGTCCGCCTCGATTCTGCCCCTGCAGCTTCAGTGCGTGTATTTTCACACCCTCTCCCGTCCCACCAAACGAGCACTTACAAATCACCGCCTCCGTAAGCAAGATAGAAACCCAAACGCGGCTGTTTAGTTCCCTTGTTGAGAGATCTTCACAGAGAGACATCCACCCAGTTCGTCACTGCTGTGCACCATTCTTATTTGTCAGTCTTTCCCCATGTTTTAAACACTTTATTTATTTTTGAGAGAGAGGGGGGCGGACAGAAAGTCCCAAGCAGGCTCTACTCTGTCACTGCAGACCCCGACTTGGGGCTCAAACTCATGAACCGCAAGATTGTGACCTGAGTTGAAATCAAGAGTCGGACACTCAACCCACCAATCCAGGCCCCCCTGTTAAAGTGTTTAATATCAAAAATGTCTTAACCACACAAAGTATTAAAATATAAAAATGCCTCTGACCAGAAGCAGATAAGGAGACACTTGGTTACAAGTTTTTCAAAGCGTTTAAGAAGCAAACGTAATCAAAGTAATGCTCTGCACCCTTCCCAAAGGTAAGCTGGCCGTAGGAGTCGTTGCACAGTTACCTGTGTGCATTTTTGTGTGCGGACAGAACACAAGTTGTGCGGAGCATCGTTTTGCAGAGCACATTTCCCCGCAGCTGCACATGGACCCGTGTCAGTGTGCTCACCGGGGCCAGGCGTCCCCGGGTGAGAACCCTGTGGGGATTAGCGTCCCCAGATCTTCCTCGTAACTTTATGCAGCGATTACACTTCAGGGATGCGATTTCCGGGCAGTGGGATGTGCCTGCCGGCAGCCTCATTGATCCGAATCACTTTCCCGAGCGGTGATGCCGATTGTCACTTAACCATCATCATGGGCACATGCAGTCTTCCTGAATGTCCGGGGCTCTGTGATGGTGCAGACCCATCCGATGTATTTCCTGACCCAGTCCTCAAGGCAGCCATTTCTCTCAGGGGCCCTGGGTCCTCGTCTTAGTGGACAGTGGCATCAAAACCAAGAGTGTGTGGCTCTCAGGACCATGTTTCTTTGGGTCCTGTCAGCTCAAACAGCAGGGAGATGTGTGTGTGTACCAATTCATGTCGGTGCATGTTGTTTTAAATATTTACTTAGAGACACAATGTGAGTGGGAGAGAGGCAGAGAGAGAGATTGATTGATTGATTACCAGGCAGGCTGCATACTGTCAGCATAGAGCCTGACGCACGGCTTGATCATGACTTGAACCAAAATCAAGAGTCAGATGCTTAACCAAGTGAACCACCCAGGTGTCCCCCCCTCCCCACCCCGCCATGCACATATCTTTCAATATTTCTGTATGTCATCATCTGTATCTGTGTGATGTTATATGTGAGGTCATAGCGTCATATCCGGCTGTAATGCGTTTCCCACTTGGATCATTCTCACATCCTCCGTGGGCTTATCTGTCCATGCCAGAAAACTGCCCCACCCTCGATCCACCATCTGCTTTCTGTATTTAAAAAAAATTTTTTTTGACATTTTATTTTTTGATAGAGACAGAGCATGAGCAGGGAAGGGGCAGAGAGAGGGAGACACAGAGTCGGAAGCAGGCTCCAGCTGTTCAGAGCCGACGCGAGGCTCAAAACCCACAACAGTTAGATCACGACCTGAGCTGAAATCAGACGCTCAACCAGCTGAGACACCCAGGCGCCCCCGTCTGCCATCTATTTGCTGAACTTGATCAGTTCCAGGAAATGTGCCCAGCGGTTCAGAACTGCTACCACAAACCGTGCAGGAAGGATTTTATCCATGGAGCACAGGGCTTATGTATGACCCCTTTGTCTTCATCTGCAGACCCACAGATGGGTAGAGTCATGTTAGCTCAACACGGCCCGTGTCAGTCCCCTCCGTGAGCTGCTCTCCCACAAGCACACACCCTCGCCACCTTCCCTCGTGGGATGCCCTCACCCTCACATCCCCTAACCCCTGTTGTTGTCTTAATTTTCATGTCTTCTGTTCGGTCTCACTGCTGTGACGCTCTGGAACTTTTAACACCCATACAGGGCCATGCGTCCTCCTTGACAGCGTACCCATTGCAGAGCATCACACACGGTCCAGTGTTTCCACCGTGCTTTCTCTCACTTACCATAGGCACTTGGGGTTCTTCCAGGTCTTCGACTGACTGGATAACTCGCACATGTACCAGCAAACAGCATCGACTACCCATTCTCTCGGGTAGATGCTCCCTGGCATCTTACTGACTTAACAGTAAAAATCCACCCAATCTACAAGGGTGGAGTGAGGGTTACAATGGCACAGGGACTTCGTCCTCAGCAGATGACGCTCCGGCTCTGCCTCAGCCCTGCTTGTACGTTCTGTCATCACCGTTCTGGGTGTGGAAGACGCCGTAGCCAGGACACCGTAGATCTGTATGGATTCTAGCATTGTGCACAGGAATGACTATTCTCTGGGCTCCTAGGAGGCTCTGCGCTGTGTCATGCAAATGGCTGTGAGAGGGCTGCCTGGGGCTCAGCCGGGTGAGCATCCGGATTCAGCTCAGGTCATGGTCTCACGGTTTGTGAGTTTGAGCCCTACGTCGGGCTCTGTGGGGTCAGTGTGGAGCCCACTTAAGAATCTCTGTCCCTCTCTTTCCCGCCTCCCTCTTCTACTTGGCTCTCAAGAATAAACTTTAACAGGAAGCCTTGGGGTGCCTGGGTGGCTTAGTCAGTTAAGCATCCGACTTTGGCTCAGGACATGATCTCATGGTTCATGAGTTCGAGCCCCGTGTCGGGCTCTGTGCTGACAGCTAGCTCAGAGCCTGGAGCTGCTTCAGATTCTATGTCTCTCTCTGCTCTTCCCCTGCTCACGCTCTGTATCCTTTTCAAAAATAAACAAACATTAAAAAAAATTAAAATAAATACTTGAGTTGCCTGCTTACCCAGAGACACAGGGCTCCTCAGTCATTGCGGATCCCACCCCCTGAGCACATGTTGACAGAAGTCTGTTAGACTCACCAGCCTCTCTGTTCTGATACTTGCATGGGATTTGAATCTCTCTTTCTCATTGTATTAGATTCCAGTGGCTGCTGGTTTTCTTGTGCTTGGCTTCATTGCACTTCACGGACACCATATTTTATTTTATTTTATTATTTTATTTTATTTTTTCTTATTTATTTATTTACTTATTTACTTATTTATGCTATAAACAAATTTGCGAGAACCGTGCATCAAGAGGCTTCGGTGCCGTTTCTTTCCGACAGCATGTGCTTACGTCACCCCTCAGTGTCACATTTGGGTCGTCCTCACGGTATTTCAGTCTCCTGTGTTTGTCTCGGTCATGTGTTACCATCAGGACGCAGTGAAAACTCAGATGATGGTTAGCATTTTTTAGACCTTGCACTCGCACACCGAATGGACTGCAGTCTAGTGTAAACACAGCTTTCTTTTAATGTTTGTTTGTTTTTTTAATTTATTTCGAGAGAGAAATAGAGAGCAGGTGGGGGAAGATAAGAGACAGATGGAGACACGGAATCCCAAGCGGGCTCCCAGCTGTCACCACAGAGCCTGACGTGGGGCTCAAACCCACAAACTATGAGATCATGACCTGAGCCGAAACCAGGAGTTGGATGATTAATGGAACCACCGAGGCACCTCCACAAAACTATGTATGTACAGGGACGCCCAAAATTGCCTGGCTTTATTGTAGTATTGGCTTTAACGTGCTGTTATGGGGCCAAACCCACAGGGTCCGCAGGCTGCGCCTATGCCACAAATCTAGTGCCTTAGGACAACACAGATTTATTTTCTTACCCCCGTGCTGGTCAGAAATCTGCCATGGTCTCTGTGGAATGCGTGCACAGTTGAGAAACAACACCTTCAGTGTGTGAAGCCAGTGAACACTGGCCAGGGGTCTCCCGCCAATCCGTCCATGCCTCCAGTTCAGGCTCCCCAGCCTCCCTCCTCGACAATAAAGGACCCTATTATCACACTGGGTCCCCCCGGATGATCCACCATGGTCTCTGCATCTCAAGACCCTTAATCACAGCTACCCCTTCCTTGATGTCATTCAAGAGGAGGGATTCACAGGTCCTGGGGTAGGATGGGGACACGTTTGGAAGGGAGATGAGAATCATTCTGCCCACTACACAGCTCCAGTCCTGCCATTTTTAAAGACCTGAGCAAGTTTCCAAAAGATTGTCAGGTCTCCCTGTTCGTGCATGAAGAATGGGGAGAAAAACGCGGGTCCGTGCCTGCCGCTGTGAGGACGCGGTTCATTCCTGCATGTAAGGACTTGAGTGCTCACTCTACGAAAGCAGTTCCACTGCCCCTCAGCCTTTCTGGTTCCCTGTTTCCCAAAACCCTACTCAGGAACAACCAGAGTCAACTTTATTGACCTGTAACATTAGTTTCCGATCTACAACATGGCTGAGCGTTCGCATGTACAGCAAAACGGTCATACTAAGCCTCAGAAACACCTGTCATCATACCTGCTTGCAAAAATTTTGTGTGATGACGACCTTTAGGATTTAGCAACTTTCTTTCTTTCTTTTTTTTTTTATAGTTTATTGTCAAGTTGATTTCCATACAGTACCCAGTGCTCATCCCCACAAGTGCCCTCCTCCATGCCCATCACCCCCCTTCCCCCGCAAACCCATCAGTCCTCAGTTTGTTCTCGGCATTCAAGAGTCTCTCGTGGTTTGCCTCCCTCCCTCTCCCCCACTATTTCCCCTTCTTCTCCCCCACGGTCCTCCGTTAAGTTCCTCTTAGTCCTCCTATACGTGCAAACATACTGTATCTGTCCTTCTCTGCCTGACTTATTTCGCTCAGCATAACACCCTCAAGGTCCATCCATGTTGCTACACAGGCCAGATTTCATTGTTTCTCATTGCCGTGTAGTATTCCATGGTATAGATAAACCACATCTTCTTGATCCATTCATCTGTTGATGGACACTTAGGCTCTTTCCATGTTTTAGCTATTGTGGAGAGTGCTGCTGTGAACATTGGGGTCCATGTGCCCCTATGCATCAGCACTCCTGTGTCCCTTGGGTAAATTCCTAGCAGCGCTATTGCTGGGTCCTAGGGGCATTTTATTGTTAATTCTGTGAGGAACCTGCACACTGTTTTCCAGAGGGACTGCACCAGCTTTCAAATGTCCAGTATTCACTGTAGTCAGCCTGCTACATATAATATGTTCCCAGCACTTATTTCCAAAGACATCTTCTTCCTCAGTGTTTCTGTCCCAGACCCCAGGTGCCACGAGGGTACGTAGTAAAAATTGAGAGTTTGTGCCCCGTCGGGAAGTTCACGCTGAAGCATGTAGAGGATTTCGCCTTTGCACCTCCGTGGAAGCTGGCGCCTGGTTAACGATTTCCTGTAGATTTGCTCACCTCCTTGGCCTCTCTTGAAAACAACATTTATCATGTTCAGAAGGCACTACTTCAAGGACAGTTACTTTGGATAAAACAGAACAAAACGAAAAACAAAAACAAAAACAAAAAAGCGAGCCTGCTTCTGAGGGAGAAGGTTATAACCTGCTAATTTCTCAACAGCTTCACAAACTAAATTATATTCCCAACGAACTTCATTGTGGGTTTTGTGCTTCAAATCACAGTCTGCTATGTAAATGACCTAGAATATACATTTATTTATTGATTTATTTATTTTTAGTGTCAAAAGGTGTGATCTGTATTCAAGACCGTATTATATATGACCTTTTCAGAAGGTTTTACGATGTTAGTGCCCTATTAACAGTGTATGAGAATATGTATTCTCAACATACTCTTACCAATAATGAATATTATCTAGTTTAAATCTTCGACAATTTTATTTGTTTACTTTATAAATCTATAAACTAATTTATTGCATACTGCATTAATAGTAAATATATTACATACATACAAAATTATGGAAAGTTTTAGATAAAATGCAGGGCCTATTAATACTATATTTCTTCTTTTTTTGTTTAAATCATTGAAAAATTTTAAAAGTATACTCATGATAATTTAATATTTTAATTTTAAAAAATCTTTAATATTTATTTAGTTTTGAGACACAGAGTGTGAGCAGGGGAGGGGCAGAGAGAGAGAGGGAGACAGAGAGTCTGAAACAGGCTCCAGGCTCTGAGCTGTCAGCACAGAGCCCGATGCAGGGCTCGAACTCACAAACTGTGAGGTCGTGACCTGAGCCAAAGTCAGACACGGAACTGACTGAGCCACCCAGGCGCCTCTGCTTATGGCAGTTTTAAAAAGGTGACCTAAATCAGTCCATGACCACCTAGTATAAAGTGTCTGTGAGGCTGTATTAGGTTTTATTTTACTACAGGATTTTCCTACCTAATTCTGCTATTCAAATAATTCTCCAGAAATAAATTAGGGAGCGAGGAATCTCCTTAAAACACAGGGAAGTAGTTGTTCCTGTGATTCTCAGTGCACTTCCATCTGGGCACTTGAGGTTTGAAGAGTCGTGTGGAAAATGTACACAGGGCGTCATTGACGTGGCTGGGATGTATGTGAAAATAATGTTAGTTTGAAAAAAAATACAGAAAAGGACTATGACCAAGGCACAGTTCTTTAAGTATGGGGTTTTTGAAACAATGCATTAAATTCACAGCGTATTTTCAGCTTTCGTGTATCAAGATATTGGTGTAATTTTATTGATCTGAAATATCAAACTAGTTTAGAAAAATGAATTATTGAGGCCATATGTTTTGATTTTCCTTGCTCATGAAAATAGACTTTGTCTGAGTTTTTCCATTGTGTCTCAGCATTACAGTAATTTTATCCTTAAAGGAGAAAAATATTTATACCCTGAAATAATGGATGGGTAACCGAGGCATGCGGTAGTTTCTCTCATGGTTCTTCCAGAAAAATGAGTAAAATTGCTGAAAATTGTTCTGTCAGATATAGGGTAGACTTAGGCTGAAAAAATGCAATACTTTGTTTTATATTTGGTCTCCTGAATTTATATGTTAGCACCTAAATAAAGTCATAGGGCTGTACTTCTCAAAATGAGAAAAAAAGAATGCAACCAAAATGAAAATTAATACTGAGAATGCGAATATACTGGATGGAATCTAAATAAGAGTATATAAGCTAAACAAATGTGTTTGGTGTGTCCTGTGAAAGGGCTGTCCCAAATACGTGCCCCAGCCAAATTCACTCCTTTATGAAAGCAACTAGAGCAGACAAACACTCGGTCTGAAGCTTTGAAGGGCCTTTCTACGAAAAAGACATTGCACAACTTCCCCTCCTCTGTTACCTGAAAATTCTCAGTCTCTGGACTTTTTGTACCTCTCTGATGTGTGTGTCTGTGTGTGTGTGTGTGTGTGTGTCTGTGTCTGTGTCTGTGTGTCTGTGTGTAGACGGATGTGGCAGATGAGGGTACACAAACGGAAGAATGGATCGCTAGAAAAGATACGAGTCATAGAAAAGACAGGAGACCCATGAATACGTACAGATGACCTGTGAACTTCTCTGTACACACATACAGATACACATGTTGTCACTGTCAATTTTGGTTCAGTAAAATTGAGCCAAAGACATACGCACCTGAAATGTTTTTGGGCTGCACATCATTAGTTTCTGTGACGTTTCGCCATTGAACTTTCACCATCCATTTATGTAAAGATTTCTGTTCCTCCGTGCTTGCCGTGTTCAGACCTTCTGAGCTTGGCAGTAGCTCTAATCATGGAGCAAAGTAGCTTCCGCATGGATGTATCTGCACGTTGCCCTGGGAGAGTGCGTCGCACCTTACTCTGCGTCCTGGAAGCCAGATGACCAAACACTAGGCATCAGTCTCTTGCATCATCTCTTCACTCACAAGCCGTTTGGGGATTCCTCCTTTTCAACAGCAGATGATTGAAATTTGCACTTAAATCCAAAACATTCCAGGGGGCAGTTTTATAAGAATTTTGTTTCCAGGTGAGTGTAGAATGAGAGTGTTCCTCACCACTCATCTGAGTTCTGTATTTCCCTCATTCCATCACCGTTAGACTGATTTCTTACGCATGTGGATCCTCTCGAGGTTTCAACAGTGGGGATCGCAGTCACGAGACTTAAGGATGAAGCTGCACTGAGTGTTTTCTGTCAACCTTCTGGGAGTGTCCAGCCTCTTCCATAATTCTTGTTACTAGACTTCCTTATTTTTTAAGCGGGTCTCAGTCATAAGCTGTTTTCAGCTGATTCTCAACTGCAATGGTAGATACGTATGCTGTCCTTACATTCGCAGCACTGTGTGACTATTCCTAGGATAGACAGGCTTTCTGTGTGGTGTCCAGGAAATTTAACTGGATATGTTGAAAGGTGAGATGTGTTCTTCCTATTTTTACCCAAACGGATCACTGGGTGTGCAGTGATTCCTAACAATTACGTGGTCGTGAGAATCTTCAGTGTGAGAGGAATGACCCTTTTCTCTCCGTGTAAAGCTATTACACAGAGCTGTTGATTACCTCTGTATACACTCCTGGCTGATGGGAATGAGACTGTATTGGCTCCCTCGGCTGTCATTTGTAACCTACAATCATGGGGCCTCCGTATTTGGGAAAGACCCAGAGGTCGTTATAAAATTACACATGAAAACTTTTCCTTTCAGTTCCATTCAAGAAGTCTGTAGTCTAGATTCCGTGAGTAAATCTGCCCAAATCGCTAAAAGTTAAGCCACTTTTCCACGTTCACTGCTGACCCATCCTTGGATCTGACTGTGTAGTAATTAGAACATCACCTGTTAGCTCTTCCAGAGGTCATCACCGAAATAAAGGTAATGTGAAGCAGCAGTACGTAGGCTTTTCTAAGTAGAAAATCTCATAAGTTTAGCCAAACATAGATCAACAGCCTTCATTGTAGTGAATCTTTTTTTTTTTTTTTTTTAATGTTTTATTTATTTCTAGGAGAGAGAGAGAGACAGCGTGAGCAGGGGAGGGTCAGAGAGAGAGGGAGTCACAGACTGAAACAGGCTCCAGGCTCCGAGCTGGCAGTCAGCACAGAGCCCGATGCGGGGCTCAAACCCACGAACCGCGAGATCATGACCTAAGCGAAAGTCGGACGCTTAACCGACTGAGCCACCCAGGCGCCCCATATGTAGTGAATCTTTAATGTTTATTTTTGAGAGAGAGACAGAGCATAAGTGGGGAAGGGACAGAGAGAAAGGGAGACACAGAATCTGAACCAGGCTCCAGACTCTGACCGGGACTCGAACCTGGGAATGGCGAGATCACACCTGAGCAGAAATCGGAAACTGAACCGACTGAGCCATCCGGGCGCCCCACGTAGTGGCTCTTTAAGCAAGTGATGTGAAGGCTTCTTTGAAGTATAATTCAAGTGAACCAACCTGCACTGTTAAATGTGTGCTTTCAAAATGGATTATTTTACAAAATGTACACATTCATTTAGTAACGATGACAGCAGTCATGAGGCCATTGATTTTAAAAATGTTTCAAGAATCAAAGATATTTAATTATTCTGACAGCAGCTTAGACTCGCATTTAATATCTGCTCCGCCTTTGTGTAATGACAGTTTGTAGTGCGGGGTTGAGATACAGTTTGTGAAGTTCAGGATCACTCAGAAAGAGGAGGCCTGAATAGCTGATTCCAGACCAGTCTCCCTTATCAGCAGACATGGGCAATTCACACCCACCACCACCACCACACGCAGTTTGCATAAAATATGCATTGTGCTCAGTTGGGGTTCATTGTAGGAAAGCATTCTCGATGCTAGAATATTTCATATACTTCTCCCATATTAGTGGTCATCTGAATTGATGCTGTTATAAATAAATGGCAAAAAAAGTCAATAAAATTCCACAAATGTTCATGAACAGATACTCGCAGGAAATGAACTCAAAGGAGGTTTCTGAACACAGGGAAGGACACCAGGAGTTCCTATAGCAAATAATGTACGTAGGCTACTGAGGAAGGGACATCTTGGTCCCTTCCATCCTCACCTCTGCTCTCCATTCCACTAGCTAGGAATGGAAACATCAGTTTTAGGAACTGAATAGAGGGAAAATTGTCCTATCAATGATGAGATGGTACACAGAAAACCTGCATGATTCTACAGAGGGCTGGTCAAACCAGTAGGGCTCTTTGTGTTAGATACAGTATCAACAGGGGCGCCCGGGGGCTCAGTTGCTTCTCATCCAACTTTGGCTCAGGTCAGCATCTCACAGTTTGTGGGTTCGAGCCCCGCGTCGGGCTCTGTGCTGACAGCTCAGAGCCTGGAGCCTGTTTCGGATTCTGTGTCTCCCGCTTTCTCAGCTTCTCCCCTGCTCACGCTGTCTCTCTCTCTATCTCAAAAATAAATAAACATTAAAAAGAAAATTTTAGATACAGTACCAAATTGTAAAAGCCAGTTTCATTCTCTGAAATGGTAATAATCATTTAGAAAATGTGGATAAGCATGTAATTTTAGTGGCAACATCAACACTGTTTCCTTGGCATAATATATTCAAGACTCAGTAAATAAAGATTCCGTTTTTCTCTAAATTAAATCTCCAACTCAATTAAATTCACATTCTTGTACAGACTCTGCAGGTAACACTTGTAAACTTCAGAACCAGTTATGAGTAGTTAAACCTTTGAGACGGTATATGAAAATAGGAAATATGTCAAAAACTAAAACCAAAAATGAAAAGTTTAATTCAGTTAACTAAAAAATTCTGTCCGTTTGGTGTTAGAGCTAGGTAAGTAAAGCATCTAATTTGGAGAATTTCCAACCTATTTAACCAACAAATAGAAAAATACAATACAGGGCACCTAGGTGGTTCAGTTGGTTGAGTGTCCGACTTTGGCTCAGGTCATGATCTCACAGTTTGTGGGTTCAAGCCTTGCATTGGGCTCTGTGCTGACAGCTCGGAGCCTGGAGCCTGTTTCCGATTCTGTGTCTCCCTCTCTCTCTGCCCCTCCCCTGCTCATGCTGTCTCTCTCTCTCAGAAATAAATTTAAAAGAAAAAAAAAGAAAAGAAAAATATAATACTATATGCATGCTTACACCCTAGTATTTAAATGGGAAAAAATTTAATGTTTTATTTATTTTTGAGGGAGCGTGAGGGGAAGAGAGAGAGGGAGACACAGAATTGGAAGCAGGCTCCAGGCTCTGAGCTGTCAGCACAGAGACTGACCCGGGACTTGAACTCATTAACCGTGAGATCATGACCTGAGCCGAAGTCGGACGCCCAACTGACTGAGTCCCCCAGGCCTCTCCGAGATAATTATTTAGAACTCAAACATGAAACCTTTTTAAGTTCAAGCATGAAATGTAAATTCAGTCAACAACATACCATACTCAGGAAGTTGGCCAAAACAACGTTCTTTAAGTAGTTAGTGAAGGTCAGGCTGCAGTCACTGTGGGCAGAGTTGCCCACCTCTGGCTGGATTCTAAACGGCCCTCTGGTTCAGAATGCACGTTGGTATCGCTGCAGAAAACCCAGTGTAAGAAACACCCATGAGCCAGCCGCAGCTCCAGCCAGCAGAAGTCACCAGGCACACATAGAAATTAACATACGCATGAACGTTTCTTCAGACTTAGGAGAAATAGCTGTTCCAACTAATTCATAGAAACAAACATGAAATCAAGCAAAACGAGGAGACAGAGGAATATGGTTTAAATGAAAGAGACACAAAACCGCAGGAAAAGAACTTAATAGAACAGAGATCAACAATATGTCTGATAGAGAGTACAAAGTAATAATTGTGATGTGGTCACTAGACTGAACAGTGGATAAGCTTAGTGAGAACCTCAATAAACATAGAATATATAATAAAGAACCAATCAGAGCTGAAAATACAGTAGCGGAAATGAAGAATGCAATGAAATAGAGGGAATCAACCAGATATTTGAGTGTGCAGAGGAATGGACCAGTGGCCTGGAAGACAGCAATGGAAAACATCTGAGCTGAACAGCAAAAACGAAAACATTTATAAAATGAGGATTGGTTACAGGGTCTCTGGAACATCAACTGAACAAATATTCGCATTACAGGGGTCCCAGAAGAAGAGACAGAAAGGGGCAGAAAACTTGAAGAAAAATTGCTGAAAACTTCTTGAATCTAGGGAAAGCTATCTAGCTTCAGGAAGCACAGAGTTGCCAAAAACTATGAACCCAGGGACTCCACAGCAAGACACATCATAATGTGAAAGATTAAAGACAGAATTTTAAAAGCAGGAAGGAAGAAGCAACCGCTACATGCAAGGGAAACCTTGTAAGATTATCAGCTGATTTTTCCACAGAAACTTGGCAGAGCAGAGGGCGTGGTAGTTAAAGTTGCCAACCAAGAATTCTCTACCCAACGAGGTTGTCATTCAGAATCGAAGGGGAAAGTTTCCCAAACAAAAGTTAAAGTTCATCAGACTCAGGTCACAGTCTCACAGTTGGTGACGATCCGCCCTGCATTGGGCTCTGCACTGGCCGAGTGGAGCCTGCCCAGGATTCTCTCTCTCTTTCTGCCCCTCCCCCAGGGAGGACTTTAAGTGGAAAAGGCCATAATTAGAAGAAAATTGTGAAAGGAAAAAGTGCCATGTGTAAAACTAAAGATACAGTAAACGGGGAACAGCACTCACTTATAAGGCTATTATGAGGGTTGGAACACAGCAATAGTATAATTTATTATATCTGAAAATTTTGTTACGGGGACCCAGAAAGATGTATAATATGACATGTACATAAAATGTGGAGGAGGAGGTAGCAATGAACTTGTTTTACAGTGTGTTTGAGCTTCAGTGACCATCCACTTAGTATACACCACTGTTTTATATATGAACAAAAAGATAACCACAAACTCTTAAGTCTATAGCAGATACACAGAAAATAAAGAAAGCCAAGTATAACACTAAAAAAAAGCCATTACTAACAAAGAAAGAGGATGAGAAGAAACAGAGCTAGTACAAAAACAACCAGCAAACAATCAAATGGAAAGCACTACATACCTATAAATAACTTTCTTTTAATTTTTTTTAAATGCTTATTTTTGAGAGAGAGAGAGAGTGCAAGTGGAAGAGGGGCAGAGAGAGAGGGAGACAGAGTCCGAAGCAGGCTGAAGCCTGTCCGAAGCACAGAGCCCAACGTGGGGCCTGAATCCACGAGCTGTGAGATCATAATCTGAACCAAGGTTGGATGCTTAACCGACTGAGCCACCCAGGCGCCCTGATAATACTTTAAATGTAAACGGTCTAAATGCTTCAATAAAAGACATAGTGTGACTGAATGGATAAAACAAAACAAATCTGTATGCTGCCTACAAAAGATTGACTTCAGACCTAAAAATACATACAGGCTGAAAGTGAAGGGATGGAAAACGTGATTCCATGCAAATATATGTGCAAGAGAAATCAGGGGAGCAATAATTACATCAGAAAAAAATAGGCATTAGGGGCACCTGGGAGGCTCAGCCAGTTAATGTCCAATGCTAGATTGCTGCTCAGGTCACGATCTCACAGTTCGTGAGTATCAGACCTGCATCAGGGTCTGTGCTGGCAGTATGGAGCCTGTTTAGGATTCTCTCTCTCTCCCTCTCTCTCTGCCCCTACCCAGTGCTCTCTGTCTCTCTGTCTCTCTTCCTCTCAAACTAAATAAACAAATCTCAAAAAAAAAAAAATGACTTTACAACAAAGACTTTAACAGGAGACAGAAAAGAGTGTTACATAATTATAAAGAGGTCAGTGCGACAAGAGGCTGTAACTGTTGTAAAGATCGACTAGCTCAGAATGGGAGCACCGAAATACTTGAAGCAGATATTTACAGACTTAAAGGGAGAAATCGAGAATAATACAATAATAGCAGGGACTGTAACATCCTACTTACATCAATGGATAGATCATCCAGGTGGAAAATCAACAAGGAAAAAGTGTCCTTGAATGACACATTAGACCAGATGAACTTAACACCTGTATATAGAACCTTATACACAGAATACAGTATAAACCTGCTCAAATGCAAATGGAATATTCTATGGGATAGACCACATGTTAGGCCACAAATGAAGTCTCTGTTCACTTAAGAAGATTGGAATGATAGCAATACTCCAGGGGGGCTCTGTTGGTTGAGTGTCTGACTTTGGCTCAGGTCATGATCTCATGGTTCATGTGTTTAAGCCTCTGGGATTTGCTTTGGATTCTCTCTCTCTCTCTCTGTGTCTCTCTCTCTGTGTCTCTCTCTCTGTCTCCCTCTGTCTGTCTCCCCCCATCTCTCTCTTTGTCTCTCTCTGCTTCTCCCCTGCTTATACTGTCATTCTCTCTCTCTCTCAAAAATAAATAAACATTAAAAACTAAAAAGATCAGAATCATATTGTGCATGTTTTCTGACCACACAGTATGAATCTAGAAATCAATTACAGGAAAAATAGTGGGGAAAAAACCCCACAAAACTGTGGAGGCTAAACAACATGGTGCTAGATAACCCACAGGCCAATGAAGAAATCAGAGGAAATAAATTTCAAAAAGATAGAAATCATTTCATGCATCTTTTCTGATTGCAGTGATATGAAAGTAGAAATTCCAAGAAAAAAAAATTGAGAAAGAACACAAATACATGGAGGGTATATAACATGCTACTGAACAGTGGATGGATCAACCAACGAGGCAAACAGGAAATCAGAAAATACATGGAGATAAATGAAAGTGGAATCACAGCAGTCCAAAATCATTGGGATGCAGCAAAAACTCTTCTAAGAGGGAAGATTATAGCAAGACTAGCCAGCCTCAGGAAGCATGAAAAAAATCTCATATGAATAACCTAACTTCACACTTACATAATCTAGAAAAAGAACAAAATCTAAAGCAGGTAAGAATAAATATTAGAGCAGACATAAATTGAGGCTAAAACATGATAGAACAGATCAATTAAACTGGGAGCTCATTTTTTGAAAAGATCAACAAAATTGGTAAACCTTTAGCCAGACTAATCAAGGAAAGAAGAAAGACAACTCAAAATCAGGAATCACAGAGGAGAAATAACAACCAAAACCACTACAAAACTATGAGAAATAAATTGAGCAACAAATTGGACAACCTAGAAAAAACGGATATATTCCTAGAAACATAGAGCTATCCAAAAGCAAATCAGGAAGAAAGAAAATTTGTACATACTTTTACTAGCGATTAAAATAGAATCAGTGATCAAACCTTTCAATGAACCAAAGTCCAGGACCAGATGGCTTCACAGGTAAATTCTACCAAAGATATAAAGAAAAGTTAACGACTGTTCTTTTCCAACTATTCCAAAAACTAGAAAAAGAAAGAAAACTTCAAGATTCTTTCTAAGAGGCCAGAATTACTCTGAAACCAAAACCGGATAAAAACAGTATGGAAAAAAAACTACACACCGATATCTTTTATGAATATGGATGCAGAAATTCTCAACAGAATATTAGCGAAACGAATCCAATAATGCATTAAAAATCACTCACCATGATTAAGTGGGGTTTATACCAAGGATGCCATATGGCTCAGTATTTCACAAATCAGTATGATACATGACACTAGAAAAAGGCAGAATCCATATGATCATCTCAAGAGATGCAGTAAGAGTACTTGACCAATTACAGCATCCATTAATGATTAAAAACTCAGAGAAGATTTAGAGGGAACAAACGTCAGCATACTAAAGGCCGTATATGAACAACCCAGAGCTAACACCATACTTGATGGTGAAAACCTGAATGCTTTTCCTGTAAGATCGGGAAGAAGAGAATGATGTCCATCACCACTTTTATTCAACATAGTAATAGAAGTCCTAGTGCAGCTGTCAGACAAGAAAAATAAATAAAGGCTTCCAGATTGATAAGGAAGAAGTAAAACTTTCACCATCTGCAGATGACATGATATTATATATAGAAAGCCCTACAGACTTCACCAAAAAAACTGCTAAAATCGAGAAATGAATTCGGTAATATACAGAAATCTGTTGCTTTTTAAAACATTAATAAAGCAGAAGGAGAAATTAAGTAAATAAACCCATTTATAATTGCACAAAAAGAATAAAATATCTAGGAATAAACTTAAACGAGGAGGTGAAGACCTGAACTCTGAAAATTGTAAAATGTTGAAAAAAGAAATTAAAGAGGACACAAGTGGAAAAATATTCAAAGATTATGAATTGAGAGAATATTGTTAAGATGTCCATACTACCCAAATCAGTATACAAATTTACTTTGTTAAAATACCAATAGCATTTCCCACAGGACTAGAACCATCCTAACATTCACATGAAAACAACCTTGAAGAAAAATCAAGATATTCCACAAAGCTGCAGTAATCAAAACAGTACGGTAGTGGCACACACACAGACATCAGATCAAATCGGGCAGAATAAAGAGTCTAGAAATAAACCCGTGCTCTTATGGTCAATTAAACTAGGACAAAGAGGCAAGAATATGCAGTGGGAGAAATTATTTTTCAAAAAATGGTGCTGGTAAAACTGGACAGTAACACGCAAAAGACTGAATTGGACCACTTCTTACACGATACACAAAAATAACCTCAAGATAGATTAAGCATCTAAATGTGAGACCTGAGACTAAAATTTCTAGAAGAAAACATAGCGCCAGTCTCTTTGACATCGGCAATAGACAGCATTTTGCTAAATCGGTCTCCTTTGCAAGGGAAGCAAAGCAAAATTAAACTATCGGAACGACAGTTAGATGCACAGGAAAGGAAACCATTAACAAAATAAGAAGATAAGCTACTGACTTTGAGAGGATATTTGCAAACGATGTATTCAAAAGGGGTTAATATCTAAAATATATACAGAACTTACACACCACCAATAAATCAAACCCAATTAAAAAATGGGCAGCGGACCTGAACACTTATTTTCCAAAAACATACACACAGGCGACCAACACCTGGAAACGTGCTCCAAATCAGTAATCATCGCCAAGATGCAACTCAAAACCACAAGGAGATACCACCTCACACCTGTCAGAATGGCTAAAATAACACAGGAAATAGTAAGTGCTAGTTAGGATGTAGCAAACAAGGCACCTGTCTGCACTGTTGGTGGGAAAAACCCTATGATCCAGTAATCCCACTACTGTCTAGTTAATGTAAACACAAACAGTAATTTGAAACCATATATGCACCGCTATGTTTATTGCAGCATTATTTACAATAGCCAAAATATAGAAGCAACCCAAGTGTCCGTTAATAGACAAATTGCCATCAAAGACGTGGGATATACAGCTTGTGAGTCCGAGCCCTGCGTTGGGAGCCTGCTTCAGATTCTGTGTTTCCCTCTCTCTCTGCCTCTCAACCACTCATGCTCTGTCTCTTTACCTCTCTCTCAAAAAAAAAAAAATTTTTTTGAAAAAAAAAAAAAGATGTGGTATATATCCACAATAGCATATTACTCAGCCATAGCAAAGAATGCACATTTGCCATTTGTTACAACGTGGATGGTTCGACAGGGTATAATGCTACGTGAAGGAAGTCCGTCAAAGGCAGACAAATGCCATATGATTTTGCTCGTAGGCAGAATTTAAGAATCAAAACAAGAGAAGAGGAAGAAAAACAGACTTCCAAATACAGAGAACTGATCATTATCAGAGGAGAGTCATGACCGCTGAGTAATGCATGAAATTACAGGATTGTGTTATAAAACTGAAAATAATAGAAGTATAATTAACTGTGTGTTAGTTAATATAGTTAATACATATGCATGAATAAAGAAACAACATAACAAAACAGGAAGAAGTCATTGGTATTCAGTAACTTATTCCATTTCCTATCTTGGGACTTTTGTCATTTTCTCAGATGGGTCACAGACTTCAGTGTTCTTCTGTCTTTCTTAAAATACTGACTTTGAATTGGTGTTTTGTAAGGGGCATCTAATGGAAAAATGAACATTGCACATGATCAGAAGCCCCTTATGCCACATGCATTTCTGGCAAGTTCCTCACCATCTCTCACATTAGAATCTGTGGCTCGTGGTGCTCTATGAAGGAGCACAGTGGTTGTCTGCACTGTAAATGTGTGGATTTGGGCTAAATTCAAAATGAAGACGGGGAAGCGTGTTACATCTAGGACTGAAGAGATATGTAGCCGCCCAGAGTGACCAGGCTTTCTGTTGGAACCAGATTTGGTTGTTAGAAATCGAAACAACCATCTATCCCGACTTTCTCGAGGGTCTTTATTAAGAAGGGATGCTCTATCTTGTCAAATGCTTTTTCTGCATCTATCAATGGGATCATACGGTTTTTATATTTTCTTTTGTTGATGTGACGTGTCACATTGATTGTCACATTGATTGATTTGCGAATATTGAACCAGTGTCCAGTGTTTAGCAGCACTCTCAACAATAGCTAAAACCTGGAAAGAGCCTAAGTGTCCATCAACGGACGAATGGATCAAGAAGATGTGGTTTATCTATACGATGGAATACCACATGGCAATGAGAAAGAATGAAATCCGGCCAATGTGTAGCAACGTGGATGGACCTTGAGGGTGTTATGCTGAGCGAAATAAGTCAGGCAGAGAAGGACAGATACCCTAAGTTTGCACGTATAGGCGGATTAGGAGGAACTTCATGAAGGACCATGGGGGAGAAGAAGGGGGGAAATGGTGGGGGAGAGGGAGGGAGGCAAACCATGAGAGACTCTTGAATGCTGACAAACACTGAGGACTGGTGGATGTGGGGGGGAGGAGGGATGGGCATGGAGGAGGGCACTTGTGGGGACGAGCACTGGGTGT
Source organism: Proteles cristata cristata (assembly GCA_017311185.1). Lineage (NCBI taxonomy): Eukaryota > Metazoa > Chordata > Mammalia > Carnivora > Hyaenidae > Proteles > Proteles cristata. The sequence continues at coordinate 78,681 of JAESUZ010004310.1, forward strand.
TATATGGAAACCAACGTGACAATAAGCTATTTAAGGAAAAAAAAAAAGAAATCGAAACAACTGGAAAAAGATGATCTTACCTTGTATACTTCATACTCGTGTGGCTCCTTATAACCTGAATCTACTTATGCCAAAGATGATGATGTAGAACCGAAGGCGAAAAGCAGGCAACCCAGAATTCCTTTTTACTTCAGCCTTCCTTGCTTATCAGAAAGCTGAATGTAGAGCATTGGCAGAACATTTGTATACCAAGAAGTGCAATGAAATTAGCCAAATTAGTCTTGTACAGTGTTTCCATGGTTTTTTAAATTGTGACATATTTACTTAGACACATGCTGGAAAATCCAGATTGAAATTGCCATGATTCTGAATACAATATAAAATGCTCTGATACTGAGATGTAAAGCCCATGTTGCACAATGTATATAGGTAAAAGTAAAAGCCAGGTCAGTGACTTAGTATTTTAATTAGAACATTCAATAGCAAATTAAAAAAAAAAAAAAAAAAGGCAGTACAAGCTGAGGGACCGAATGGAAAAAGCTTTGTATTTTAGTCGTGTTAACAGTACGAACGGTATGGGCAGCCTCTTCTTCCAGGTGTCAAAGAGTAAATATTTGCAGCCCCATGAGTTGTAAAGATGCTATTGCAGTAACCCCGGATACCATGAGAACACCTACACAAAATACAAAACATGAATGGGTGTGGCTGTGTTTGAATAAAACTTTATCTATAAAAACAGACGCTAGACAGGACTTGGTCCAGGCTAGCTCACAGATACCCTAAACACTGTACTGTCCGTTATCCTTATCGATCGAAACACAAAGTCTCTCCTGAAACCTCACCATGTATTGTAGACATGAAGGCTTCACGGTCGTGAATCATTTGCATGATGTTTGGAAGAGGTGGTAGATGTCATTTATGCTCGCATTTTCACAGGGGGCTGCTAGAGGTGGTGACTGACTGAGGTAGCTCCTTGCGGCTCATTCCATCTGCCTTGTGCGGCTCATCAGGGGGGCTGGGGGTGGGAAACACCATGGCTGTAGGGATCTAGCCCTTCTGTCTCCCACAGCTCTGGGTTTCGCTCTCCCAGAACTGTAATCCTTAAAATAGACCCGAGAAAGCCGCCCACACATCTTGCCGGGGGCATGAATGTTTCATGCCCTCCGAGCACAGAATCTGGGCAGTTTTTACTCTTATCACTTTGGCTCAACAGAAGTAGTGCGGCGTTCCGTGAATACTTGATGCACGGGTAGGGTTTCGGATAATAAATCTCGATGCCAAGTGTAGCATTTCCGTCTTGCAACGGGCAAGGCAAAAACATATGGACGTGTAAAACTCGATCCATAGGAGGCATCAGCTCTTCTTTTTTTTTTCTTTCTTCTCTTCCGGAGTTCAGCGCTGATGAAAGTGTCAATGGAAGAATTATGGTCTGACTTCCCGCAGGTTTACAGAACATTTCTTCTGACAGTACCTGCCAATTATTTCTCTCCTCAAGGTTTCTGGTTCTACAAGGAAGTTTCCAGTTGAACCAAAAATTTCTCTGCGAGCTCTTTGGTGTTACAAGGATGCATTTCTGTAAGCGGTATACCTCCTTTCCAGGAGATGCTTGCTGGCCATCTTACTGAGGAATCAGCTCAATCAGGTGGAAGGAATTTAATGGTGGGCCATTCCAGCACTTTGGAAATGAAGCAGAACAAACATTCCAACAGTTGCCAGAATGTTTTAAAAAGACACTGAGATAGCAGGAAGTGGAAGCGTCCGTAAACTAGGTCTTAATATACTTGCGGTGGCTGGATGTGGTCTATGATAGTATTTCCTTTTTGGAATTCTTTCATGAGATTTTTTTTTTTGTGTGTGCAAAGATTGTAACATTATTAAGCTCAATAGAAATATGTATGAAAATAAGTTCTAATATAAGTATAATTTTAAAATGTACATTTAGAGACGCCTGGGTGGCTCAGTCAGTTAAGCATCCAACTTGGGCTCAGGTCAGGTTCTCACAGTTTGTGGGTTCAAGCCCCGCATCGGGCTCTGTGCTAACAGCTCAGAGCCTGGAGCCTGCTTCAGGTTCTGTATCTGCCTTTCTCTCTGTCTCATCACTGCTCATGCTTTGTCTCTCTTTCAAAAATCAATAAACATTGATAAAAAATAATGTATACATATGTAGAAAAAATTCTCAAGGAATCTCTAATATACAATTTCATATTGCCATTGAAAATGTCAGTAAGCAATATGTTGCAAATATTTTTTAAATTTACATTAGAAGTACATTAAGGTATGCATGGTTTTGCAAGTTATTCTCCTTTCTGTTCTGCCTACACCTGGCCAGTCTTTTCTGTGCCATGGATGTAGTTCACCTTGTCTGCAAACACTGGAATGTTCTCCCTCCTCCTGGGAATCCAAACGTCTTCCCGTGTTCTCTTTTACAGTAATAGCAGAAGGCACTGTCAGGGCCTTTGTGTGAACCGATGAGAGCATCTCTTCGGGATATTTAGTTCCTTAGGGCTCCTTGTAAATACTACACTCAGATGTCCTCAGGTTTATACATTGGAATCTCCGGCCCGGGAACGGTGTTCTCCACTTACATGGCTACCAAGCAGGAGATGCAAGACCCCACTCCGTTTGTCCAGAAACCACAGCTCACTTAACCATGTCCTGCTTCTCCTATGAAGGACATTGCTGAGAGTCATGAAGAGAAAGGTTTTCTGCTTTAGACGATGTGAAACTGCTTCTCAGAAATGGTGTCCTGTTCCCTTTTCTACGATTTCCTGACAGTGCATATAGCGGGTGTTTAAATTTTTGCAAAGCTACTGGCTGAGAAGTTCCATTTAGTTGTTATAACATGCCTCGCATTACGAGTGCATTAAAACATTAAACTGGGTGTTTGAATCCAAAGGCAAATTGACAGTGATGAATACTTGTATTGTCTAATTAAATGTTGATATTCCAGTAGACACTCTGCCTGATTCACAGAAGAAATCGTAACTGTTTGTAGAAATGTGCGCACAGGCACTGAAAAGACTCAAATATTTCATTTTGTTGAATGCTGATACGACGTGGTACCTGCTCTTTAATTTGTCTCATACTTGCCAGTTAAAAATGGTTTTTTATGCTTGAGAAGTTCCTCGCTAGAATATGTCATTTAGGAAGGAGCCAGACTTGTGAGAAAGTACGTTACCTGGTATTATACAGAACATACCCACCACAGGAGGAAAAAGCTTTGCGACTGTGAAGCACGCTGTTTGAATTACCAGCTACACAGTTTGAATGACGTAAATTATAACCACTTCTGTAGTTTTAAAAAATCTTCTAACTCGTCTTAAAAACAGTTTGCTCAGTTTGCAACCTAAACATAAATGGTGTCTAGAAATGTCGATCTGCAGCGTGTATGTAAAAATACATGTATGAAGAAAGAAGAAAACCTTTTTGGTAGCCTGCTAACATAGTTTTGGAAGCAGGTGCCCATATGTTTGATACCTTATCGAATCTTAGCTTCGGTTGAGCTTAGCACTGGTCTGCGTGTGCCCTGTCTTGTCTATGTGCTGCTCTGTCACGAGTCACTTTTCATTTAATCTGATAGAACAGCAATCATTTTATTATGAGAATGGGTTCCGTGGGTCAGGAATTCTGCAAGGATTCACTCGGTGTGGCTTGTCTTTGCTTGCAGTGGTTGGGGCCTGGTGTGGGAATTTGTGCAGGCTGGGAGGGGGTCAGACTAGTTGGGGCGAGGATGAGCTGGCTGTTTTCTCCCTCCTCTGCCTATAGATGAAAGCCAGTGGTCGGCTAGGGCCTGTCTCGCTCTCACATGGAATAGCTCTATGTCAGCTCCATGTAGCTGCTTGGACTTCCTCAGTGCCTGGGGATGGAGTTCAAGAGCAAACCACCGAAGAAAGCCAGGAGGGTGGAGTGTAACCTTCTCAGATCCAACCTCTACCCCTGCACAGCCATACAGTCTTACATCTTCTCTTTTCACAATGTTGCCCGGATTCAAGAGTGGGGATTATAGGGACATCTTCTATCTGGAAGGCCATCTTAAAGTCACTTTATAGGGGCGCCTGAGTGGCTACATTGATTGAGCGTCCGACTTCAGCTCAGGTCATGATTTCACAGTTCGTGGATTTGAGCCCTGCATCCGGCTCTGTGCTGAGAGCTCAGAGCCTGGAGCTGCTTCAGATTCTGTGTCTCCCTCTCTCTCTGACCCTCCCCTGCTCATGCTGTCTTTCTCTCTCTCTCTCTCAGAAATAAATAAAACATTAAAAATTTTTTTAAAATAAAGTCACTTCATAGGAAGGGACTATGAGATGGGAGAAATTGCTGTGGACATTCTTGCAAAGACAGTGTGCACGTGTCTGTAGATTCAGAAACTTGATTCCCTTGAGACGTGCAATTGATTTAAATAGTCATCTTCCCTTTGCTGTGTCCTCTAATTCTGTTCAGAAAGAACATGCATGAATAATATCTAAAACTAAAAAATAGTGGTCATTTTTCATACTATATCAAAATTTCTTCCAGTAAAGGATATCATGATAGACCTCTTGGGCCCACCCAACATTCATTATTTTCTGTTTTTATATAGCCCACAGGTGAAACTTAAATGAAAGAAATTTATCCATTGCACAAAAGGTTTGTCTCAGTAGGCTGTTGCCAATTCTTTTTTAAATTTATTTTTTGATGTTTATTTATATTTGAGAGAGGGAAACCTAGCACAACTGGGGGAGGGGCGGGGGGAGAGGGAGATAGAGGAGCTGAAGCAGGCTCTGTTCTGTGAGCAAGGAGCCTCATAGAGGTCTCGAACCCACCAACTGTGACGTCACGACCTAAGCTGAAATCAAGAGTTGGGTGATCAACCGACTGTACCACAGGGTGCCCCATATTACCAATTCTGATAGCAAATTCAGGGATCGGTCTTAATGAGACTATATGGAATAACTATGAAATGTTCTCTCGGAGAGAGAATGGTCAGTGACATTTTCCTAATGAAAAGTGTAAGGAAAATATAGCAATGAACTGGTTTTAATGAGATTTTTCTTTTCCGTAGAGGATGCTTTTTGCCTCACCTACGAGCAGCATCAACCAGGACGAAAAAAAAAATAAAATAAAACAACAGCAACAAAAACGAGTGTCTGCAGTGTGTCAAAGATGCATAAGACTTATGTAGACTATAGTCGCTTATTAAAGAATGTAAACTTGCTGGAAAAAGCAGTCAACCAACATGGGTAACACTCTTACTTATGGGTTTTCTAGTATTGTGTTGGTGTTCAAAGATATTCTTAATTGCAGAAGCTACAGTTCTTACCATAAAAAAAGGGAGACATAAAAATGTAGTGTAATTAGGGAAACAGTGGCCCCAGTAGATGCAAACCGTGACCTCTGAAGGCCTGCCACACATGGACGTTTTGGGACTCACTCAGTGAATCGTAATTAGGTTCACTCTAGGCAAAGCACCAGTGACTTGGCCATGTCTGTTTTCTCACTTTCTCTGTCTAGCCTCATTTTTATTTCTTAAAACCAAATCCTGTGGTGTCACTCCGCTAATTCTTCTCTCTGGGAGAGCTGTTCGTGGATTCAGTGTCTGGTTCAGATGCAGTGTGGTGGTGGATGATGGGGGATTAGGGTGAAGCTTGAATACCGAGGCCCCATCCAGCTGTGTGCTCGCTGCACGGTGGGCTTAGATCTCAGTCTCCTCCGTTTCCTCCTCTTCTAATTTAACAGAATCAAAATTACACCCTGGCTAAAGCATTAATCGTAAACCGCTCAACAAACAAAAGTCCACGACCAAACTCTTCCTGAACATAGAACTGGAGGGAACACTTTGAGATTCAAGTTTATGAAACTAGCATTACCCCAGACAAGAACACAAGAAAATGACAGGCCAGTATCCGTGGTGAAGATAGATGCAGAAATCCTCAACAAAATATGACTCCAAACTGAATTTAACGACACCTTAAAAAGATTGCACACCACGGTCAAGTGTGATTTCTTCCCGGGATGCAGCATGGTTTAACATCTGCCCATCAGTCAACATGATACATCTTAACAAAATTAATAAAAACCATATTATCTCAATAGATGCAGAAAAAGCATTTGACAAAATGCAACATCTGTTTATGATTAAAACTCTCAGCCAGGCTGGTTTAGAGAGAACACACCTCAACATAATAAAGCCCATATATGAAAACCTCACAGCTAACATCATACTAAATGGTGAAAAAGGGAGCTTTTCCTTAAGGTCAGGAGCAAAAAAAAAGGACATCCACTCTCACCACTTCTATTCAACATTGTATTATGAGCAGTCAGCCAAGAAAAGGAAAGAAAAGGCATCCATATTGAAAAGGAAGAAGTCTAATTGTCACCATTTGCAGATGGCATGATCTTAGATCTAGAAAACCCGAAAGACTCCACCAGAACTTAGAACTATAAAAGAAGACAGCAACATTGCAGAGTGCAAATATCAATACACAGAAATCTGTTTTATTTCTATACATGAACACTGAACTCACAGAAAGAGGAATTAAGAAAATGCCATTCACAAAGGCACCAAAAATAAAATACTTAGTAATAAATTCATCCAAAGAGTTGAAATACCTGTACCCTGAAAACTATTGGACATCAGTGAAAGAAATTGAACATGAAATGAACAAATGAGAAGTTACTCCATGCTGATTAATTGGAAGACTATTGTTAAGCATCCATAGTACCTCAGGCAGTCTGCAAATTCAGTGTAATCCCAATCAGAATTCCAAATGACATTTTTCTTTACAGATTTAGAGCAAACAGTTTTAAGATTTGTGTGGGATCTCAAAAGATACCACATAACCAAAGCAATCTGGAAAAAGAAGAATAAAGCTTGACGTATTATGCTCCCTGATTTGAAACTATGCTTTAAAGCTTAACTCTCTCAGAAATAAAGAAAACATTTAAAAAAAGGGGGGGGGGCTCTTTTTAGTGGCTGGGTGGCTCAGTCAGTTGAGCGTCCAACTTCAGCTCAGGTCACGATCTCATGGTTCGTGGGTTCGAGCCCCGCATTGGGCTCTGTGCTGACAGTCAGCTCAGAGACGAGAGCCTGCGTCAGATTCTATGTCTCGCTCTCTCTCTGACCCTCCCCTGCTCATGCTGTTTCTCTCTCCCAGAAATAAATAAAACATTAAAAAAAATAAAGCTTAAATAATCGCAACAGTAGGATATTGGCATAAAAACAGACACACAGATCGATGGAACAGAATAGAGAGGCCAGAAATCCATGCCTACACGCTCAGTTAACTTACAAGAAATGAGGCAAGAGTATACTTGAAAAAGGACCATTTCTTCAATAAATGGTGCTGGGAAAAGTGGGCAGGCACATGCAGAAGAATGAAACCAGACCACCATACCGAGAAATTAACTCCAAAGATGTTAGATTAAAGACTTGACTGTAACACTTGAACCCATAAAATCCCTTGAAGAGAATATTGGCGTTAAGCTCTTTGACATTGGTTTTGGTTGTGATTATTTTGGATCTCATTGAAAAGCAGAGGCTACAAAAGACAAAAAATAATTTGGACTACATTAAGCTAAAAGAAACTCTTGCACAGCAAAGAAAACTATAAAAAAAATCAAAGGCAACGTACTGAATGGGAGAAAATATTTACAAATCCTGTATCCTGCAGAGGATTAATATCTGAAACAGATAACTCCTACAAGTCATTAGCAAAATCAGTCCACTTAAAAAGTGGGCAGAAGATCTAAATGGACATTTTTCCAGAGAAGACATACCAATCATTGGCCAACAGACACAGGAACAGATGCTTAAACCTACTCATCATTGGAGAAATACAAAAAAATCACTGAGATAGCACATTATACCTGTTAGAATGGCTAGTATCCAAAAGACAAGAAACGGGTGTTGGCAAGGACATGGAGAAAAAGGAACCCCCATGCTCTGTTAGTAGGAATGGAAATTAGTGCAACCACTGTGGAAAACAGTATGGAGGTTCCTCAGTAAGTTAAAAGTAGAAATACCATGTGATCCAGCAATTCCACTTCTGTGTGTTTATCTGAGGAAAACAACCCCACTAATTGGAAAAGATATATGCACGCTATGTGCATGCAGCGTTATCTGTGATAGCCTAGAAGTGACTCAAGCATCCATTGATGGTTTTAGTGAGTAAGGAGTACGTGACGTATATATCCACAGTACTGTTCAGCTGCCAGAATTACGTCCTGCCATTTTTGACACCATGGATGGAACTTGAAGATAGTATGCTAAGTGAAATAAGTTAGACACAAAAACAAACACCGTATGATCTCACCTGTTGGTGGAATTTCAAACAACAAAACAAAAAATGAGCTCAAAGAAACAACAGATTGGTAGTTGTCGGAGGCAGGTGATGACCTGGTGAAGTAAATAGGTGAAAGGAGTCAAAAGGTACAATCAATATACCTTTAGTAGATGTATAGTTATAAATAAGTCATGGGGGCATAATGCGTCACATGGTGACTAGTTGTTAATACTGTTTGGCATATTTGGAAGTTGTTAGAATGATCTCAAAGTCCTTATCACGAGAAAAATTTTTCTGTAACTATGGTGACAGATGTGAACCGCACGTGTGATGATAAAGGTTTTATTTTATATATAAGATTATTATTATATATAATGGGCAGAGGATCTGAATGGACGCTGATGTACATCTGAAGCTAATGTTGTATGTTGGTTATGCCACAATAAAAAGAAACATATGAAATGTACAATTAAGGTCCTGCCCAGTAAGCTAATTCTGATTATTAATCTCCCACGTGATGCTGTCAACTGCCAGATACGTAGTAAACCTTTAAATCCTGCTGTCCATGATCACCACTCATTTCTGTTGTCATTTGTGTTATTCATTTACTTGTGTTGTTGTTTTTCATTTACTTTTAAGTCTGGTTCTTTAGATATAAAATACATTCCGTTTCGTCTTCAAGAATCTCAAAACATCAGCATTGAAAACATATGATTTCTTCCGTGTATCTCTCTTAGGATTTTTGAAAATGAACCCTTTATCCAGAAGCACGTTTTGTGTAACATGTGAAATTAAGTTGGGCTCAGAAGGAACTATTATTTTTTTACACTTAGAGGTTCAGTGGACCAATACATAAATTCTACCTGGCAGTATTTAATTATTTGTGAGTATGTATGCAACTATAAATTCCTGTGTTCATATAGGATTTTTTTTTTAAATTTTTTAATGTTTTTTATTTCTAGGAAAGAGAGACAGAGAGACAGCGTGAGCAGGGGAGGGTCAGAGAGAGAGGGAGTCACCGACTGAAACAGGCTCCAGGCTCTGAGCTGGCAGTCAGCACAGAGCCCGACGCGGGGCTCGAACCCACGAACCGCGAAATCATGACCTGAGCGAAAGTCGGACGCTTAACCGACTAAGCCACCCAGGCGCCCCTATATAGGATATTTTCAAGCTGACTATAAAATATCATAAGTTGTGTTAAAATATTTCCTCAAGGTCACTTATTTATATTCTGCTCATTGTTTGATAATGATTAGATAGAAAGTAAAACCTTGGAATAGGTTTCATTTTTATTTATGAAATGTATGAAAAGAGAAGACAAGAACTGCCTTGTCTACTTTATTGCTGAGATTTCACTGAACTGATACAATTCTTGACAAAAAGCACAGAGAAACTCGTGGTATTGCTAGCATGATGTTGTGTAAAAATTATTTAAATAATTATTAAAATAGTTTTATAAAAATCGTGATTCCTAACTCATCAGATGAAATGTTATACCCTCTCTTCTCAAATGACAGAAAAGAAAAACCCCATGCGTCCTTTATTATTGAAGGCAAGTGGATTTCACGTACGGAATCGTCTGGGAGCTGATCTGACATGACAGTTATTTAAAACAAGGCAACTCCATGCTAGCAGAGATAATATACTTTTCTTTCTTCTACTCTTTGTCTTCTTGCTGTCATGTCCACATGCAGTGAAGAAATAAACATGAGTGAGAGTTATTGTCAAATAATGATACTGTAAAAATAAAAATTATCTGCTACTTTCATCTCCCTATTCCAGGAAAATAGGGTGGTCGTCTCCTCCGGAGTTACAGGGATATTTAATAAATATGTATATCAGCATTTATGTAATCGTGTAATATGTCTTCAGTATATGTGCACGCAAAGACATTGAAGTCCATGTTCCTTTCTCATCTGACGAATAGAGAGTGATATGGAAAGTTTGATTCTGTGACTTTATGACATGATTATTTGCTGGTCCCTGCGTGTGTTTGGCTGTCTCTTTGGCTGTTATTCTCCTACTTTTTAAATTGTATCTGGTTCCAACATTTCTTTCAAAATAATGAATCTCAGGTCCCTCTGCTATCTGATCACAGCTGTCAGCCCCGTCAATGCTGCTAAGTTAGAAATGGGCTTGTCTGCCTCATGATGTGGACATTTATTCAAGATTTCTAAATTGCATGGCCAAGCGGATGGTGAGAATATAATGGGTCTTTTGCTCCCTTACCCCCTGACCTTTGTGGAATTGATGCCTATCTGCTCCGAAGCATTTCCTTCCCTACATGAAGAAGCTCAGTGTAGCTCCCCAATTTCACACAATAATTAAATAAAGCATCTGCTTCTGCTAGTTCTGTAAGATGCTTTGGACAAAGAGTCCAAAGAAAAGGATTGCACAACTGCTTCCCAGAAGCCCTCGTCGAGGCAGGATAAAGCAGGCATCTGTCCTGAGATGGCAGGAGCCCGGAACATGTTCGGAACTTGCCATTGTTGATGCTAACGGTAGCTCAGGTTGTTGACCTATAAACCCATAGCGCCTCCAAACCACACCCTGTATCCAGGAGACCCCAGAGCAGTGTTTGTGAGCTCTCGCACCATCTACTGCTCTGGTCAACCTGAAACTCTTGCTGTGATCCCAAAGGTCTCCTCATCTCAATGACTTGAACAAGAAACTACACAAATAAGTCGGTCACACAGTTGGCAAAATGAAAACTAACGAGGCCTGTATTCAGGCGGTCATTGTAAGGAAAGCCTTAATAAGGAGCTGCTGTAATTTGTCAGAGAAACCTTGGAAGATTGTAAACTGCTGGAAGGAACGATCACTTGACCAGGCTTTAGTTAATAAAACACAGGTGGTCCTAATTCGCATCTAGGATCCAGATACTGCAGTGATCTTCAAGAGCATGGGCATTGCACAATTCCGTTTTCTCATCCTTAAAGTTTCCCCTTTGCCAAATGCGATAGGACAGAGGAAAACAAAAAAGTCATTGAATCATCTGAATATTACTTCATAGGAAAGTGGGAGATGGAAAAGATGGTAAATGGTATTCAGGTCAGGGCTCTTATTTTCCAGGTAAGAACATCTAGGACTCTGAGTGGTGACCTCACCTGTAAAAGGACTTTGAGTCAGAGCTGGAACAAGACTCTGACTTACACATTCTAAGACCAGAGAATTCTGTTATGTCACTGAAAAATGATTCACTGTGTGTCCAAAGAAGAGCAGTTTAAAACTACCTTCTCCTGAAATTCAGTTGCTGTAGGAGAGGTTTGAAAGCTTTTTTTTTTTTTATGAAGAAAAGATCCTCAGGAAAAAAAGAAAATGATTCCAATCTAATACTTTAAAAATAACTTATGTGTTTTGAATGCTGGCGATCAAATATTTGAGTGCCATCCTTCACATATGAAAAATCATTTACATGAGAAAAGAATGTCTGAAAGGAAATGTTTAGTTAAGATTTTGTGATTTAGACCAGAAAGAAAATCAATTATTGTGCATTTGAGCTTCCTACAAATAACAACAAAATATTTACTACAAAACAATGAACTCCCTACAGAGATGCTTTGGAATTAAATAAGATTCTGCAATTTTTAAAATATCCCGTTGAATCTGACTCACTGGGCAGCATGTTTTTTGGCTGATATTTTAGCAAGGTGGCTGTGGTATTTAGAATAATGACCACCTAAGATTTCCATATCCTAATTCACAATTGGGAGGCAGAATAATGATTTCCCAAAGATGTCCACATCCTAGAATATGTTCACTGACATGGCAAAGGAAGTTCACAGATGGCATTAAGTTAAGGACTCTGGAGTGGAGGTACTGTTCTTGATTAAGTAGTTGGACCCAGGTAATTCTGGTGGTTCTTATATATATTTAAAAAAAAAAAAAAGATGCAGAAAAGAACAAGCAAAGTCCAAAGTTAGAAGGAAGAAGACTTTAGGACTTCCAGGGAAGACTGCAGAGTAGAAGGATTTTGGGCTCACCGTGTCCCATGGATACACCTAGATAACACTCACATGAATGTAAATAATCCAGAAAATGACATGAAGACTGGCAGAACAGACTCACCACAGCTACGTGTGGAGAAGAGGCCACACTAAAGACAGTGGGAAGGGTGGAGATGTGGGAGGGACCCTGGCTGCCCCATAGGACTGGATGTGGGACGGAGGGATGCCAGTGGTGCAGACGGGCGTGGAGCGGAACATACCCCAGGCATGAAGGAACCGTACTGGGAAGGTGAATTCCCATAACCTTTGGCTTCGAAAACCAGAGGGGCTTAACTTTGCAAGTTCTTAAAGTCAACGGGACTTAGCATTTGGAACTTGGAAAATCAGCAGACTTGGTTCTGAAAGAACCGGAAGGCAATGGGAAACTGAGTCCCTGCCCTTAAAGAGATGGCACAGAAAGAGCACCCCTCCCAACCCCCTAGATTTAGCACAGAAGCAGCAGTTTGGTAGATGCCTGCAGTATACCGGAGGGAGATTTGTGTACTATTCTCAGGAGAAGGACTGGAGTGGCAGGGGTGTTTGAAAGACGTCCCCAAGAACAAAAGAACTGGTGGTGGCCACTTCCGGCCCCTGCCCCCCAGCCCAAATACCCAGACACCTGCTTGCCCAGCATAGCACCATATTCTCCATCTGCCTAACAGCATGCTCCTCCTTCAGTCTCCTGTGGACCTGCCCCCGCCAGCCTTCCCTTCCTACCGCAGATCTTGGAAACCTTGCTGACACAGAGCACCCTGCCCCTGCATTGTTGCTGTACCCCCCATATGCCCTCAGTTGGAGTCCATCCACAGTGGTGCCACAGCCTGGCAGTCCCCACCACCCAAATTAAGAAAATAATTCCATTCACGGTTCTACGAGAAAGCATAAAGGTTCTAGGAATAAGCTTAACCTACAAGGAGATAGACCGTTTTTCTGAAAATTATAAAATACTGAAGGAAATGGAAGATGACACACACAAGTTGAAAGGTGTACCATACTCATGGATTGGAAGAAGTAATGTCTGTCATATGCCAAGAAATCTATAGATTCAGTGGAATCCCTACCAAAATACCAATGGCATGTTCCACAAAACTAGAAGAATCCCCAGATTATTATAAAACCACAAAAGACCCCAAATAGCCAAATCAGTCTTGAGAAAGAAAAACCAAGGTGGAGGTATCAGGGTCTAAGATTTCAAGATAAAGTACGAAGCTGTAGTATCCAAACACTATAGTACTGGCACAAAAATACACACAGATCAGTGGAACAGAGGGTCCAAAAATAAGCCCGGGCTCATTTGCTCACTTAATCTTTGACAAAGGAGGCAAGAATCCATACTAGGGAAAAGACAGCCTCCTCAATACATTGTGCTGAGAAAAGTGGATAGCGATATGCAAAAAAGTGAAACTGGACCACTTTCTTGCACCATATGCAAAAATAAACTCAAACTGGATTAAAGATGTAAAGGCACCTAAAACATAAAACACTTGGAAGAAGACATAGACAGTAATCACTTTGACATTGGTTTTCAACATTTTGTAGAGACAAGGGAAACACACACACACAATTACACTGCTGGTACTACACCAAATTAAAAAGCAAAGGATACCATCAAGAAAACAAAGACCTATGGAATAGGAGAAGATATTTGCAAAGGATATAGTCCATAAGGAGTTAATATCCAAAATATATAAAAATCTTACACAACTCAAGGAAAAAACCCTGCGAACTCCAATTAAAAATCTTCCAAGGACCTGAAGAAGCATTTTCTTGAAAAAAGGTACTGATGGCCAACAGACCCAAGAAAAGATGTTCAATAAAAAGACAAGAAATAAGTGTTTTTGAAGTTGTGGAGAATAAGGAACCATCATGCACTGTTGGTGGGAATATAAGCTGGTGCAGCCCCTGTCGACAACAGAGTGGAGGTTCCTGAAAAAATTAAAAATCATGAAGCTGTATGATTTAATAATTCCACTACTGGGCACTTACCCAAAGAGAATGAAAACAATTCGAAAAGAAAAAGGTATGTGCACCACTAAGTTTATTATTGCTTTCTGTATAATCATCAGATACAAAAGCAACCTAAATGTCCATCAACACATGAATGGATAAAGACTTGATAATAAATAGAGACCGATATATATCAGTCTGTCTCTCAGGGAATATTACTCATCACACAAAAAAGGATGAAGTCTCGCCATTTGTGACAACCTGGATGGAGCTGGAGGTAGAGTATTAAGTGAAATAAATCAGATGAAGACAGATACCATATATATTACCTATATGTAGAATCTAAAAACAGTGAACAAAATGCAGAAACAGGATTCTGTAAATATAAAGAAATGATGGTCGCCAGAGCAGTGGGCACTATGGAGATGGTGTAAATAGGTGAAGGGAATTGAAAAGTAGAAAGTTGGAGGTATGGAATGAATTAGTAACAGGGATGAAAAGGCACAACGTAGTGAATATAATTGGTGATACTGTGATAGTGTCGTAGGATGACAGCCAGCCACTATAGGTGTGCTGAGTATAGCATAATAGAGTTGTTGAATCACTGTGTTGTACACCTGAGACTAATGTAACATTGTAGGTCTCCAAAACTTCAATTAAAGAAAAACGGGCAGAAAAGTCAGGTTGAGAAAGGACGTGGCACAGGGGGTGGGAGGGATGTAGGATCATGAACCCATAAAGGCAGGCAATTTCTAGAAAGTATTAAAGACAAGAAAACAAATCATCTTCTACAGCTCTGAGAAAGAATATCACCTTCTTCGTAGACTTCTGACCAGCAGAACTATAAAATAGATTGGTGGTGGTTAAGCGACGGACTTTGTGACACCTTATTATGAGAGCCGTAGGAAACAAATACTTTGGTGAAAATACCCATCCTCCGCGACAAAACTGGGTAGCTGTTGAGACTAGGTGTTTGGTAATAGAATACTTGACGTTTCTCCAGCATCCTCTAAGAGTTTTGGATGTAAGCCTTTGAACGGAGCCCTTTATACCTGTAGCCACGATCATTACTTTTGTTCCCCTCAAGGGATGGCTCACAGAGATTGCCTGGGTCATGTTCCATGAGTCAGCAGTAGACAGGATGCAGAGAATGTCTGTGTCTGACATAGATGGGAACATTACTGTCTCACTTTTACTATCGTCATACTGGTTTCGAATGGACTCCGACACCACGTATATCATCCCTAGAACAAATTGTGTCTGTCCGTTGTTAGTTGCTAATAGTAGTTGAACGTAGGAGCGCCTGGGCGGCTCGGTCGATTGGGCGTCCGACTTCAGCTCAGATCGTGATCTCACGGTTTGTGAGTTTGAGCCCCGCGTTGGACTCTGTGCTGACAGCTCGGAGCCTGGAGCCTGTCTTGCATTTTGTATCGCATTCTCTCTCAGTCCTTCCTCCACTTGCATTTCTCTGTCTCTCAAAAATAAATAAATGTAAAAAAAATTAAAATATAAAGCGTTCCCGAGTCAAAAAAAAAAAAGTTAAAAAAAAAATAGTTGAACATAGAATTTTCTCCCTGTTAAATCCAACATATGGTAACAGTACCCCTCTGATGAGAAGCACTCTTTGGGATTTAGCCCACAACAGAGAACCTGGCAGCTAAGTGGTACTTTATTCAGAAAAAGAAAGGAAGGAAAGAAAGATGGCAAGAGGGAACCAGTCAGATACTCACTTCCTTAATTAATGAAGAGAAATGTGAAACTGAAGGGGGTCCATCTTTTGTCTTTCTACTTTTCCCCCCTTCTTACAGTCAACCCTGTTTCTGTGTAATCATGTGCCAAAAATAGCATTTTGTATATTTATCTACAGACAATAGTGACAGCAGACCTCAGGATCCCTGAGGCACCGTTCTACCATTCACACCAATCTCGTATTTCAATATAAATTAAAACTTAAGGTATTTGTCTTTCTCTGACTTACTTCACTCAGCATTATACCCTCCAGGTCCGTCCATGTGGTTGCAAATGGCAAAATCTTATTCTTTTTCATGGCTGAAAAATACAATATAAATCATACTCATATGTGGAATTTAAGAAACAGAACCAATGAACTATGAAAATAGAGGGGAAAAAAACCACCAAAGAGAGTCTTAAATACGGACAGCTGGTGATTGCCAAGGAGGAGGTGGGTGGGAGAGTTAAATAAAGGGGATTCAGAATACGCTCCCGTGACGAGCACTGAGAAATGTACAGCAGTGTTGAGTCATACTAAGCAATCGAAACTAATAAAACACCGCATGTTGCGAATGCTTGAATAAAAAGCTAAAGGCATGTTTAAAAAATCAATGTTATTGCAAAAAAAAATACGTGACAAACAAATTATGGGCATTTCAAATAATGACAGGATCACCATTATCAATTATTACTTTTTTTTTTTTTTTCACCTCGGCATCTTACTACAGTCTTGGTGAGTTTGCTCATCGTGGAATTTTTAAAATTTAGTTTTAGGATATAGATGGGGCACCTGGGTGGCTTGGTCGGTTAGGCGTCTGACTTCGGCTCAGGTCTTGATCACACGGTTCATGAGTTCAAGCCCCACATCGGGCTCTGTGCTGACAGCTCAGAGTCTGGAGCCTGCTTCAGATTCTGTGTCTCCCTCTCTTTCTGCCCCTTCCTTCCTCATTCTCTGTCTCTGTCTGTCTCTCAAAAATACATAAACATTCAAAAAGAATTTTAAAGATATACTGCAGGTAAAGTATATGGTTCAGTGACTTTTAATACACTCACATTTCACTGTCACTGTCAATGCATAATACCCACAATTTTGTCACTGCACAAAGTGAGACCTGTCCCCATCAACCCCCGTTTTTATCCTCAAGTTGTGGCAGCCACTAATCTGCCTCCTGTCTCTATGGACTTATCTTTCCGGATCCTGCATTTAAGTGGCCTTGTACAATATGGGGACTTTTGTGTCCAGCTTAGATAGGTTCAGCTTAGTGTATTTTCAAAGTTCATGTATGTTATAGCATACATATTAATACATTCTTTTTGTGGGTAAGCAGTATTTCATTACATACGATACTTTATTGAATTGATTGCAATCTGGATGACTAGCAGTTGTATTGTAATGTTACTACCGAAATTCATGAACAAATTTTGTGTGGCTGGGTTTTCAACTCTCTTACATATCTAACTAACAGTGGAATTTTGGGGTCTTTTGGTAACTCCATCTTACCGTTTGACGAACTGCAGCATTTTCGAAAATGCGTGCAGTATTTTATATTGCCACCAGCGTTGTACAAGTTCCAATTTTTCCTCATCCCCACCAACACTCGTATTGTTTGTCTTTTTGATTATCGCTATCCTTGCTGTCTTTGGAACTAAAACGAATCTCTTGTTAATAGCCTATTAGTGGTTTCTTAAACATCCATTCTGCCAGCCTTTGCCTTTTGCTTAGATGATATTTATTATCATATTTTGTCTTTGTACGGGTGGCGTATTTTTTTCTGTTGCAAGCTGGACAATTTATCTAACACAGCCACCGGGAAAATCAGATTCGCCAAGCTCTCAGAACTTGCTCCTTTTTATTATTAATTATTATTTTATTTCTGCTGGTGCCATTTGTTTAATGAGTTTCCTGAACTAATTCTGTAAAGCCTGTATTCCCAGTTGTGTCTTTTCTACTTTTCTACAAGTCTCTGCTCTATTACCTGAGCGGTCAGCCGGTGACCAGACAGAAGGTTTGCTTCAATGTCTGGAAGCTCCCAGTGAGGCACATGGCTTCAGTGCACCTGTTGCTACGTACCTCTACTCTTAGGCCGAGTTCTCGGTCTTGTTTTATCTTGAACACATCCTTTTTGTGTTCTTGAAATCCCGTGGCAAATTTCCCTGGCTAGTTGGCATTTCTGCATTAGGTTTCAGTTCTCCTTAGTGCGATGCTTCAAGGTCAGACAGAGATGAGAGCTTAGGTCCTTCTTACGTCTTGCCTCCACACATGCACATCTCTGAGCACGCGTGCATACTGTATGTGCATGACCTGAATTGCCAGGACTACGCCAGAGCTTTAAAATTTCTCAAGGACATGGGTGGAACGCCTGGGTGGCTCAGTCGGTTAAGCATCTGACTCTTGATTTCAGTTCGGGTCATGATCTCATGGTTTGTGAGCTGAAGCCCCACATCACACAACACACTGACAGTGTGCAGCCTGCTTGGGATTCTGTGTCCCTCTCTCTCTGCCCCTCTCGTGCTCACTCTGTAGCTCTCTCAAAATAAACAAAGATTAAAAAAAAAAAGTTCCCAAGGACATCTGATTTTCCAGCTCTTAAGAAGTTTTGAATCGCTTATTTGTTCCAGCTTTTATCCCTGCACCAGGCGGCTGCACTGTTAGAACACTTGCCTCTCATTGTGTGTTTATGACTTCTCCCAGGGAAAGGGACTTTATGGTGAGTGAGCTCGGTCAGGCCGGATGAAGACAGCTTAGTGAGTGGGGTTTTCTAGGGAACATCCAGACAGATCACGTAAAACCTGCAGCTGGGGCTTCCTGCTTCTGAGGCTTCCTGCTTCTGACATGGCTGTTAGGCTACTTGTTTTCTTCGTGGTTGTGCGACCTTGGTCACCAAGGTGGCTCTGGAACTTGGAATGAGAATAGTCCATTGAAGACCTTGCAAAGCTTGCTATTCTTTCTAAAACCCGTCTGTTTTTCTTGACTGAAAGCTCCATGGATTATTGGTAGCTTTGCTTTCCGTATTCCTTAAAAATAACAGTTTTCGATAAATTTTGCAAGTGTTGTTTTATGGTATAAGGGATGTGCTGGGAAGTCTTTACATTTCCAAACAATATCTTCCCAGTTGTCGTTTGCCTCTTGCAAATTTCAGGCTGCTTCTAGTTAAAATGGCGCCATGAACCTCCAAACGCCTTCTCTGTCGCCACTTGGGGAAATGGCAAACCGTATTCCGCTGGCGGTTCATTTCTGCAGGCTGCAGGGTGTCCTTGTATGGCAGTTCTTTTATGACACACGTCTCCACTCATTGCAATTTAAGAAAGACGAGCTTCAGAATTAAGTGTCAGTTTCACATGACACAGAAATGCTTTCTCCATAAACTGCTTACAACAGTTGCTCGTCTTTGAGTCCACTGTATGGATGCATAATTGTTTATTCATTTTGCTTTGCTTCCGTGCGACCTCCCAAAGTCACAGAAGCGAGTCAGGTAGCGGCTCCCAGTGCACACGTTTGCAGATTGTCCTTCAGACGCATCAGAGAAGGAGACCAACGTGTTGGGTTCTAAACTTGAACCTAATAATGCATGAAGCCAGCCAAAGAGCATCCAAATTTCATTTCCCTCGTGCTGTTGGCTGCACTTCTGGAAAGGACGCGGGAAGTGAGATAATGCAGCACAGCCTCAAACCTGCTCCCTTCACGTTTGTTCTTCTGACCCACATCCCCGTTCTTGCTCACATACTCCTCGTCCACACCTGAATGAAAACGTGCGTTGCCAGGCAGGTAGACGACCCGGATAGTTCTGGTGCTGCCGTTAGATTAATTAATGGTTCAACTGCTGACTTTTTATTAAGCATCAGTCTTGTTAACTGCGATGTGAGTCCATGTGGGAAATTATATACAACAATAATTATGTATATTGTAATAATAATATTATTATATTATTACAAATACAATAATGAACGCTTGGTCCTTTCTAAAGGACACTCGTTTTGTAGAACAGGCCATCATAGAGCTTGTGAGGGCACTGCATCGAATGAGGTGTCTTTGTTATTCTCGTACCGCTGGGGGACAGCCCAACTCTCACGACACAGACGCGGCTGGTAGAGTTCATCCAGACATGGGAACGGAATGACAGTCGAGGTGAATAGTAGCACCATGAAGACAGACTGCACGTTTTCAACGTGGAATTTCGATTCCCCAGCCCCCATGGGATCAGGGAAACATCCTCCCGGGCTGACCTCCAGCTCGTCACCTCTTGTTTTACAAGAGGCTCAACGTGCTGACTTGGGAAGAAAAATGAAAGCAGACAGATGAGTCTCTAAGTCTGATTTTCTGCTCTGCCCCTTATCAGTGATCTGGCTCTCCATGAATTATTGAGATGCCTCTGTAAATTATTTAAATGTGTATTTAAATATCTATTTGAACTAATAAAACATGTGTGGAAGCAGATTGTAAATTGCTGTGGGTGTAAAACAGCCAATAGATTGGAGCCCCGAGAGGGCTTAGGTTCTGTAAGAGAAGAGAATGAAGCACACTGGGGCAGTTACTGTATTGGAAGAGTTAGTGTTTTACATCAGGGGAGGCGTTTTGCCAACCATTTGCAGGGCTAGGGGTGCGGTGAAGGGTGGGAGACCTTATCTGGGGTGCAAAGTTCAGGGATACTCAGTTGTTAGGATAAATATAAATACCTCAGTTGTTAGGATACTCAGTCGTAAGGATAAATATAAATATCTTACTCAGTTGTTAGGATGCTCAGTTGTTAGGATAAATATAAATATCTTAAAGCAACATTTACTAGGGGCGCCTGGGTGGCTTAGTCGGTTAAGCGTCCGACTTTCGCTTAGGTCATGATCTCGCGGTTTGTGGGTTCGAGCCCCGCGTCGGGCTCTGTGCTGACTGCCAGCTCAGAGCCTGGAGCCTGTTCCAGTCTGTGACTCCCTCTCTCTCTGACCCTCCCCTGCTCATGCTGTCTCTCTCTCTCTCCTAGAAATAAATAAAAATATTAAGAAAAAAAAAAAGCAACATTTACCAGAAGGACAAAATGAATGCAGATAAACCCCTAGCAAGCAAAGTAACAAAACTGGATAAAAAGAGAGGTCAGCGGGGCTCGGGCTACGGGAAACAGTACGAGTCATGGACGTGAAGGGAAGCATGTGCAGCGATTCCCTCGGGGATGAGCCTTGGGTGGCATCGTGCCCAGTGAATCAACTCACTGATGCTAAGGCCGTGGGACCCCGAGTTAGCACTCAGAGTCCCTCCCAGGCCGGTTGGAATTGGGTCCCCCCAAAGGCTGTCGAAGTCTGAACCCCTCATCCTTAGGATTCTGATTTTTGCAAACAGGCTCTTTGCAGGTATAATCAAGACGAGCTGATCAGGGCAGGGCCGTCATGCAGCTGGGCAGATGTCCTTGTGAGATCAGGGCAGACCCTGATGTCGCAGGGGCGAAGACAGCTTTGCGAAGGACAGCAGAGGCAGAGATTGGAGCGAGGCCTGTAACAACCCAGGGGGCGCCAGGGCAGCAAGCAGGAAGCTGGAGGAAGCAAGGGATTTCAGAGGGAACCTGGACTCCCTACCAGCACGTTGAGTCCTGGCCTCCGGAACTGACCTTTGTTGTTTAAGTCCCGCAGTGAGTGGTACGTGTCCTTACGGCCTTAAGCAAACAACACAGAGGGTCTCCCCTTCTCCCCGGGGACTGTCTGAACGTAGCGTCTGCAAACTCCACTCTGCCTTGGGCATAGCGAGGGTCGTCCGGGCTTTGCCCTAAGTGGCTAATGGGCTCAGTGACTTCGCTTAGAAGATGACAGGACGTGTGCTCATCTTCTCCTCCTACAGCTTCCTTAACGTTTGTTTTAGGTTAACTTTCTAATTAAGCAATTTTTCTGTAGGTCAGTGACCACAGATTTGGTGAAACTTTAGCAAGTTAAATAACATTAAATAAAACAGATGGCTCGAAAGAAGTGTGCTGTGGCAATTATAATCAGAGTCCTACCAGTAACATGCTAATGAGGCATTTTCTCTTTTTAAAAGCTTGACCTTTTTAGTGCCTAATGGAGAGCACGGTATAAAGCTTTTACAGGGATTCTTTTTTTAGCTAACCTCCGATGCAAAAATAGATCTTTTCCAGCATACCTATTTTTACGTCCCCCTGTGTCTGAAACGCCTTCTGTGGGGGGTTTGGTTTGAAGCCGGGTTATTGCTAATAAACCCGTCCCCAAACCGGGTAACCGCATGGGGCTGCCAGTCTCAGACTTCCGTACCCCTGGGCCAGCTTGCGTTTCACAGTCACAAGTTGTGATCGTACAGAACCTAAAGTTTGCCTTGCGAACTGAACAGCTCATCGGCGTTAAGTACATTCGCACCGTGCGTGACCATCACCACCACCATCCATTTCTAGAACTTTTTCATCCTGCGAAAGTGAGACCCTGACCTCACAAGACACCGACTGTTCATTCTCGACTCCCCCAGCCCTGGGGCCCATTCCCCCCGTCTCTATAAATCTGCCAACTCTGAGTACTTATAAGTTGAACGCTATAGTGTAGGTCTTTCTGTGCCTGGCTGATTTCTCTCAGCAGGTTGCCCTCTGCATTCATCCCTGTTTGTAGCAGGTGTGAAAATGTCCATACTGTGTAAGGGCCTGCCGTCGCATGGCTGAACCGAATAATACTCCATTGCGTGGCTGAACCCCATTTTGTTTCTTTATTCATCCATCGTGAACACTTGTATCTTTAGGCAAGTGTTCTTTAGCAGGGGAATCCTGCTGCGAACATGGGTATGCAGATATCCATCCAGTCCCTATTTTCAGTTCTTTTCGGTATTCCCCTGAAAGGGAATTGCTGGGTTATACGGGGACTCCATCCTTAATCTTTTTAGGAAACGCCACCAGGGAGCTCACTTGGCCCACATTTCCGTAGGCTTGAGTACACACAATGTGCTCAGGGATTCGAGGTCTCCACCCCTCCTCCTTGCGATGGCATATGTCCACAATCGCACCGTAAATCATTGCCTGTTTGAATCATCTCTTAGTTGTTTAACACATTAGTATTTAAATGGGATATTTATGATTTCCAAGTTAGGAATATTTGTAAATTTTTTTTTAAGGCTCTTACTGTTTTAGGTTCATAGCAAAATTGAAAGGTAGAGAAATTTCCCATATGTGCCATGGCCTTCACACATGCATGCCCCCCTCCATCATCAGCATCCCACAGGAGTGCTGTATTTGGGATAATTGATGAACTGACACTGATGTAATCAACCAGAATCCATGCTTTACATAGGGTTCACTCACCATGTTGTATGTTCTTTGGGTTTGGATTAAGGTATAATGACATGTATTCTACATTATAGCACTGCAGAATATTTTCACTGCCCTAAGAATTCTCTGTACGTTACCTCTTTATCCTTACTTCCCTTACCCCCTGGCAACCATCAATCTTTCTACGATGTCTGTAGTTTTGCCCTTTTGAGAGTATTACGGGGTTGGAATCCTCCAGGCTGTAGCATTTTCAGACTGGCTTTTCACTCAGTACTACGCATTGCAGTTTCCTCCACGTCTCTTCAAGGCTTGGTCATGCATTTCTTTCTAAAAGTGTTGAATGATATTCCCGTGTCTGGATGGACCACCATTTATTTCCCCAGTCACCTACTGAAGGACACCATGGTTGCATTCCAGTTCTGGCCATGAGGAATGTAGCTGCTACAAACATTCGTGGGCAGGTTTGTGTGTGGACATAAGTTCTGAAATCCTTTGGGTAAATGTGAAGGTCCATTTCTGGGCCTTGTGGTAACATCATGTTTACTTTTATAAGAAGCTGCCCAGTTGTCATCCAAAGTGGCTGCGCCATTTTGCTTTCCCAGCAGCAGTGAGTGAGAGTTCCTGTTGTTCTGCACCCTCACCAGCATTCTCTGTCGTCAGGGTTCTGGATTTGGGCCATGCCAGTGTGCCTGCGGTGGTGTCTTAAGTGTTGTGTTAGTGGACACACTTTACTGTGGTTTACAGTTTGCTGCAACTAACCCCTTGTAAACATATGCCACTGGCTGAAATTTCTTTTGCTGTGTTCCATTTACAAAAAGAACTTCCCAGTTCCTAGATGAAGTGTATCGTTTTTATTTTATTTCTTTTCCTCAGACATGGGTTCTCTCCATTTATTTGGATCCTCTTTAGTAGCTTAGACTAACATGATGCACGTTAGATGGTTAGTGTGCCGCCCAAAGTGTCCAGAGTTATCAGGGTGCTCGTATTTTGCAAGCTTGTCGACCAGCCTTTTAAAAATTCCCCCACATAAAAACAAATTGAAAATACAGTTACTGCCTTTCCTTTAAAGTAAACTTGGGTCAGGAAACTATCATCTCAGTTTGTTTTGGTTATAGTTTTTGTTTTTCCTCAAGGTTTTATTCATTTTTGAGAGAGTGCAAGCGGGGGAGGGGGGCAGAGAGAGAGGGGGACAGAGGATCCAAAGCAGGCTCTGATCTGACATCACAGGGGGCCTAATGGGGGGCTTGAACTCATGAACCTTGAGGTCATGCCATGAGCCGAAGTTGGGATGTTCAACTGACTGAGCCACCCGGGTGCCTGTGTCTTGGTTACCCTTTGATGTATTTGAGATACCTCTCTGTTCTACAAACCACATGAGTAATCAGCCACACACTCTGTTAGCTATTTAGAAAATACGTAGAAAGGATTCTCTCCGTCTCTCATTAAAACAGAATGGCAGCTACGTACTCACAAATAAAACATGCACAAGGCGGCGTCACGTGAACGCTTTGGAGTCACGTCGGGCTGTGCCCACGTGACCTATGCTCTGTGCTCTTCCCCTGTGCCTGGATTGCCCCTCAACCCGCAGCTCTTTTCTGACATTCTTAACCTAGTCGGTGGAGTGAACTTCCTCCCGGTCAGAATCCCAGGTCCCCTGTGACCCTTTCTTACAGCTCTCACACCTCGTCTCTCACTCTCCATTTACCTCTGCCTCCTTACCGCCCCTGCGTCTGTCTGCTCCATGCTCGCCACCGTGACGCTAAAGGTCTGGGACGCGTTACAGGTGTACTGTTAGGACAAGGTTCTAAGTTCTACGCTGAACTTAGAATGTGATGCTGGGCGCTCGATTATTCAGCTTCATGGAAACTCTAAGAGCTCGTCACTGTTGCTGGGTTTTCTGCATGGTCCAGACGAAGGCACTGAGGGGAGGCAGTAGTTGTGGTCGAGAAACACGAAGAGCTTGACATTGGGCCCTGTTTGCAGGCTAACACAGGAGCCAGCCACAGTTGCACAGATGTTGCAGTAGACCCCACGCTTCTGAGCTGGAGACCCAGCACCCATCTCAGCAATCGGGGGTGCTCTCCGTTGTCCCGCCTCCTCTGGTGGCCACGAGGCGACAGGTGCGGGGCGATGCCGCAGAGTTGGCTTGAGTTACAGGTTAGGACTGAAGCTGAGGACACGCCCATTCTTACAGGATGCTGCCCGGACACTTTCCGATCTTTGACCTGGGGGGACTGGTTATGCTCACCGTCCTGGACAGCGGGCAGCCCTGCTTCCTTCCCCGGAATGAGGTGCTGCCTCTGCCTTCCAGAAGTGTCCTCTACGCAAGTCTCCTTTTAGAAAAACGACAAGAGCTGTTGCCCCGCTCACAACACACGCAGACCCTTGAGTGACCCAAGAGGACACACGTCCCCACAGCCAGCAAGTAAGGGGCGAGGTGGTGACTCCCACCTCGGGAGACCCGGTGACCCCTGGTGGAGGGACACTGCTCGCCCAGCCCGTGAAGCAGATGCTTAACCTCCACCTGCTCCACCCCTTAAACTCCCGCGGGCCTGGGGGGCTCCGTCAGGTATGCGGTTCACTCTTGGTTTCAGCTCAGCTCATGATCTCACAGTTCGTGAGTTTGAGCCCTGTGTGGGGGTTTGCTGCTGTCAGCATGGAGTCTGCTTGCGGTTTCTGTCCCTCTCTTTGCTCCTCTCCCACGTTTGTTTGCTTTTTTCCCTCCCTCCCTCCACCCCCCTTCCTTCCTTTCTTCTCTCCCTCCCTTTTCCTTCTTTCCTCTCTCCTTCCTATCTCCTTCCTCTCACCTTCCTCCCCTTCCTTCCTTCCTCCTTCCTTCCTTCCTCTCTCTCTCTCTCTCTCTCAATGAAATAAACATTTAAACTATTATTATATCTTTTCCATGGAGTCCACATTGAACTCAGATTGAAGGTGTGCATTGATCCACACAGTTAGCTTTCTGGACAGAGAGCAGGGTGACGAAGGCCAACCTCAGTGACACATCTTGTAACACACATTATCTATGGGTGTGCTCTGCTCGTCGAGCCTCGTGAGTGCTGGTTCCACGTAGACCTTCCAAGAGTATTTTCATAGAGCAGGACTAGGAGAATTACCAAGAATGGACTCAAGTGTCCAGTTGCTTCCTTGTAAACAACAACAAATCACTGTTTCTTGCTAGACTATTTCTTCCTATTTACACAGCCTTGTACAGATACCTGCATATTAACAATTTCATGGAAAATCTCTAAAAACAGGAATTACTAGATAGGGTGATTGCCAAATTTCTTTCCAGATAGTGTTATATTCATTTATATTCCCACTTGTACTGAGGATATAGGAGGTCTCTTTTCGTAAGCCCCACTTCTCCTTACTAAAGAGCTCTTCTGTTATTGGGGCGCCTGAGTTGCTCAGTCGGTTAAGCGTCTGACTTTGACTCAGATCATGACCTCCAGTTTGTGAGTTAGAGCCCCATGTTGGGCTCTGTGCTGACAGCTCAGAGCCTGAAGCTGCTTCAGATTCTGTGTCTTCTTTTCTCTCTGCCCTTCCTCCCACCCCCCCCGTTCTTTCTTAAAAATAAAATAAGCATTAAAATTTTTTTTTTTTTAAGAAAGAGTTCTTCCATTATTAAGGGGAAAGAAATTTATGTTTGAGAGCAAAAGAAAACTGACTTCTCTCTACTCCAGTTCCCAGGATGGGTTGGTATCACAAAGTAGCTTGAAAGGAGGGACCACTGTGAGTTCACACATATGAGGCAAACATCTGCTCTCGGTCCTGTGGCAGCCTAGCAAATTATGTGGAGGTCAAATACAGCTTTTATGTAACAGTTATTGGATTCACTCTCAGGAGCTGGAAGTAGACACCTCATCAGGAGTGGTATGGCCAGCAAGGTAGGGGGGACCTAGAGGGCAGTGGTGGGTAGCCCTGCTCTGGGCTCAGATCTGGAGTTCCCACATGGATCACCAGATGGCCCCTCATACTGGACTCTGTCCATTGGAGGATGGGCTGTAGGTAGACATGAGTACTATGCAATTCAGGAAGGTAAAAACAGAAGGCACTAATGGAGACTGACCTTAGTGAATGAAAGGAGCAAAAATCCTTAGGCGGGTCATAGAAGAAACTTTTTTTTTTCTTCCAGAGAAAAACAGCAGGCACATTTTAGTCTCCAACTAATTCCTTGGATCTGACCAGCTACCTACAATGAGACAGATGGAGATATGTTTGAAGGTCAGGATACAGAACCTTTGGGGGGCGGGGAGGAGCTGAAGGAGAGGGAGAGAGAATCTTAAGCAGGTATCATGCTCAGTGTGGAGCCTGACACAGGGCTCGATCTCACAAAGCAGGAGATCATGACCTGAGCCAAAATCAAAAGTTGGACGCTCAACCGACTGATCCACCCAGGCACCCTGGAAAGACTTTGTAAACAAGTCCTTAGAACCAAAGTGACTTGAAGATAGAAATCTCAAGTCCTGGCAATGATAGGAGACCTTGGCACAGGATAAAGTATGGCGTCTAGAAGAAGTATTAGCAGCTTCTTCGATAACATCCCAGCTTTAGGAATAAGAAGGAAGCCAATACCCAAATGCAGGGTTATAGTAGCTCAGAAATGTAAGGAAGCTGGTAAATGCTGGAAAAATAAAACAGCCTTCTGGTGGATTCAGGATGCCTTTAGAAACAGTAGACTTATATATAGTTACATAGCTCTTAATAAGAAGGCTCAATTCCACAGGTCCTTCAAGATCATAGAGGCAGTGCTGTAGATCTGTTAACACCTAGGTCACGTGGCATCAACACAGTCGGAAGCTACCCACCCAGGCGGCCCCGGCCAGGTGAAGTTCTGCCGGGCTCAGGAGACCTTGAAGTCCTTCTGAACTGGGAGTCTTAGTGCCTGACACCGTCCGAAGCATTAATCCAGCCTTTTTAAAAATGAGATTCCTTACAGATTCTTCTAAGCTTTGTAAATTGTTTATACAAAGAATATGATCTATGGGCACCTGGGTGGCACAGTCAGTTAAGTGTCTGACTTAGCTCAGGTCATGATCTCACTGTTTTCGAGTTCGAGCCCCGCATCAGGCTCTGTGCTGACAGCTCGGAGCCTGGAGCCTGTTTTCGGTTTCTGTGTCTCCTTCTTTTCCTCTGCCCCTCCCCTACTCGTGCTCTGTTTCTCTCTCTCAAGAATAAACATTAAAAAAAAAAAGCATATGATCTAGACCCTAAGAATGTGTTCTAAGAATTAACACCACTAGACATTGAGAGTTGTTGAAGCCAACACAAGTTAGCATTGTGGACAAGTTAGTCCAGTTGATTGTGATTGGACCCATTTAGGTGAACATTTGTGAGGTTTGGTGTTAGAGTCCTTACGGGTAAGCAACAAAATCTAATCTTTAAACTTTGAAGTGCTAATTTATGAAGAATTGTATGAAGAAGTATGTGGCTTGAACATGACTTTGAAGCATAACGTGGAGATTTTCATAGGACAGTACGCTCACACTTCTGTGTATCTGCTGGTTTCTCTTTCGTGAGCACCGGAACGGATAGACAGTGGAAGAGGCGAGTGTGTGGGTGGACAGAGTGTCCTTGGCTTCCCATAGGTCTTTCACCGAATGGAATTTGGGTTTCACTCTACCCTTAGCTTTTCCTCTTGGAGGCTTTTGGAAGAATGGTTGAACAGTATCTCTCGAGAATATGATGGCATCTGAGGTTTCGACTTCAGAACGGTTCCATAGATTTACCTGTTTCTCTTCAACCAGCCATCTTCTCAACTCCTCCTTCTAGGCTTAAATTAGAAAGGTCATAGGTTTGTATTCATACCACATGGCATTAATATCTTTTGATTAAACTATTTAATTTTAAGGTAATTTTTGGAAGGAAAAAGGCAGTAGAGAAGGACAGAATCAAAATGGGACGTAGAGATCCACTTCTGTACCACCCTTGGAACAGAATCCAGAGTCCTGCTGAAATATAGTTCCCTATTTAAATTACCCTATTTTTTAAAAGTATTTATTTGAGATAGAGAGAGCATGATCGTGGGGAGGGGCAGAGAGAGGGAGAGAGAGAATCCCGAGGCTCCATGCTGTCAGCATAGAGCCCAACATGGGTTTCAGTCCCACAAACCATGAGATCATGATCAGAGCCGAAAGCAAGAGTCACATGCTTAACCCACTGAATCACCCAGGTGCCCCGATTTACCCTATTAATAAAATACCGTAAGTTTAAAATCGGTGTGAAACATATGTTCAATATTTATTACCTAAGACATAAGTAAACCCAATCTGAGGAATTGGATCCAAAGCTTCTGAAACGATACCAATCCATATTGATAAATGTTTACCAATAGCCAATATGCTGGACTTTTAATTCCTTTCTAAATCTGCAACGGTCTAGAAGTCAAAACAGGGGCACCAACTTTGGCTCAGGTCATGATCTCACAGTTCATGAGTTTGAGCCTCGCGCCGGTGTCAGCTCAGAGCCTGGAGCCTGCTTTGGATTCTGTATCTGCCCTTCCCCTGCTCACATTCTGTCTCTCTCTGTCTCTCAAAAGTAAATAGACATTTAAAAAATAAAAATAAATAGGGTCTTGAGAGCCAGATCCAATCTAAAGAGCTATTTAGAATATTTGACAACTCTTTAAAGTACTTCTTATGTCAGTGGAGGGAAGAGAAAGAATCCCCTAGAGTTCTGGCTTCTGAAAATTCAGATCTCAGAGCTTCTAGGCTGTTCTTACTTGTCACCAGTTGGCTGAGACACCCTCTTGGGACAGAGCACATGAGCTCCCGTGTGCCCAGATCATCAGCACTACCTGGCACCACTCAGGGCTCTCTTCCCTTGTGTAACTAACTTGCTGTTGTGGGTGTTTGAAGCACTGTGTCCTAGGCAGGGCCTCAGACTTTCTGCTTCCCTCATACAAGTGGGCTCTTAGCCCTTAACTTGTGTCCACGACATTAGGGCTGGGCAGTCTCTTTGGCCAGAGATGAACAGTACAGGTAGGAAGCAGATCTCCCCATACCTCACTCCCTACCCATCTAGTGGGACAAGAGTCTAACACCCAGGCTCAGATTCAGACCCAGAATGTACGGAGGAAACTGGGCTAGTGAGATGAAGACACCAGTCCAAAGTCACACAGCTCTTCAGAGCTGTGCCTACAGTACGGCCCTCGTCTTTTGCTTTTGGAATCCGCTTACCAGAAAGTCAGAAGGCTGTGAGGAATCTTCCCAGAATGAGGTGCTAGGAGCCTCTAGGGTGGCTTCCTCAAGTATTTATGGCTTAGTCGTACAGAGAGCATTTGCCTTACCATGGAATATTCCTTAGCCTTCAACCCCCTCCATCCCGCTGAGAGCTCACTGGGGCAGACACAGCTGTCTGTCGAGGTGAAGAGGTATCTGGAAGAAAAAGCCTGTAGGACTGAAGTTGGACCCTTGTAAGTCTTAATTCCTTCTTTTGGTTCTGACAAAAGGATTCAAGAAGAGGGTAACAAACAAGTCAAGCAAGTATCTGGTCATTGGTGTGTCTACTGAAGTGTTTGCCTAGCTTTCAGGGTATTAGCAGAGACTGTTGGGGGATAAAGAAACCTTTTTACTTTTCATGATCAAAATCGCCTTATACATAAAGGCATCCAAGCCATGGGGTCTTCAGCGTAAGAAATAAATCCACTCCAGGCTGACAGGAGGGTCTCCTTGGCCGTTTCTTCCCTTCCCTTAGGAGGGCACGGAAAGGGAAAGAAAACCAATTTTGACTGGCAGCCACCATGCTGCTAGTAGCTGAGGAACCATCAGCCTACAGGAAAGGATACTGGAAACCGCCCGCCTCTGTGCTCCTCACACGGGGTCCACGGACCAAATCAGTACCGCTGGGGAGGTTGCTGGAGATGCAACGAGACCGTGAATCGTGGGGATGGGGCCCAGGAGTTCACAAGCCTTCAGGTGATTGTTAGGTACCAGCTCAACAACGAGAAGTAGTTCTCAGAGACTTCTCTGCAGCACGTACAGGAAGACACCCTTGACACCAGGAGACCTCCACCTGGTGCTGGGGTCCTGGGGGACATTCCGTCATCTTTGATTGGCACAGGCTTCTCCTCACACAGGCTAGCCCACTAGCAGAGCGGGTCCCATGCAGGAAGAGCTTTGCTCATGAAGAGGAGTGCTCCCCATCTCAGAATGGCTTGTGAGACAAATCAGCTGGGCACTTGGATATGGCTTCAGAGCTAACCCCTCAGCTGTAGGATGTCTGTTCCCAGAGGGATCAAAGGTCCCTTGCAGTTTGGTTGCTCCTGAAATCAGAGGGGCCTGTTCCAGACCAGGGATGGGACTCAGCTGACATTGGTCTCTCACATGACCATGGCTCTACCTCACTGATTGCCTAATGACCTAAGGTTATGGGGGCTGCCCTGGGATTTTTACATACATCTCTGAAGAGCCACAAAGAAAACCTACCATCATGAGAATTTTATGAGTTGATCTGGCAACACTCAGGACTCCCGCTGAATTCCTTCTTTTTTTTTAATTTTTCTAATGTTTATTTTTGAGAGAGAGAGAGGGACAGAGAGAGACAGAGCAAGAGCGGAGGAAGGCATAGAGAGAAAGAGGGAGACACAGAATCCAAAGCAGGCTCCAGGCTCCAGGCTCCAAGCTTGACACGAGGCTTGAATCCATGAACCGTGAGATCATGACCTGAGCCGAAGTTGGATGCTTAACTGAGTGAGGCATCCAGGTGCCCCTGAATTCCTTCTTACATTAGAAAGAAGACCAAGAATTTGAACTGCCTATTACCCGCAGGGCACTGGATTCAATATCTCTGTTTACAGATGCAGAGACTGAGGCATAAGGTAATAATCCAACCTATTTGTCAAACACCACAGACCCCCTTAGCAGCCCACCTGTGGAATCCAGCCTTCCTGATCACCAGGGGCTCCACACAGCTCTCCGCCATTTGTACTGCTGCCTGGTTGGATCAGTTATCATCACTTCCAGTCATCTAACTACACACACCTGTGCTTTCATCATACGTGCCCCATTCTGCCCACATCCTGGCCAACCAGAAAGCATGCTAACCACTCAACGCTCCAACCAGTCAGTCCAGAGATGCTTTACCCTTAACCTTGGGAATTCAAAGAGCCTGGAACATCCTTGACGCTTTCAGAAGAATGTGACTGCCTATTATTGTAGTAGCAAGCAGAACAGCAGCTACAGTGAACCATCTACTATTTGAAGCTATTTGGCCCATGAGAAGCATTCCCATTTGACTACGAAGACCACCTGAGGTTACGTTACTCAAGGTCACAGTCAGCAAGAGGCAGACCCAGGGTGGATTTTAGAACCCACTTTCTTCCTTCCTGCACTGCTTATGGAGAAGGGCTTTTCCACCTGAGTCTCCAGATTACGGGTTCCTGTTTAATGCTTCTGGGGGCTACAACCCTACCCTGAACCTGGGCCATCTCCCTGCTGTGCACGTACTAGACTTCTGGACTCTGAGTCACCGGTTGGTGTTCTGATCCTCGAGGTACGGGTTTCTGGAGATAAGGCAATTGACATATCACTATCTTGCCCACTACTGCTGGACCTAGGCACTGCACAAGCCCTGGCTTGGAGCTTGCTCAGCCAGCCTGATCCACTTTGACCGTGATAAATGGCAGGGCCAGATATTTCAACAGTCACTTCCTGTGTGCCAGCATTACCCTAAGCATCTGGGATATAGTGTAGTGTTCATCTACCCTGGACCCTCAGGCCGCCTCTCACGCAAGCCCAGAAGATCATGGCAGAGGGCATGCGAGAAATATTTCTTTGGCACGTTCCCGCAGTTGAGGAAACCTTGAGGAAGAGCGATCCTGATAAATGAGCAACCGCAAAAGCACACAGAGCCTCTGTTTCCTATAGACTTATGGGGGTCCTAGTTCATAGTGTCGTCAGGAAACTTACCCAATGCAAGTTTGTTGGGGTTATCAGTGGTTAGAAGTTGGAAAAAGGAGTGACCTGGGGCGCCTGGGTGGCTTAGTCGGTTAAGCGTCCGACTTTCGCTTGGGTCATGATCTCGCGGTTCGTGGGTTCGAACCCCGCGTTGGGCTCTGTGCTCACTGCCAGCTCGGAGCCTGGAGCCTGTTTCAGTCTGTGACTCCCTCTCTCTCTGACCCTCCCCTGCTCACGCTGTCTCTATCTCTCTCCTAGAAATAAATAAAACATTAAAAAAAAAAAAAAGGAGTGACCTGCTAGGGTCCTGAGGTAGGATTGGTGTGAGGTGATGACAGTTCATCCTGTAGGACATAGAGCATCTGAGTTCTTTCCAGTGTTCACACATATGCACGGGGGCTCCTGTTAGGATGTGGTTTCCAAGGAAGCCAGAGGCGTGGCCTAAGGCTCTGCTTTTCTAACCAGCTCCCCTCACAGGCTGAGTACTGTGGCCGGTCAGGCCATGTTTTGAGTAATGAGCCCATAGAGCCACGGACAAAGGCTTCAAAGGAGACAGTAGTTCACTTACTTGATCCAAGCGATGTACGTAGAGTGTTCTAGACCCCCACAGCCCAGTTTCACGATCTCACCAGAAAATGAATCCGGTAGGAAATGTAAACTCCTGTCCTGGGGAGGAGAGGGAGCTGAGGCTGGTATTGAGGGGTCTAGAAATACATAGAGAAGCCAGGAAGGGGCGGGAATGACCCACAGCCATGGAAACGCCAATAAATTGGTTCAATTGCATAAACAGTCCAGGCTTCAAAATCAGAGAAGGAAGAAGCCTGGGGCACATGCTGACGTCAAGCCCAGCAGACGCCGAGGTGTCTTCCTGGCACCGAGCTGCAACCCCCACAGTGTTCGCAAGCAAGGGATCCGGGCGGGTGGACCCACACCGCCACGATGAACACAAGGTCACAAATGTAGAGCGAGGCAAGCAGACGAATCCCAGACGTGGGGAGTGAACTTACCTTCCCGTCTTCAGCTTCCCAAAGAGACCGTCCAAAGGGAAAACTGCGGTGTCCCAGACGCAGAGGAACCGGTGTCTGGGAAGGGACAGAACGTAGCAGCTGGATCACAGCCAAGACCCAGGTCTGCGACCCACGCACATCAGGTCAGCCATAAGGTCATGTTGTAGTGTGCCAGTGGGAGTATGGAATCCCTTGCCAACTGTGTGTGGCAGTGTTAATTCAAGTGTGAATTAAGCAGCTGGAGCCGTGACAGTTGGCACGCTGTGTAGCACGCTGGTGAGGCGCGGTGGTGGAGTGCTCAGGTTTCCCCATGTTAGCATTACCGGCGTCGCCTTGAACCCTGTTCAATGTCAGTCCTCAGCCCTGCTCCCAGTGTACCCATGAGTCCACAGGCGGAGTGGCTCGGCATGTGGTTTAAGCCACTGCCCGCACCCATCTGCTGCTGGCTCACGCTTGGGCAGCACAGCCATGGTCCATGGACCCCGTGAGTGGACACACCTGGCCGACTGTGGCACACGCAAGTCCAACTGCCAGTAGCCTCCCTAACGATGCTCTTACAGAGCTAATGAAGGGGCGCCTGGGGGGCTGAGCACTTAAGCATCCAACTTCAGCTCAGGTCTGATCTCGCAGTCTGTATGTTCGAGCCTCGTTTCGGGATCTCTGCTCACAGCTCAGAGCCTGGAGCCTGTTTCAGATTCTGTGTCTCCCTCCTTCTCTGCCCCTCCCCCCCTCGTGGTCTATCTCTTGCTCTCAAAAATAAAATTTAAGAAAAACATAAAAAATTATAAAGAGCTAAAAGACAGCAGCTCGTTTACAGGGAGAGCATGTGAAAGAATAATGAATAAAACATGCTCAAGGGTCGAAAACTGGGGCCGGGTTTTATCTGTGTTGAAGAATCATCCATGCACGTGCTTGATGCTCATATTCTAATTCTGGTCATAAGAGAAACCAGGAGGGTCAAGAGGGGTGAGATCATAGCACAGGCTTCAAATTGCCTCCTGCGGTACCTGTAATGGGCTCTTCTCAAAGGAGTGTTTCTGGTGCCCATGCTCGTGCATTCTCAGATGGGGAAACGCAAACTTGAGGAAAACCAGCATGCCCACTTGACATGATGACTTTCACAGAAATACTGAGAAAGAAGTTTGTTCTACGTGTCAACACAGATGTACGACTGCAAAGCAAAGAACATGTGAAGGCTCCTCATTAGACCTGTTGATTCAGCAAATGTGTTATTCAGACATGGGGGGCCAAGACCCAGCAAAACACAACCTAATCACTTCCGATCACCTGCCGTCTGTCGGGACGGGTGGGCTGTTGAGGAAATTAGCACATGGCCCTGTGCATGCATTCAGGGCCCTGTGGGACCACAGGACCAGAATGCATCCAAGAGCTTTTTCTCAGCAGAGAGTAAC
Organism: Proteles cristata cristata; assembly: GCA_017311185.1. NCBI lineage: Eukaryota > Metazoa > Chordata > Mammalia > Carnivora > Hyaenidae > Proteles > Proteles cristata. The sequence goes on from JAESUZ010004310.1 coordinate 114,156, forward strand.
ACCTAGTTCAAGCCTAGTAGGAGGCTACACCGTCCTAACATCCCAACAGTGGGAATGAGGGATGTGGACACTTCGGGCCAGCACATGCCTCCTGGAAAATGCTGGATGCTTACAAAGGCTGGGGCATTCACGGGACAGCAGAAGAGGCTGGAGGATCCCCAAGCAGTTCAAGGTGACCCTGGCTGCCATCCTCGTGATTCTGCAGAGCCAGGGAGGACCCCAAACCATCATGCCCTTCAGAACCCCACTCAGCCTCCCTCGTGCAGTCACTAGATTGGTCCCGTATCCGGAAAGGACGCTGGCGAGGTCAGTAGGGAAAAGGCGGCCATACTTGATGTGATGGAGCAGGACATTTTCGAGCTCAGGATTGCAGAAGTGAAGCACTTGTGAGGGACGGCGAGGTGACCTGACCAAATTGGAACCCGCAGATGTGCCTTCGCAATTTGTGGTCCCCTTGGCAGCACCTGGCGATCTGTCGATTTTATAAATTAGAGGTTGCTGATGGCTGTGTAACAACGCCAGTCTTACATTTCAGATACTCACAGTGCCTGTAGTTCAGTCGTCACTCAGCATAACCCACGGCGATCTCACAGTCCCATTTGCTATGTTCGTGTACTTTTCTTACCAAAGAGACTGGCTTTACTGCAATGGATTCATTGTTCGTTCTCACTCTGCCACAAGCGGGCAGGAATTTCTGCAGACCTGGTGCCAAGAGACAGCCACTAGGATTATGCTGTGTCATTTACATGACATCTGTGGAGATTTTTGTTTTTGATAGTGGGAACCTTTGGGCCACACTCTGTTGGATTGATCTCTGAGGGCACTGCAGACTGAGTAGCCAGATCTGCCCTTCAGGTTACCCCTGCCTATGTGACGGGCATCCCAACCAAACCCCTCAATGCCGGGAGTCGGGTGAGCTGCCCTACTTCACAGTCCTCCATAGCGTAGTCACACATGGCTGCTGGAAGCATTAACTGTTCCCCATAAAACTCCCTGAGAGAGGGCAGCGTGTACCTGATTTCTCCCAGACTCCCACCTATGCGCCTCTTTCATCTGCTGATTCTAACCATTGAGTTATTAACCTAACTCTAATTAGTCTGATTCCAGTCATTTAATATGTATCCTTTCCCAGCAGCCAATCATAACCACACCTATAACAGCTTTTCTAGGACCCTGAGTCCCTCCAGCAAGCCATCAAGCAGCAGGGTGGTCTTTAAATCCCACAACACAGCGCTCAGTATAAAACTTTTGAGTTCCCTGCAATTTCTAACGACCTCAGAGAAAACCAAACATTGATTTCAGGAAAATATAAGTGATTATATCTTTGTCCACACACTCATGTTATTGATGAAATGTAACATGGAGTTTCCCATTAATATATGAATTGTATATATATTCCCTGTAAACTGATGAAATGTAACATGGAGTTCACATGACAGTGGGGAGATGATGGTGAATTTTTGTCAACTCGGTCGGCAAACTCACATCAATGTGCGCATTTACAACCTGGAGGGAACCTCCCTTCCTGAAATAGAAAGTGCACGGTGTGGCATACTATCCAGTCCATGCACAAACACTAAGTTATTATGTGTGCTCATTTATCTCAATTACCAATTTACTGGGTAGAGTAGAGAGGTGTATCATCCTGCCTGTGTGCTAGGAAGCAGAAGAGATTCTACATCTTGATCAAATCCATTGACTTGAGTGTAATTTCTTCCTTTTAATTAATACAAAGCACTCCTCACCAGAAATTCCAAAAGGTATTCACAAAGCATTTAATGTCTATAACTGTAAAGCAGTTAGTGTCTCCATGCCCATAACTTATGGTTCCAAAATGGAAAATCTCTAGGACGATGACTTGAAAATTACTTACCTTCATTCTGCTCCTCAGTTCTGAAAAGTCATGACTTCATGGAGTTTGTGCTAATTGTTAGTACCACATGAACATTTTGGAAAACATTCGATTTTTAAAAATTTTGCTTGTTTAGTAAATATGATATAATAAACATCACATTGGTGCAGTTTAAATCTTCCTTTTTCCCTGAGCCCGCAATGGTCCTCAACTAGGAAAAGTCTACATTGAGGGGTGCCTGGGTGGCTTAGTCGGGTAAGCGTCCGACTTTCACTTAGGTCATGATCTCGCGGTTCGTGGGTTCGAGCCCCGCGTCGGGCTCTGTGCTGACTGCCAGCTCAGAGCCTGGAGCCTGTTTCAGTCTGTGACTCCCTCTCTCTCTGACCCTCCCCTGCTCACGCTGTCTCTCTCTCTCTCCTAGAAATAAATAAAACATTAAAAAAAAAAAGAAAAGAAAAGTCTACGTTGACACTCGTTTCCATGTTTCAAGGTGAAAAGAACTCTCTATTGACTTCACCGTGGCCAGCACATGATGTGTATAAATGAAATCCATAACACGTATAGGCATTTGTTTCCTAAACTGTTTATGGGCAGAATTCATAAACACAAAAAGAGCTGAAGTCACTGACGGTTTTATTTCAATATTTAGCTCAAGTCTTTTTCTATTAAGGTGTTGAAATACGATTGTCTGGCATTCTGTCAGTGAGATTTTACAATCGGTAACTAGAGACGGGAACCAAATCTAAACATGATTAATAAAGCATGTTGAGGATGTTTCCTTTTTAATGTTTCCATTAAAAAATGTTATATTCTCTTTTTTCTGTTTTATATCAAATTAAGACAAGATTATTTATCAAAAAGCATTGCTAATATTAGTCTTCTCAGGCAACCATAAAAAAAAATAGCACAGATAGAACGGCTTAAACAAGCAAATTTAATTTTTTCGCCATCATGGCGGCTGGAGTCTGAGATCCAGTGTTCTCCCTGTGTCCTCACGTGGTCGTCCATCTGTGCATGTCTGTGTCCTGATCCCCTCTCCTAAAAGGACGCTGGTCGATGGACGTAGGGCCAACCCTTAGTACCCCATGTTACCTAATCACCTCCTAAAGAAAACCTATCTCCAAATACAGTCATATTCCGAGGTACTGAGGGTTAGGGCCTCTGCATGTGGATTTTGGAAATGGGAGACACAACTGAGTCTAGAAAAATTGATAAACCATACTGGTTCTCGTTTCAGAAGTCACTAAGACTTCTCTCACATATTGCGATAAAAATATCAATGTTTTTCCCTCTGAATTTAAAAATTGCCTCTTAAAATACGTGTGTGTGTGTGTGTGTATGTGTGTGTGTGTGTAAAGCTGTATGAGGAAGGAGGCAGAAACTGACCATCTCTTGACATGTTTCACTGGGATGCAAATTAGGGAAATGAATTGAGTTTTGAGTAAGAATTGCATCAGAAGAGACATTACCTTAGAACTTTGAATATGAAATGAAATAACCAGGAATTGCTTCTTGGTTAATCATACTAGAAACTGTGTTAGTAGAGACACCTGGGTGGCTCAGTCAGTTGAGCATCCAACGTTGGCTCAGGTCACAGTCATAATTTCTCGGTTCCTGAGTATCAGCCCTGTATCGGGCTCTGTCCTGACAGCTCAGAGCCCTCTACGATCCTGTCTCCCTCTCTCTCCTCTCCTCGTGTTTGCTCTATGTCTCTCTCAAATAAATAAATAACCTTAAGAAAAGAAACTATATTATATGTATGTGTGTATATATATATATATACATATATTACAATATCGTTGAATATTTATATCAGTGTACATATCCTAGTATGCTAGTACAGAATATATATACTAGTATATTGGTGTATATATATATACATATATATATATATTATGTCAAAGACCCACATATAGACCCACAGAATATCTAGCATAGATTAATATGTAGTGTAGTGTAGATCTAGCTTCGTCTTTCAATTGGTCCTGGTTCTTCAGCTGGGGCTATTTTGCCATTTACCTGGAGACAGTTTGGTTGTTATAACTTGGGGAGGGCGTACTGCCTAGTGAGTGGAGACCACGGATGCTTCTAGGGATCTCACAGGCACAGGACAGTATCCCTACCCGCATCCCAGCCCGGGCGAGGCTGGTCCAGAATATCAACAGAGCCAAGTGCTAGAGATGCCACGGGAACTTCCAATAACATCTGCATCATCACTGAAATGTCACCCATCTGACACCTTTACTGACCCAGTAAAAAAAGTGTTCCTTTTAAAAACTTGTTCCCTCATTATAGCTTTGCACGACGTACCCAATTCACATTTGACACAGGGAGGCCCCAAAAATCCTTATGACCGAAGACAGGACAGGAGAGAGCCCTCCTCGGCCACTCTGCTGTGACATCATTACCGTACCTGCTAATTAATTAGCTCCATTTTCCCTCCCCACCTTCCCATCAGCCTGGCCCTCAGCCTCCTGGCCGGACGGCCCCTAAGGAACATTCTAAAAGGGAACAATGACTCATTGCGCCACTTCTGGGCTTTCAGTACCACCTGAACGGATTTAAATGTCACTTGGCATAGTTGCTATAATGGTTGGATTGTGTTTCAGAACTACTATTGCTACTATATCTTAAATAATGTAAAGGTAAAGGAGTTTCAGTGTGTCCCGTAAAAGCACATAAAAGGAAATTTCTGTTCCCTCCTGCCTCGTGATTACAGTGATTTATAGTGAGGACTCAAATCTAATGAATACTAAATATCTCAAATGAAACTTCATTTCAATTAAAAACTAGGGCACAAGCCCACTTGTAAAATAGCATGATTGTGGAAAGGATTTTTTTTTTTTAACTGACTGGTTTTCAAAACTTAACTCTGTGACTTAAGCTACTAAATAAACTGTTGTTTTATTACTTAGATCAAATAATAGTTTAAAAAAAGGAGATAATCTTTTGGAAAATAATTTTGCCATTTCTGTTCTTCTTTTCTGCTAGCATTCAAAGACCAAATAAGCTGATTTTATATATATATATGTAGAATATATATATAAAATATATACATATATATCGAATATCTTTAGTATTTAAAATTTCACAAAAATTATAAAGGTTGAGAAATTGGACAGTAGCAGGCAAAGGTACATGACTGGGGTGATGGATTATGGAATTTCCAAGTTAGTTTATATGGCATAGTAGAAATAAAGCACAGCGTTCTTGTGAAACAGATTTAGAGATATAATTAAAATGAAGGATAACGGATAGGGTGAGGAAGGAAGGGTAGAAGGGCAAATATTCATATTGATACGAATTTGGTTGGTGCACCTGGGGGCGCTCAGTCAGTTGAGCATCTGACTTCAGCTCATCTTGCAGTTCGTGAGTTGGAGCCCCGCTACAGGCTCTGTGCTGACAGCTTGGAACCCGGAGCCTGCTTCGGATCCTGTGTCTCCCTTGCACTCTGCCCCTCCACCACTTGCCTCCCTCCCCGCACCCCTCCCCATATATAAACATTAAAAATATGAATTTGGTTATCTTGTTCACGCTCCAAGGGAGGGGGCGGGTATATATTCCTGTGGTCTGCATCTTTCATGTCCTCTCTCTAATACCATACATAACACTGATGACAGTGTCCTCAATGGGCACTGTTGGGTTAATGGCGTCCAGTGGCCTGAGAGTCTAACTTTTCGTATTTCTGTTCTTCAAGAGAAGAACTCAGGTTTCATTGCTGCTTCAAACTTCTGAAAGAAGGTGACTTAGGAGAACACCATTCCCAAGAAAGGTTAACGCGTCATTCATATTCCAGCAGATGTGACTAATCTGAATTACTATTGGTGCCATTTGAGATCTGCTCTTTGGGTGAAGCAATGCTGCTCACATTTCTGATTTCCTCTAATGCCACTTGTTATAAATCTGTCAGAACACAGGGCAACTGGCAACGGCGTGCAGTATTTTAGAGCGTTTCTCTCATGTTACCAGGGTGGCGTATAAAGGCACCCCGATATTTCCAAGCTCTGTGTTCACAGGTTCTCATGGTCTTAAGGTCCAAACATAGATGCATGTCTTACCCTTTCCAAAGATGTCCAGAAGGACATGCCATTCATCTAGATTTAACGTTCTGTTTGCAACCCGTAGGGTGTTGTGTCCAGCTAATGGATGCGTTTATCTTCCAAAGGAAAATGGGGGAAGGCCATTTGCTGGAAGGGATGCCATTAAATCTTAAGGTGTGATAGTCAGTCTCTAGATCACACATTTATTATTGTTATTACTAATATTGATTTCATCATTATTACTATTGTTTAGATAATAGGAATGCATCCTAGAGGGAAAAATGCCTCCCATCTCTCTTATGTGTGGTGGGGAAGTTCCATTGTGCTGAAGTCCGGACAGGCCCTTTTCCACATAAATGGAGATCTTTACCAGAGTGCACTGTCTGATCCACGAGTTCCCAAACCAGCCCAGTTTCATCGGGAAGTTATGGGTGATTTTGGTACGCTCGACACCCAGGAGTTTCAGAGTTGAAGCTTGCCCTAGTCAGTATCAAACTTTGGAAACTTTGGGCCTCTAAACCATTTTGTAGTGAAAATACACTGAGGTCTGTGAGCTGTTGTAGCAAATGCTCCAAGCCAAGGGAGGTGGTGATGGGAACCGCGATATAGACAGTTGTCCAGATGGAAAGCTAGGAGTGGGGATTGGTGTCTGGGGGTGGGGGTCGTTTCAGAAGAGTGAGTCCTTCACGTGAGGGTCTACACTAGCTCCGCTTCATGTCAGAAATGACTCTCAGTACAGGATACTCAGCTGCTGTCACAGAGAATTGGTTGGTGGGAGAGTAGCTCCCACACCTTTGGTGATGGAGTGTCAGAAGTGAATTATTCTGGGAGAAACGACGCAGAGGCACAGAAGTGAGTGTTTGCTTCACAGCCAGGTGTTTCCACCGTCGTATTTCTGAGATACGGTCGTCTCTCTATTCAGGTTTAAAAGACAATGCATATGACCTATTAGCAAAGATGGTTTTTGCACGGAAAAGGCGTGTGCCCAAAGCTTTATAACTTAGCATCTTTGTTAGTTTGTCTTGTATGGGGGATGCAGATATAAATTTCCTTTTTTTTTTTTCTAGCCATCTGACAAATACATGAATCAAATGTGTCCCATTTAGAATCCGTGTTGGAAAAACTTTATAACCATGTCAGAGCAGGGGTCCTTCCTGAACGCAGTCAGTGAAGTCAGGCTGGGAGAATGCTTGCTTTCTTTAAAAAACAAAAATCTAACCTTTCTATATTTTTTAGACAGAGAAAGAGACAGAGTGTGAGCAAGGGAGGGGCAGTGAGAGAGAGAGAGACACAGACTCCACGCAGAGCCCGACGCGGGGCTCGAACTCACCAACCTGGAGATCATGATCCAGAGTCGGAGGCTTACCCGACTGAGCCAGCCAGGCGCCCCGGGTCCAGTGGGTATTTGTAGGGTCATCTGTGCAGAGCAATTTGAACGTGTGCACAAGTGGTTTTCCCTGGAAATGAATCCGCGGTCGTACCACACCAGTGCGGGGCTGGTAGCACTTGGAATCAGGTCAGTGGCTCCTGTCCGCTGGCCTTGGGGGACACGCCGGCGTGCGAGCCACCTCGTGTACCTCCCGTCGTTCACACACAGCATGTCCGTCAGGGCTGTGTCCCTGCCTCTGCTGTTTCCTCCCCCCACGCCAACCCCCATGTGCGAATCGCCCGGACTCAGCGTGCGCGTTTGTCACCAAGTGCACAGCACTTCCCTAGCAGTGCGGTCATGGTCATGAGCAGGCCCACAGCTGGCGCTGGGACCTGTGTTCCCGGCAAAGTCCTGGGCCCGGAAAGTGACAGCCGTGACGAGAGCAGCCCTGTATCCTCGGCCGATGTCCCCAGACCCACGTGCACAAAGCTTTCTGGAAGTAGAGAGATCCGTGCCAGGTCTCACCATCGCATGAGGGAATCCTGGTGTTCCTCGTGGAAGAAGAGTCTTCAGGGCTCCGGAGCCAACTGCCAGAGGGGTCGCTCCTTCCTGGCCCCAGGGCCCGGAGACGGCCGGTGCTCCGCGCTGCACTGGGTCACCTGGTGCAACGAAACACGTGTTTTCCTGAGCTCAGGACGAACCTTCCAGAGCTCATGCGTTCTGACACTGCTCGCATCTTTGCCGTACTGTCAATAAGAATCTGTTTTCCCCCAAGGAAACAGAAGTTCAGAAGCAGCCCAGAGAAAACACAAACACACACACACACACACACACACACACACACACACACACACACCTTCCCCTCCCCCAGTGTGGAGGGACAGTGATTAAGTGTGGGTACAGTGAAAGGAGCAGACATCGTGAAGCCATCATCTTTCCTCTCCTGGCATTGAATTCAGCGTCGTGATGTGTTTATCGTCACGGTCAACGAGCTGCCTGTTTCTGGAACGTGCCGTGTGGTTCATGAAGACACATTTCTGTCAGTTTCCACAGTGCCCGCAGGTGATCTCCATACCTGAAGACAGATTCCACTGTGCTCACCCTGCCTTGGGCCCCAGCTCTGTGTCTACAGAAGATTCGGGTTAGGGCCTCTCGGATTTTATTCCCTTTGATTGATTCTCTTCCATAGCTTTGCCCACACAGAATCTGGAAACAGATTTGGTCTGGATAAGAATGCGTGTTTTCTTAGCACACAAAATTTTTTTTTTTGTTAAAATTAGCTGTTGTAGGGGCGCCTTGGAGACTCAGTCAGTGGAGCGACTGACTTCGGCTCAGGTCATGGTCTCGCGGTTCATGGGTTCGAGCCCCGCATCAGGCTCCGTGCTGACAGCTCAGAGTCAGGAGCCTGTTTCAGATTCTGTGTCTCCCTCTCTCTCTGACCCTCCCCTGCTCATGCTCTGTCTCAAAAACAAACATAAAAGAGTTTTAACTTAGCTATTATATTCAGAAAGGTTAATATTATTGCACAAGCAATGTGGTAGCAGAACAGGACACATTCTAAGGAAAGATAACTGACAGGCATCTTTGCAGGCCCCATGGGTGCAGAATCAGCCTTCTTCCTGAGCCTGACATAAAGGCTTGTTTCCATTCTGTTCCGCTTCTTGATAAAATGTGGTAGAGCTTCTGCCACTGTATCTTAGCTTATCTGTCTGTCCAGGTCAGAATAGCACTCATCAGCGGTCATGTGACTGCCACAGCTTGGTGACACTTGGGTGACAGCTGGCTGGCCATCGCTTGGGATCGTCAAACACATCACCCTCCCTGACACATGGAGCTACCTTGCCGTAGCCTTCTGGTTTGCTTATGCCTAGGTTCTTAGAGTGTTTCCCTTTTAGTTTTTCATCATGTTTGTATTCACCAAGAGTTGAATTCGTGTGACATTTCCAAAAGATACATTTTCCGTGCTAGGAAGTGACCGGTAGTATTTCTGTTTTACTTGTTTTCATATTGAGTTCAAACGTCCTTAGGACCGAAGATATGAGTATCTTCCATTCATTTACTGGAAGTATCATGTTCATGAACAGGGAGAGAAAAGTACATATTTGCGTCTGTATATATATACACATATATATACATCTGCGCACACAAAGCTGTTTTTATAAAAACATTTTAAGATAGTTTTTTTCAGTACATTAGAAAAATTAAAAGAGAAATTCTAATTTTAAGGTTTTAAAATTTATAATATTTTAATAATTATTTTAATTATATTTATATAAATATGTAACATAATATGTAACATATAAATTATATATAAATAAAATATAATTATATATAATAGATTACAATTATTTGTTTATATAAATATATAATAATATATAAACAATTTTATTTTTGTTGTTTATCACTATAATTATTTACATTTAATAGTAATTATTATTTTTAATCTTTATTTTTGAAAGAGAGAAACAAAGACAGAGTGTGAGCAGGGGAGGGGCAGAGAGACAGGGAGACACAGAATCCAAAGTGTCCGAACTGTCAGCACAGAGCCCGACACGTGGCTCGAACTCACGAGCTGTGAGATCATGACCTGAGCTGAAGTCCGATGCCTAATTGACTGAGCCACCAGATGCCCCAAGTTCTTTTTATTTTTATTTATTTTGAGAAAGAGACAGCATGTGCACAGTGGGGGAGGGGCAGAGAGAGAGAGAATCCTAGGCAGACTCCACACAGCCAGCATAAAGCCCAGTGTGATCATGACCTGAGCTGAAGCTGGACCTTGAACTGACTGAACCACCCAGATACCCTGGGGAATTACAGTGTTTTAAGAGGTGGTATTCTGTGGTATGGAACACTAATTGCCATTTTAAATGATGGTTTCATTTCTTCAGAATCATTAAGAATAAGGAAATCACTTTTGCCCCAAAAGACATGTTTATGTTGACATGCCATATTTAAGAATCAGCTTAGGTCTGTAGAGTGATGAGAAAGAATAACTCAGCAAATTAATTGAACTGCACAACAGTCACTTTTCTTTTGTGAAGGAAAATGATTTATTTCCTAAACTGGGCTCTCTGCTTTTTCCCAGAATTGTCTTTCCACAAAACCCTTGGCCCTGAGTCAGTCCCTAAAATATGTCAAGGAATTATAAGAATGAACCTGAAGTTGAACACATACATGCTTTTGCTTGATGTCAGTGATGCATTGGTTTACAGTGATTTCCAATTTTCGAAGCAGATCACACATTTAGTCATGAGCTGAGCCACATAGCACACAGACAGAGGAGGACTGTTATCTGATTGACTGTCCAAGTGCACACCATGTGGCAAATAAAGGCTCAGAAGCTAATGAAAACTAATTAAAAGTAAATGCATTTTTAGAAATTCAGTAAATTAGTCACATTAGGTACATTTCAAGTACCCGATAGACCTGTGTGGCTGCCATCTTGGAAGAGGTACCTATTAGGATATTTCCATCACTGAATCAGGTTCTGTTGGACGGCACTGACAGATACTATATAAGAAATAATTCAGCCTTCCATATGGAAACAAAGTAATATACCATATATCAAAATAAATGCCCATAGGTTAGTAACATAAACATGACGAACAAAATTATTATGTGTTGAAGGATTTACGAGTACTATACATATGACCTGTGAAAACAAAGGCTCGCTTTAACAAGAAAAAGCACTCATGAGCCACAAAGGAAAATAGTGGTTTTAAAACATAATAACATTGTCAGTTATGGAATCTACCCATGGTAGCATGTAGATTGCCATTTAAATTTTGCTTTGTGCTTAACATATGGAACAGTGATGAGGTGCGATACTCCATGTACATTGTTTCATATGGAAAGCTGACATTGGGATACACTACTGGGACCGAATGTCCTTCTGCATAAAGATGTGGATTATATTTTACCATCCTAATTAAACTATTACACCTGCCCCACATTTCCGCAATGGACATATAATAGCTTTCAATCAGAAGCACAGTGCAGAATTTCTTGTAAGATACAAAAATGTGGCCTATAAATGTTTAAAACGTTAAAAAAAAAAAAGTGTGTTAGTAGTATTAAAGCATTCCCTGGAAGCCTCGCTTCTCTATAACAGAGTCGATGGTTGGAGTTAGTAATTATTTTCAAGCTAATAGTGTGTTTCTGGGGCTTTTAAAGTCTCTAGTTGCATATCTGCACAACAAGAACCACTCTGTAGCTCGTGAAATACAGCGTTTGTGACTTTGCTGCTGGGCGAGTCGAGAGTACGGATGCTGTGGGGTGTGGGCTGCAGCTCCCAGAGCTGGGAAGATAGAAGCGGGTTGTATAGAACGTCCTCTCCCTTCCCGTGAATAGCTTAGCCTGTCTGCTCGCACGCACTCTAGCACGTAAAAGCTCTTCCCCATTGCCTGCTGCGACAGGACACCAGTACCCAAAATCGGTAGAAAATCCTTGCCGTAGATCATTCAGATGCCCAGTGGTGCATACCTGGGAAATCAACATTTTTCTATAACGTTCGTCCAATAATCTCAGAGTCTTGGTGGTGGATTCTCTGTGGTCCACTCAGCATCCCTCTCTCCCTATATTCTACCATCCTCACACAGACAGTAGGAGGGACTCCCTTCTTCAGGTAAAGTTCCAGATGAGAGCTTTTTTTTTTTTTTTTTAATTTTTTAATTTATTATTTCTAGGAGAGAGAGAGAGAGACAGCGTGAGCAGGGGAGGGTCAGAGAGAGAGGGAGTCACAGACTGAAACAGGCTCCAGGCTCTGAGCTGGCAGTCAGCACAGAGCCCAACGCGGGGCTTGAACCCACGAACATGAGATCATGACCTAAGCGAAAGTCGGACGCTTAACCGACTAAGCCACCCAGGTGCCCCCCAGGTGAGAGCTTTTGACGGTGGAAGAAAAGGTGCTGCCAGAAGCTTCCACCGACATTTTCAAAATCTTCATTTCCTCGTGAGTGAGCGTCTCTCTTCCCTACTGAGTGATGTGAGGTTCTGTTTCTCCGCAGGAAAACTGTTCTCCCTTGCACTTTCTCAAGCACCTTGTGTTTCCAAGCACCCGTTGGGTGCCATGTTGAATCAATGGGGATGGGGGATTTGTGGGGTGTAGGGTGTACGCCAGTGGACCGGATGTTCCTCTCGGATGGAAGCAGCTCTCTAACTACAGCACTTACTTCCCATTCTTAAGGTTGCTGATTTCAGGATAACTGAATACTTCCAATTCACGTTTTCACACAGTCAGTGCGCTCTCTGTGTTACATCTTAATGTCTAAGTCCAGGCTACATCAGTATTGGAAAAACCCAGTCCCTAAAGCATCTGTAAAGTACCATAGGAACGGATTTGGCAAATGGAAGATACTGTGGTGATCATTTCATTTACTACATTTATTTTATAGCTGGAGGAAATAATGTTGATGCATAAAGAGTAATGAGTTTCAGTTGGATCATGATGGGAATGCTTGAGGATGAACAAACAGGCCAGTAGTTTTATATCCTAATTGTGCAAAATAAGTTCAAGATATGTCATTATAATAATGGGATTGTGCATCCACTGAGAAGGATTTGGAGATACCATCAAAGCAAGTGTAACTTGAGCCAGTTATCAAAAAGTGTTTAAAACTCCCGCGTTTTCATATTAAAACTTACTTTTCATAGAATATTTTTGTAGCATATATATTTTAAATTACTAAGCAAGTGACAAAACCATATTTAATCCATCTTATTTGCTAAGTTCTAATTTAAATGTATACAAAATTATTTGCTAATGATAATTGGATAAGTTTCTACTTTAAGAAATAAGGTTTTCCAAATAAATTATGTTCTTGAGATTATTACTTACTTTTCTCCAAAAATGGATATACTTGTCCATTGTCTGACCTATTTAATGTAGTGTGACTTTAATTATTTTTAATATTTATTTTTGAGACAGAGAGAGAGAGCAAGAGAGAGAGAGAGAGACACACACACATAGAATCTGAAGCAGCTCCAGGCTCTGAGTTGTCAGCATAGAGCCTGACGTGGGGCTCGAACTCATGAGCTTTGAGATCAGAACCTGAGCTGAAGTTGGACTTTCAACTGACTGAGCCACCTAGGTGCCTCCAGTTTACATGAGAAACTAACACCATTTGCCATGCATGACAAGGTCTAAATGCAGTATAAACCAATCTATTTTATAAGACCAGTGCCTATACATTTAATTTTTATGTTTTATTTACTTTGAGAGAGAGAGAGTGCGTGGGGAAGGGGTACAGAGAATCCCAAGCAAGCTCTGAGCTGTCAGCACAGAGCCCAGTACAGCAGTCAAACTCAGGAACCATGAAAATCAAGACCTGACCCCAAATCAAGATTTGGAAACTTACCTAACTGAGCCACCCAGGTGCCCCTATGCATCTAATGTTTTAGTCACAAGAGTGCTCAGTGTATCCTTAATACCCATCTAAGTGACTAAACAAAATAAGGAAACTCGTTCTTTACTCGATCAAGGATAGGACTTTGTTTGGGGCAACTAAAATGAGGTGGCAGATGGCCATTACGTACTGATCCTAAAAGACCAAAGACCAAACCGACCACATTTAAGTTGCTTTGCTAGTGTTGAAGCAACCTGGACTGTTAGTCATGTTCTAGAAAAATCAGAATTGATACTTCTACGGACTAAATCATTCCATCAGCGGTGGTTTATTAGCATCCTACCTGTGTGTCAGTGGGCACCAAAGGCCATTTGGGAAATGAACAGGTCATTACCAGACTTCTGGGAACTTGCCTCCCCTGGTTTACACATTGGGTTAGCTGTGTGCAGTGAGCTGACCTGTAAAACCCGCCCAGAGACTTCCTTCAGTAGATCCCCTGCGATCTGCATCTGGTCTTGGCCATTTCATCGTTTTCTCTAGTAACAGCGAAAGATGGAGGAGGGCGCTTGTGGGGATGAGCACAGGGTGTTATAGGGAAACCAGATTGACAATAAACTATAATTTAAAAACATCAAAACACACATACACGCCGTCTAAAGAAAAGCACATCTTCTGTTCTCTACTCACGCTGGCCAGTCTCCTGTGCTTTACCAGAGGTCTCTTTGAAATTTTATGATTTTTAAAAATTTTTAACGTTTATTTTTGAGACAGAGAGAGAGTGGGGGAGGGGCAGAGAGAGAGGGAGACACAGAATCCGAGGCAGACTCCAGGCTCTGAGCTGTCAGCGCAGAGCCCAACGTGGGGCTCAGGCCCACCAACTATGAGACCATAACCTGTACCAGAGTCGGACGCTTAACCGTCTGAGACTCCTCTCTCTTTGGCTCTTGATAGCATTTAGCATTGGGTTCTGAATAGCCGTACAATGGACAGAAGAAAAGAATGGAAGCTCCAGTCTCAAGCAAATAATAAAGGTGGAGGGCGGAGAAAATCCCATGCGTCCCGTCTATCAGTTTGGAGGCACACGGCATCCTTTGTGGTCCTCTCTCCCGCGTCCTGCGTCTGTGGAGAGAACAATGTGTGCGGGTTACTTGTTCGCTGTTTACTTTAAATACGCCTAGTGCACAGGGACTGTCCCCTGCAGAGGAAGCCAGCACAGTATTCCTATTTAGTAACGGCTTCAGTCTTTGCAAACGAGAAGAATTCTCACTACGACGAGTTGACACCTGTGTTTTCTGTCTGTAACAGTCCTGCCCCTCTTCCCCAGTCAACAAAACCTTTCTGTGGAAGATCTCTGCACAGGTTGGTGGACAGACTAGATATCCATCATATATAGTTTCGGGGTGCCCTGATGGTACAGTGAACGGTGATATTACCTCTTGAACCTGTGAGGTTTCAATCCCTCAGGTAGACAGCTTTCTTTGGGAAAAATGACTCCTGACATCAGTTATTATTCCTAAGGGAGAGCCCAGTGCCACTGTGTTTCCATTGCTGCATGATGTGTTTACTAGTTCCTGTTCATCTCCATTGTAGACAGCAGCAAATACGGTTTACATAATAGATGCAGGGTTACTGGGTTTGCTGGGCTAGAGATTTGGACAATATTTTTAAAAAAGTAGTAAAGTGCTTTCAACAATTTCAGTCCACAAATGTATTTTACTTACCTTCTACCTCATCAGATACTATCAGAAAGAATAAATTTGCCTGAGAGATACGGTTTTGAGAGGAAAAAGGAACCATGTTTTTAGTTGGGTAGATTTCAAACTAGAAAATTCTTTCAGCCACGTTGTGATAAGCTTTGATTAAAAAAAAAAAGTCTCGCTAGCATCTCATATTATGTATAAGGTATAAGAAATACCGGGCGCCTGGGTGGCTCAGTCAGTTGAGTGTCCAACTCTTGATTTCGGCTCAGGTCATGATCCTGGGGTCATGTGATCAAGCCCCATGTCGGGCTCTGTGCTGAACCTGCTTGAGATTCTAATCCCTCTGTCGCCTTCTGCCCCTTCCCTACTCTCTCTCTCTAAAAAATAATAATAAAGTAGTACAACTTGTCATTTTATATTTGAATAAATCCCTTACTACTCTGAAAGAAAATCTGGGTGGAAACTCTTACATTTTTTAATCTACAAGTAAAACTTTTTCTAGAGTAATCACTTATTTTGGCTGTATGCCTCTAGAATTCAACTAGTTGGTAAAGGTTTCATTAGTGATCTACCTACCTCCATATTTTGAATCTCGTATTCATTTATTTACATACTCATTATTTACAGCAATACAAACGTGAAAGACCTGGGGTGCCTGGGTGGCTCAGTTGGTTAAGCGTCTGACTTGGGCTCAGGTCATGATCTCACGGTTCGTGAGTTTGAGCCCCGCGTCGGGCTCTGTGCTGACAGCTCAGAGCCTGGAGCCTGTCTTCAGATTCTGTGTCTCCCTCTCTCTCTGACCCTCCCCTGCTCACACTGTCTTGGTCTCAGTCTCAGACTCTCTCTCTCTCTCAGAAATAAATAAAACATTAAAAAAAAAAAAAAAAAAAAACACGAGAAAGACCTGTAAGGAGGCATCAGAACACAAAGCCTGAAGTCAAGGGATCTTTATGTTGTGATGCAAATTTGTGAATTTTGTTTGTCAGAGAATTCTGGAAATACCCCCTCCACCTCTGCTCTTTTACTCCTTTCACCGCCCCCTCTGGTAGGCGGTCAAGGCAGACCCAGGAAATCGGACACATCTTCAGAAACACATCGGAAGCTCATCACATTACCAGAATAGTGGTTTAAGAAATAACTGTGGCACGTCACCACGTGTGTGCACTGTGCTGTAGGCTCACGTTTACTCTGGTGTGTGGCTGGTCAGCAGCGTGCGGCATGTAGAAGCCTGTGAACTTGCAGACCCAGTCAAAGCCGCCTTTCTGATTCATTGGAAACACAAGCCGTTGAGCCTTGGTGTGTTGGAATTCCCTTTGGTGCTGGAAAGGTGCTACTTACTTTTGCTAACACAACACGTTGCCCAATTTGTATTCTCCCTCTCAGATCGTCTGAACTAGGGGACGGGGACGCACTGAATACTCTGCCGGTCCCTCGTTGCTCTGGATGGACACACACAGTCCTTGACTATCTAGGATCAATTCACAAAAGAATGAGGGTGAGCTGAGAATTCCCCGGCATAGGTGTGGCTTCAGTGTGGTGACTTTCTTCTTTCCCCAAGAGGAGTGCATAGAACCGCGTACTGGAGAATCTTCACAGTAAACGACCTAGAAAACCCTACTTAGCTTGGTGTTCAGGAGTAACATTGACAGGGGTGCCTGGGTGGTTCGGTCGGTTGAATGTCCAGCTTCAGCCCAGGTCATGATCTCACGGTTCGTGGGTTCGAGCCCCACATCAGGCTCTGTGCTGACAGCTTGGAGCCTGGAGCTGCTTCAGATTCTGTATCTCCCTCTCTCTCTGACCCTACCCTGCTCACAGACTCTCTCTCTCAGAAATAAAGAAAAAAAAAAATTAAAAAAAAAAAGTAACATCAACAGTGATGTTTCATACTCACAGTGTGCACTTTTTTTTTTTTCAAGCTTATTTATTTATTTTGAGGGAGAGAGGCTGAGAGGCAAGGAGAGAGAGAGAGAGAGAATCCCAAGTAGGCCCTGCACTATCAGTGCAGAGCCCAGTGAGGGGCTCGAACCCATGAGCCACAAGATCATAACCTAAGCTGAGATCAAGAGTCCAACGCTCAGCTGGTTGAGCCACCCAGGTGCCCCCCCCAAGTGGGATGATTCCATGGGATGGGAGTGGCTCGCCCCCATGTGCCTTTGCCCCCCAATTCCACAACACACCAGTTTAATTATGAGAAAAACATCAGGCAAAGCCCAGTGTAGGGACCTTCTGCAAAGTGACCATGAACTCACAAGGTCATGGAAAAAGAAGGGAAATCTGTAAAACAGCCAGGATGCTGTCCAGCTACCCAGTGGGTGAAGGAATTCCCAGGATTCATTGTCAAGGACCGTAAACATTTGAACAATACAGATACACTTAGACTTTTCTCTTCCTTATGGTTTTCTAATCACATGCTCTTTTCTCGCTTGCTTGATTTTAAGAGTACGGGATCTTATACATACAACATAGAAAGTGTGTGCTAATCGGCCTTAATGTGATCAGTAAGGCTTCCGGTCAACAGTAGGGCTATTAGTAGTTATATTCTGGCGGGGGTGCTGCAGAAGTTATGTGCGGATTTTTGACTGTCTGTGGGTTGGCTCTGCCTTTGTTCAAGGGTCAAGTGCAGATCCACACTGTGACAAGGAAAGGGAAGATGTGCATATCACAGCCACACTTTACAATATAGAATGGAAATCATAAAAATAAACATGGCGACCAAGGGAAGAGCAATCTTATTCCATTCTGCCTCTTTCATTTCTATTTTCTTCGGTCTTTTCGCATCTTTCTTTCCATTTGTTTTCTTCTAAAAACAACCCAAAACCTTATGTATTTTCCATCCAGCCTTCTTCCTACATCCTCTCTTCCTCCCTCTGATCCCTCCTTTCTGTCTGTTTAGATTTTTCTCATTTAAAATCAGTTTGCTGAATCAACTGACATTTGTATCTCCATGCAAATAACAGTGTGAGGGTAAAGATTGTTTTGTATAATAAGCAAAGTGCAGTGTGTTAAAATGAAATAACACACTGCCAAAAGAAACAGTAAATAAATGTTAAATGCGTGGATTGAGTTTATACATCATGTGGATAAAATATCACACCATTTAATTAAATAGTAATAATTACTATACTTGTATGTTTAAAAAATAAATTACATGTCTGCCTATATTTTTCAGGACCTCACCACATAATAATGAAGATAGACGTTATAATTCTTTTTTTTTCACATTTACTCTTCATTCGTATTCCTAACTTTATTCGATGACACAGGATTAAATCCAGCCAGCCTGGTGAAAATAGATTGAAGGACAAGAATAGGGTCTGCAGGGAAAAGGAGTGTGATGGTATCTGTTCTGCTTTCTCGTTTCTCGTAATTGTTCGTAACGGAACTTGGCCTTCTTACACACCCAGACACAGCCCCTGATGACCCGCTGGCTCACCAGCCGACCCCGTGGTGGTGCAAGATTTAGGCTCGGGGAGGGGAGATCATGAAACACTTCCTTCAAGATCATGTAACACAATTGCTTCTCATGTTTGCGTGTGATGCAACCAACTGGCAGACACACCGTTAGACAGCATGAGGCCCAGAAAGACAAATGGAGAAAACAATAAATGTTGTACCAAAGATCCAGACACACTGTGGTCCAAGATGTGGGGCCTTCCGGGTGAACACTGTCTGCTGAAGAGCTCAGCGGATGCCTGGGGTCCTTCTTCTCACCTGTTCTGCGTAGCTGCTTTTGGAGGGAAGTGCTCCGTCTGCTTGGCCAATGCACGGGAGGAAATTATGCATGCCCCATAATGCAGATGCGGTCACCAAGTACAGGATGAAATGGCTTTCATGCAACAGGGGCTGCCTTTCAGATTCCAGTGCTAAACTTACCCGTGTAAGGGGCGCCCGGGGGACTCAGTCAGTTGAGCGTCCAACTTCAGCCCAGGTCGTAATGTCAGAGTCTATGGGTTCAAGCCCCGTGTTGGGCTCTGGGCTGACAACTCAGAGCCCAGAGCCTGCTTGGGATTCTGTGTCTTCCTCTCTCTGCCCCTTCTCTGCTCGTTTTGTCTGTCTGTCTCTCAAAATATAAATAAACATTGTGAAAAAAATGTCTTTAAATTCCCACTCTAAGTCCTCATTTTAGGTTTTGGTACCTCAGCAGATCTTATCCGGTTGGTTAACCAAAAGTATCCAAAAGCAAATGATAGGAAAATGCAAAAACAAAAAGCAAGCAAACAAACAAAATCCCAAAAGCAATGAGAGTTTGCATTAACAGTTCTAGGCCCCATATTTTCTGACAGTCACCCAAATACTGAGAAACTAAACTACTGTTCTATGGATTCCTACTCATCTTGAAAGAAGGGAATATTCATATATTTTTTAAAAATGTGTTTACACTTAAATCATATCCTTTGGCAGTTTTTGTACTGGATCAGTTTGTAAATGTTTCCTAGAACACTATTGTTACTTATCCATTGTGTTTTACATCAGTCCCAAACACTTTCTTCTTTTCTTAATATTTTTTATGTTTATTTATATTTGAGAGAGAGACAGACAGAGACAGAGCACAAGCAGGAGAGGGGCAGAGAGAGAGAGGGAGACACAGAATCTGAAGCAGCTCCAGGCTCTGAGCTGTCAGCACAGAGCCCGACATGGGGCTTGAACCCACGAACCATGAGATCATGACCTGAGCTGAAGCCGGATGCTTAACCGACTAAGCCACCGAGGTGCCCCCGAAGCACTTTTTTCCAAGAGAGGTGTCAGCAAACTGGGAACCATTTTTTTTATAAATAAAGTTTAACTGGATCAAGGGCTACCCCTTCTTCACGTATGATCTGTGGCTGTTTTCAAGCTAAGATGGTAGACATTGGTTGCTGCGGATAACATATGGCCCACAAATTCCAAAAATTCACCATCTGGCCCCTTACAGAAAAATCTTCCCTGTGTTTATTAGAGTATTATGTTTGATTTTGAGTTTGATTTGGGGTTTTGGTCACAGAGACGTTTGTATGTATCTATGGGGGGGAGAGGGGAGAGAATCTTAAGCAGGGTCCATGCTCAGCACGGAGCCCGATCTCACGAACCATGAGGTGATGACCGGAACCGAAATCAACAGTCAGAGGCTCAACCTGCTGAGCCAGCCAGGTGGTCGAGCCACAGAGAAATGTTTAAATTAACTTTTATGTAGTTTTAGAAATCAGTTATTGTCTTAACGGCTCCTGAGAGTTCTCTTCTGATTTTCAAGGTCTACGCAAATAGGATCACCTACCTACTACCCACAATTCTGTTTGGACCCTCTTTGCTCTCTGTAGGCATAAATGCCCATGGGTACAGCTTTGATGTGAAGGGTACTCACTGTGTGGGGATTTTATATATCAATTTCATCATGCTTAATTTATATATATTCATAGGTCATGATATACACACACGGCATACAATTATTACTGCATGTTATATACCAGTCCTCATAAATACTATGAAGAATAATAAATTCACTGACTAAAGTTTGCAAGGAAACAGTTAAACCTGCCTTTACTTATAGAAGGTATCATCTAAATGAGAGAAAAAAACCTATATATATAAACATAGGGCTCTGATTTAACAAGAGAATCCAGCAAGATTATTAGATAAAAGATTAATTTATGAGATTATCTTTAAAAATTCAGTAGTTTTTCTTTTCTGTAGTAGTGAGCTTCTAAGTATAATGCAAGTAACATTTATAATGACATTAATTTAAAAGTATTAAAAATCTAGGAATTATATAAGAATATACAAAGTCAACAAAGGAAAATAATCATGAGAGATGATCATGTGAGCCTTGAAATGCATGACTAATATGTTAATGTGAATTCTGCAGATTTAATCATACTGTCAAAGCGACACTAATCAGAATTCCCACTGTTTCTTTTAGAAACTACATTAACATATTCTGAAGTTTATATAGATAATAGAAAATGGCTAAGGTAACAATAAGAAATAAGAACAAATAGAGCTATCTTATCAGACAAATACTTTATGAAGCATATATGACATTGAAAACACTTGGTTGACGGTCCAGAGACTGGAAATAGACTGAGAGAGCAGCACAGAAAATTCCAGAACTTTGACTGTATGGAAACTGATATGTAGTTCAGTTGGCATCATGGATCAGTGCAGAAAGTCTGGCCATCCAAGTGGTTTAGGGTTGTAGGGAAATTTCCTATTAAAAAATCAAAGTATAGGATAAGAAAATTGACATATTTTTGCCACCAAAATACAAGATAAATATAGGTAAAAATTAAAAAAAAAAAAAAAGACAATGAATGGATGGAACATTTCTACCCTGCCTAATCTTACAACCAAGAAAATAATACCTACATATATGATAAATTCCCACAAATTTATAAGAAAAATACAGTGGCCAGAACAATTATGGGCAAAGGAATGAACATGTAAATAAAAAGAAATTCAAATCGCATCCTTTGCGGGGAATGGATCTGAACGTATTCACCATGCTCATATTCCCCTGGGTTCAGAAGTAAACTGGTTCATATGCAAACCAAATTGTTCACTTCACATGTCTGCACTTTAAAGAGACAATCTGTGAAATTTTAAGCAGGTGTGATGCTCGGAGAAAAGTCCAACATCATGTCAAGATAATTGAGGAACATTTCCACAGTACTTTTTGCAGAAATTTCTTAATTAGGAGAGAAAGAGAAAGGAAAGGACAGAATTTTGAGAATGTACTCTAGTGATAAAAGGCAGGATTATGACTATCTGTTTACCTTGGGTCTGCTGTGTCATCCCTTTGGAATTTCATTTTTTACAAAAATTCCTTTCAATTATAGGGTAAATACACACCTAAATATAAACAGAGTGATGAATATTAATGTAATGATAGATACAGAGGAATAGCTAGATTGATAATCACATAGATCTAGGTAGGTATATCGGTACTTAGGTAGATGGCTGGATGGATGGAAAGATAGATGGATGATGAAAAGATAGCTGATGGATAGACATCCGATGGATAGGTGATTGGATAGATAGATAGAGAGAGATGGATGGATGAATGGATAATAGATAGATCATAGATATGAATGGATGGATAGATGGATGAATGATAGAAAAATAGGTAGGTAGGTAGATAGATATAGGGATGGATAGATGGATGGGTGGATGGATGGGTAGATAGATGATAGATAGATAGATAGATAGATAGATAGATATAGATACGATGGGTAGCTGGCTGGCTGGATAATAGATAGATGATAGATAAATATGATGAATGGATGGATGGATGAATGATAGAAAAATAGGTAGGTAGGTAGGTAGATATAGGGCTGGTTAGATGGATGGATGGATGGACAGATATACAGATATGATGGGTGGATATATAGATAGATATATAGATAATAATGATAGATAGATGACAGATGGATGATAGATAGATGATAGATTGATAGACAGGTATAAATAGATAGGTACACTGATAGATATAGGGATAGAAAGAGATACGTAGGGAGATAGATAATGATAGATGGATGATGGAAAGAAAAAGAAGGAAAGAACAAGAAAGAAAGAAAAGTGTAAGAAAGAAAGAATAGATGGAAAGATAGATGGATAGCCAGATAGACATATTTGTAGATGATAGAGAGATTGATGGAAATTCTCAAAGTGAACTGTTTGCTCTGGGAAGTCCCGAGTCACCCCAGATACTTGCAGGATGCCTGTGTGTTCGCTTCTGTTTCCATAATTGCCCAAAGATGTTACGTGCCTTTTGTAATCTCCTTCTGTCACTTGAGTTTTCCAGAAACCATGTGGCATGTGATATTGCAACAGATTGAACACAGAAACAGACATCAGCATCCAACTGTCTTCTGTTAAGACAAACATTAAGGAGATTTACAGAGTGAAATAAGATACCAGTGTTATTACTACTTCTTATTTTAGAAAGTGTTGTTTTCATAACAATATAAGTGATAAAATGTGATGGGTTTTGATCATTCTGTGCACATGAGTTAAGAAAAATACATAATTGTTCAGTCTTAAAAATTTCTAATATGGTAACTCCCGAGAGTTACAACCGTAACGTAAAGAAAAGTTTTGGGGTTGTCATCAATCATTTTAAGTGAGTTACAATATTTTAAAAATCTGTAACCACTGATCATGCAGCAAACATCTGTCTTCCACCTCTTCGCACGTGTACATATATGTAGTTATACATACATATGTATACTTGTCTTTAGTATCTGTACTAAAGCGTACATGTTGGTAATTGTATTCACAATGTAATAAGGGGAAAATATATAAATACTGAAACAGATCATGGGCTCAGGAATCCCATCTTTGATTTAACCAAAGTGCTGTCACTAACGTAGGATTTTGGATAATTTAGTCCCTCTGACTGGGCCAGTCTCCTCTCTGTGAAAGTATAACAATGTATCAAAAATTTGTAAGACTGAAATGACTTAACGTATTGAAAGCAGCCAGAATAATGCAGGCAAATTGTTCATTACATTGATTTTCGTGAAATGCTGGTAAGGCAAATCCTACATCTGTTTTAATAAGAGAAAATAAAATCCACTAGCACATGAAATTAAAACGTAGCAGACCAGAAACACAGGGCAAGCAAAAACATTACACAGCGATTTTCGTCCTTCGCGTGAGAGTTTGGCGTAATGTTACACCAGGAATTTTCTGCATTTCTCTGTCTGTGTTGTTCTGTTTACCCTTCCCAGACCAGCTGTTTTCATTTCTCCAAACCACATAGTTTGAGGTAATGTCGTGGTAATGTCATCTCTTCTCTGTCAGCTGCTAGAGAGGATCTCGATTCAGCGAGCTCAGCCTCAGAACAGAAGGAAGAGAGGTGGGAGGGAGGTGTTTGTACCTAACACTTTCATCGTGAGGCTTAAGAGGCCTTTTACTTAAAAAGAGGTGTAGAGGGGCGCCCGGGTGGCGTAGTTGGTTAAGCGTCCGACTTTCGCTCGGGTCATGATCTCGCGGTTCGTGGGTTCGAGCCCCGCGTCGGGCTCTGTGCTGACTGCCAGCTCAGAGCCTGGAGCCTGTTTCAGTCTGTGACTCCCTCTCTCTCTGACCCTCCCCTGCTCACGCTGTCTCTCTCTCTCTCTAGAAATAAAAAAAAAAAAAAAAAAAAAAAGAGGTGTAGAAATACAGTAAGACAGAAACAGCATATAATAGAATAATTATGTTGTATTCCAATAAATACTATAGAGTATACATATTTATATTTTAATATAGTGTTAATACGTTTATACAATTAATAATGCCATATAATCTATCATAAAGGTACACTCATTTTAAAAGTTATTTTTAGGGGCGCCTGGGTGGCTCAGTCGGTTGAGCGTCTGACTTCGGCTCAGGTCATGATCTCACGGTCCGTGGGTTCGAGCCCCGCGTCAGGCTCTGTGCTGACAGCTCAGGGCCTGGAGCTGCCTCCGATTCTGTGTCTCCCTCTCTCTCTGCCCCTTCCCCTCTCATCCTCTGGCTCTCTCTCCTTCAAAAATAAATAAATATTTTAAAAAAGTTATTTTTATACAAAATGAATCCACATTATTTTGTGTTATTAATTTTTTTTTTTTTTAAGTAGGCTAATGCGGGTCCTGAACTCATGACCCTGAGATGGAGACCGGAGCTGATATCAAGGGTCAGATGCTTAACGACTAGGGGTGCCTGGGTGGTTCTGACTGGGGCTCAGGTCTCTGTCCCTCCCCAACTCACGCTGCCCAGCTTTTGATCTCGGCTCGATCATGATCTCACGGTTCGGGAGTTCGAGCTCCGCATTGGGCTCTGTGCTGACAGCTTGGAGCCTGCTTGGGATTCTCGCTCTTCCTCTGCTTCTCACCTAGGGGCGCTCTCTGTCTCTCTCAAAAAATTTTTAAGAAAAATAATTTTATTAAAAAAAATAAAAACAACTAAATTTAGAACAAATACCATGTTGCAGTTCACCTTTGAGCAACACAGAGTTGAACTCCATGGTCCACTTATATGTGGATTTATTTTTATAAATATACTACTGTAATGTATTTTCTCTTCCCTATAATCTTACTAATCACATTTTCTTTTCTCGACCTTACTTTATTTAAAAATGTAGTACCTAATACAGCATAGAAGATATGTGTTAATAGAACTTTGTTGTCAATGATGCTTCCGATGAACACCAGGTTAGTAGTAGTTAAACTTTTGTGCAGTCAGAAGGTTTATGCAGATCCTTGCACAATGGGTTTGGCTCCCTAAGACCGTGTTGTTCAGGGTCGAGCTGTGTAACAATTACACTATTATGTTAATAACGAGCATATAACATACACACCCAGCATATTCATTTAGTAATCCCACAGGATTCTCATTTTTATGTTTCATTCTGTGGAGACCTTACATCTCTGTTTCATGAAGCTCACGTGTCACTTGAAAGAAGACAGATGGTCCAAAAATGTGGATTATAAAGTCTGTACATGTGTGTATATATATGTGCACATACTTACATGCATCTTGAATATATTATAAATGTAATGAAATTGTGCTATTTTTCTGTGGACTTTCCCTTTAAAATAACTAAAAACTCTTCCTTCTCTTCCAAAATAATCTCACAAAAGAATTAATATTATTTCGGGCACTGTGTATCATGCTAGATAATTTCTCCGTGTTGTCATGGAAATGGAGAAATGTAATTAATTATGCTTCCTGGAGGCAGAGTGCGTCCCTCCTACCTCCTTGCTAACATGGCATGTTTCCCTTTATCTGAGCCCCATTGCATCACCCGGTGGGAGATTTAGTACCTGCTACCTCTGCGTTCAGACGGGTGACAGCCTCACCCTGTGTGCATTATGTGCCCAGGACCGTGTCGTTTGAAGGACTTGACTGATCGCTGAGTTATCCCTGGCAGCTTGTAGGCAAAACCACGTTCATGGCAGAATCAGGCTTGGTTGGGATGGCTTTTCATGCAAGTGGCAAAAAAAGGCACTCAACCTGGGGAGAGAGACAGGCAGAGACCAAGAGACAGAGAGAGACAGCGAGAAACACAGAGGATATCGTCCCCAGGCTGAGAAGTATAAATTCGCGGGGTTCAGGCGTGGCTCCATCCAGTGGCTCCCAATCGCTCCTTAGACCACTCTGGTCTCTTATTTACGTCAACCTCTGTGTGCTTCCTCTCACATTTACTTTACTTTTCTTTGGCAAACTGTTCGTCAGTGCGTGTGGTGGCCGTGCTCCACGTTATAGCCTCGGAGCTCAGTGCTGGGGTGCAAAGAAATCTTCCACGTTCTCAGGTCCCCCCAGATCTCCCAGAATTCATGCGGACGACCCAGCCTCAGTCACACTCTCACATCTGCATCAGACGTTAAAGACCTAAGATGGTGCAGAGTGGACAGGATTTGTTCAGTGCACGCAGTGGGAGTCCCCTGTGAAGGGGGTGAAGGGGAGTCCCCTGTGAAATCCACTGGGTCTAAGTTTGGGGGGGTATCCGGTGAAATGCCAAATTTCTGCTTGAAAACACGGGTGCTTGGCAGGCAGTGATCCTGGTGAGACCTGCAGATGAAGAACAAAGTGTGACGTTTGAAAGGGATCCGCAAGTGACGTTCTCACCCCTTCCAGATTATTTATGCTGTACCTCAGCCTCAGAGACCGTCTGGAATGTGCCCTGGGAACATGCCTTGGAAATGGGCTTCTGAGGGGAGTCTGTGTCCCTGAAGCTTGAAAGCATGCTCTCAGAGGCTCCTGACATCTCCTTAGGCAGCTCCTACGGTTTAGTTTTCCCTAACAATTTAAGTCTGAACTGTAGTTTTTTAAAAAAAAAAAAAATTTAATGTTTATTTATTTTTGAGACAGAGAGAGAGAGAATGAGTGGGAAAGGGTCAGAGACAGAGGGACACACAGAACCCGAAGCAGCTCCCGGCTCTGAGCTGTCTGCACAGAGCCCGACGCGGGGCTCAAACTCATGAGCTGTAAGATGGTGACCTGAGCCAAAGTCAGAAGCTTAACCGACTGAGCCCTCCAGGCGCCCCTGAACTACAGTGTTAAAACTGGTATTTGTGTCAATCCGTTCAGGCTGCTGTAACAGAACCACCCTAGACGAGGGGCTTGTACACAACACACCTTCATCTCTCACAGCCCTGGAGGCTGGGAGCCAAACCATCAGCGGATTCAACGGCTGGGGCCGTCTGTCTTACCATTCCTACGTGAGCCACTTCTCTGTGTCCTCACGCGGTAAAAGGGGTGAAAGGTCTCCCATCGGTGAGGCTCCACCTCACGACCTAATCAGCTCCCCCAAGGCCCCACCTCCCAATATCATCCCCGTTGGCTTGGGGATTTGACATCAATTTTTAAGGGAAAGCAACATTTAGACGAAAGCACTATTTGTTTCTAAGTCTGCATTAAATCTGATTAATGAAGAATCCATTTGCCAATCTAATTTATCACTAATTAGTTTATCATGGACGTTCGGTTGAATTCCATTTAAATAAATGTTTAATATAAGACTTATGGGTTCTAAAAGTTGTAACACTAAGTATGTAATTTATCAGGAAACATTTTAGAGTTTTAAAACAAGAAGTATTGGGGCACCCGGGTGCCTCAGTCAGTTAAGCGTCCGACTCTGGATTTCAGCTCAGGTCATGATCTCATGGTTCATGGGATTGAGCCCCGCATTGGGCTCTGTGCTGACAGCTCGGAGCCTGCTTGGGATTCTTGCTCTCCCTCTCTATCTGCCCCTGTCCGGCTCTCTCTCTGCCCCTCCCATGCTCACACTCTCTGTCAAAATAAAGAAGTAAACATTTTTAAAAAATAAGTAGTAATAATCTTTGATTATTGTATGTTAGACTTCACCAATTGTCCTTATGTTAAAAATGAAATTACAAGAAAAGGTGATAATTTATGACTATGGAAGCAAAGGGTAGACCGGATGATGACGATCATCATCGTTATTATTTCCATACTGGTTAATGATTTTTTTTGTCACCTTGCCCATGGTTTATTTATTTATTTTAATATTTATTTTTGTGAAACTGCATATGCGGGAGGGGCAGAGGGGGCGGGCAGGATCCAAAGTGGGCTCCAGGCTGTTACCTGTCAGCACAGAGCCTGATGTGGGGCTTGAACCCACGAACTGTGAGACCATGACCTGAGCTGAAGTCGGGCGCCCAACCAACTGAGCCATCCGGGTGCCCCTATTTATTTTTTTTAAAATATTTGTTTGTTTATTTTTAGAGAGAGAGAAAGAACATGAGCAGGGGAGAGGCAGAGAAGGAAGAAGAGAGAAAATCCCAAGCAGGCTCCACACTGTCGGCACAGAGCCCGATACGAGGTTCAGACTCAGGATCAGGGAGATTATGATGTGGGCTGAAATCACAAGTCAGATGCTCAACAACTGAGCCACCCAGGCACCCCTACCTTATTTTGTATTTCCTCTGTCCATATTCCCATGAACGTTAGGTCTTTAGGATTCGAGGTCTTTGAAAAAAATGGTTCTGTGATGTAGCCCCAGTACCCACCACAGCATTAAGAAATGAGTACCAAGGTGATACTGGCTCACTGTGTGAATGAACAGTTCACTGACAGAAAACTGAATCCATGAAAAACCACGTAGCTTATTAGATTCATGCTATTTCCACCAAAACTTCAAGATGCTCAGTGTTATGTAAAACCACTGTATCCACTTCAGTTTCATTGACTCCTTGCTCAAAAGTGACACAGAAATGCTAATACAGTAGAAAACAAGAGAGTTCTTAAATGTCATGAACTGTAAATAAGTTGACTGGTGGAAGTAGCCATGTGACCATGTGACATCCTAGTAAACCAGACGCATTGAAGGACAGTAAAGAAACTTCAGCTACATTGGAACGCGTAGGTGGCTGAGTTCGTTAAGCATCCGGCGTTGGCTCAGGTCATAATCTCGAGGTTTGTGGGTTTGAGCCCCACACCGGGCTCTGTGCTGATGGCTTGGAACCTGGAGCCTTCTTCTGATTCTGTGTCTCTCTCAAAAATAAAAAATTTTAAAAACTTAAAAACGTATGTAAAATAAACTTCAAGTACATTGACTTCTGGATAAGCTATTGCCAGAGTTTTCCAAAATTCCATTTTGCACCTATTCAGATAAGCAGAGTTCGTTTTTGAAGACTTGAGTTTCTGTTACCCTGTCATGCTGAGCCGTTCATAATGTCCCAAGATGGGGAAGCTGCAGGGAAAATTAGTCCCACCAGCTTGGCAACTAAGATAATTTGGGTCACAGCCAGAGTTCTGTCCTGGCCACACTTGGGTGAATGAGGAGACACTCAGGAAAACAAAAAAAATGGTAGAAATTAAAATGATTCAAACACGGTTTGCCTCCCTCGTGCATTTGCTTACGTGTGTTAATGTTTCCAAGGATACAGGCTACACTCTTTCCAGGGAGGAATAAATGCTTTCCTCACAAACCCCCTGCCATTAAGCTTTACTGTTCCCTTCGAGCCCTTACGTTATCTTCTTGCTTCCACTCAATGTTTAAACAATGGATTGCAAGTTGTCCACGATACTCGTTTTACAAAGCAACTGTTTTTTGAAATGTCGGGGCGGGGGTTGTTTTTTTGTTTTTTTGTGTTTTTTTTGGAAGAAAAGTCTTCCTTAATAAGAGGATGCTGGTACTTGGTGCCTAACTTACTCAGCACACCTCCATTGCTCTGATGTATTTGTGACTGGGGAGAAAAAACCCAAAACCCTATGACATTGGAGCCAGCTTCATGCTTCCTACACAGGAGGAAGTGAATTTAAATTGATTTGTTCAAGATATGCCTTTTCTGTCTCTCACCAAAGTTAGTAATGTTTCTTTCCAGACACAGATCGAGGACATCATAGTAGCATCCTTTATATCATGGTCAGCATGTCTGTTAGGAGCAAGTTCGTCATGACATTCAGTGTCTTTGTAAAACCTAAATACATATGGGGCACCTGGGTAGCTCAGTTGGCTAAGCGTCCAACTCTTGATTGTAGCTCAGGTCATGATTTCATGTTTCGTGACTTCGAGCCCCTGCATCAGGCTCTGTGCTGACAGCTCAGAGTCTGCTTGGGATTCTCTCTCTCTCTCTCTCTCTTTTTCTCTCTTTCTCTGCCGCTACCCTGCTTGTGCATTCTCTCTCGCAAACTAAATTAATTAATTAATTAAAAAATAGATATATAAAAGGAGTTCAGATGGATCAGTTAATAAATTCGGTAATTGCTCAAATCAGTAAACCTTGAATATCATCATTTGTGGAATTTAAAAAAAATCCAGTCATTATTAAAAAAAAAAAAAGGAATGTATACATTGTAAAATATTTCAATGGGGACAGTGGTGTTCTGAATACATGTGTGAGAGATCTTTTTTTTTCATTTCCACCTTCTTTTTCCATTTATCATGGGCTGATTTTCCCGCGTACATTTAAATAAGAATAAATACAACTTTCCCTGCAATGAGCTACCACTTGGCCACGACTTGCCACAATATTATCAGGCCCCAACAGGAGGAAACGGGTGAGGCGCCATGGTCACGGCGTCCACCGGCGTTTATGAAGTCACGACGTGTGCTGGTAATGAGGACAGTGCAAGGCGGAGACGACGAAGCCGTGTAGCGGGAACACAACTCCGACTGTGAGCCTCCATCAGGAGGGCACCGTGATTTCCCTCTTGGATCCTCGTCTCTGGCTTCTGGAAATAAAACGCCAGGAGTAACATGACGAGAGGATGCGGGAAGGTCATGGAGACACTAAGCAAACAAGGAAGTCATCCCCGCTGAGCAGCCGGACTGTGGCCACGCACGCACGGCGGGCGGTGCGGGAGCCGCAGGCGAGCTGACCGGCAGCAAACACCCCCCACCCCCAGGTGGGATCTCTGTGACGTTCCTCAGTGACTCCTGGCCGCCCAAGAACAAAGGAAAGGGAAGAACAAATGGCTGACCGATGGAGACCACAGGACCTCGGTCTCCACCACCCTCCTTAGTGATGCGGGAAGGTAGAACTGAATTTCCTTCCAGCCTGCAGCCCGTTGACAGAGACTTGAGGCGGGCGGAGTAAAGCCTTTCTCCAGGGACCCCCTCCGTCTTCACGCTAATGCTTTGCCAGAGCGAAAAACCTCCTTAGCCTGACAGTAGCCAGGCCTGCGGGATCCAGTCTTATTCAGCATATGAAAATCTCCCTGGAAACTTCCCCTGGACGTTCCCTCCCGCAGCCCCATAGTGTGGAAGCGGTCTCTCCTCACGGTCCCTGGCAGCTCTTCCTGCCCGCGGCTGCTGTCCCCGTCCTTTAATAAAACCACCTTTTTGCACCAAAACGTCTTCAAGGATTCTTTCTTGGTCATTGGCTCCGGACCCCACACACCCCACCCCAAAAACCTCATCAGGGGTGGAAGCCCGCGGGAGCACGGTGGCCCTGCGCCCGTGGCGCCCAGGACGAAGCCCATGTCAGCAGGATGCGGTCGGGAGCCTTCGCACGGCCCGCAAGCTGTTGCTTCCGCGGTGACAGGGATGACGCCCGCTGGACACAGGATGGCGGTCGAGTGTGGGCCGCGTGAGCAAGATCACAAAGCCGCCAACCGTCGTCCATCATAGCTTTGTGTGGGGCTTCCGTGTAGTTAGGGTACAGCCACAGTCCTGGTGCCGGATGTGACACGTAGACTCGGTCCCCGGGGGTGCAGAGGACAGGACATGCACATCCACAAGCCCCCAGTAGAGCACCCCCTCTCCACCCCTCAGGACGTGCTCCCAGAGCCTCCGTGCCAGGGACTTACCAAGGGAGCACCGCCTGGTCATCTCAGAGAACAGAGTCAGTGCCTTGCAGGAAGCACCTGTCTATGATGGTCACGCTGGCTAGGCTGCTGAGAGCTTGCACGTTGTGGCATTCACATATTTCATTCATTCCTTCATTCACTCACACATTCACTCAGTCACTCATTCATTCATTCAATTCATTCATTCATTCATTCATTTTAGAGTATGAGCAAGGGAGAGGGTCAGAGGGAATGAGAGAGAGAGACAGACAGAATCCCAAGCAAGCTCCATGCTCAGCATGGAGCCAGACATGGGGCTCGCTCCCTCAACTCCAGGATCATGACCTGAGTGGAAATCGAGGGTTGGAAGCTCAGCCCACGGAGCCACCCAGGCACCCCCATGCATCTTTTCTCATGTGCAGTTTTTAAAACTTTTCAAGTGAAGTCTTGCACAAGTACAGACAAGTTTGTGACTCCTAAGAAGAGTGCCAGGTACTGGATTTTTCATGAAACAAAAGCACCTGAACTATGAAAGCAAATTACCGCATGTCAGCAAACAGCAGTATCCCCATCTGAGAAACCCCCTTTGTCCCAGTTCATTTACTGCCCCCTTAGTGACCTTACTTTCTGTCTGCACTGCCACCATTTTCATATACGACTCTCCAGACACATACATGCTCATTTCTGTTATCATTTCACTCAGTTTTAATTCATCATGATGCATTTTTTAATGGTCTGTGGGTTTTAAAATGGCATATCACAAAGATAGTGCAGTAAAACCTTGGATTGCAAGTAACTTGTTCTGTGAGGGTTCCAGAAGATGAGCAAATATTTCTAATAAATTTTAACTTGGTAATCGAGCAATGTCTTACAACTAATATGTGATACCAAGCATCACATGGTACAACGGAGCCAATGATTCTTGAAATTCACTTTGATATACGAGTGCTTTGGATTACAAGCATGTTTCTGGTGTGAATTATGTTCACAAACCATGGATTTACTGTATTTAGATGTGGTCTCAGAAGGTCGTCTGAGAGCTGACAGGTGTGCACTAAGTGTGGCTGTTAACAAGAAAGAACATTATCACTAGTCAAAGAAAACTGTAGAGAAAAAATTAAAGAGCAGGGCTGAGAGCAAGTGCTAACTCTGTATTGGTTTAGGAAAACGAAACATGGAGGGATTTTAGATATATCTGTTTAAGTCGGTTTTCATTGTTTTATTCAGGTGAATAAACGTGTACATCCTTATAGCTCTAAAGTATCTGGTGGCGTTTCTAGTTCACATGATGATGTTTCTAAATACACAGAACCCGGGAAACCAAGATCAGGGGAAAAGTCTATGTGTGGTTTGTAAGATGTCAGTGGTGGATATGGCCTCTCAGTAGCTCACTCTTTTTTTTTTTTAATTTCTGAGAGAGAGAGAGGCAGCATGAGCAGGGGAGGGTCAGAGAGAGAGGGAGACACAGAATCTGAAACAGGCTTCAGGCTCTGTGCAGAGCCTGACGCAGGGCTCAGACCCACGAACCGTGAGATCATGACCT
The DNA here is from genome assembly GCA_017311185.1 of Proteles cristata cristata. NCBI lineage: Eukaryota > Metazoa > Chordata > Mammalia > Carnivora > Hyaenidae > Proteles > Proteles cristata. The sequence goes on from JAESUZ010004310.1 coordinate 147,693, forward strand.
GAGCTGAAGTCAGATGCTTAGCCAACTGAGCCACCCAGGCGCCCCTCAGTCACTCACTCTTAAATGCCTGTGTGCTTTATATGGAAGCACCAATGTCGGGAGCGTATGTAGAATTCTATTTAAAAGTAGCACAGGCTGGAAAGATGTTGTTTGCCTAATGGCTCCATCTAAGAACCCTGAGGAGACTGTTTCATTGTTCCATGAGCTCGGCCCTTGTGCAGTGATACGCTAATGATACAAGACTTGAGAATTTCATCAAGGCATCAAGATGTCATCTTCCGTCACCAGAAAACACTTTCCTTCATCAGAACTCTTTGGTACAGGACAGCAAGATGGAAGAGAAGCAGAGAGGGATTGCAGTCCTAAGAACAGACATGAGGAAAGGCAAAATTACATCCTGAAAAAGCATCTGTTTTAGAGCCAGAAAACCCCCTTTCTTTTCTGAAGGAAGATGTTTAATGAACTATACTTTCTACTAGAGGAATATCTCCTCTACCCGGTGCTTGGTCCAGAATTAGAGGCTCAAGATGAGGCATTATTGCAGATATAATAGAGAATGCCGTGTCCAGACCTATGGAGTCTAAATTATTTACCCTGGGGATAATGCCTAATCCTGAAACCGTGGCCCTTATCTTTCCTAAGTCCATGGAGCAGGCATGAGGTGGCTGTTGGAAGACAATGGAGGCACTCACAGAATGGGGTCGCCATATTAATCCGATTTCAGGAGCCTCCTTCACTGTTGGCTTTTGAGAACTTTCCCTTACAGCACAAAAATTGTCATCCTCTTGGGGCGCCTGGGTGGCTTAGTCGGTTAAGCGTCCGACTTTCACTTAGGTCATGATCTCGCGGTTCGTGGGTTCAAGCCCCACGTCGGGCTCTGTGCTGACTGCCAGCTCAGAGCCTGGAGCCTGTTTCAGTCTGTGACTCCCTCTCTCTGACCCTCCCCTGCTCACGCTGTCTCTCTCTCTCTCCTAGAAATAAATAAAATTAAAAAAAAAAAGTTGTCATCCTCTTAACCCAGTTAGCAAGAATCAGCCTCAAAAGACTTTCCCAAACATTCTTAACGTCCATTTCTTTCATCCATCCGACCAGAAAATCATCGTCCACTGGCTATGCATATGTGCAGATTATCAGCTACGCCAGAATCAGTGATGAGTCACATATTTTAGGGAGGAGGTCCATGTCACAGTAACTGTGAAGACTGCTGACCCCATGGGTTGATGGCTGAGGGGAAGGCCAGTGGGCAATGGGTGTCAAAAGAAGGTGGAAACAACGCCTATATTTGTATGAACCATTGTGTAAATTACATGTATGGAAACCATGAACATTGTCTTACCTGCTTGTTTAGAATGCATGTGTCAATACATGACCTCCCTTAAATGGCTTATCTGAAAATTGTTTCAGATGCTAGCCAACACACCTGTGGAGGTTGCAAAATAGTGTGGCTTTTGAACTTGTATTTGAATGAGAAAGAAGTTTAACCAAATTATGGGAGAAACATGCCAGATTTTCTGCATGGACCTAAGTTACACTCAGTGATGAACACAAGTAGGAAGACATCAGGCTATAATTTGAGAGGAAATATATAAATATATTTTAATAGCTTGAGCTGGTGGGATAATGAAGCTCAAGAGAGAGTTTGTGAGAAAATAGGTTGGTGGAGATTATCTAGATCTACAGATGTTTTGTATTAAGAGAAAGGTGTTTGAGAAGGAGGCACGTAAAAGTGTCTAGTTCAGGGTGTTTTGTGCAGCACAAACTCCGGATTGAATGTTTTTCTTCGGTGGTGAATGACCACAATAACTCATGTCTGAGCTACCTGGCCAGAAGACTTGAGTTGATATATTGCAGATTGAAATGCCCACAGGGTTATACAGAGAACAGGATCAAAGGTGGATCTGAGGGGAAGACCAGGAAAGGCTTGCGAGGGCCACGTGGTTTGACCCCGGTGTGGGAAATGAAGTCATTCCTCCCCCTGTGCTGGGAAGAGTGAGTCTTCCTTCTTAATGGAAGAAAGGTTGAGTGTGCAAATCTGAAAATCATCCGTGGGCTCACACTTAGAGCCATAAATGTGCAAAACATTCTTATAGGACCCACCAGACAAAAATCATGGGAGTTAACAGATAGGTCATAAAGAGCTCAGTGTTTGTTCCCCTCTATGTCTGATTGTGCCTTTGTTCAAGTATTCAATCCTGACACTCAATAAGGCAAATAACATTAAGCACGGACTTTGGTATTTCAGTTCCCAGGAAGCCAAGCACTAAAAAAGCAATGAGGAAAACAGTCTGAACTAGAAAGGGTAGACGGTAAGGTTACCACATTTTAGAAACTGGGACCAAAACCCAGCTTTCTCTGCTGGTCAAAAGATACTGGCTAACTGGGCAGTGATTCAACTTGGCACCCCCTTTGCAGAAAAGGGAGCTCCATGCTTGAGTCAAGGATCTTAACCAGGTTGTTCGGAGAAGCATAGTCCTATTGGTCTGTTGAGGAGATACCATACTCGTTATGCTCGCTAATGTTTAAATAAGGCGCCTGGGGGGCTCAGTCGGTTAAGCGTCCGACTTCGGCTCAGGTCACGATCACACGGTTTGTGGGTTCGAGCCCCGCGTCGGGCTCTGGGCTGACAGCTCGGAGCCGGGAGCCTGTGTCTCCCTCTCTCTCCGACCCTCCCCTACTCGCACTGTCCCTCTTTCTCTCTCTCAGAAGTAAATAAAACATTAAAAAATAAAAATAAAATAGTAGGCAACTTTGAATAAGGAAAGGAACAATGCGTAGTGGAATTTTTATTTGGAGAATACGAGAGGCAAAGATAGTAGTAAAGATAGAAAGAGGAGGAAGGAGAGGGAGAGAATAATAGGAACTGTCTGGATGCCGATGCCAGTGTAACCCACTGAGTAGTCCCATCGATCCGCACTTAGCAGGAGTCAGCAACCACACACAGCACATTCTCCTCCCAGCACCGCACAAAACGCACTGCTCTCTAGGACCTCCACGGCACATCCATCGGGCAGTCAGATACTTGCGAAGTCAGCAATTAAGAAAACTGTAGATGTGCACTACCCCATTTCCCCAGCTATATGCTAATCAACACACGTTTTTGTGCAAGGCAGTATCCAAAAGTGAAAAGAAACCTCTTGTTTTTAAAGGTCTTATTGTATTTATTTACTCATTTTGAGAGGGAGAGACAGAGACAGAGAGAGAATCCCAGACAGACTGTGTGCTGTCAGCGCGGAGCCCATTGCACGGCTCCATCTGACAAACCGTGAGATCACGACCTGAGCCAAAACCAAGAGTCAAATGCTCAACCTACTGAGCCACCCAGGCGACCCACATACCTTGTTTTTAAACCTGCTTCCCAGGAACCAGAGGGGCAGACATTCACATCCATCAGGAGAAACACATGTACCCAGGAGGGAAAGGGCGGAAGGTAATAGAACAGGTTTGGGGGACTAGGTGTTGGGAGGAGAAAATGGCGATGGAACCGTAGACTTGCACTGTTGCGTCCCAGTCCCGTAAGAAGGAAGCACACCGATGCAAGAAACAGATGGTAGTGAGTTCCCACCCCTTCAGCTGCAACCAAATAGGAAACCTGTGGGTCGAGAATGTCCATCCTTGCTCAGCTCAGCAGCCGCGGTGTGGATACGAGCCTGAAGTCCTTGTCGGGTGCCTGATGTGCACGTGCATGGATGTCACGGTCCTCACTGAGATGCTCACCGGGACGGGGACACCTTCACTGGTGTTGGGTTCGTACATACTGCACGGATTAGCGCATGGCTAATGTGTGGGACGAAATGACGACGGAGGGATCTACAGCTCACAGCCCTCTGAACCTTTTTATTCTTTTTTTTTTTTTTTAACTTTATTTCTAGGAGAGAGAGAGAGACAGCGTGAGCAGGGAAGGGTCAGAGAGAGAGGGAGATACAGACTCCGAAATAGGCTAGGCTCCAGGCTCTGAGCTGGCAGTCAGCACAGAGCCCGACGCGGGGCTCGAACCCACAAACCGCGAGATCATGACCTAAGCGAAAGTCGGATGCTTAACCAACTAAGCCACCCAGGCGCCCCAGAACCTTTTTATTCTTTTAATCTTCCTCTGCATGTTCATGTGGGTCATCATTTGTCCCTTCGTGTCCATGCCCAGGTGTGGGACAGGCGTGCTGATTCACCTTACGCAGCTTCTAGAGAGAAAACCCACCTATGGCACACGTCATCAAAGACAGCGGTGCGTTCCCAAGTCTGTTAGAGTCACTATAAAATAAAATGCACCTGCTGCTTTGAGCAATGCAGAGAGACAGAGCGACAGGCAGACAGACAGAGAGCGTTTAAGTAATGAGGGAGATGTTGTGTGGAAGAACCAAGAGATTGCCATTCGATTTGGAATAGGATTAAAATAATTACAGATAGGTGTTGAGTGTAAATGACATCTTTTCCCCTGTCTAAAAAGAGCAGTGGGGGGGCGGGGGGAGATTCCCGAGAGGAAAATAATGTGTAAAAGTTCACGTTTTACAGTGAAAACCATACACGTATGGAATAAAGAAGTCCAGGAATACAGGTGAAAGTACATAAGTTAAAGATTAGCATCATGATCGTCATGTGAGCTAGTTAACGTTCTTGAGTTATAATCATGTGCTGTGAGATGCACTTCGTTGATACAAAGATGATTTCTTTTTTTTTTTTTCCCAACAACCTTGTGGAAAAAAATCACTAAATTTATTCTCATTACACTGATAACCTTATAGACTGATCTCATCCAGAAATGACCAACATACTGTGTGCTGAATGTATGATTTGAGACCCTTATGTCTTCCATTAGTGTCTTTACTGTTATGTAAATTGGCAGGTGTGTGTGTGTGTGTGTGTGTGTGTGTGTGTGTGTGTATGGGTTCTGTGTGTGTGGTTGTATATTGCAAAATTGTCTAATAGATTAGTGAAACAAAGCTCCTGCACCCTAGATCAGGAAAAAAAAAAAAAAAACACTACGTTGAAACATATAAAGCTGTGGCTTCACAAAATAAGGACATGCAGGTAACCATGAGCCTGAAGTAGTTCTTTTCACCCACAGAAAGAACAGGTCAGATTTCCGTTACCCCAAAGGATTCTTTTTCTAAAACTAACCACCAGCACCAGAACATGATACCCTGAGCACAAGATCAGAATTTGGTAAAACGAAACACATTGAGTAAGCCATAATGCAGTCAGTCATGCACTAAGTGACGTTACTTACAAAACGTAGAAATTTAATTTTCCCATTTTAAAGATGGTTTGGAAACGTACCGTGTTTCCGGTGTATGCAAATAGTTGCTATATAATTAAGTAAAACGGTAACACCAAAAAGCAACTTTAAATAAAGAGTGAATGTCAGGGGCGCCTGGGTGGCTCAGTCGATTGGGCGACCGACCTCAGTTCAGGTTGTGATCTTGCAGTTCATGAGTTCGAGCTCAAGCCCACGTCGGGCTCTGTGCTGACAGCTCAGAGCCTGGAGCTGCTTCGGATTCTGTGTCTCCCTCTCTCTCTGACCCTCCCCCACTCATGCTCTGTCTCTCTCTATGAGTTCCCAGGGAGAGGTGACTTTGTAATTCATGTTATATCATTTCATGCCTCACTTAGTGTTGATCAGACAAGTACTTTTTACAATTTAGGTGTTTTTTTAAAGTTTATTTATTTGAGAGAGAGAGAGAGATAGTTGTGGAGGGACAGAGACAGAGATAATCCCAAGCAGGTTCTGTATTGTCAGTGCAGAGCCTGATAATGAGTCTTGAACCTATGAATCATGAGATCGTGATCTAATGCACAATCAGGAGTCAGATAGTTAACCCACTGAGCCACCCAGTCACCCCATATAACTTACTTTTATTTTATTTTTTTAATATTTTTATTTATTTCTAGGAGAGAGAGAGAGACAGCGTGAGCAGGGGAGGGTCAGAGAGAGAGGGAGATCACAGACTGAAACAGGCTCCAGGCTCTGAGCTGGCAGTCAGCACAGAGCCCGACGCGGGGCTCGAACCCACGAACCGCGAGATCATGACCTAAGCGAAAGTCGGACGCTTAACTGACTAAGCCACCCAGGCGCCCCAACTTACTTTTATTTTTGTGGTGATATATAACTGACACACACTTACATTAGTTTGTACTGTACAGAATAATGATTCCATGTTTTTGTACATTTTGAACTCATCACCACAGTAAGTTAACATCTGTCCCCATGCACAGCAACTTAATTATTGTCTTGTGATGAGGACTTTTCACATCCCCTCCCTCAGCAGTGTTCAGATGTACAACACAGAATCAGTAACTGTAATCACCATCCTGCCCATCACATCCCCACGACCTACTCATCTTCTAACTGCCGGGTTCTACATTTTGACCCCTTCACCCATTAGATGAATGTGTTTTAATCAAGTTTTTGACTTGGGAAATAAATCTTCCTCAGAAAACAGCATTACAGTAGAATTTATTTTTTCTTTAATCCAGATGTGAATTTTATTTGGTGAAGTTGTTAAAATTTTTCGAAAATGAATCAAATAATAAGATGCCCTAGAAATCAGGGTTATAACATATATATATATAGTGATGCAAGGCTACATTGCACTGTATGATGTATTATATATATATATACATATATATATATATATATATGTATGTATATATATATATACACACACACACACAATGTATATATATATATACACGTTATTACATATAAATATATATAGTTACTACGTATATATAATTATACAATGCTATATTGCACTGTATGATGTATTATATATATACACATGTATATATACACGTGATATTGCGTATAAATATATATAGTTATTACATACATATAGTTATACAATGCTACATTGCACTGTATGATGTATTATATATACATATATATGTGTTATTACATATAAATATATAGTTATTACATATATAGTTATACAGTGCTGTATTGCACTGTATGATGTATTATACACACACACACACACACACACACACGTATGTATATACACATTTTAACTGGGTTTACCCTTCAGGTACGTTGTTGGTGCTGACATAAAAGTACCTACTTATGAAACACAAGCTACTCCAAATCCACGATGTTAGACAGCCGTCTAAATACACAGAAGCAGAGTTGATGCTTCGTGTCGGGAGGTGTTCATGGCAGAACTGAACCTGGTGTGTGCCCTTAGGCTTCATGTTTCCAGCACGATGGGGAACCCTACCTCCGTTGCTACTAAACGGGTAACTGAAATAAGAACAACATAAGTGCCTGAAAAGTGCGGAAAGAGTCAGTGCATTTCACTCTGGAAAGCATTACAGGTGTGAGAAAATGTAGAGTCAAGTGATAATTGCACTTGACTTTTTTTTCCAGTTCCTTGAACTAGACATTGGCAGCATGGAGTAAATCCTGTCTGTAAGCTTTTAGACTCACAAGTGCCTTTTTTGGGAAAATGACGTTTTCATACATGTAATGTATATAGCATGTAACATGTGTAATATATATATATAACATGTAATACCCTACATCACAACATGTAATATGTAATATGTATAATACATACCATATAATACATTTAGATGACATATAATACATAATTATAACATGTGACACATTTATATTTATGTATATAATATATAACATTTATATTACATTGTATCATATAATACATATAATATATAATTATATGTGGTATATAGAAATTATAAATATAACTTATATGCATATCCCTGGATTTTAATTTCCTTCCCTATTCATTCTTTCATTATATACTAATTTCTTGAAATAAACTGTTAATTCTTGTTCACCCATGGTATCTTGGGTTAGCATATATTTCATTGTTATGACCTAAACAACACAAAGTGTATATATCTCTTGTCCCCGCCACCATCAAATATTTCTTAAAATGCGGACCAAAAATACATATTTAATCTCCTTCTATATGTGTAGTATCCATTAAAAGGTGGATGAAGTATCAAACTGTGGTTCTCATGTGTTAAAAAAGGTGTTCATTTTAAGTTTTCAGAATAAAGCAGTTTATACCTCTCCATGTATTCGAAGAAAAGTGAGTACCGAGTAAATTTTTTTGGCCCTGATGCGATTATCAATCATGTTATTTTTCCACATCAAGTTGTAAGTGACACCTGGATTGATCAAGAGATAATGCAATATATTCATGCGTTAGACACAGTTATGAATATAAGCTCTGTTTTATATGAGAGGGGCAGAGAGAGAGAGAGGAGCCATCAGCACAGAGCCCAACGTGGGGCGCGAACCCACAAACCATGAGATCGTGACCTGAGCTGAAGTTGGACGCTCAACCAACGGAGCCACCCAGGTGCCCCCAAAAATGCACTTTTAAAGTATTACTGTCCTCAGGAATACAAAAATCAAGTCTAAGTTGAAAGTTCAAACACAGAATTAAGAAAAAAAATAAGATTGTAAAAATGGCCAGAAAATTTTCGTGGAAATAAGGGACAGTAACTTTTAACAGCTTATTTCCCCAAATCAAAATTGGATGCCTGAAGCTACCAGGATGAAAACTTCCTCGTGCAGAATTTAGAGGGTAGGAGATTATCATATAAATATTATTTTCTCTCCAAACCCAGTATAATTATTTGAACTGACCAGGGATCTTTTCTTGGCATGAAATACACAAGTCTGTGCTTTTCTAAAGCAAAATAAATGTGAAAAATAATAAAGAGAATAATCTTTATTACTTCTAAGGGGAGAAATTAAATCCAATCAAAAAGTAATAAAAACACTTTTTTCTCCTAAAGCATTTTTCTTGTTACAGGGGTGTGTGTGTGTGTGTGTGTGTGTGTGTGTGTGTGTGTGTGTGTGTGTGTACGTGTGTTTTGGATCCGCATTTTATTAGCTTCCTAGTGGAAGTAGGGATGATTTTAGGATACTTTCCAAAAGCTTATTCTAGTGAAGAGTGGAGCAGAGTTTTAATTGAATCATGCTCATCTTTGAGGGGAAAAAAGTCTAGCTTAGTGAAATATGCTGCTATAAATTCACAGAATTTGAAATGGAAAGAAATAATACATATTCTGCATATATATACATATGATCTGCATGGAAATGAGCTAAGGTTTAAAAATGGATGTGCTCGTCTCATTTACAATTAATTAAGATAAAAGGGGTTGGGGTGATAGCTTCCTAAATTGCACAGCATCTTATCTGGAAGCTCAGCAGTGGCGACTGGGGTTGGGGGTGCCCTGTGTTGCTTCATGAATAAGCGGGCCCAAAGACCTTCTTTTAGAATTTAGACAGCGTTTCTTTTAGAACATCTGTGTTCGTCTGAAAATGTTTGTTCTAGAACTGGGCCACTTCCCAATTTTGGAGAAATGAAGAAGGAAGGCGGAAGTTGGTCGTGGGTGAACTGATGTGGGTTTAGAGCAGGAAAAACCTAAGGTCCTGGGTTCCTATTTCAGGATCCATAGAGGATCTGAGATATGATTATCTTTTTTTTTTTTTTTAATTTTTTTTTTTTTTAATGTTTTATTTATTTCTAGGAGAGAGAGAGACAGCGTGAGCAGGGGAGGGTCAGAGAGAGAGGGAGTCACAGACTGAAACAGGCTCCAGGCTCTGAGCTGGCAGTCAGCACAGAGCCCGACGCGGGGCCTGAACCCACGAACCGCGAGATCATGACCTGAGCGAAAGTCGGACGCTTAACCGACTAAGCCACCCAGGCGCCCCTGAGATATGATTATAGGAGCAATGAAGGCCAGGAACTTATTTTATAGTATTTTGAAATGAAACAACATAAAGATCATTTCTTTTCCCTACATGTGAGATTAAATGCACCCAGAGAGAGGATGGAGAGACAGAGGCAGAGGCAGAGACCCTGTAAGATCTGAATAGACTCTTGGTTTCCCAGAATCTAATATAAGAATTCGGTGCCCAGTGGATTAGCACTGTAGGTAACGGGGGACGGGAGGCGGCCCAGAAGCCAGACTCAGAGAGAGTGTGCTGTTCATTATTCCCGTTGTGTTCAATCACTTTGCGGGTGACGTATCCCTCCCGTAGACACTAGGAATCACAGTTGATAAAGGGCTCTTGTCCCAGTGAGTATTAACAGCCACTGTTCTCCCAGAAAGGAAGTGAGAATGCATGTATTCATCCTTTACTCTTATCAGAGGCTACTAGATAAAAGTTTGCAATATTTGAACACATGAATCTCAGGAGAAGGAATCCCCACTACTCCCTCCAATGGTGTTTGTGATTTCTGCACAGAGTCTTTGGAAAAAGAAACATGGCAGTCACGTGCATGGGCCAAGCCTTAGCAAGAAATTTAGTGCATAATATATACAGATGCTCCATGACACTTTCAATAACCCACCTTTTTAAGAATGAATCACCAGCGGGGGGCGGGGGGCGCGGGGGGGCTCAGTTGGTTAAGCGTCCGACTTCGCCTCAGGTCATGATCTCGCGGTTCGTGGGTTCGAGCCCCGTGTCTGGCTCTGTGCTGACTGCCAGCTCAGAATCTGGAGCCTGTTTCGGATTCTGTGTTTTCTTCTCTCTCTGACCCTCCCCTGCTCATGCTGTCTTCTGTCTCTCAGAAATAAAAACATTTTTTAAAAAAAGAACAAATCACCATTTAAAATTTAAAGCAAATTCCAGATTCCGGTTGTAACTCTGTTTGGCCTCCTTTAGAATATCTTAAATACAGAATAGTAGGGTCACTTAACTTTATGGTACAAACCATCTTAATTTTGGATAGAAAACCATTTTTAATATTCAAATGGGTATTAGATCTTAATCATCTTGATCTTGCAGCAAAGATCTTGTAGCACAAACAAGAGCTTAAGAAAGAATGCTTGTATTTTACAATGAGCATGTGGAAAGGGTCCGTTATGTACAAAACATTGGAAGCCGTTTTTCCTTTAGAATGAGACTTCCCTAAAAATCCCTTAAAAAAGTGCTTAAAAGGATGAAGATGTTTGCTTATCACATAGGCAGTTGCCAGTGTAACTCACTAGCTACAGAGGTTGAATTTGGGAATAGAAATTCCTACAGTAAACTTGGCAGTGTTCCTTCCCTCTCATAGTTTTCTGTAGTCAGACCACATGACCATAGCTGGCTTATTTTTATTTAATGTTCAGGTGAAGCACTCCACAAACTACATCAATTGGATAAATTCACAAATCTCGATGCACGGTTAAAACTGCCACATGGGAACGCCAGCGAACAGGCCAGTCATTTCCACTAACACCCAGATTTATTTCTTGAGACTATCAAAATGCCGTATTTACACGTGTGCATGTCTGCATGAACTTTATGAACTGAAGAGCCATGAAAACACGCTCCATTAAATGGTACAAATAGCCTGGGCTTGCGTTCATCCTACATGCTAAAGAGTCAGCCTGTGGAACTAATTGCTTATCGCTGTGGTTTTCTGTAATCTGATTACATTCCTTAATAAACTAAAAACTGTTGATCTTCAGGAAGGATATTTAATACTGGCCCTACGTTGTGCTGGCTTAAACTTCTGGTAACTACAATTTCTTGCCGACGTAAGTGTCTCAAAAATGAGCCCATGACCCACACGGACCTAACATGAACAGCCGCTCAGCCGTGTCCTGAAAATGATTTCACACATAATGTAAACATAAAGAGGCAGATTACGGGAATATAAAGTTGGTGGTTAGCTCGTTCAGGGTAATTTGTAATCATTTGGAAATGCCATGTAGCTCCTGTAAGCAGAAGGCGTGACCTGTACTGTGCCGCAGGCTGCATAGCATCCTAGCCAGATGGCAGTGGATGAAGGCATCTGTATTGAGTCATTTTATTTTACTTTTATCCACACAGGAAGACAATCTAATGATTGCCCCTCCTCTCTGTTCTTCAAAGATTTAAAAAAATGTTTTTTTTTAATATTTATTTTTGAGAGAGAGAGAAAGAGAGAGATCATGAAAGCAAGTGAGGTAGGAGCAGAGAGAGGGAGACACAGAATCTGAAGCAGCTCTAGGCTCCAAGCTGTCAGCACAGAGCCCAGCTGGGGGCTCAAACTCATGAACCATGAGATCATGACCTGAGCTGAAGTTGGACACTTAACCGACTGAGTCCCCTGGGTGCTCTGAAAGATTTTTTTTTTTTTTTAATGGAAAGTGAAGATGTTTTACAAATGACACCGTAATGGCCAGGATACTTTGCACACGGCTGCTCTGCAGGGATACTGTTTCTTCCTTTTCTCCCCCCAAAGTTAGACAGTGGCTTAAGTAAAATGTCAAGGCTTTCTGCTCTCTCAGACACAGAATCTCTGTCAACCATTGTGGGCATGCCCTCCTCCATGGAAGTCATGATAGAACGTCCTTCTAAATAAAAACTCTAAGCAGAAAGGAGACATGGGTTGTCAAAGTGAATCCATACTTTGTATAAACAGAGTGAAGTTCTAGAATGTGCATGTCATCCTGACACACTCATGATCGTATTCTTTTTTAAATAAGTTTTTATTTATTTTTGGGAGAGAGACAGAGAGAGCTGGGGAGAGAGAATCCCAAGCAGCCTCCAAGCTGTCAGTGCAAAGCCCAAGGTAGGGCTTGAACTCACCAACCATGAGATCATGACCTGAGCTGAAATCAGGGTCAAGATACTTAACCGACTAAGCCACTCAGGCCCCTGCTCCCCACCCCTCCCACCCCCCCGCCATGACCAGAGACTTTTAAAATTAAACCAGTGAAGCAGCTGGGTGGCTCACTTGCTTAGGCATCTGACTCTTGACCAGTTCAGGTCATGATCTCACAGTTCATGAGATCGAGCCCCACATCAGGCATGGAGCCTACTTTGCATTCTCTTTCCCTGTCTCTCTACCCCTCCCCTATTCCCACGCACAAAAAGTTTTTTATATCTGAGACTTCTGCTCAGAGGCTTTCCCAGGGAACCCTAACACAAACCTACTATAATATGTCTTGATTTAAACTTTTTATTCATTCCTCTACGGTCCTTTATATCCACATATGAATTTGCCAGGGCTGCCATTACAGCCACCGTAGACGGGGTCGCTTAAACAACAGACATTTCTTCCTCCCCCAGTCCCGGAGGCTGGAGTCAGACATCCAGATGGGGCTGAGGCTCAGGTTCCTCCTGAGGCTTCTATCCTTGACTTCTTCTCTGCCCTCAGTGGCTCTCTCTGTGCCTGTCTGTGTACTTCTTATAAGGTCCGATTGGATTACGACCCACCCATTTGACATCACTTGACTTTAATTATCTCCTTAAAGACCCCATGTCCAAATACACTCCCATTCTGTGGCCCTCGCGGTACCAGAGTACGGATTTTGTGGGGGACACAGTCCAGCCCATAGTAGCTACCTACTTTTACCCACTGAAAAGTCTTACTGAACTTCCAGCTTTTGTATTCTAGCAGAGAAAATTCACTTACTATTTTAACGCATTGTCCCTTATCCTGAAAGCACAAGACATTAAAAGGGAATTAAGGTGGTATTTTAAAACAGGACTATGAGAACATACCGCTTAGGAATTTGCTGACAGTTATTTCTTACAGTTATACATATGTGTGCATATGTGTGTGTATATTTGCAAACATCTGCATAAAATCAGTGCGGGTCGTAAACTAAACAAGTATATGCCTTTTATCAGGTTAATGACATATGTAGGTTTTTAAAAAATTGGTATTCATTCACATATAAACATTATACCACTTTCAGGGTTCACATATCACTCACTCCCTGCTGAGAAGTTGTAAAATAATTTCAAGTTTAATGACATTTGATAGAAATACGCCACACATATGTTGTTTAAATTGCACTGTGCAGAATAAAAATCCACCGGACTTAATCTCACTGGAATGTAATTCACTTAAACTCCACGTTTAGAAACTATAATATATTCAAGCGATGTTTCTTAAAATGTTTTCAGATGTTAATAGATATTACTAGGAGGAAATTCAGTAATTTGTAATGAAATGAATCTGGGAAACACTGGTTGAAGCCGTGACTATCCGACGTGTGTAATTTACTTAGAAGCTTCTAGATTTATGGCCTGGGACGTATCATGGGTCCTCAAGGATGGAAAATATGGCACTCTGTGTTTTCCCACCTTACTTGCACGGGACACCTTTTCCCTCTCCCCCTCTTTACTCTTAGTGCTTTGTGAATTCCCTGGGGAGCCTCCCCCAAATTGCGCGCGTGCCTGATTCCCCTACTCATATGCACCGCACCCCCATTTCCTTTCCTCTTGATCTACATAGATGGGCAAACCAATCAAGGCACAAGATACTCACTATTTACCATGGTTCCCTCAATACAGGGCACCAGAGAGAAATGAAATCTGTCTCACCCTCGGGTACTGATAGTTTATTTGGGGATGTGGAATGCGGTCAACATTTTATAATGAGCCAAGCCAGGGACGAATAATACCTATGGATTTTGCAATACGACACAAAGGGGAAAAAAAATGAAGTATGTGTAACATAAATTATCTCATTTGTACTGATCAAGCCCAGGACTGGAATACGGTACATAATTGATGTAGTGGGAACCACATGCATTTTTCTTGCTTTGTGAGGATAAATTTAGGTTTTTATTGAGACTACTAAGCATGCATATTTCCCCTGATTAATCTTGAACTTCTATACCTGAAATTAGTCTAATCAAAAAAAAAATCATCTTGGTATAGCAAATATAAATGCCTTACCTTCTCATTTCAAACTTAATCCTGTCCCTGCTTGCATACTGATAAGAAGTTAATCAAACTGAGAAATCTGCAAACGTTTATGTCTCTATAAATATTAACAGTGTATAGTTGGTATTTTGTCTTTTGGAGAGAAATTTCATGAATATCTACAGTCTGGTGTCTAACTGTCGGGCAACTCTTTTTATTATGAGTATCTTCTGATTCACATCTACCACATAGACACATTTTGTATATGCTGCAAAAAGATAATTATTCACAAAGAAGAGGGTGTACAATATCACAGAGGATAAAAACAAAAGAGCATGAACATCACACATAACCCCATTTGGGACCCACATTTCTAAATGTTCCGTAGTCTGAAGCCTGTAAGCCTCCTTGCGTATCCAGAGCAGAAAAGCAGTCTATAATTTTGTTCCGTGTTTTGTGTGTCCTGTGGTCAAGATTAAAGTGCTTGCACTCTAGAAAATGTCTCACTTCGTGTCCAGAAAAAGTGTAATAAAAATCTTCTAATGAATCTGTAGTGTGCCCTTTTAAAATGGGACTTAAAGAATACCATTCGATTGCAAAAAGACTTAGCTGCTTCTGTCAAAACATGCTTTCATCAGTCTTACCATCAATTAATACTTGAACCTGGGTGGGGGTGCCCGGGTGGCTCAGTCAGTTGAGGATCGACTTGGGCTCAGGTGTTGATCCCACGGTTCGTGGGTTCGAGCCCCGCGTCGGGCTCTGTGCTGACAGCTCAGAGCCTGGAGCTGCTTCAGATTCTCTGTCTCCTTCTCTCTCTACCCCTCCCCTGCTCATGCTGCTTCTCTCTCTCTCTCTCAGAAATAAATAAAACATTAAAAAATATTTTTTTAGGGGCGCCCGGGTGGCTTAGTGGGTTGAGCGTCCGACTTTCGCTCAGGTCATGATCTCGCGGTTCATGGGTTCGAGCCCCGCGTCGGGCTCTGTGCTGACTGCCAGCTCAGAGCCTGGAGCCTGTTTCAGTCTGTGACTCCCTCTCTCTCTGACCCTCCCCTGCTCACGCTGTCTCTCTCTTTCTCCTAGAAATAAATAAAACATTTAAAAAAATACATTTTTTAAAAAAGATAGTGTAAGGCCACAGTCTAAACGTCTAAACCAAACTGACTCCATGACAGGCTTTAAGTTTCCCCTCTGAGCTAGAAGGCCTGAGTTCCAGCTTCCCCAAAACTATCAAGCAGTTACACTTTGCCCAAGGCAGGAGAAACCACCCTTGCAACACCCAATCAGGAAAGGCCAGCGACCACCCACCACATTACTAAGGGAGATGCCTGGAGATAGAAACTTAGATAGGACCCTGTTACCTAACGTTAAAGTTAACCCCTTGGTCGCTGAACAAGACCCTAGGCTCGCTCTGTGATTGGTTGAATTTAAAGGTGCTCTAAATGTTGTAATTGGATCCCGCAAAAGTAACGAATCCTCTAGACAATGTGTGTGGTCAAACCCGCTGTCAATGATGTTGAATTATTATGATCGGATCACTGTTCCCATGTCACAACTTCTGTAACTCCCCCATCACAAACCCCATAAAAACCCTACTCTGCCCTTGTTCGGGGCTCTCAGCACGGACCCATACGCTGGTGAGGTCTGTGAGCCCGAGCTCGAGCCCGTAATAAAGCCCTTTGCCTTTGCATGCGTGACTCGGTCTCCCCAGTGGTCTCTGGTCAGTGAGGATACTGCGATCTGGGTATAACAATAGCAGCTCAGAGATAGGAGCCCTGTGGTCTTTTCCAGACGCTGTCTTGCCTACAGGTAATATAATATCAACTGTACTTGAGTTAAAAGGAAAAAGGAAAGGAAACTATTTCGCGGGAGTTTTAAAGGGCATGATGTTATTTCCTTAAGCCACCCAGCCATATTTATCGTGCACATATTAACATATCAGTGGAGAGTTGGGTCCTTGCAAGTGGCAAAGTCCATTGTCAAAGATGCCTAAGATTTGCTCAAGAGGAATTTCAGATGGGATTAGCGTAGTAGAGTTTTTACATTTTATATCGAGCAGAACTAGATTTATGTTAAGAGGCTTGAAAAATGTTACCTTGTCACTTTGCATTGACTGTAGTGAAGACCAAATGGCGTGACCTGTTCTGCACTAGCTCTTTCACGAGGGCCCTTGATAGACTCTCAGATTTCTTTTTGTTCTACATGTAAATCGATCATAGCTGCCAATGTTATGGCAACTTCCATCCTGAAACCTTTTCCGTGTTATTTTACCACCCTGGCTCCTTATTTAAATTCATTAGATAAATGTCTTACCGTACACACCTCTGGGTGTGTCTAGATTGTATGTGTTTACTTGAGTAAAACTGTAGTCATTAAAGGTGTATCTGTAGAAACCTTAATTTGGATACCTATCATGATCTCCGTCTCCATATCCATCCAGCCTGTGTCAACAGGTAGATGAGACACAACCACATTAGGAGTTGAGAACATCACTGACTCCTTCCTTTATAGTTGCCTGAGTTTTATGTTTATGCAGAGAAGGCACGTATTATTTTATAATAAATAAGAAAGGAAAGGGGTAAAGTCCATCTAAAAGGTTGAATTTTGGGGGCGCCTGTGTGACTCTGTTGCTTAAGCGTCCGACTTTGGCTCAGGTCATGATCTCATGGTTCATGAATTCGAGACCCATGTCAGACTCTGCATTGACAGCTCAGAGCCTGGAGTCTGCTTCTGATTCTCTGTCTCCTGTCTCTGCCCCTCCCCTGCTCGCTCTCTCTCTCTCTCTCTCAAAAGTGAATAAAACATTGAGGATATTTTTAAAAATAAAATGTCATATTTTTATGTTTGTCATGTTAATGCTATAGTACTGATTATCCATATAATATGTTTTAAAAACTTTTTATAATGGCCTATAACTAAGGCATGGTCTATAGCTATTTTGTAAGTGCATCTTCAACTTTAAATCGAGAATTTTGAATAGGGGCGACAACTTGATATCAATGAGTAATATCGGTAGGAGCTTAGAACACAATACTGTGATTTTATTTCTGGAAAATAAGAAAAAATACAATGTGTTCAAAAGCTTGACTTTTTTTATGAAATGGAAAACACACACAACAATGTTTATTCAAAAAATCCTTTAATGAAAAAAAATGCTTTAATGGACGGGGTGCCTGTGTGGCTCAGTCGCTTGAACATCTGACACTTGATTTTGGCTCAGGTCATGATCTCACTGTTCATGAGATTGTGACCTGTGTTGGGCTCTGTGCTGACAGCGTGGAGCCTGCTTGGGATTCTCTGTCTCTCTCTCTCTGTCAGAATAAACATATAAAAGATGTTTTATATAAATCAAAATGATTAAATAGATAATATATGAGATATATATATACATACATATATGTATATGTAAAACTGGCTAGAGCAAATGACTCATACGTGTATATATATGTCTATATAAAATATCAGGGCACCTGGATCACTGTCGGTTAAGCGTCAGACTTCAGCTCAGGTCATGATCTCACGGTTCGTGGGTTCGAGCCCCACATCGGGCTCTGTGCTGACAGCTGAGAGCCTGCAGCCTGCCTCAGATTCTGTGTCTCCCTCTCTCTCTGACCCTCTCCCACTCATGCTGTCTCTATGTCTCTTAAATAAATAAACTGTAAAAAAAATACATGTGTATATATTAAAATACTTTGATGGATAAATCGAGACCATTAAAATTTTTAATTAAATATTATAAATGTCTATAGTAGATCATGCATATATGTACATTCGTATGTATGTATAAAACTTCCATTCCCTGACCATAGTGAATGACTCAGTTGTATTCATAGTTATTACATTATTTCGTGCAATAATTAGAAGTTTTGATACGTGACTTAATCATTCACGCGTGGCCCAGTGTAACTTGCAGAGGAATAGCTTGTGGGACTTCTGTTTGTCTCTGCACGAGGTGTCTGCTGTGCTTTGTCCCGTTGCGCCTCTTCCCGTATGGTCCCTGCCTCACAAACCCTCCATAAGGTCCTGTCCCTGGAAGCTGCCACCTGACTCCACCTTTGGTACCCTCCTTCTGTCTCTCTCCATTCACGTCTTCTCCAGAACGTGTGACACTCCCCTTAATTCACTTACGTTTTACCAGAAGCCACTTAAAAAACCACGTGCACTGATGCAGGTAGAAAAGCAAAGGATTTTTAAAAAGAACCGTAAGAGATTTGGGTAGGAAGCCTCATTTCCTGTCCACAGCTTGGCTCTCTACATGCAGTCGTTCCCATGTGCACAGTGGCTTTCTGCTTTGTGCCTCAGTGTTGCTAATAGTTCCAGGACCCTTAGAAAATAGACGTCAGGGTATATGTGCTCCTATACCCCAATGTTCACAGCGGCACTCTCCACAACAGCCAAAACATGGAAAGAGCCTAAGTGTCCATCAACGGACGAATGGATCAAGAAGATGTGGTTCATCTACACGATGGAATACTCCATGGCAATGAGAAAGGATGAAATCTGGCCTGTGTAGCAACATGGATGGACCTTGAGGGTGTTATGCTGAGCGAAATAAGTCAGGCAGAGAAGGACAAATATCATATGTGTGCACATATAGGAGGATTAGGAGGAACTTAACAGAGGACCAAGGGGGAGAAGAAGGGCGGAAATGGTGGGGGAAAGGGAGAGAGGCAAACCATGATAGACTCTTGAATGCTGAGAACAAACTGAGGACTGATGGATGTGGGGGGAGGAGAAGGGGGGTGATGGGCATGGAGGAGGGCACTTGTGGGGATGAGCACTGGGTGTTACATGGAACCAACTTGACAATAAACTATTTGTAAAAATAATAAATAAATAAATAAATAAATAAATAAATAAATAAATAAAATGAGATTTAAAAAAAAGAAAATAGATGTCAGGCCCGCCTGGTGCCTTCCCGCTGTGCGTGCGAGGACCCTCCCTCCCTCCCCGTGCACGTCCACAGGAGCGCCACCACTCGCCTACTTCCTGATCTCGTCTCCTCATGTCCCGTCCTGCGAACCCTGCTCCCCGCCGAACCTCCACGTGACTCGGACACATCCCCTCACTCACCAGGAAGAGTGACAGTGACCTCTGTGCTCTGTGCTTTCAGCTTGGGGACGGCTGAGGAAGTCGGCTTTCAGAGACCAGGGTTCCGTGTGGCCTAAGCCCTAGCTGGAGCTCTTTACCACGTTCTTCTCACGTGTAATGGGTTCCTTCTGTTTTCTCACACGCTGCTTTCCTAGATGCTGGTGCCCTTGAATACTCATCAGGATGCAGATACCTGTCATATACGCTCCGCCGTATCTCCAGCAACGCTGAGCCCATATGTGTCTTTATCTCGACTTTTGAGGGCACTTTACAAGTTAACCCGGGACTTGATATTTGTCAGTATCAACTCAGCTTAGCAATGGCAATATATAGTCTAGCTGACCATTCACAGTATTTAATGGGCTGCTTGTTTCTTGAATTCCAGGAGTGTAAGTTATTTAAAATTACAGGCAGGTGTGCAAGAACTCTTATAGATTTACATAGAGACCACTTATGGTAACTTCCTTAAAAAAAGCACACTTCTGTATAGGAGTTCACGGACTCATGATTTTCCCATGAGTATATAGATACCCCATATATATATATATCCCCTTAATAGCCAGAAACTTGCAGAGTTTAACAGGAAGAGTGTTCACTCAGTAGTTTAAGCCCAAAGTGCTGCAATATCAAGCAGGCACCAAGCTGGTGCTTTTCTAGAACCATGTCCTTTTCCATTCCAGGAAGGTAGGTTTATCGAGACCAAGATGCATTATTGGAAATTAGGAGGTTAGGAAGTAAGTACAACTCAACTAAAGGGTCAGCAGAGTCAGCACAGTGTCTCTCTCTCTCTCTCTCCCTCTCTCTCTCCTCCTCCTTTGCTTGTGCGTGTGCTCTGTCAAAATAAACTTTAAAAATTTTTAAATTTTTTTGTTTAAAAAAAAAGAGAAAAAAAAGCCAGTATAGTTACCAGGTACCTGCAGATACCAGGGGACTTAGTTTGTCTGAACTTTATTTTTCTAGACTTATTACAGAATAAAAGTAATAAGGAGATCTATTAGAGAATTTAAAAGAATTTGATTTTTCATAAAGCTAAAATCCATGAGAAAGAGCACTTGTTTAGAACAAAAGGCAACAGAGGGAGAGAACCTATAAAAGCTAATTTTATATGTTTCAGTGTAGAAGTTTTATAACAAGTGTCTATTCCCTTCTTTATTTCCATTCTTTAAAAACAATTCTGTCTTTCAATGACTTCAGTAACTAGGAGATACTAAAAATTAGACTCTGGGGGGAGGCGTGGGGGAAAGCAAGAATACTAACCTTTGAAATATCAGGTACCTGTTGTTCTGGTGTTAGTGATTTGCTGACTTTCTCTTTATTAGGACCCCAGAAAGAGATTGTTCAGTCTGGGGATAATAAATTACAAAAAACGCACAAACACACAAAGAAACAAAAAAAAAGAGGCTCTCAGGCTCTTTCTTTTATCCTGATCATTGGAGGGCTCGGATACTGTGCTCTGCCCAAAGCCTGATCAAGTGGGGGAGCTTTTATCCATGTACTTGTCAAATTGCTTTCCCTACAAGCCACTTAGAGAACACTTAACAGAAGGAGGTAACCTGTGGTATACGGCCAAATGAACTTGGAGGTAGCCTGTGCTATACGGCCAAATGAACATGGACAGAGTCTCGTTTGCTCTTGAACCAGACAAGCAGTTGACGGTTAGGGGGGAAAATGTGAAGCCAAAAGCAAACATTTGCTAATAGATCCTGGAACACGTTTCAGGGAGATATTTTGTAATTAGATGTCTTTGGTCTGTTGGAATAGAAAGCTAATGCCCCTGAAAGCGTGATCTCCAAATGGATCGCTGAGCCTTATACCAAAAAACATTTGTTCAATTCTAACGTTTAAGGAGAAAACATAAATTTCCCGAGACATGCTAAGACTCGCCTTCAACAAATTAGTGTCAAAAGCACAAACCGGTCACAGTTCATAAACTTGTGAAAACAATATTGCTGACACATACGTACGTAGTTAATTAAAACGTTATAGATTCCTCCTGATGCTTCCAAGGGGCTATCGGAAACACTAAGATGTGATTTTCACTTCGTCTTGGGCCAGATCCAAGGTCACCCCCTTCCAGAGCCTCTTCCCAAGACCCTGAGAGCCGTGCAGACCACATAGAAACCACGGTGTAGTATTTAATGTAAGATTGTCATGTCAACTGCCATCATCTTTGCCTGAGTGTGCATTGTGTAGGCAAGTTCATAGCCAGGATATACACTCCGGGAGCAAAACTTGCAGCAGACTCCGTGTGGGCAAATAGCCCGTTTCAGAAATAAAGTCTGTCATGACTTCAACAAAAACTCCCAGTGTTTTAAAAATTGTAATTACCCAGAGACGTTTCTACATGTTAAGGAACGTGGTGACTGTAATTAACAGGACTCCAGGTAGCCGAAATTTGCTGAGAGTAGATCTTAGGTACTTTCAGCACACACACAAATAACTATGGGAGATCAGGGATGTGTTATTTTCCCTGCCTGTGGTTATTATTTTGCAGTGTGTATGTCTATCAAATCATCATGTTGTACCCCTTAAATGCACGCAATTTTCTTTGTCAATTGTACCTGAATAAAGCTGGGAGGAGAAATAAGAAAAGAGAAAGAAGCCTATATTAAAAAAGTAATTAATCCCATACAATGACTGTTAACATATCACAGGAAATTGGAAATTTATGGTTTTTTTTTTGTTTTGTTTTGTTTTTTTTACCAAAAAGATGTATATATGAGTAGGAGGCTTAAATCAAGGACATAAATGACCGTATAAAACCCCGGGACAGGAAATCAAATTTAAGCCCTGGGAGAAAACTTTTAATTCTGTCAAAACATAGGCAGGACTTGAAAACATTTTTGGGGTGGAGACCACTGAATTATGATGAACGGATACAAGAAAGAACCCTCCAGAGGTTTCTGGAAGACACATTATTCCAACTGTTTGCACTGGGAATTTACCTTTCATTGAGTGAAGCCGGGCTTTATCCAGTTGGTATTAAATTACATGATGAGATAATAGTGGTTGTAAGTTTACCAGTGAGACAAGCTTTTATAATAGTTTTAAGGATTTTAAGTGAAAAGGTTGCCGTTTGGGTAACCAGACCCACTCCAGACACCATACGGTCAAACATGGCAGGATTTTGGACCCTTGGACAAATTTTGTCTTTCCAAATTATTTGCAAGGATCTTCCTCAAGTTGACAACATATCTATCCAATTTTGGAGAACAGGTACCTGGGTTCCGTTTATCTCAGTGCTGATTGCTGATTGATTGATGAAGTCTTAAGTGATAACAAGGGATTAAGAAGCAGCCAAGAGGAATTTGTCAAAACACGAATGACAGCACTGCTGTTTTAATCAGAAACGAGCCTGCCACCAAAGTGCAACAGGGTATACAGTTAACACATGACTCTGGCTCCATGCACACAACAGCCTCTAAGTGGATCACCAAAGCTTCATTGTGGGTTATTGGATTCTGCGGTTTTAGCTACATTTCTCCCATGGCCCTTTGTGATCTAGCTTTAGGCTCTTGATTTCATCTTTTATCTAAGACCTGAGACACAAGAGCAATGCAAGATACTCACATGTCTACCGACTTTGCCAGCAAAGTGTATTCAGGGAAGAACAGAGCACACAGATACCAAAATGAAATTCTGGATTGCTTGTTATTTCTTAAAGTCCTTTGGATTTGATGTGGTTCGTGCACTAATTAAATCATGCATAATGCTAAACTTTAAAATG
Organism: Proteles cristata cristata; assembly: GCA_017311185.1. Lineage (NCBI taxonomy): Eukaryota > Metazoa > Chordata > Mammalia > Carnivora > Hyaenidae > Proteles > Proteles cristata. Next base: position 171,116 of record JAESUZ010004310.1, read on the forward strand.
TGGTTATGGATTTCCATTTTAAGAAGACCACGCCAAGTCAAAGGATGCTATTCAGACAATAGGCGTGGTTAAGAAATGGGAATTCAGGACAGGAATCCCAGAACCGTTAATAAGATGGCAACAGCAATGATCACTACCGATAGTGATGTGGAAGAAAACTATTCTGTTCCAGTTAATACTTTAAATGTTCTTGTTTAAAAAAAAAAAAAATAACATAAGTGCTTTGAGATATTCAGTCTCATTCCGAAGAACTTGGTTAAGTGAAGAACCACACAGCATCATTATTTGCCCCGAGGAACGTGTAGGAAGCAAACCAGAAAAATTACATGTAGGGTATTATAAGAGAAACGAGGAATGCATCGCTAATTCATCGCACGATTGTGTTGCCTACAGGCAACAAGTAAATAAGCAAGGATTTGCGTCCACTAGGGAAGGGTGCAAAGTGTGTTTCCGGGCGCAGCTGCGGGTGTGCGGTACAGAGTGAGGTCGAGAAGGTAGATTAGTGTCACAGGTCCTGATGTGCTGAATCCCTGAGCGTGCCTGTGAGTCTGGGCATCTGTCCGTATTGACTTGATACCGTGTGACAAAGGCTTGGCGCGTTATTTGGGAGGAAATTGATCCAGAGGAGGTCACCAAGATCCGGGTTTCCAGCTTTGGCCCCTCCACCTGTTGCAGCAACGAGGGTGAGACACAAGCTCTCTGAACCTCAGGGACCACTTGGCTAACATGGGTGATAATACCACATGCCCCAGGGGACCCTGAGGACGCCGGAGATGTGCCGTGTGGAGCATAGGGCTGCACAGGTCTTTTCTTTCTAGGAGGCTTTATTGTGATTCCGTGTCTTCCTGCCTTCCTCCCGGAATACCCCCAGTCATTGTCCCTTGACTGGGTTGTCCCTGAGCCGCTAGCCTCCCAAAGTGATAGCTTATGATAATACGTCACCCTTTCCGCCTTCTCTCTACTGACTCACAGGAAATAGCACAGTAGTCTGAATGCAGTATAAGACATGATAAATTTATGCTGTGCCGTAAACCATATCCCACAGATCATGCTATCAGTAACAACATCTATCATCTATTCAGCTGTGTAATACATGAATGCAGAATATACTTAAATATTTATTTGTAAGTGCATAACGTAGATCAGTCTGCATGAGTGCGTTTATTTAATTTTTAATTTTTTAAATGTTTATTTATTTTGAGAGAGAAAGATAGAGAGGGGGAGAGAGACAGAGCCAGGGAGGGGCAAGAGATGGGGAGAGACAGAATCCCAAGCAGGCTCTGTGCTGTCAGCACGTGGGGCTTGAACTCACAAACTGTGGCATTGTGACCTGAGCCAAAACCAACAGTCAGATGCTTAACCGACTGAGCCACTCAAGTGCCCTGGTGTATTTGTTTATTGAAATAAATTTAATCATTTGCTCATAATTATACATGATTAACTAAACATTATGTGTACCTAAATACAATTATATATTGTGACATTAAATATTGATAGCATATATACAACTGTGTTTGCATTTATAATGTCATTTATAGCTGCATTATAATACATATGTAAATGAACATAAATTTTTATGAATAACTGCATAGACCAGAAATTACATTTATATTACATGGTATATTTTAACAACCATGATGATGTATTACCTGGGCTCCTTCTAAATTTTGTATTTATGTTTACATATGGATTTATATATATAAAATAGAGAAGCTAGGTAATACATCAAACATGTATTTTGATACACAGAATATAAAGTTCTACCAAACCTGTGTTTAGGTAAGCTGAATATACGAGACAAAATTCTATCAAACACGTAATCTATCAATTGGTAAACATAACTATAACTGTTATTTACAAACTCATCACATAAGTGCGTATGTATTTATATAAAATAGATGCAAGTGAAAATAGCAACGGTTGTACAATTTGCACAGAGTACACACAGATACCTGTGTCTACATGTGTTCCGACAGAAATCAACTCTGTCCGATACAAGCAAGCAGATGGGCGCGACCATAGTCCGTCCATCCAGATGCCGAATGTCCCGAGTTAGACCCACAGGACCGCGCGCGGTACTCGCCACCTCATGGAATGTGGTCTCTGGCGGGAGAATTATAACGGGCTGTGGGAGCACAGGCATCCTAGTCACACAGTGTGTGTGACTTCTCAGCATATGGGATCAGGCCGCAGGGACTCACAGCAACACTTAGGACTAATCACAGAGGGCAGCTGGGAAGAATCGGACTCAGGGGGTCTGGAGAAGAGGGAGTACAAGTGTCCATAATTATGAGGACGCACAGAAGGAAGTCAGGTTCAGGATGCAGCAACAGACACACACGTCTTGGTTTTTTGTCCTCCATATTATTTTCAAATCTGACTCCTCCAAGACATCCTCACATCAGTCATCACTGCGCTGGAAGAGTCCACCCTTCATACCTCCCCTCCAGCGCCTGGTTCAGAGATTTTATGTTTCCATACGCCATGGAGAAGAATTTCAGGGTCTTGAAATGTGGGGACACTATCCACTATGTGAGTCCTTGAGTTTGTTTTCGAATTCAAGATGTTTTGCCTTTCACGTAATTAATGTACCACATATAATAAACAAGCTTCTTTGAAGAATGCAGTAGCATCATCGGATGACACAAAGGGAAAGTCTTTTGTGGAATCCTTACTCATTACAGTATCAATGATGAGGTTTTTATACCATGGTAACTGTTTCTCAAAAATGAAATAGGAAGTCACAGAAAGTCTGAATCCTTTGTGGTAGGAGAGAAGACCTCCTTCATATATCACGCATTAGGCAATATGGCTTTAACGTGGTCCACGTAGGGGGCACCTGGAGGCTCAGTCTGGTAAGCGACCAACTTGGGTTCAACTCATGATCTCACGGCTCAGGAGTTCGAGCCCCGCGTCCGGCTCTGTGCTGACCGCTCGAAGCCTGGAGCTGCTTCGGATTCTGTGTCTCCCTCTCTCTCTGCCCCTTCCGTGCTCAGGCTCTGTGACTTTCTCTGTCAAAAATAAATAAATATTAAAACAATTTTTTTAAAGAAAAAAATTTTTTAAAATATGGACCATGTGTGTCTGCTGTGTGTGATTTTCATTTTAAACATAGTTTCCATGAAGCACAGAATCGTCCATGTAGTTTTCCATCCAGAACCAAGAAAACTGTTCACACACCCACCAAAAGTACTTGCATTGTGCTTTTTTTTTTTTTAAATTTTTGGTGTTTTTTATTTATTTTTGAGAGAGACAGAGAGACAGCATGAGCAGGGAAGGGGCAGAGAGAGAGACAGAGACAGAGTGTGAGCAGGGGAGGGGCAGAGAGAGAGAAGACACAGAATCCGAAGCAGCTCCAGGCTCTGAGCTGCCAGCACAGAGCCCAATGTGGGGGTTGAACCCATGAACCACGAGATCATGACCCGAGCCGGAGTAGGATGGTTACCCGACTGAGCCACCCAGGCGCCCTTAAATTTTTTATCTTTTTTTGGTCAGTTATTTTTAAATGTCCGTGTAGTTGCATGTAGATCTTGAGGATCATTTTCTACGGAATGACTTGTAATATTGACTTTGCTTAGTTTTAAAGTTCCATCACTAGACTCTTCAAAGTCCTACTCACATATCTTTCATAATCTTATTATTTGAATAACTTCCTGTTGTTCTCTGTCTCTACAGTATAATAAATTAGTATATTTAAATATGTGCTACACTCACACAGTCAAAGACAGTGCTATGAAATAGTAAGAGATTGCTGACATGCTCTGTTGTAATACTTTTTAGTTATGGAGAAAATGACCACCAAACCGTGAGAGGCAGACATTGACATTTAAGGCAGGCAGGAAGATGTGGCTCATTTTAACTTCTCACATACAGAGTACATCATGGGAAGTCCGCCATTAATTGTGATGTGGGCCTGTGAATTATTTACGTATCTGCTTCTTTTTTCTGTGAAATAAAGGTAACAAGCACTCTATGACAAAGTTAATCCATGGCACACTGTAAACTACAGTCACTGCATTCAGTTAAATTAAAAGTAGTTTTAGCTTTGGTGGCGCCTGGGTGGCTCATTTGGTTGGGCGTTCTGACTTCAGCTCAGGTCATGACCTCACGGTTCATGGGTTCGAGCTCCGCATCAGGCTCTGTGCTGACAGCTCAGAGCCTGAAGCCTGCCTTCGGATTCTGTATCTCCCTCTCTCTCTGACCCTCCCCTGCTCATACTGTCTGTGTTTCTCAAAAATAAATAAAAAACATAAAAAAATTAAAAGTAGTTTCAGCTTTGAAGCAGTGATTGGCTGCGGTTAATTGAAGTTATAACATAGCATAACCCCATTAGAAAAGATGATTTATGGGCAATGGAATTTGCTAACATTATTAATCAACAATAATCACTTGTAGGTATCAGTGTTCATGCTGTGGGGCATATAATCCACTTCTTCTGCTATGCATTTGACTGTGTCGCCGATTATAAACATCTTTATCGAAGTTGGTTTATGGGGAAGACAAGGGAGGCTTGTCTGGTCATAGAATTAGCACATGCTGTCAGTATGGCTTTGATTCTTTAAGTCCACGTTCAGCTTCAAACTGCAGTCTAGTGAGAAATAGTAACATGGTGTTTCCAGAGCAGGTGCTTGCATTTCTTCAGGACTCAGACACAGAAACACACGGTCTGATATCATCCTTGAATACTGCAACTCTCTGGGAATATTTGCCTCCCTCCCGTGGCCAATCATGTATAGACCTTGAACTTAGGTGTGTCTCTGATCTTTTTGTTTCTTGTTAACCATCATCCTGCTCATTACCCCAAAAGGCGAAATATTTAGACCAAACCCCCATTTGCTGAAGCAAAATTTTCAGTGCTGTCCCTGGGAAGGTTTGTCGTGCATACAGATGTATTCCATATATTCAATATATATGGATACAGATATCCAAAATATATGTGGATATTCAACATCTATGAATTTATTGCATATATGCAATCTTTTGTTTCTGTTCATTTGGAGCAGAAGCAAGAGTTTTTATTATGCTCCTAGTGAGAAATGCTGAAACCAATGAGGAAGAAATATTTAAGTCAGAGTTACCAAGAAACCAACAAAAGATCACAATCTAAAGCACCCTTACAATGTCAGTACCATTGCAAGAACGTTCGTAAAAATTCACCGCGGATTTAATCCCTAACAGCCGCCATCCTGCTCCAGTGAGGGGTAAACCACCCATTAATGAGTTTAATGCTCTTGCGACAAAATACACCACTTTTCAGCTTCCCTCTTTGCAGAGGGAAGATGTTCCTCCTTACGTGTGACGTTGACTTGTTAGGTGATCTGAACACACACATTGCTGTACGTCTGACATACCGCTTTAATTTTGTATCTCCCTGTGCTGGGTGGATAGAAACGGTGGTAGTTCTGGAATGTTCAGAGTTTCTCAGGTCCCTTTTCTCCTTCTACACAAAACACAGCCTAAAAAAGTAGAACCTTCACAGCCTGATAAATTTTAATAAGATGTTCATTAATACATGATTTAAACAGATTCTAAAAACTGTCTCTGTTACTGATTCCTTGGTTCTATTTAAATTGCAGTCGGTTTTGCACTTGTAGTCACGTATCAATTGCTGATACAAGACTATCAGATCTTTAAAGCAATACGAGTATTACACGCCTGTCCTAATACCAGTATCCTGAGTTGGACTCATGTCTCAATACGGGGTAGTGTTTCCGTAAGTTGACCTCTGAATAGTTCATCGGCTCTTACACCTCAAAGTCATGAAGCAAATCAGAGGAACTCGGTATATAGCGTAGAACAACAAAGCAAATAAGAACACACTCCTGCCTGTGAATTCGGTGGGAGGGATGTACAATATAGGGAAGGACAATCATGGCTCTGTGATTCTACCATCCCTTTACTACGTGAAGATAGGATCTGATAAGACGTCATTGTAACTCCGTTCTTTTATTTGAGTCTCAACATGATCTGTAAAAATACAGAAAGCTAACATTTCTGAGGCTGCATACACTTTCAGCTGCCTCAGAAATACACTTGGGCTTCGAATTATTTTTTCTTTGGTTTTTAATTTATTTTCAGAGAGAGAGGAGAGAGAGCATGAGCATGGGAGGGGCAGAGAGAGAATCCAAAGCAAGCTTTGAGCCATCAACACAGAGCCTGACACAGGCCTCAAACTCATGAACCGTGACATCATGACCTGAGCAGAAATCAAGAGTCAGATGCTCAACCAACTGAGCTACCCAGGCGCCCCAGTGTTTTGTACATTTTTAGTTAAAAAGAACAGAATCGCATTGTCGCTGTAGCTAACACAGTGTACTACTCCGTGCTTGGCATCTTTCTGTTCTCATCTCAGTCCAGACAATGCAATTATCCCCGAATAAAAATAAGCTCTAGGTACTTAAACTAAGTTCTTAACAATATAGCAGCAGATAATGGGTCCTGAGCCAGTTTTGTTTCTGACAGTGGTAACAGTGGTAACACAGGGGAGACTTAAACAAATCTCCGGGTTCCCCTCACGTAGCTTTACGGCAGGCTGTCCCCACAGCCGCCCTCTCCGTTTCTCATAAACTCGCGCTCTCCACCTGCCTCCCAGCACCAAATAAGATAAACATTTTTCTGACTTACTCAACTACACACCCGTCTCTCTCATATTCACACAGTGACAGCCCTGAACCAGTCAGTACTGGGACTTTGTCTTCTCACTCTTCCCCCATTCCTTGTTACACCGAAATCCTTTCCGCAAACAGTAAGCAAAAAGCGCTTCTATTTTTTCACATCCCCAAACCTGCACAGAGACTGTGTGAGTCCCTGAAGGGTCTTGATCCCTTGACATACTCGGGGGACATGTAAACACTCAGTTGAATTTCTGAGATGTTAACATGCAGAAGCTGAGATCATTGTGGTTTGAAAGAGCACCCGCTGTGGAGACCCGCTTCTAGAAGACATACGCCATCTGAAGGACAGTATCTCTGGGTCTCGCTGTGAGTCAGAGCAATTCCTGGCTCTGTGAGGCACCTCGTGTAAGTGGAGCCCTGCAGAATCCGTCCTGGTGTTAGTGAGCATCACGCCTTTAAGGTTCGTCCATGTCACCACATATAGAATCGTGTCCTTTCTTAAGGCTAATAGTCCATCTTGTACACGCGCACCTTTTCTTTGCCTTCCTGCATGGACACCCGCGTTGTGAGCACATCTTGGCTATTGTGAGTAATGCTGCCGTAGAAGCGGAATTCCTGAAGAGTCCCGTAAAGATGGTGTGTAGAGAGGTGGTGGCTGCCAGGGTCTGGGGGGGCGGACGGGAATGGTGCCTGCAGACTAGCAGGTGTGCACTATCACTCGTGCACGGTGGTGGGAGTTCTAGAAGGCTGCTCTCCAGCTCAGCACCTCTAGTGCCCCACACCATGCACTGCAGCATTTCCCAGGAGGGCCGGGCTCACGGTAAGGGCTCTTCTTACCAGCGATTCTTGGACTCGGTTTGAGTATATGATTCATCACTGTTACTATTATTATTACCAACAGATTTGGGTGCTTGGCAATTCCCAGTTAGAAAGGTCTTTGGAAAATGAACCCACCCGATTGTATGGCTCTTCTTTCCTTATACTGCTGTGAAAAGTCCAAATGAAGCAGAAAAAATAAGGGAAAGGAGATAGAGATGGTTGTTAAAGAAACAAAAATGTGGGTGGCTCAGTCAGTTAAGCGTCCAACCTTGATCTCAGCTCAGGTCATGATCTCACTGTCCAGGAGTTCAAGCCCTGCACTGGGCTCTGGGCTGAGGCTCAGATCCTGCTTAGGATTCTCTCTCTCTTTGCCCCTCCCCTATGTGTGCAGATGCTCTCTCTTCCTCAAAAATTCAGAAATATACAAAAATAATTTTTTTAAAAAAGTGTGATGGGCACAACAGAAGAATATAATATAGGAACAGGAAAAACCATAACAAACAGAAGTGAGGTTGTAATATGGGTAATGCAAGAAAACAGAACTGATCTTGATGGAATTCAAAAACCGTGCAGCAAAATATCAGACAAGCATCTAATTTATTTGTATTTTATACATTTTCTACTTCTGTGTACTTACCGCATTTTAAACTTTCTTATGTGTGCTAAGCGTTACTGCCTCCAATTGCATGCATTAATTTTCGATCAAGTATTTAGACATCAGCTATTTCAAGGTTGAAATATATAGAAAATAATTTCATCTTCTTTATACCAGTGAAGGAAAAGTTGAATTAATAGCTTCACTGTATTTACTAATGTGCCCACTACATAAAACATGTTTGATATTCTTATGATTATCATAAGCTTTATAAATAATGAAGTGATTCCTTCCATATTTTACAAAAAAAAAAAAAAAACAACCCAGCTTCCAGTCTAATACGACTTTACATGAATAAAGGGAAAACATAACTCATTATTTAAGATTATGGAAAAATTTAGTGTGGCTTTAAGTTCTTTGTTTTATGTCAATGGGTCGAATGAAATAAATATGCTGAGGTCTATACTTAGTGACTCAGAGTAAATAAGATCACGGGAATATAACAATCTTGTCCTTTGCCCTTCTGAAAGTGAAGAAGAAAACACTAGTAGTCTGAAGATTATGGGATGTTTGCCAGAAGAATTCCTACTCCTAAGTCATAGTAGAAATTAGACTTGAACTCCACCATGCAGATGCCTGGTGGAAGCCCTTCAACAGTCTGGGCCACGCATCCACGGCAGGGGATAATGAAATAGCGGTCAGGCTCTCACATGGCTACCTCTGCTCTCCTTTCTACCGAGCGCGCTTCACTGCCCCTGGGAAAGCAAGCAAACCCCAGTCAGTTGTCAGATACGACTGCAAAAATGTCATCTATAGTTCATGCCAGTCAGCAAGTCATGCTCTGTATCATCTTCTCTACCTTTTATAATCGCTCTGACGTTGGCGTCCTGATCACTCAGATTTCAGGAAAATGTCATTCCCAGCAGAAGTGACTTGCCCCAAGTCACTCCTCTCCCAGATTTGAAACTCGTTCTAGACAGAAAGTGACACTAAAAATAACTGACCACATGGAAACCACTGGGGCAGTGAGAGGCAAGAATTGTGTGAAAAGAGAAGAAATCGTCCCTTTCTAATGCAAAAATCGTCTGTTCCTTCAGTTTTTTCAAGCAAACTCCTATGCTAGGATTTTGTGAGGGTTTTCTATTGCTGTCTCTTTTCTCTCTCTATCTCTTGTCTCTATCTTTTCTATCCCTTGTCTCTCTTTCTCCCTTTTTCTCTGTCTCTGTTCATTGCTAGCTTTGAAGAAGCAACATTTGTAAGTTCCAGAGTGACAGGTTTCTACCAGGGGCATTCACTTTCCAAGAAATAGTTGTACAATCTATCACTGTGGGTCCTGGGTCTAGGAATTAATCAACTACATGTAGGTACTTGCTTGACCATGAGCTGGGCACAGACCACCTGCTATAGGCTGAACTCTGTATCCCCCAAAAGCCATATGTTGATTCTCTAATGCCCAAAGGGGCATATGTGGAGATAGAGCATCTAAAGCAACAATGAAGGTCAAATAGGATCAGCGGGTGGGACCCTAATGCAACATGGCTGCTGTATTTACAAGAAACAGAAGGAGGCACCCAGGATTTATGGGCACAGAATAAGAGTCATGTAAAGACACAGTGACAGAGTGACTGTCTGAAAGCCAGAGACACATTTCCCCACAAGCTAACCTTGCCAATACCTTTCTCTTGAACTTCCAGCCTCTAGAGCTGTGAGAAAATAAACATCTGTTATCTGAGCCACGCAGTTGGTGTGCTTTATTCCAGCAGCTTTCATATATCCGTTTTTGTGGGAACACACATCAGATTCATTTAGCTCACGGAGATCTCAATGCTGGAGTCCTCTGTACACCAATAAAGAGTGTAGAGAGTACCATTTAGACAACTAGAATCCAAAAATAGAATTTGCTTTCTGGTTTTTGTCTTGTATTTCTTTTCTTCCTGTTGTTTCTTTTTGAGAGAGAGAGAGCAAGTTGGGGAGAGGGAAAGAGAGACAGAGAATCTTAAGCAGGCTCCATTCTTGGCACATAGCCCATGCAGGACCCGATCCCATGACCCCAGGATCATGACCTTTCCTGAAATCAAGAGTCAGACACTCAATTGACAAAGCCACCCAGGCACCCCTGTTTTGTATTTCTTTGAAAAGGGAACACCTTATGCAATGTTGGGTTGAGAAACACTACCAGTACCAGAACAGGGTAAGTGGTAGAAATCAAAACCATGTTCCACAGAGCCAGTGTGGACACAGTGGTCTGTCCAGCACAGGAGTGGTGAAGGTCACAGTCAGGGTGAGTGTGGGGAGGCAAGCTCAGAGCCGGGTGGTGTTAAGAGACTGCTGGATGAGAATGGAGGCACCAGTAGTCCATCGTCTTTGCTCTTCCAAAGCCTAAACCACGGCTTTCCAGTGAGCAGCCTTCATATTCCCAGCTCGCCATGGGAGAGGGGCTCGTCAGCCCTCTGAGAAAAGCCAGAAACAAAACTCGGAGGCGCCCACAAGTAGTCCGCGTTCTCATTCCTATCATAGCATGTATACTCAACCGTGACTTTATTCTCTGTGAAGACAGATTTTATTTTTTACTTTATTTTCTAATACTTGCTTCTATCAAGAATTCATCCATAGTGCAGCCTCCCAGAACAGGTAGTTAGACACTAGAGCATGAGGGTCCTCACCTGGGGACAGAGTTGGTACTTAAACTCTAGACTAGGTTCCTCAACTAAGGGCAAGGGTGCACATCTCCAAGGCGCCATTTGGCAATGGCCGAAGACATTCTTGTTGCCACGAGCATCTGCTGGTCAAGGCCAGCCCTGCTGGTCAACATTCCGCAGTGCCCAGAAGCCCCGGCAATGATCTAGCTCCAAATGTCGATATTGCCATAGCTAGGAACATTCACCGTGTACAAGTTTGTAGGTTTTCTGGTTGTTTCCAAAGCACCTGCTACATGGTACATTTATGGCATCCTGGTGAGTTGGGATTTGAGAGACATGTACCTGACCTTGGAGCCGGACTATTAATAACTAATAATAATGAGCATGAAGCTGGCTCCAGGACATCCTGTGGTATGACCAGTGCAGAATTCTAACTCTGAGAGTATGTTGCCAGATCACCGCTAGAAGACCCATGTCACCTAGACATGTCTCAGGTGACACCCTTGCTCATTCCATGGTGTTCCAGTAAGATGGGCCCACACCATCTCAGTTCACTACCCCTCTGCTCCTTCTGAAGACAGGGATCTCAGGACACATGACCTCAGTGGACAACTAAGACATGCCTCAGGGCACCTGCTTCATGTTCCTTCCTCAACTACACCCAGAACCGAGAATGTTCCGAGCCACAACAGCTTCCAAATGCAGGCACCAACACCAAGATGCTATAGAGTTGATGCACAGTCTGCAATTGTACGCCAGGATAAGAAGAGAGTGTGAGACTTGCCCAAGCATATGCGGCTTTGGAGATATTTTTTGGTAACCCTTTTGTGAAACCCCGCCTCTCTTCCCACCTTCTGTTGGGCCCCGAACCCGCTTTTCTTTTTGTTTTTGTGAAAGATGAGTTCACAAATATATATACTCGATGCTTTCATGTAACATAGTTCCAATGTTTATGTCAAGATTATATGCTTGGCAGAGAGAAAATGATATAAACTGCATATTTGCTGTTGTATCGATCTATTAGGAAACCCAGCAGATGGCTTCTAAGAATGACAAAGGTATTTGGGGAAAGCTGGGATGCCCTTTTCTTCCCATGTAAATCAGCTCTCTGTGCAGCCTCACAAGCTCTTCTAAAGGACAGAGCATCTTTATGGTCCTTCACTCTTGCTTTGACAAGCATTAAATATGAGGGGAGAATTCCCGAGTCTACATGAAGAATAGGAGGAGGAGGCCAATAAATCCAAATGACTTCCGTTTTTGGGGTTTTTTTTTGAAAAAATTTTTTAATGTTTTTTTATTTATTTCTAGGAGAGAGAGAGAGAGACAGCGTAAGCAGGGGAGGGTCAGAGAGAGAGGGAATCACAGACTCTGAAACAGGCTCCAGTCTCTGAACTGGCAGTCAGCACAGAGCCCGACACGGGGCTCGAACCCTCGAACCGCGAGATCATGACCTAAGTGAAAGTCGGACGCTTAACCGACTAAGCCACCTGGGCGCCCCTTAATGACTTCCGTTTTTAACAAAACAAATAAAATGTGCAGTTCCCTATGGCCAACTTCTTGGACGGATCTCCCCAGAATTCCCGGTACTCTCTGTTCCCCCCCGTAAACAATTCAGCCAAGACTCTGGCGCCTCCCCCGAGGTTGAGGACGTCATGAATGAATCCAGGAGATCTGATCGTTACACAGAGGCTCTGATCTCAGGAGGAAAGGAGATTTACAATTCTCTTTCTTCCTCCAAAGCAACCTCTTTGGGGTTACTTAGGTGAGTCTGCCACCATATGCTCAGTCCCTCTATTTGAAGCTAATGAGAAATACAGTCCAATTCTGTGGATGGTTCTATTTCCTTGACACCTGTACAGGATTCTGTAATTTGTAACACACTGTACTCTTTCCCCACAGCACTCTGTAAAGGAGTGCGACTGTCCCAGTTTCTCAAAGCTAAGAGCGGGAAAATATCTGTCCTATCTCTGGATGAAGTTGGATTAATGGACACTGGAACAAAAAGATAATAATTTGCAGCCTTCCTTCTCTATGTCCACTTATTTCTGTTTTTCCTAATGTAGTATCAGGCAAAGAACACTTGATTCTCTCCTAGGTAAGAAACAAAAATGGTTGTATGATGAATAATTTCCAGATGAGGTGCGTACGGGATTCTACAGGATTGACATAAGAGATTCTCCTCCAAAGAGCCAGCAAGGCCTTTGGATCATTCCGTTCATCTACTTTCTGACCTTCCAAGAAGCCTAAGATAAAGAACAAAACAGAATATTAATGTTTTTCCCTGCTTAAATGTATCTCCTATCCCCATGCTATCCAAAATGCCAAGACTCCTGTTCCTTCTGGTTGCTTTATTCTAATTTTCTATCCATCTGCGTTTGGACTTAGACTTCTTTTTAAGATACTTTTTATATTTTTCTCTGTGTGATTGCCCATCATAAGGAAGAGGAAAGAAATGTTGGTTTGGTTTTCAATGATCCAACATTGGTCATTCTCACTTTTTTTTTTTTTTTTTTTTGAGAGAGAGAGTGTGACGGGGGAGACACAGAGAGAGAGGGAGACACAGAATCGGAAGCAGGCTCTAGTCTGCAAGCTGTCAGCACAGAGCCCAATGTGGGGCTCGAATCCGTAAGCTGTGAGATCATGACCTGAGCCGAAGTCAGCCACCCAACCGACTGAGCCACCCAGGCGCCCCAGTCACTCTCACTTCCAGTTGACTGCAATTCATCAGCTTTCTCAGCGTTTCTTCCTTTTGCCTTAATACTTTTCCTCAGGGTATACACGTGCCTGACTCCTCATCTGATTTTACATTTCTGCTCACAAGTCTTTACCATATAAAATGCTAAGTCCTGTGTCTCTTCATGGAGAATCACAAAGAACCAAAGTCTTTTTTACATGAAAATCATGTTCAAATGGGGAAACACTAACTATTAATATATAAATATAATATGTCTCATGCCAGTATGTGTGTGCAGTAACAAATTGCAGAATGAGGAGATGTCGGACAACTAGTAGATTCTCACTTTTATCAAATGTCCATGAAATGGGATTAGTAACATATACAATCTATACAAAGATTGTAAAGAAGTTAGGGCTTGGGCTTCATTAACAGCTGGTCTAGGAACACTGTAGTCACAGGAGAGAGAGAGAGAGAGAAAATATTAAAGAATATAAAACTTATCCAAAAGAGATTTGTAAGGCCATGCCAAAGATACATCATAAAGGTTAGAATGTAAAGTAACTGGGATTGTACTACCAACTGACCATATTTTTAAAAGTAGACTCCAGCTCAGATTATACCCAAAGATATCTCTGAGGTGATTTGAAGAGCTAAAGGTGAAAAACAAAATGGTGATAATTCATAGAAGATAAGAGATGGACACATTTTGCCCTTCTTTAGAGTCTTTTCTTTCCTTAAAACCACGAGGTCTAAAATAGAGTAAAAACAGATTAAAGTTTGGTATCACAGAAAATATCCCAAAGTCATACTCCAAGCCATTATGTCTTCTTAAAGAACACATTTCGTTACACTATTATCTCAAAAAATAGTTCTCCCCAAATTCATAAAATGCCATGAGTGGCTTATCGTAAGTAGGTACAAAACAGTAGCTCATTGGTTTGCAACTGACACTTGGAAATACTCAGATGCCTTATGGAGGTAGATAGCCATCTTTCTTGTTTCCAAACGTGACCCCAGCCTGAAAATTTGTTAAAAATAGTGCCGATACTTCCGTAGTGTTTGGCTTATATCTTCCCTCTGTCCACGACACCTGCTATCAAGTACCACCACCACCCCCAAATTGCTGCAACCGTCCACTGTTTCCATCCATAAAAATTATAGGGATAATTATGCTAATTACAATTTATGCCTATAATTTTTCTAGGTATCTACATATCAAAAGGATATCTGTTGGCCTTGAAATGGAGGCAGCTTTTTGCATAAGCCCACCTGTGCAAAGTGCATATTATATCAGTTTGTTTCAACTTCCAGGAACACTGAACAGAAAAGGTAATTTGACCAGCAGAAATGGCATGGCCTCAAAGGATCATGGCTTTCTAGGAGAGAAACTGGGTGAGGACGCAAGCAGTTTGTTCTCCGTGTTGATAATTCTGACGTCAGGGAGAAGAAGATCTCGCAGTTCTCTTGATATATTATCATGTATAAGCATGAAAATAAAATGGCAGAAAATGTTAGATTGACAATCATGAGGTAAAGGTGAAAAAGAATGGTTTAGAGCTTGGGAGTCACCCTTGGAGAATATAGGTGAAAGCTTCTCTGGTGGAACATTATAACGTTCATGTCCCTATTGAATGTTCTCCACCACTTGCACTTTTTCTTGATGGTGCCCATTGTGTGGGATGTCTCATGAGTATCAGCTTCAGAATGCACAGAGATAGCCGTCCATGGAGCTTTTCGTCTCTGGTTAATTTCCTGCTTTACTAGCAGAGTATGTGATCTATCATTTATAAAGACAAAATACTTACTACATTTAGAAAACCCCAAAACTCCTAATAGTATGCATATAATTCAGTCATTTCCCATAAATTTTAAGGAGAATTATGAAATGTCTAAAAATAGAAGCTATTACACCCATTTTTTAAGTCAATGGACTTAAATACATTCCACGTCTTTGTAGGTTTGTTTGTTCAAATGTTTTGTTTTTTAGATTCCACATGAAAGTGAAATATGACATGCGTCTTTCTCTCAACTGACTTATTTCAGTGAGCATAATAGCCTCTGGCTCCATCCATGTTGTTGCAAATGGCAGGATCTCAGTTGTTTTATGTGTAAAATCAAGCCATTCTAATGGATGTGTAAGTGATATCTCCTAGGGGTGATTGGCTGTCCCCTACACCATATATACTGATGAAATGTGTGTTGAAGTCTTTTGCCCACTTTCTGATTGGATATTTTTGTTTACTTATTGTTGAGTTTAGAGAATTCCTCATATATTCAAGATACAAGTTCTTCTCAGTTACGTGATAGGCAAATATTTTCTCAAGACTGTTATTTATTTTACATTCATTTAACATTTACATTTCATATACCAAAACTGTCAGTTTTTTTATGTCTTTTGTAGGAAATTTATAAATTGTGATGTTTGGTATCAGTTCTGCAAACTCTTTGAATAGCCTTAAGTCACAAAAGTTTTCTTCCACATTGCCTTATAAAAAGTTTTATAATTTTGTTTTACTACTACATTTATGATCTATATTGAGTTTACTTTTTTCTTTTTAAAAAAATTATAGTTGAAGTATCGTTGCTGACATATTAGTTTCAGGTGACTCAACAATTACATGGATGGTGAAATTGAGCTTATTTTTCAGTAAGATTTGTGGTGAGATGAAATGTTTTTGCTCTGTTCCTCCACCTGAATTTGTTGAAAAGTCTGTTCTTTACTCCTTTAATCACTTTCTCAATAATAGTTGGGTATATTTGTGTGGGTGTATTTTTGATTTCCAGTTCTTTCCATTGATGTGTATGTCTATTTACAACAATTCCATATTCTATTACTTAGCATAGCTTAAAGGAAAGACTTAATAGAGGTCGTGTGAGCCCTCCAACTTTATTCTTCCATTTCAAAATTGTCCTTCGTCTAGTTTAGTTCTCTTTCTTTCTGTATAAACTGTAAGATAAACTTGTCTAGATGACCAGAAACCGCTGTTGGCAATTCCATAGATAACTATTTGTGGCGACTCTGAAGAGTAATTTGAAGAGATGATATCGCTGCTATTTTGAGTCTTTCAGCCCATTGATCATGAGATAACTCTCCTTTTATTGGGGTCTTCATTCAGTTCTTTCATCAAGATTTCATCATTTTCAGCATTCGCTTCTTGTTCATGCTTTGTTAGGCGAGTTCTTACGTATTTTATCTTTTTGGACAAATGGGAATGGTACTGTGTTTCGTGATTGTGCTTTTACTTACAGTTGTTTATCGCCAGGATAAAGAATAGGATGGATTTTTGTGTTGATCTTGAATTCTGCAGCCTGCTGCAGTAGAACTCACTGGATTCAGGCGTCTTTGTTTTTTGGGGAATCGGTAGTATCTTTTGGCAAATCATTCATGATAGTGTGATTGTTTTATCTCTTCTTTTCCAACCTTCATTTTTTTTCTTACCTCAATGCTTTTATATTTATTTTATTCTCTCTACTTACATAGGATTTAATATGCTCTTTATTTTAATAGGTTTTCAGGGGTCAAAATTCAGGCAATCTAATTGGGAACTTTCTTTTTTTAAATGTTTTTAATCTTTATTTATTTTTGAGAGCAGAGAGAGACAGAGCATGAGCAGGGAAGGGGCAGAGAGAGGGGGAGACAGAATCCGAGGCAGGCTCCAGGCTCTGAGCTCCCATGTAGAGCTCAAACCCACAAACGGTGAGATCATGACCTGAGCTAAAGTTGGATGTCCAACCAACTGAGCCACACAGGTGCCCGTTCATAATTCATAATAAGTATTTGGTATTGCACATATCTCTTTAAGCCCTGACATACTGCAGTCCACAAGTTTTGATATATTTGTTTTTACTTAGTTTGTATTTTGTTAAAATTTCCCTCAGATTTCTTCTTTTAACCAGGATTATTGTGGATTTTTAATTACCAAGTGTTCAGAGATGTTTGTGATGTTGTCACTTTTTAACTTTCTCAGAGATATTTTGTAGGTAAGGGAACTAGAATTAAAAACTATAAAGTCCCGGGTGCCTAGCTGGTGCAGTTGATAGAAAACGCGACCCTTGTTCTGAGGGTCATGAGTTCAAGCTCTGTATTGGGCACAGAGCTTACTTTAAAAATAGAGTAAAGAATCGGGGCGCCTGGGTGGCTTAGTCGGTTAAGCGTCCGACTTTCGCTTGCGTCATGATCTCGCGGTTCGTGGGTTCGAGCCCCGCGTCGGGCTCTGTGCTGACTGCCAGCTCAGAACCTGGAGCCTGTTTCAGTCTGTGACTCCCTCTCTCTCTGACCCTCCCCTGCTCACGCTGTCTCTCTCTCTCTCCTAGAAATAAATAAAACATTAAAAAAAAAAATAGAGTAAAGAAGAGGTGCCTGGGCGGATCATTCTGTTAAGCATCCAACTTTGGCTCAGGTCATGATCTCACAGTTCATGGTTTCGAGCCCTGCCTCAGGCTCTGTGTGACAGCTCAGAGCCTGGAGCCTGCCTCGGATTCTCTGTCTCCCTCTGTCCCTCCCCTACTCATGCTCACCCTCTTTCAAACAAGATTTTTAAAAAATTAAAATTAAAAAATAAAAAAATAAAAAATACATATATACCTGTAATTTTGTTTACATGTAAAATGAATTTTGCATACTTTTAGGAAATGTTGAAGACACTTTTCCTACTTTGATGGTTTATAAAATATCTTTTCCTCATTTCATGTCATGAGATCTTCTGATTTTTATTCTTGCTGCCTGTTTCCCATGCATGCATTTTTCATTGGATAAGGCGATGGATTATCCATTAGAATCCCTAAGACGTTCCAGATAGGCCGGTGAGACCAGGGAAAGTAGAAATCCAGTGTCAGGGTGACGTACTTTGACGGAAACCAAAGATTTAATATTTTCCCTTCTTGCCGCTGGCATTTTTCTGAGCTTAAGGCTACTGAGGAAATTAAGTACCATTGAAATTTCTGATGTCGTGATTCCTGAAATAATTTTCAGGATCCGAAGTTGGCATCAGCGACTTTATAAAGGACGGGCTTTAGTTTTCAGATTTGATACCCTTGCCTCCGTTCTCTCTGCCTACTGCTAGAATCTGTTCATGCTGAGCTGTAACCCAGTGGAGCTGTAAGATAGTAACTGGACTAGTTTATCAGGAATCATAGTGGTGGCACACAATGGTAGTGACAGAAGCATCCCCATTCTGGAGAGAACCATGCCTTTGAAAGATAAAACACCACATGTTAACCACCATGTGTGAGGACACTGAAATTCTTCATGAAAGAGCCAACTCACGGTCTTATAGTTCAGCTGGCTTACAGCAAGGTATATACATGTACATATCTGAGCCGTTATGGGAGGAAATCAGATGGCACATTATTATTTCTAACAAACAACCTACTTTCAGTCCCAACCTCAGTTAAATAATATCATTCACTCTGGGGCGCCTGGGTGGCTTAGTTGCTTGAGCTTCCGACTTCAGCTCAGGTCGGGATGTCACAGTTTGTGGGTTCAAGCCCCGCGTCGGACTCTGTGCTGACAGCTCAGAGCCTGGAGCTGCTTCGGATTCTGTGTCTTCCTCTTTCTCTGCCCCTCCCGCACTCATACTCTGTCTCTCAAAATAAATAAACATTAAAAAACTAATATAATTAACTCTTGTCTGTACTTCTGCTGTCCCAGTATTGTATGTATGGCATGACCCATACAATAAATATATGTGATTTGTTAGAGGATTTATCAGTCTCCAGAGCTAGTATATATGTGTGTGTGTGTGTGTGTGTGTGTGTGTGTGTGTGTGTGTGTGTGTGTGTACAGATATACACACATACACAGATACATACACACACATATCCACATCCACATGCATATGCATATACAGAAGTTTTCTGGGAAAGCCCGGCATGGCCGTCGATCACTTACGCTACACTTCTCAGAAGTCCACCTTCCAGAATTCTTGATCAAACAAACCAAAGCATCTTAGTTGCCCTGTGTGGATACACATCTCATTCACTCATCTCTTTAATCCTTAATCACCATCTATGCCAGTCCGCACTGGGGTTGTTCGTAGTGACATTGACTAGAGCTGTTCGTCAAGACATTGATACTTGCTCCTCAAGGGATATCAAAGACAGTGGTCACATGGATGTCTATACCTTCTTTACTCACAACTAGGATATTTACTTTGCAGATGCCCTTTGTTGATTGAATTAATGCACCTTAGTTTGTGCCTAACTCTGTAAGAAAAAAAAATTTTTTTTAGTTGATTTTATTCAGTTCATTTTAACTTAATCATAATTTTTATTTTTAACCCATCATTATCAGAATCTCCTAGATCTTTGCTTGACTCTCCTTGCAGATGAAATGTCACAGTCAGTTACCAGGGCCAGTACAATCTCTCTGCCAGCCCCTGGCAGGGGCGAAGATTTCCTATCAGAAAATCTTATCCAAGTATTTTTGTAATGTGCTTGCTAATGTTGCTCATGTTAAGCCTCAGGACCTATCTAGTTGTAGAGAATGTCACACAGTGTAGTCTTAAATGTCTCGACATGTGTCAATGTAATTGTGTTGACTTCAGTTTGAAAGTTAAAATGGAACACCTCGGAATGTTGTTTATATACTTCTGTATGCACCCTTAGTCCCCAGTCTAATTTGGGTACCATTTTGGATGTTTTCACTTTATTATTGCAGCTTCTCCGTGCAGCAATCAAATGTCATGAAATAACAATTTTAATTCTGCTGATAACAGGGCAGTTGGGTAATAAGTCAATCTCACTAGGGAAAAAACTGAAGCTGCGACCATTGAAACAAGGCTGATTTCTGAGGCTCAATTTGGTGCTTGAAACACCATTCCATTTCTTTCTCCCAAAGATGTGACTGTGCACTCCCTCAGATTTCTGATTCGGGGCACTACTGTGACTTCGGTAGAGTAATACAGCTTGGCAAGTGGTATGGCATTCATGTTACCTGTGTGAGAAAAGACCTGTGTGTAATGTGTGCAATGCCCAGGAGGAGACCCATTTCACAAAGCATTTGGGTATTGAGGTGAGAGCATTGTATCTGCCATGGAGAATTCTGCACCTTCCAGAAAAAATTATAGCAGAGCTTTAAACAACACAGGCTTAGGGGCGCCTGTGTGGCTCAGTCAGTTAAGCGTCCGACTTCAGCTCAAGTCATATCTCACAGTTCATGGGTTCAAGCACTGCGTCGGGCTCTGTGCTGACAGTTCAAAGCCTGGAGCCTGTTTCAGATTCTGTGTCTCCCTCGCTCTCTGGCCCTCCCCTGCTCACACTGTCTGTCTGTATCTCTCTCTCTCTCTCTCTCTCTCTCTCTCTCAGAAATAAATAAAACATTGGGGCGCCTGGGTGGCTTAGTCGGTTAAGCATCCGACTTTCGCTTAGGTCATGATCTCGCGGTTCGTGGGTTCGAGCCCCGCGTCGGGCTCTGTGCTGACTGCCAGCTCAGAGCCTGGAGCCTGTTTCAGCCTGTGACTCCCTCTGACCCTCCCCTGCTCACGCTGTCTCTCTCTCTCTCTCTCTCTCCTAGAAATAAATAAAAATATTTAAAAAAAAAAAAAAAGAAAAGAAAAGAAATAAATAAAACATTTAATTAATTAAGTAATAAACAACACAGGCTGGAACTGTGCAGGTCCACTTATACATGGATTTTTTTTTATATAAATACAGCACGGTACTATCAGTATATTTTCTCTTATGATTCTCTTAATCACATTTTGTTTTCTCTCACTTACTTGATTGTAGCACTACCATTTATCTTACATAGGGACACACCCTCCACTTATCATAGACTGTTCTGGCAAACCAAGTTCTCCTTACGATGCTACTCATTATCCTGGACACATCAGTACCGTCAGATGAAGATAAAATAGGCTTTCTTTCCATTCAGAATCAGAATTTCAACATGCCAGAAAATGTTGATCGTGGCCTCACACCCTTCCTCCCACTCATCTCTCACATCCTATTTGATGTTATTAGATTCCTAAATGATTGAATAATTCATTAGTACACACACCTATAAAGAAAGGTACTGGGGCGCCTGGGCGGCTTAGTCGGTTAAGTGTCCAACTTTGGCTTAGGTCATGATCTCGCGGTTCATGGGTTCGGGCCCCGCGTCGGGCTCTGTGCTGACTGCCAGCTCGGAGCCTGGAGCCTGTTTCAGTCTGTGACTCCCTCACTCTCTGACCCTCCCCTGCTCACGCTGTCTCTCTCTCTCTCTCTCTCTCTCTCAGAAATAAATAAAACATTTAAAAAAAATAGAAAGAAAGGTACTTTATTTGTAATGCACAGAAATGGCTGTGGGAACACAACTTTCTATAAGGCTGGGTCTGCTACGAGCCAGGACATAATTCTGCTTGGCACTAACTGCATAATTCCTGCAAGGGTCCAAGTAAGAGGGGAAAATATGACCAAAACATGGTGGATGTTTCCAGGGACGATTGAATGGCCGCCCACATCCTGTGGCCGCTGTAACACTGTTCCCGGTCCCTGTCACAATGGCACCATAGGTAAGCTTCTCATTCTGCTCAGTCCTGCCTCTGACTCACCCGGGCTCTCACTGTTGGCCTCCAAAACACCCAGTCTTCATTGCAGCTAATTTGGGAAACCCAATTTGGGACCATCATCAACACTCAATTTCCTTGCATTTGTATCTTTCCTTAACTCCTTTTCCTCATTGAACGGTTCCCCTACTTTCTCTCAGTTCCACTTCCTTCCCGCCCATTTCAAATTTCATAACTCTGTGTCCTTGGTTGCACTTCCTCACTGACTAGTGTATGTCTGTGAACAGGCTTGCACCTTGTTTTTCTGGTGGTATATACCTTTCATTCAGGATGTCAGGATGCCTGGCTTGCCTGGGAGAATTGCATCAAAGGGGAGACTGCAGGTTTCCATGTTTCCTTGCAGAGCAGTGCACGCGTGTGTTAGGCCCTGTTTTAACAAGTGAGAAAAATCAAGTAGTTGTGGTTAAGAGGAATGCAATCACAACTGGAAATTGGCTTCTCTGTGGAATGCAGATTTTGAATCTTGCCTCCCGTAGGTGACAGAACCTGGCTATTCCAGTGTGTGATGCTTGTCAGTAACCGCATGGACCATCATGAAGTATTTACTGGGTCTACAGAATAAGTGGTGCAACTTTTACAAAAGCCATTTCATAGGGCCCATTGATGTATTTCTTCATTTCCAGTAGACAACTTTCAGTATCTCTCACTCCGTCAACCTGAACTTGGAATCCTCACGTGTAAATACATTTCTGCACCAGTGTGCTTAATAAAAAGCACTACATTTACTCACTTCGCTCCTTAAATAATATAGGTAATAATAGCATGTCTAATTTACATAGAATAAACTATGATCCATATGAAAGACTTTAGTGTGGTGTGTGGTCTTGCCCTTCTGGATCAACATTGACATCATAAATTACCAAGATGTGATTTGATTGAAAGATAACTTGGATATAAATTTTACCCAAGACTGTGATAGAAAAAGTGTTTTTCAAGAATCAGTATGATTAGCTTTATTATTCACATGTTATTATCAACATTTCCTTCAACACTAATCTTTATTTAACAAAGCATCCTTGCAATGTGTTAGACTTGATAAAGAGCCACTGAAGAGGTAGGGGAACGTTTCTACACAACTTCACCTTCAGATGTGAAGATTCACAGTCTTCCAACCACACCTTAACATGGACAGGATTTACCATCAGCATGAACAGTCTGTTAATGATCACCAAGTTCCGTATTGTGGCGTTTGTATATGACAGGTGGTGGGTCACAGCCTCTCTTACGTGCTCATGAGAGCTGTTTGTTAAAGTTCAAGAATTGTGACCCCATTGCCTACTACAGCCAGTATTAAAAACCAATTGCTTGTCAATAATAAACAAACTTAAAATGAAAATTGGCGGGGGGGGCTCCGTCAGTTAAGCATCCGACTCCTTATTTTCGTTCAGGTTATGATCTCATGGTTCATGCATTTGAGCCCTGCATTGGGCTCCATGCTGACAGTGCAGAGAATCCATGAGATTCTCTCTCTCTCTCCCTCTTTCCTGCCCCTCCCCTGTTTGCATGCTCTCTCTCGCTCTCTCTTTCTGTCTCAGCAATAAATAAACTTAAAAATTTTGAAACCAACTATATAAACTTACATCTAAATAAGTCATATTAAAATAGAAGTTAATACACACTCAAAACCTATCATTTGCTGGTATAAACAAGAGAGGTACTGTTGAGGCCTTTGGATAATGTTGGACACAGATATTGTATAATTGCATTCCAACTAGCTCCTCTCACTGTATAGTCTTACTTAAAAATAAACTTGCCAGACCAAGATTGGAACACTCACTACACTGGACGTTGTTTTCCACAAAAATAAGATACTAATACATTTAGTCACATATAGTATGGCATTGATGTGTGAAAATTATTTGCACTTAATTTAATGACAGAAGTCAACTAAAGCTCAAGTTAGGTAGAAATGGCTTTGGAGGCTTAGCTCTTATTTAACCTATTCTCTTACTTATTTGGGAGATTCCATTCAATTAGGTCATACTTCTAAAACACCTAATCTGATAAAAACACTTTTTCATATTTAAGAAATTTTTTAGGTAAAAGCAGATTTGATTGTGTTGGTCAAATAAGAGACAGAAGGATTTTGAAAGAGTTGGTGTAATTGTCAGTAGCTTTAAATGCTTCTTCAGGCCTGAGAAACAGATGATACTAATGTCCTGGGACTTGTACTTAGATATCGTCAACAGCAACGTTCTCAGCTCGGACCTTATGTCAACTTTGTGATGACAGAATGAACATGTAGAAAATTAAATGTCTTTACTAAGACTGCCTTGGTATATAGTAGGTATTGTTTTGGGATCCAGACATCTAGGTGTCTTGGATAGAGCTCAGAGCATGAATTTGAACACATGCTGTGGTTTGCCAGCATGCACTCAATGGAGAAGGTTATGAACTCACAGTTCACCGTGTAAATATAATTTCCTTTTCTCGTTGCCACAGCTGTGTGTATTTGGCACGTCCCATGAATCCCAAATAACAAACAAAACATTGCTTAGTCCCCGTCCATTCCTTAACACTTGAAGGACTGCAGAAGTGACAGTGCATTTTAATGGCTAAAAATAACAAGTGTTTAAAATATTATGTTCATGGAATCTCTCTGTAGTCTTTGGTGCTTTTACAGCTCTGTTTATAGGGATTCTCAACCCCAGCACTTACTGGCACACGGGATTGGAAAGTGTTTGTTACAGGGACGGTGTCTTGTGCACTATAAGATGTTACGCATCCATAGTCTCCATCCAGGAGCCCAAGAAGCCCTGACCCCTAATTGTAGCAGCCACAGATGTTTCCAGACACTGCCATGCAGCCACCATGCGAGGGAGTGTGGAGTCTCATTCCGCACTGAGGTTTGCCATCTCCGTCTTTGAAATAAACCATCCTACCTTTTCCTGTTTCTCTGTTCCACAGACCATTTCTCTGCATCTACTCTACAAGGTGCTCCTAGAGATTCTAAAATCCTCACTCTCTCTAAGCTAAGGCTTCCCCTTCTGGGAAGTCAGGTTACACGTACTTAAATTAAATAGAAACACAGTTGACCCCTGAGCAATGTGGGTTTGAACTGCACAGGTACACTTATACATGGATTTTTTTTTTTTTTTTTTAATAAATACAGCACAGGGTGCCCGGGTGGCTCAGTCGGTTAAGCATCTGACTAGACCTCAGCTTACGTGTTTTTTTTTTAAGTTTATTTATTTATTTTGAGAGAGAGAGTGGAAGAGAGGCAGAGAGAGAGAGGGAGACAGAGGACCCTGAACTGGCTCTGCATTATCAGCGCAGTGCAAGGGGGCTCGATCTCACATCCACATGATCATGACCTGAGCCAAAACCAAGAGTAGAATTCTTAACTAACTGAGCCACCCAGGCACCCCTCATCTCAGGTCTTGATCTCAGGGTCTTGAGTTCAAGCCCTGTGTTGGGTTCCATGCTGGCCATGTTCCATGGGCATTATAAAAAAATAATAATATAAATATTCCACAATAGTGTAAATGTGTTTTCTCTTCCTTAAGATTTTCTTAACCACATTTTCTTTTCATAAGCTTACTTTGTTGCAGGAATAGAGTATATAATACCTAGACACGTTATGTGTTAATCAGAGGTACCTGGTACTGTTAAGGCTTCTGGCCAGTAGCAGGCTGCTCGTAGTTACATCTGGGGGATTCAGAAGTTATACCCAGAATCTCACCTGTGTGTTGGGTTGGCTCCTTGTCCCCACTTCTTTAAGGAACAGCTGTAGATAGTGATAGAAACACAGACAGAGATAGACACAGACAGAAATAAATTGTATATATCCACACACCATCCCTGCATCTGGTGTTGACAAATCCATTATTCACATCTCAAATATACAGCTCACACAAAACACTCTTATTATTTCTTGTAACACTTGGGTTTCTGAACCTTATACATTAGCCTGTGCTTGGGTTTAGCAGCGTCCACATTTCTACAAATGGACTAGTTGGAACTGCAGCATTTAATTTGAGAATTAAACTCTCTATTCGTCATCTACATTTTTCTTAAAGTGTCAATTTCATTCATCCAATGTCTACTTACTCCGTTGCTAAAATTCCCCAAAATTATCTCCCTGAATATAGTCTCTCCCATAGGATTTCCCAGAGCACTGGCAGTTAGACCCCGAATCTTAAAACTCCTCTATTTGAAAAGCTACATCCATGCCGATTTCCCACATGAGAAACATAAACTTGATATTTTTGACATACGAATTTCTCCAGAACAAAACCTGAGGTTTTTCTTCATTTTTTTCCTTCATTTTCCGCAACTCCCTTCCTCCTAGTAGGACCTGAGCACAGTGAAAACTCAGCATCCGTTGTACTCATACTGACCTGTCCTAGGTCTGTGCCTTTGTGCACAATGATTCTTCTCTTTCTATGATTCTTGGCTGATAATCTTGGGGCACCTGGAGGGCTCAGTTGGGTGAGTGTCTGACTCTTGAATTTGGCTCAGGTCCTGATCTCATGGTTCATCTGTTTCAGGAGTTCAAGCCCGGCTTGTAAGCCTGCTTCTAAGTCCCCCACTCCCTCCCTCCGTCTCTCTCATTCTCTCTCTCTCTCAGTAAATAAATGGAATTTAAAATCTTATTCAGTGTTTAGTGAATAAATGTCATCACTGTGAGAACCGTTTCTCACACTCATGAGCGAATTAGATGTTCAGTTATCCGTGCTTCAGCATGACCTTTATCATTGAGAGTTTCTGTTCTCTCTTTAACTTCGATGTCCATGACCCTGACTACATTTTGAGGTATTAAGGTGAGTCGTATTTTTGTACATTTCTCATTTTTATAATGTGTATTGAACACAATGTCTCCAACAGAGTAAACACTCCATAAATGTTTACTGTGTGCGTTGAAGTTATTAATTTATTGATTGCAACTTCCCATCACAGAGTCAGGCTTGGTTCATCTTTTGTGTATAACCCTTCACACTGAAGGGTTCCTTAATATAAACTTTATAGAGTCTGTTTCCATTCTCTGCAAAAACTGTGAAGAATCAAACCCCACGGAGGCTGGCCGTATGGCTGCCATTGCGATAACTCTCAGGCTCTCAGGATCAGAGTTTTTCCTTATGGCCTTCGTCGCTCTGCTGTTCATGGCGTGATTCGGACATAGCTGCTCCACCCCTGTGCTCTCTAAGAAAAGACTGAGCACCTGCCAATCCATACGGAGTTCATGCCCATGGCCAAGATACAACATCAAGCTGGAAAGCATCATTCTTTTTTTTTTTTACAAATAGTTTATTGTCAAGTTGGTGTCCATATAACACCCAGTGTTCATCCCCACAAGTGCCCTCCTCCATGCCCATCACCCCCCTTCCCCTCCCCCCACCCCCATCAGCCTTCAGTTTGCTCTCATCATTCAGGAGTCTCTCATGGTTTGCCTCCTCCCTCTCCCCCACCATTTCCCCCCTTCTTCTCCCCCACGGTCCTCCGTTAAGTTCCTCCTCATCCTCCTATACGTGCAAACACGATATGTGTCTTTCTCTGCCTGACTTATTTCGCTCAGCATAACACCCTTGAGTTCCATCCATGTTGCTATAAGTGGACAGATGTCATTCTCATTGACATGTAGTATTCCATCGTATATAGATACATCACATCTTCTTGATCCATTCGTCTGTTGATGGACACTTAGGTGGAGAGCACCATTCTACTAGCAAAGTCCAGAGGCTCAGTTTCTTCAACAGACTCCAGACATTTCATGCAAATTTGAGACTGGACCACATACTGGGAGACAGCAGCCTTTTTTAATGAATTTTTTAATGTTTATTTCTTGAGAGAGCAAGCAAGCAGGGAGAGGGAGAGAGAGGAGAATCTCAAGCAGGCTCCACACAGTCAGCCCAGAGCTCCACTTGGGTCTCGAACTCAGGAACTCTGAGATCATGACCTGAGCCAAAACTAAGAAACAGATGCTTTAACCAACTGAGCCATCCAGGCACCCCTCACCCTTACCCCCCTTTTTTGCTTAAAGTTTAGACAGATATTGCTTACTTGCTATAAAAAAATGACAGAATGTTTTGCAGTTCTTGCTGCGTTCAGCCTGATGGGCATAAGACTTTAGTGGGTTCTTCACATGTATATTCTGAGTTATGAGATAACCGTGTATATAACATCTGAGTCATGCCTCTGACAAAGAGTAAGGAACTTGTGGGGCACCTGGGGGGCCCATTTGGTTAAGCGTCCTACTTCAACTTCAACTCATGCTCAGTGAGTTCGAGCCCCGCATCGGGCTCTGTGCTGACAGCTCAGAGCCTGGAGCCTGTTTCAGATTCTGCGTCTCCCTCTCTGTCTGTTCATCTTCTGCTCATGCTGCCTCTCTCTCTCTCTCAAAAATAAATAAGACATTAAAAAAAGAAGAAGAAATATTGGGGTGCCTGGGTAACTAGGTCAGTTAACTGTTCGACTTCAGCTCAGGTCATGATCTCAAGGTTCATGGATTCGAGCCCCGCGTCGGCTCTGTGCTGACAGCTCAGAGTCTGGAGACTGTTTCAGATTCTGTGTCTCCCTCTCTCCGTACTTTCCCTGCTCACACTCTGCCTCTCAAAAATAAATATTTTTTTAAAAGGGTGAGGAATGTGCGCGCGCACGTACACACACACACACACACACACACACCAAGACCTCCTACCATATCAGCCAATCGCCGGAACCGTGGAGTAACCTTCAGCAGGTTGAGGCTCCTGGCTCGCACAACCCAGACTAAGTGCAAGAGCATAGTATTCATCTTGCTGGTGCTGGTCTTTCTTTTCCAGAAGCTGACGGTGTGCTTGCTGGTTCCCATAGACAATCCGAATTTGTGCCACTACTTACATCATCCGTCTGCTGGCATCACACGTCATGGACCAGTGATTGTTCATGATAAGAACTTGTTCACGTTGGGGCGCCTGAGTGGCTTAGTAGGTTAAGCGTCCGACTTTCGCTTGGGTCATGATCTCACGGTTCATGGGTTCGAGCCCCACGTCAGGCTCTGTGCTGACTGCCAGCTCAAAGCCTGGAGCCTGTTTCAGAGTCTGTGTCTCCCTCTCTCTCTGACCCTCCCCTGCTCACGCTGTCTCTTTCTTTCCGAGAAATAAAAAAATTAAAAAAAAAAAAAAAAAGAACTTGTTCACATAGAAGTCTCCTCGTAACATCCTGCTTGGCAGCGATGGGCCTTATGGCATTCTGTGTGTTTCCAATAATGGCATTACTTGTAGAGAAGCTCAAGATAGTCTGGACGTTTGACCTCAATCAGTGAGAGACCACAATATATGTGATGAGGTATTTCAAGAGCAGTAGTATTTATTTTCTTTTATGTCTTGAGCTACAAAATGGGACAAATAGTCCAAAACATGTATCTCCAACCACCTGTAATATTTCTTTAATGGTGACAAAGTATATTTAAGCCCATTTTCTTTAAACTTATTTTTTTAAACTAAACACTTGATAATGTGATTTAACACAACTGAATGGTGATATCTTGTTCCATGAATCAGTTACCAAGATGTTCCTCAGGGGAGTCTGTGTTTAGACTTAACCAAATGTTTTTAGCCACAACAAAGCTTAATCTCTTACCCTGCTTAAGAATCCTTCCACATCCACCTCTACAGCTTCATTTTGCACGGTGTATATAACCTAATCTCACAAAAATTTATGAGATTCATGCCTTGTGTCTGTGTTCATTCAACCTGTCTTCCTGAACACAGTAGCCAGTGCTTGTTAGAGAAATCCAGGGTTAGAGAGATCTCTAAGTAATACTCAGCCTACAGTTTGCCATCAGGGAGAACCAGCCCTAACTGATGACCACGTTAATAGGAAAAGATAAATGATGGATGGTGATTAGGGATAAATATATAGACACCAAACTGAACATCCGTTCCTCAGTGGAGCTCTTTAAGCCTATAGCTGAACTGAAACATGAGGTTTAAAAATAACATTGGTTGAGAGACCCATGGTATACAAGAAAACTTCACGTATTTTAAGTGTAGAGTTGATAAGCTTTGACAGACGAATACAGCTATGAACCCTCTTCCCAATCAACCTGGTGAGCATATATGTCAACTCCAGAAGTATCTTTCAGCTCCTCAGTAATCTTGATAATCCCCCATCCCATCCACCCCAGCCATCCCCACCCTGTCGAAAGAATGCATTCTTCAAGTTTCTGACAGAGTAGATTAGTTGGCATTCTCCAGGATTTTGCACACATTGAATCTGTGTGTGTGTGTGTGTGTGTGTTTTCTGGCTTCTTTTACTTAGCACAATTATTTTGACATTTATCTAAACTGTGGCTTAGGCAGGACATCCCCATTTACCTCTGAGTTGTTCTACTCATAGTTTTATCCATTGCAGTGATGGATGTATCCTCACGTACAAGTCTGTGCAAAGGCTGTGCTGTTCTATGTCCTGGGGAGGTACTTTTGACTGAAATTACTGGACCGAAAGTGCATCTACAATTTCACACTAAGAGTGTATGATAACTCTTTTTTCTCCATATGCTCTCCAAACCTCAGTGTGATACGTCATTTCCATTTTATGCATTACCGTAAGTATGGACTGTTGCTGGTCATAGTTTTAATTTACCTTTCCTGAATCAGTAAAGATGGGAGCCATCTTTCTGTGTGCTTACCTGCCATCTATATATTTCCTTTGGTAAGTGTCTGTCCAAATCATTTGTTCAGCATGATCATTTCTTTTCACATTGTTGAGTTTGGAGATTTCTTTATGTATGCTGGATGCATGTCCTTTGTCAGATCGATTTGCAAAAATTTTCTCCTGGTGTGTGGCTTCTGTTTTCATTGCCTTCGTGGCATCCCCCACAGATCCAAATATCTTCCTTTTGGCAAAGGTCAGTGTCTTTCTATATTATTTTAACGTGTATTCTTTTCACTCAAGGAACATGCTTTGCTGTGTTATCTAAGAAAACATTGCCTGATCTTGGGACATAAAGTGTTCTATATTTTCTTTTGGAGTTTTTTTTAACTTTAGATTTTACACATAGGTCTTGAATCAGGTTTACTAATTTGTACTGTATGGGACAATGTTTGGGTTAAAGTTCTTTGTTTTCTTTTCTTTTCTTTCTTTTTTTTTTTTTGGATATCCAATTTTCCCAAGAAGTTTTGTTGAAAAGACTATTTTCTGATGAATTTCATTTGTACTTTGTGGAAGGACAGACTAATACTATTCATGCCATAGGATTGTCTTTTTTTGCTTTCTGTTCTCTTTCCTTTGGTCCCAGGATCTTTTTTTTTTAATTTCCTGCTTTTTTCCCCCATATATTCCTCTGCATAGTGTTGTATGTTACCCCTATTGTGAAAGGTTTTGCAATAGATAGTTTTCTCATTTCATGATGTAAGTTTCCTCGCAAACTTTCTCCATTGCCTCCCTGATTTGGATAAATGATCCTGGCTAACATAGAGTTCTGCATATCACCGTTCTCTGTATTTCTTCTTGTGTATCTCTAACATTCCAAGGAAGCTTCTCCCCCTTGGCCATCAGAAGTACCCCATTCCCTCAAAGATTCTTGACCAATGTCCCCATGTCCCTGGAGTCTAAGATGATGTAATTAATCACAAGGCCAAGTTTTGAGATCTGACCCTGTTGAAATTCTCTAACATAGCACCTCTCAACTAGGAACATGCTCAGTGATCCCAGAGAGTTTTTATTTCAAAGGCTGGTTCTGTTTCTGCACATCTAGAGCTTGCCTGAAACTCTGCCTTTTCCAACAATCACCCAGGAGATGTCACTGCTTCTGGTCTTAAAACCACTCTTTCCAGGACCAGGGGTTTACGATACACCTTTCTCAAGCATCTCCTGTTTTAAGATACCTGGAGTGCTGGCTCCCCATGCAGATTTCTAGGTTCTCAGCCAGGAGCTTGGTTTGACCAAGCTGGAAAAGGCTTTTTAAACTGTGCTTAGGGTATTGGTCTCCAACTTGGGGACACTGTATCTAGCCCGAGAGACACTTGGACATGTCTAGTGACATTTTTGGTTATCACAAAGGGAGAAGGGAGTGTTTATATCTTCCATTTCATGGATGGATATTACATATGGTGCCAAGCATTCTATCATGCCCACAGCTTCTAAGACCAGAGAAGCATCCAGCCAAAGCACCGATCGTGCCGAGGCTGAGAAATCTTGGTTAATATGTATTAACACGTTCCTCTTCCACAGAATAAAGCCTCAATCCCTGTCATAGCTTGCAGATCCCTACATGGTTGACTTTTCTTAAGTCCCATATGTAGCTTCTCTCCCTCTCTCTTTTTGCTCCAGCCACAAGGTGTTTGAGTCTAGAAGGAAGTAGGAACCACACAGCAAGCCCTGGTGTGTGACACACACAGACAAGGAAAGGTGTCCTGCTGTGTTTAGTAAGATGTATGAGGATGGACGAAGAAGGAAGAAGACACACAGATTGCTATCTGGGGAAGTCCCCAGCTAGAACCCGTCTGCTAGAGAACAGCAGTGGCTCCAGGAAATAATGACCCAGGTAGTCCACCTTCTTCCAAGGGTGCCTCATCAGTCTGACTCAGGAAAGCATCGCCCTCTTCCTATTAAAGTCATGCTGTTTGGAAACATTCTGAAGAGGAAAACAGCCCAGGTCAAGAACAGAGAAACACTAATTGTGAGCAAGAGAGACAACATCAATACCTTATCTCACATTTTTCTCACTAGAAGTCCTCACCCCTTGGAGCACCTTGTAAGTCCACACTTGCCATTGAGAATCCCTCAAACCCATCCATGTGGAGAGGAAAAGAAACATATGAAAAAAATCTTGGAATACCTGGGTGGCTCAGTTGGAAGAGCATGGGACTCTTGATCTCAGTGTTGTGAGTTTGAGCCTCACATTGCTATAGAAATTACTTTTAGGGGCGCCTGGGTGGCTCAGTTAAGCGTCCAACTTCGGCTCACGTCATGATGTCATGGTTTGTGGGTTCAAGGCCTGCGTCAGCCTCTATGCTGACAGCTCAGAGCCTGGAGCCTGCTTTGGATTCTGTGTCTCCCTCTCTCTCTGCCCCTCCCCTGCTCGCTTTCTGTGTCTGTCTCTCAAAGTAACATAAAGACATAAAAATTTAAAAAAATAAAATAAATTACTTTAAAAAATCTGGGATATTTCATGACCTTCCTGATCATTCTGGATACTTCCGGGAACTTTTAAGTATTCAAATAGATATAGATGGGACTAGAAAGAAACCCTATAAATTTCTGAGAGGACGTCTTACAGAGAAAAAGGGCCCCATTGTCTCTTTCTACCATTTGCCTTTGGTTTTACATTCCTATATGGGTGGTTTTCACTTGGTTTCTGTTTGTTCTTTGTTTTCATTTCATCGTGTGTGTCTTACTAAATGATAGACACGTTACTCCTGTGATGACATTTTAATCAGTCAGGTTCTAGTCATGTCTTCTATCAAAGTGATTGTTGTCAGCTAGATAGGCATTGCATTTATCTACCCTCCCCAACTGCCTGTATTGCAGCGAGTATTAGCTCTTGCTATATTTGAAGCAAAAGCAGGTGTCAGCAACATTGATTCACATAGTAGTTCTTCTCAAGTTGTATGGACCCAGTGAGAGAACAAGGCTTCTGTTATCTGTTGAATGATTTTTTTTTAATCTTATAGTAACTTACTGGAAAATATGGTGTCATCCAATATAGTATGAACTTTTATCCAACTTTGTGTTGTACAGACTGTGTCTTCTGTAAGATTCCTCCTACCCAGTGTTCGAGTGTGTTGAGCGAATATTGATTAGTGTGTGTGCTGTGCCAACCACAGCCCCACCCTAAAATTTCAGCAGGAATCAGACAGACTCTGGTCATGAGTCAGTGAAAGGATACAGAACACAGACAAGCTAAGCAGTAACTGCCAGATAGTTCTGGGGTCCCGTGTCAGGAGGAGACACTGGTTCCCTAGGGGAGGATTTGAGCACAGCTCTGCCAAGAGTTGGAAGAGTAAGGTGCATGTTTATCTGGGCGAAGAACATGCTGGGACCTGACAGCAGAGACGGAAAAAGTGCTTTAAGAAGTCAATTTGATGGTGTGCATCAAAATTCTAAATGTGCCCTCACTTTGGTAAGGCGTTTCCGTTTATAGAAAATTTTAAATTATTGATCCGCATAAGAATTGTTCATTGGTTTCTTGTTTGTAACATTGAAACATTTAAAGATGGATCAACAATCTGGTAGCTATGACACATTCAGCATGGAAAATGTAAGAAATTAAAAGTAATGAATAATGAATTATGTCTCTCTGAATCCACATGTGGATCATCTCTAAGAATATCACTACCTAAAAAGAAACCAAAAGTATAATACTCTCTATTTTCTCTTGGTATGTAAGCATAAAACAAAGACTGCACTCCCATATATTCATATGTTTGTATGTTAATGAAAATGCATTTGTATGTGTAATACAGAATTTACAGCCATCTCTAGAGAGTATCCATTGCTGGCCAGGGCACATAAAAGTACAAGTAGAGATGGGAAATATTATTTATTTATTTATTTATAAATTTATTTCTGAGAGAAAGAAAGAGATTGCATGAGCAGGGGAGGGTCAAAGAGAGAGGGAGATACAGAATCAGAAGCAGGCTCCAGGCTCTGAGCTGTCAGCACAGAGCCCGATGCGGGGCTTGAACCCACAAACTGTGAGATCATGACCTGAGCCAAAGTTGGACGCTTAACCGACTGAGCCACCCAGGCGCCCCAAGATGGGAAATATTTTAATATGAACTCATATGTCCCTGTATTTATAGACATCTGTCAGCTTTGTGGACTGAGTTTATGCTGTCCTCATAAAATGAGTAGGACATTCATCTTCATTATCTTCTGAAAAGTTTGAGTGATCTCTGTTGTTTGCATATTTGAAAGGATTTACTGCTGAAAACTTCTGGACCAGTAACTTCTTTATGGAAAATTTTGAGATGGCAGGCTCCGTTTCTTAGTAGCTAAAGGACTATAGGAATTTTCTTTTTCATCTTGAGTCAACTTTGGTAACATATCTTTCAAGAAATGTATCCATTTCATCAAAAAAGTTAAATTGGTTGGCAAAACTTGTTGATAGTTTTTTTGTTACTGTTTGTTTCTTTGGGTTTGTGGTGACTACTTCCCATTCCGTATTAACATTGCTCACTCACACACACACATTTATGAAAGAGAGAAAGACACTAGGCAAAAAAATATGCTGATTCTGTCATTTGCTCTTATAAGTTTTCTGTAATTTTTATAACATAGTATGTCTGTGTGTATAATATGTACATGTACACACACAGTCGTGTGTGTGTGTGTGTGTGTGTGAGAGAGAGAGATTTCGCAATTTTAAGCTCCTTTTTGCCAGGGTTCACCTTTCAACAAGCCTGGAGAGATTCTGAGTCAGTTTACCCATTTCAGTATCTAGCATTCCCAGGCACACTCTGATGACTGGAGTCAGAGCACCAAATGCATACACCCTTATATTCAAGAAGGATAATTCACACATTGCCCTTGACACGTTTATTATTTCCGTCTAAAGCCATAATGGCGTTCATTACTGATGACTTTGACATTTGCAAACTTTAGCACACTTGGAGGCTATGTTTGTCTCAATAACTATTTATTCTACTAAATATTGCTTAAAGCCAACTTCACTTTCCTGGGGTGTGGGCCGGATCTCTGAACTCCGGCACAGCCATTGCAATAAGTGTTGCCCCTGAGTGCTGATACCTTAGCTGCTGAACACCGGTGTATTGTGGCTTGCTGACTGGTATGCTCTGCCCGTGACCATGTGAACGGCCATTCCTTACAAGTTCTGGCGTCTACTGCTCTTTGAAGCATAAAGGAGTGGCACTAGATCTCATTTCCTGTGGTAGCCGCTCCCCAGCTGAGCTCTCAATCTGATCGTTTGTCCACTGACGCCACGACCCTGTGGGTGGACCGTGTGCCAGGTGCCGCCCCGTGTTGCATGACTGGTGATCCTAATGTAAAGGAGAGCAGTCCGTCCCCTCAGTTTCATGGGTAATGGTGCTGCGATAGTAGGCATTTCCCCTCGATTATACTCCTGGCATTGCACGCTGTCTCTGTATAAATCTCGGTGAGGGGCACATGCACTTCTTCCCTCACGGTAGATAAGATGCTTCCTAGGGATGTTTTATCCTTGACCAGACCCCTCATCTCATTATAGTAAAGATACCCATCACCCTTTCCCCTGATGGTTTAGACCTTTCTCTCCTCTCACTTAGACACCTCTACAGCTTCTCTATTTAAGCCTAATCTGAATCGTCTCTGATCAGACATTGATCCTATTATAGCCATGCTTTCCTGGAGAGCTGTATTGAAAGTGGATATGTGTGTGTTTTTCTCTTGAATGCTGAGAACAAACTGACGGCTGATGGGTATGGGGGAAGGGAAGGGGGGAGATGGGCATGGAGGAGGGCACTTGTGGGGATGAGCACTGGGTGTTATATGGAAACCAACGCGACAATAAACTATTTAAGACAAAAAATAAAATTAAACACACAGGTTTAGGATACATATGTATCTACATGCACAGACACACAGGTACAGGATACATATGTAATCAATTTATTTAACCATCCAGAAATCCTATAACACCAAACAGGACCTGAATGGTGATGGACAGAAATGACATGGGAAAGGCCAGCATGTTTATGAAGAGAGAAAGATGATGTGAAGCAGAAAGAAGGAATAATTTCTTCATACTGTTGATGCTGATTCCATGGGGAAGATAGTGTTCCTGGTTCTCAGTGACGCAGCTAGGTGGATAAAACAAGAGAGAAGGTTGAGTTGAGTGGACTGTGTGAGTCTCAGCAAGAACATCAAGGGTTTGGAGGACTTTTAGTTGACCGAGTGCACAAATTCCACAGGGAACGGCATACTCTCCATCCCTACCATATGGCGGGACCCACTCGAATTTTTTCAAGGATGTCTGCGTGATGGGATCTTTCATAATTAGGATCCCTTGCAAGACCTTCATGATTTCATAATGAATGTTCATGGGGGTGGCCCATCAAAAATGATTTTCCAGGATAGTTGATGGAGTTACACTTTACTCTTCTGATTCCTAAAGCTCTGTGGCTTTAAGACATTACATTGAGCCTAGAAGCTAATATTTCTGTTTGATCTTTTTTTTCATCCATTTCTTCCCAACAGCTGTGACCAATGACACACGTTAGCCTAGAGCACAGTCATAATTTGAGGTTCGTATTACTTTAAAGGTTTAAAAATCACACTTTAAGAAGATCACCTTCTGACAGAGAATACACGTTGAACGATTGTGTTAGACAGCATGTTAGGAAGGCCACCACGGTGGCTGTCGCAATTATTCAGAATTAAACATGGGATAACCAAGGGTCATGCAAATGGAGTAGTGACACATTCAGACAGCCCTCAAGTCAGAGCTCACTGGGAAACTCATTTTTCCAGCCATCCCCACCAACGGCTGGCATTTCCTGCTTCTCTGTGAATGGCCATCACTGCCATGATTCTTGTGAAACAATGCTCTGTCTCCCAGACTGCTTCGTAGCATTAATCACCTCGCCCAGTTTGCCATCTGGGTAAGAAACATAACCTCATCGAACATAAAACATTTCTCCAGCGACATAGTTATTGAGTTGACATGGCGGCACTAATCACAAGCCATTCCTACTTACAGTATTTAGGCTGAGCTCGTGTTACTGTTTTTAGGACACTTCTCTGGGGAAAGACAAATACAAAAGGTACATAAAGTAGCAAGCCATCATGACCATCCCCTAATATTTCTAAGGACACTTTCTTTTAAATAATGGATTTTGTCAAAGATCCTTCATGGAAGAGAAAATATAAAATGAATCAGTTTTTTCCAGATAGCATATTTACAGATCAGCTGAGAGACATGTTCAGGAAAAAATATACATGTAAAGTCACATTACCAGTTTCGCTCATATTTACAGTATTTGCTTCGGGAATATTGTGTTCTTTCATCAACCCTTTGAACTTGGCAACTTCTTCCTTGTTAGGATGGTCTCCTCTGCCTGAAAATCACCATGCATAAAGCAGAAATTGCCCATTAGAACCCCTCAGAATTTCTGAATACACAGTGAGGAAAGTGAATGGGAAAATAAAGTCTTTAGCTCAGTCTCCGACAGTCACCCCTGACCTTGTCCCAGTTTAGCTGCCTGACTTAGGTGAGTAGGAGCCATTCACCCCTGTCCACCTGCGTGACCCCTGCAGTGCCCAACATGAGCAGCAGGACTCCATGAATTTGGGGCCCAACCCATCATGAATATCCAGTCTACCTCATCATCTCCGCCTACACCTCTGAGTCTATCTCTGACAAGCACACCTGGTTCTGGACCCAAAGAAAGTGCAGGCAGGATTCTTACCTTCCAAACAACAGCCCCGTCACATGGTAATGGGACACAGGATCCTTTTTTTTATGAAAACCACAGTTTTAAAATGCCTTTTTCCAAGGTGAAACCTAGTATCAGAGCTAGCACATCCATCTCAGTGCCTCTGGGGGTTGAAATGGTTGATGTTGACAACAGTGTGTTGAAAGGGTTAAACATGATGAAGGTTCTTTCTCTTTTCTTTTCTTTTCTTTTCTTTTCTTTTCTTTTCTTTTCTTTTCTCTTTCTTAAGCTTCAGCTCCAAGACTAATGAGAGTATTTAAAACCTTGTCATGAAATGAAGCAATTGGGGTCCACTTGAAGATAGCGATGGCTTGAAATTAGTTGATCTATTAGCAACTTATTTCTAATCAAACTCATTTTTTTTAATTTTCAATTTTAACAGATGAGAACTATTTTTAAATATCTGATGATCTGGTACCTCCACCTTTGACCAGTTTTCCTTTAGAACGTCCTTTTCAGAATAATTCCACCGTGTTTGACACGGTGCGCCCACCACCTTGTAGTGTAATGTCCATACATCCTGATTTTCTCAACGAGAATGTGGACAGTGGAAATGTTATATGGGCATGACAGTCACCAGAATGGAATACGTAGCGAGCAGTCCAAAAATTTCTGTGGTCTCCCCTGCACTGTTCATGTTGACATTAGATATTATGATAGAATTTGACAAGTCATGAAGAATTCTGAAACTATTTTCACTCAAATCTGTGAGTGAGACAAAAACTATATATGTAAAATATATATAATCTATAGCCTCGCCTCAGTTAAAGTATGGGAGATTGGTTTTACCATGGCTTAATTAGCATATCGATAACCGTATTCTCATATTGGTTCATCGCATGTTAACATTGCTTAGGATATGGAAACAATGCCTGTAAGGAACTTTTCCTTCTTCCCACCTTCTTCTGCAGTTAAACATTTCACCCCTTCCGGTCTTACTAAAGTGTTTCCTAAAAACCGTGTTCCAATGAAGCCAACGCCTTTTAAATTTATATTTAAATATAGATAAATAATAAATATATATATATTTTTTAAATGTTTTATTTATTTCTAGGAGAGAGAGAGAGACAGCGTGAGCAGGGAAGGGTCAGAGAGAGAGAGAGGGAGATACAGACTCTGAAATAGACTCCAGGCTCTGAGCCGGCAGTCAGCACAGAGCCCGACGCGGGGCTCGAACCCACGAACCGCGAGATCATGACCTAAGCGAAAGTCAGACGCTCAACCGACTAAGCCACCCAGGTGCCCCAAATAATAAATATATTAAATATAAATATATTAAATTTAAATTTATAGCTTGTTGTTACATGGTATATTATATCAAATACAAGTTTTAAACCTCTTCCTGTTTGCCTGATCCCAGCGATGGAGATGATTTCTCTTTAACACCAAAATCCAGTCGCCCTTCAAACCACGCATAACTGTGTACTGATTACCTATCCTACATCGGGCAGTCTTCTGAGCTATTCATGTCTGTCCCTTTAATCTACGTGTACGATTTATTTACAACAAATTAATGGCTGCCATCAACATGTGCATTTTTATGAATATGGTTTTGTGAGGATATACAGGTTCCTATCCTGCCTCCAGGGGCCACCTTACTCTCTGCCCATCCCCCGCTCCCCAGACACGTTTATAAAATAAAGAATAAGCAGTGATCACCTCAGCGTCATCAACAAACCTTCCAACATCCATTCTGTCTTCTGCCCTCACGTGCACAACGCCTTATTTGCACCATTCA
Source organism: Proteles cristata cristata (assembly GCA_017311185.1). Lineage (NCBI taxonomy): Eukaryota > Metazoa > Chordata > Mammalia > Carnivora > Hyaenidae > Proteles > Proteles cristata. The sequence continues at coordinate 211,102 of JAESUZ010004310.1, forward strand.
CCAGGGTTTTATGAGAAACTATGCCGGTCTGTGGTTCCCGCTCAAATAGATTTGGTCAGCCACAGCCAGAGACCAGTGGTAGCTGAAACAACTTCAGAGTCAGAGGGACACAGACCTAAATCTTGCACAAGCCTGCTCTTAGCGTCAGGAGTCCCGGGTTACATTGGAACAATTTGAGTAAGCATTTATGCATCTCTTCAGATTCTCAGTAACCAAAAGTTGTAATGATGATGTTATAAAGAAGGGCTTTGCAGAAAATCTCACTAAATATGTTTATAGACGTAGTACAGGTTATGGAAGCAATGAAATTAAAATAGTCTTCTGAACCTCAAGAATGATGTCAGGGCCACTGCTGGTATTCTCCTTGTGTGTGTGACCCCGCCCCCCCCGCCCCCACTTTCCCCAGAACAGACCTGGGTCCATTTCAATCCCTAGTTCCCAAAGGGCTGTTACAGCTACAGCTCATTCTGTTTCGCCCTCTTCTTAAGTTGTGCAAATCTAAGTTAGAAAGGGTTACAACAGGGAGAAAATAGAAAAAAATGGTAGAGGACATTGATGGCTCAGGCAGAGGGGAAAAAATCACATAAGGCTAAGAAGAGTGAAAACATAATTCAGAAAATCTACCGGGAACATAAGTTACTGCGGAAGATGCGTAGGGTTGAATGCCAGGCACAGAATTCACTTTATTTACATGTATTTTACTTATTGACAAAGCCGTTGTGCTATTTCTTATCTCAGACGAAGGCTGTCACCACAGAGTTACACATCTCAGTTTTAATCAGATATTTTGACATTAGGCCATTTAAAATTTGGAGTGTTGTTTAGGGTAATTAGGAGGAGCTTAGACTCTAAATGTTAGCCAGCATCCCCATCCCTTCTAACAGAAGCTGAGGTTATGAACGAATGTGCCTGGTGTTCAAAAATCACTCCAATTTCCTTGGATTGTAGGTCAATCACCCATACATGGAGCAGAGTAAGAAGTTTTAAGATGATGTTTAAGAAAGTATTCAGTTAGTAAAAGGCGAAAGATTTATACGATCTGAAGAGAAACTGATGGGAATGGGGATGTGGAAGTGGGGTGATGGGCATGGAGGAGGGCACTTGTGGGGATGAGCACTGGGTGTTATATGGAAACCAACTTGACAATAAACTATTAAAAAAAGAGGTAAAAATCAAAGACATAAAATTTCCAGACCACTTATAAAAAGAGATAAAAATCAAAGACATAAAATTTCCAGACCACTTATAAAACATGAATCTATAGAAACAGGAAGCCTAACATATACCAAGACATATAAATAGAAAGTTTACATTTACATACATTATAGTAAACTTATAAAACACCAAAGGTAAAGAGGAGATATTAAAAGCAGCAACAGAAGAAGATAAATCACCTTCAAAAGAATGACTGTTAGATAAATAGCACACATTTAAACATCAACAATTAACCCAGAATGTAGTGGAATGATACTTCAGTGTGATCAGAGAAAACATTTATCAGTCTAGAAGTGAATACCCAGAAAACCTACTTCAAACATGAGGACCAAATGAAGACATTTTCAAATAAAAACGTTTTGAAAAAACATTTTCAAATTCATGCCTAGGCATATATTTCTTTTTATTTGTATGGCTTTTTTTTAATGTTTTTTTTTTTTTTTTTAATTTATTTCTAGGAGAGAGAGAGAGAGAGCATGAGCAGGGGAGGGTCAGAGAGAGAGGGAGTCACAGACTCTGAAACAGGCTCCAGGCTCTGAGCTGGCAGTCAGCACAGAGCCCGACGCGGGGCTCGAACCCACGAACCGCGAGATCATGACCCAAGCGAAAGTCAGATGCTTAACCGACTAAGCCACCCAGGTGCCCCTGTATGGCTTTTTATATGTTGGATATTCTGTATCTGTAGATTCATATCTAATTTTCATTCACTTGAGAGTGATCTCCGATTTTTTCTGTGGCTGCTTTTAAAATCTTCTTTGATATAAAAATCTTGGATGTTTTGTAATTTCACTAGGAAGTGCAAGAAGACCTGACATGTAAGAAGAGTTGTGGAATAAATAAATAAGTTAATATTTTTAAAAAAGAAGAAAAGTAAAGAAACCCTTTTAGATAATGAATAATAAATCCCCAACCAATCTATCAAAAAAAAAAAAAAGTGTTCTGTTAAAGCAAAATGACATTGATACATAAACTCAGGATAGACCCATTGTGTTTAGTTCTAAGATCATTTAAATTATCTTGAATGTTTTCATATACTCAAGAACTTTATGAGTTTTATCAATCATTTAATAATACTCAAAATTGAAAGGAGCCACCGATGTCCTGTGACTTAACTGTGCACGACGAAATAAAACGCTTGGATAATTTAGGGAAGTGTGCCTGGCTACTTCCAAAGATGAGTTGAAGAAGAATTCAGGTAGACCATAGTTCTGGACAGAAGTGGAGACTAAGATTTTGGCCTTAACACATCAGTAAAATACTTGTACTTAAAATCAAAATGGATAACCCTGTCACGCCCAATGGTTCCCAAGGCGGAGTTCTCTGTGCCTCATCTGTTAACCCTTCAAAACAAAATGTCTTCAGGCGAATGGATGAAAACAAACCCTGAACCACAATTAACATTTTCTTTGTCTCAGGAACTTCGCAAGAATCTGTATGAGGCCTCATTTCAGTGCCTATAAACAATGTGCCATTTGAAAGAGAAGAAGTAGGGTTTCCACAATCAAAGGCCACCTGGCAAAGATGTTTTTGTCTACACATGGAATCAGATAGTTCTACAGATAAAGAGCAAATATAAAACAAGTCCTATTTAAAGGCAAATAAACATGAAGAAATCTGAATTGTTAGCAAAGAAGAAAAAAAGAACATTCCCTTGCTTTAAACATTTTTTGGAAAAAGAAATAGCTGTCAGGATGTCCTTGGCGATTTCACAACATGGGCAAAGATTTCTTACATAATATAGTAGGCAAAAAGCACCCTTCCCCCAGAAAAGGGAAAAAAAATGATGGGCTTAATTTAATCAGAACCATAAAACTTCTATAAAACACCACCCAGAAAATTAAACACCAAGCCACATATCTGTATACACATTGTACACATACACAAGAGCAAATGCATAAATCCACATACGCATGTGTGATATATGGAAATTATATGCATGTTATTATGCAATAATTATATATAGTCACATATATAACAAGAGTTTGTGTATCTGTGTGTCTATGATTAAAAATGCATAGTTGGAAAAACAGGAGGAAGAAATAGAGCACAAATCACAAAAGAGGAAGTAAACCAACTAAAATGGGGCCAATTGTTGAACAGACCGTCACGAAAGAGAGGCGTAGGAAACCGCGCTTGGGTCTGTGGGTCATCGCGGACATGTAGCTTAACACCACAGCGAGACCGTACCTCACGTTCACACGACTGGGTAACATCAGAAGATGTCAGTCCCAAGGTTTAGAACGAATCTGTTGCCGCTGGATATCTGATACATTAGTGGCGATAGTGCAGAAGGCGCTGTCACTTAGGAAACAACTTGACACTCTCTGTAGTTAAATATGCCGGCGTAGCATGATCCAGCAATTCCGGGCTACTCAAGAGAGCTGCAAATATGTGTCAACACAGACCGTTAGTGCAGAGCAGAGCGGTTCATATCAGAGGTGTTCAAAGTAACCACAAAGTGGAAACATTATCCAGGAACCGGAAAATGTACATTTTGGTACATACTCAAGGAACTTTAATCGTCAGTGAAAAAACGTGGTTATTTGTGTACAGAGACACATGGATATATGTTTAAAACCTTATGGGGAGTGAAGAAAGCAGAAAGAGATGGATAATGTATAATTTCACTGTATGAAGTTCTGGAAGAGGTGAGGAAAACACAACATGTCAGGTGTTGCCTGCAGCTACATGGAGTGATGGAAATGTATACATCTTGATGGTATAGTAGAGGCACACACAGGTCAGTGTTCACTGAACTCTGCCTTCACGCGGATGCCTTCCACTGCGTGTCCATTGCGCTTCAGCAAACCTGATTGATGTGTGGGTGGCCATAGGCAAAGTCTACTAAGTACAGATGGACACAGAAGTTTGGAAAATGAGAAAAAAATACCCTAAGGTATTGTTAAAAAAAAAAAAACATTGAAAACTGACAGGTATATCTGTCGGAATAGGATGTGTGTGTAACTTGATAATATATGTATAATCAATTATCTATTATACATAACATATAACCAACTACATATTTTTATATAATCAATTATATGGTTAATTTTATAATTATAGGGGCACCTGGGTGGCTCAGGCAGCTAAGCGTCTGACTTCAGCTCAGGTCATGATCTCCTGGTCTGTGAGTTCAAGCCCCACGTCGGGCTCTGTGCTGACGGCTCAGGGCCTGAGCCTGCTTCAGATTCTGCGTCTCCCTCTCTCTGACCCTCCCCTGCTCATGCTCTGTGTGTCTTTATCTCTCTTTCAAAAAGTAACATTAAAATTTTTTTAAATAACAAAAAATTAAAAAATTATATAGGTCTATAACATTACATATCTATTACCTATATGTTTGTACATAATTACATAATTTTCTAACATTACATGTATAGTACATATAATGTATATATATATGCAATGTTACATTATATTGTATATGATATGTTGCAGTTTTATCCCTTACTTTATAGAGCCTTTGAGTACTATTTATGGAATGCTCACTATATTGCAGGCATATACATATACTATCATTATTATATATTATTACATGCTATAATGGAATAATGTTTCATAATTATATAACATGTTATATAATAAACATATATGTTATATATAACATGTTATATAATTATGAAACATTATTCCATTATAGCATGTAATTATAATACATAATTATTTGTTTATAAACCACTCTCTCCAAACATAACCCTCTTATTTTCTTCATGTCAGTCTCTTTTAGTTTTTTATCCTTCAAAGTACATGCCTGTGTTTGCATGTGAGTGAACAAGAGGAGACTGAGAGATTCTTGCATTCCACTTACAGCTTTAGAAATTAGGTCTTTACATTTGCAACTGCATGGATGAAACTAGAGGGTATTCTCCTGACTGAAATTAGTCAGAGAAAGACAAATATCATAGGATTTCACTCATATGAGGACTTTAAGATACAAACCAGAAAAACCTGAGGGAAGGGAAGCAAAAATAATATAAAATAATAAATTATAAAATAAAATAATTATAAAATAATATAAAAACAGGGAGGGGACAAAACATGAGAGTTAAATATGAAGAACAGACAGGGCGTGGCTGGAGGGCCGTGGGAGGGGGGTGGGCTGAATGGGTGAGGGGCCTTAAGGAATCTACTCTTGAAATCATTGTTGCCCTGCGTGCTAAGTAACTTGGATGCGCATTTTAAATATTAAATAAAATTAAAAGAAATAGATAAATACTTTAAATAACAACAAAAATTAGGTCTTCAGAAACAGACGTCGTTCATTCAGTTTCTCGTAATCAGCAGTCACCGTTCCTTGCAAATTTTCTCATTTCTATGTACTGCGAACCTTTTGAACTATTACAAACTCTCTTCAGTTCCCTGGAGCACATCCATCTGGGTTCAAAATGAAAGAAGTTAGCATTTTACTTCCCACCTACAATGTAAATAGACGTTTTAACCTTACAGGCCATAGATCTGTTTGCATGATTTGATGCTTTCAGATGCCCTACATTTCTTTGATTTCAGAAATTCCTCCTGCTTCACTTTGTCTTCCTAGGAGTGTCCTACTGGAAGTAAAATATTGGTGTGGAAATTATTGTTATTTCCAGGTGAAGTCACCAACACGTGTGATTGCTGGTGTTTTCAATTTAGCAACGCAGTTCAGCTATGCCGTCGTTTTGTCATTTTCTGGTGTCCTCTTTACTCTTATTATAGAATTTCATGCATGGCGTTATTACTTTATAGATCTGTATCTGGCTTGGTTTTGACCAATGGAGGTAAAGAAAAAGTTTCTTCATCTACTCTTGAGTTCTTAATAAAATGTCTATCGGATACAGGAAAGTGAGCCTTTTATAAATAATATTTGAAGCAGCAAAGGCTTTGGTGAATGTAATAATTTCATAATGATTAAAAATTGCTGCTTGTGAGTTCTTCAGGGTAGAGAATGATTGAGGACGGGGTCAGCAACCCTGTGGTCACAGGGGCTCCCTGAGAATCATCTCATTAAAGCAAGAAGGGTGTGCTGAATTTATTAAGAACTCAGAGAGTCCCACTGTTCAACATCATTGAGATATTTCACTGCAAACATGAAACTCAGATGCCCTCTAAGGGTCATCAGATCAGGTGATTTCCTTCTCTGTTATTTTTACTTACCGGCCAGAAAACTTGAAGAGGATTCTGCCACATGGCAGGTCCACGTCAATTTTGTGCATGTAAACTCTGAATGGGCGATTGTTGCTTTTCTTGTCCATGTCGTTGGCTGAGACCAAAAGCATGTTCCATTCTCCTGAAAGCTGAAAGCAAAAATCCCATCAGAAGCTTTGGTCAAATTCTTTTTATTTCCTCCAACAACATACAACATGGATTTCCCTTCTCTTCTGCATCTGCGCTGAGCTAACTTTAGGGAACAAAAGCACAGTTTATTAATAATGGGAAGACCCAAGTATGCAGAACTAGAGATCGACATATTCCTGACATAGCATACTCGTCCTTATCCAGTGAGAGAACTGAAACCCAAGAGCGCATTGGCTGATGCACCTTCTCTTTTATAAGTACAGTGGAAGCATCCAGTTAATAGATCAGAACAGACATGTACAGAAGTGTGTAAGGAGCTGATGAATAGAGGGATTCAGTTTCCAGGTAGATAGCTAGCCTTAGATGCATGTAAATTTGTATATACAGATAAAAACCCCTAAAAGGCAGGTGCATGCGCGCGCGCACACACACGAACACCTCTATGACTCCATGTCAGGTCAGCCTCTTTCTGGTACCTGTGTAAGGTCATCAGCTGAAGGCATCTGGCTATCACAAACCAGAACAACCCCAAGAAGCGATAGTAGAGTCTTCATTTCTCTAGCACCCCTTGGTTCTTCCTCTGGAAGAAGATTAAAATGGGTTACCTGTTGGTGAGATGCTGACTTTCTGTCTCTTTACATAGTAAACGTCTGTGAATGTGGCAGTGTATGTCTACTTGTCGTTCTTCACAAGAGGTCATTGTGCAACACTGAAAATAAACATCCTGGTTGACAGCAGTGTTTCCTAAAGATCTTTCAGACCCGGGGCACATTAGTCATTTCTTCCAGACCCCTAGAAAGGACATACAGACGCGAGGCCTGCCTGTAGGGTTGTTTGGATCAAGCCTGCGTTTCTCGTGTCACATGGATTCTCATTCATTCATTCTTGGAGGGAAAAATCAACGTGTCTTTCCCTTTTCTCTCAGAGGAGGTGCAAGGAAATCACCTTCTTTCCCCAGCAAACAGCACCCTTTTCCTTGTTAAAAGACAGATCTATGTGTGGGTACTGAGATGCCAACTCTTAAATGTCAGTGCCAAGACGCACCCAAAATGTGTGGGAACATGTGGTCTTCATTGATTTTCCAGAGTCTGCAGTGGGTGATCGAGCTGGACAGGACACTACTTTGGAGGTTGTTGGAGGACAAAGGCTTGGGGTATCTTGAGTGAGCCTGACCCTCTAAGTTAACTGTGAACTCAGATAGTTTTGTGTTGATGGAAAGCTCATAAGAGAGTGTTTAGCTTGGAGAAAACAGATTTTAAGTTGTTATTAAAATCTTTTAAGAAAACCAGTGCATTGGGGACGCCTGGGTGACTTAGTCGGTTAAGCGTCTCACTTTCGCTTAGGTCATGATCTCGCGTTTCATGGGTTCGAGCCCCACATCAGGCTCTGTGCTGACTGCCAGCTCAGAGCCTGGAGCCTATTTCAGAGTCTGTATCTCCCTCTCTCTCGACCCTCCCCTGCTCACGCTGTCTCTCTCTCCTAGAAATAAATAAAAATATTTAAAAAAAAAAAAAAAAAAGAAAAGAAAGAAAGAAAATCAGTGCATCAGTCAATAAAATAAGAGTCTTTTAGGAAGCTTTCACCATGGTCAACATCTTCAGTAGTAAATGAACTTGCCAGCCATCTTTACAGGTTAACAAAATTTAATAGCAACAGAAATTCCCGGATGGCTCAGTTGGTTAAATGTCTGATGCTTGATCTCAGCTCAGGGCTTGATCTCAGGGTTGTGAGTTCAAGCCCCGTTTTTGGCTCCACACTGGGTGTGAAGCCTACTTCCCTCAACAAACAAACAAATAAAATCAGAACAGGCATTCCTTCCAATCCTTTTGCTCATACTCTGTCAGTAATGAAATGGAAAGAGTAAGTGGTCTACGGGATAAGAATAGACTGGAATGTCAAGAATAAATGGATATTTTTTAAAATATGGTAAGAGCAGGGTTAACGTGGTCTGAAACCCAGTTTGTTGCAATAACCCCTCATTAAAAGTTGAATTGTGACACCCCCCCCCCACCCCGTCCAAATTCATGTGTTGAAATCCAAACCTCCGGAACCTCAAAATGTACTTTGGAAATAGGTTTCCTAAAGACGTAGTTAGTTAAGAAGAGATCATGATGGACTAATCCAATATGGCGGGTGTCCTTACAAAAGAGGTAGTTTGGACATGCATGGAGAGAACTGGGTTACACTGCCACAAACCAGTGACTTTCCACAGGTTAGAAGAAAAAGATAGAAGAGACCTTCCTCTAGAACCTTCTTGGAGGGCACAGGCCTGCCCAAATTCCATCTCAGACTTCTGGCCTCTGTACCTGTGACATAACACATTTCTCTTGCTTTAAGCCACCCAGGCTGTTTTATTCATCAGTTGTTTTTACAGCAACCGAGAAAACTCATACAGGAGTTGGGATTTGATACTGACTTTGACTTAGGCCATTCAGCTAAGTTCACTGCTGGCCCCTACAACCTGGGGCTGAGCCATGTGACTTCGTGGGAAACACTCCTGTCTCTGAGGCTAACAGCTCAATAGAGCAAGAGAGCTCACGTCCCAAGGAAACTTCTTGGAAGATGTGAAGAGACCATTCCTACAAATGACTTCAGTGAAATAAAGGAGAAAACAAACAACAGACTTTCTGTGTTTTTAGTTTCCCTAACATGTTTTGTAGGCTTTTAAAATGGTGACAGGTTTGGGCTGCTGGGTGGCTCAGTCAGTTGAGTCTCTGACTTCAACTCAGGTCATGATCTCACAGTTTGAGTTCAAGCCCTGCATCAGGCTCTGGGCTGACAGCTTGGAGCCTGGAGCCTGGGTCAGATTCCGTGTCTCCCCTTCTCTCTCTCTGTCCCTTCCCCTGCTTGTGCGCTCTCTGTCTCTCTCAAAAATAAATAAACATTAGAAGTATTTTTAAATGGTGACAGGTTAAAATCATTGGCTCATTTTATTTTTTTCAAAGAAACGATGTGGTCCCCATATTCTTGGGAGGTCTTCCCTTTCTCCAGAGACGTGGCTATGCTCTGGGCACAGGACAGGGCATGATCTGTTCTGTCTTGATTTCACAAATTTTCATTTAATCTGAAGATACTTTCTATTCTCCCACAAAAGGCAACAAAAACAATTGTGATGAAGGACGTCCTCTCCAGAAGAGTAATTAATTGCCCATAGCGTGGACTCAGAAGTCTCTGCTTAAGAGAATCATCGCTTTGGAGTTAATTCTCTCTCACTTGGGCTTTGACTTTTCATCACCTTTTGATGAAAGTATCTCAGGACTCCTGCTTCTTCAACTAACCTCCTATTTCCTTTATTTTAAAAGTGGACAGTCTCGGTCCTTGAAGCAGCTTCTTTCATTTCTCTTTTTCCCTCTGCTTTTGGACCCATGATTACATCTCTGTTTTGTATTCCCCTCTCACCCGGATCATTGCCTCCCTCGTGAAAAATGGAATTTTTCCGTATCTGACAATGTTCCTTCCCACATCGTTCATTTTCAGCATTATGAGATGGATAATACTCTCTCGCCGTCAGTCAACATGGGCATGGAGTTTAATATTTAATTACTTGTGTCCTCTCTGATTCCCTTGAAATACACCTCACTTCCCCTCAGCATGCCATTTGGGTTCTAATTACACCCATTACCTGGGTATATTCACTCAGCACACACTGAACTATAGGAGACATGATACATTGGAGGCTCAGTTATTAATATGCAAAGAATTCTATGGATATTTCCCTTTCTTTTTCCCTATGTAGATTCTGACTTTTTTTAGACATTTGAGTCAACTCTTCAAATACACAAGCCACTCCTACGTACACACCTTGCCCTCCAGCCATGTTCTTACATTTCTTTGAATACCAAGACTCTGGTCTTCCAATGAATTGAATATCCTTATTGTTTCTAGAATTATCTCCAAGAAGCCAGATCTCCTCTCCTTTCATTTTGCATTTTCTAGTCTACATATTCATTGTAAAGGCTTAAGCAGACACCTGTCTGCTCTATTCTGAAAGACCTACAGCATATAACTTGTGGCCAAATCCATTGGGTTATTTGCCTCACTCAGTGCCAAGAACAGTAAAAGATAAAGGTCTAAAAGTCATTTTGATTTCTCTATGTATCACTTCACTTTTTTTAAGTTTATTTATTTTGAGAGAGACAGAGCATGAGCAGGGGCAGCACAGAGAGAGGGAGAGAGAAAGAGAGAGAATCCCAAGCGGGGTCAAGGCAGAGCCCGACATGGGGTTCTAACGAAACTGCGAGAGCATGACCTCACCCTAGGTCCAGAGAGCCACCCAGGCGCCCCTCGCTTTTCCTATAATAGTCTTTATGTCAGTTCCTCATGGATTCCCTCCCAACATCCAAGTGTTCAGAATCAGAAGGATGATAGTTATGTTTTTGAGACCTGAACTGAGAGTAGGTAGGTGACCACCTCATCCTAGTTTCCTCGGGAGTCTCCCGGTTTGCACACGGGACTCGTACACCTTACAAAATCCCACAGTGCTGAGCCAAGAGGGAGAACTGGTCACCCTGAGAATGGTGACTAACCACACGGAATTCCAAGCCTCCCCATGGAGATCCTGGGTCCCTTGATCTGGGACATGGCTTCCTTAACTGCGTGTTTCAGAAGGTCACTGCAGTGACGGTAACAGCCATTGTTCATATAGACTCTGTGAAGCATTGTGTAGTTTCCACAGTTTTCCTTTCCCACCTTACCCCTTTAGACATGCCTCCCGCAACTCTGTGATCCTCTCCTAAGAAGGATACTTGGGCATCTGGGTGATTCTAGACGCCAGCCAGCAAGTCTTCAGCAGAAATGCCACTGCCACTGGCTAGTCCGTGTACAATATACATGCTTCAAAATTACCTCCCGCTGTTCCCATTTACTACTTCTTCCTCATAGCTTCTGTCCTTGGACAGAAATGTCAGCTCCTGGTACGTTTTTGTGTTATTCTTTTGTGCTGAAGCCTGGGGCCAAAACCAGTTCCCAGTGCATATATATGCAGCAGGGTTGTCAGATTAAAATACAGGCTGCTTCGTTCAATTAGCTTTGTACATATAGCGTGGGCGTACTTATGCTGTAAAGAGCCATGTTGTTTATCTCCGATTCAAGGGTAACTGCCCATCTCTAACTGTAGTCACCGAATCTGGCTCATGGGGTTGTGGAGGCTGACAAGTCCCTGGATGCGTAGTCTGTAAGCTGGAGGCTCCATACAGCCGACGGAAGAGCAAGTTTCCTCTTCATCTGCCCTCTTATTTATGAAGCCAGCCTCCTGTCCATGAAATCTGAACCGCACAAGTGACTGGAGATCTGGTTATATATCTATATCTGGACTTCACACATTCAACAATGTGGTTTTATTTTCAACCACCGAGAACTTTTTTTTTTTTTTTTTTTGCCTCTAGGCAGGGGCAATATTCCCCCCCCCCACACACACACACACTGAGAAAGCATGTCCTGGAGAGAGTCCAACACACAGGCACTACCTGCATTCTCCATTGGTCTCCCTCACGGGAGGTTTTAGTACTTTCCTGCCAGAGGCGAAGCACCACCCACTTACTGCTGCACACAGTAAATGCTATTGTCATTTTAGTTCCAACCTTAGGACCGTTAGGGATCCATCTGCCAACCTCCGTGATGCGTCCAGCGGCCCTTCTGACTCCAAGAAATGCACACGGCCAGCAGTGGTTGTAAGCACAGGTATGGATCAGACCTGAGGGGGTACCCGTGATTCCTACAAATGTCAGGGGGCGGCTTCCTGCCTGAAGGAAAGGCGCCGCTGTGCCTCCGACAGTTCATTCAGTTGTTCGCGTTTAGTTTTCAGTTGTTGCTTACTTCTGGAGTTTAGTTTCAGGGTCATGCATTTATTTTGCCACATGTGGGGTATTGCCTTCCTGGAGGACGGCGCCGCCAAGCTCTGTTCTTCATTGCAGCATTTATTGTCAGTGAATAGTGGATTGTGTTTTCTCCCCCCTGAGCAATGGTTCAATATTATCTAGTCCCACGCTGGATGCAAAGGGCCCTATGAGCACAGATAAACCACAGGGGAAGTGTGTGAAAGCTCCTTTTCAAAGCCTTCCTAGTAGGATACACATGTGGGCTCAAGGATCACACTTTCTCAGACTGTGGTGGCAGTGTCCGGGGACTGGCCCGTTATCTTTGGGAAGAATGAATATCTCAGAGTCCTTAAAAGTAACTACTAGAGGGGCGCCTGGGAGGCTCAGTCGGTTAAGCATCTGATTTCGGTTCAGGTCATGATCTCTCGGTTCGTGTGTTCGAGCCCCACATCGGGCTCTGTGCTGACAGCTCAGAACCTGGAGCCTGCTTCTGCTTCTGCTTCTCTCTCTCTCTTCCTCTGTCTCTGTCTCTGTATCTCTCTCTCTCTCAATCTCTGCCCTTCCCCTGCTGATGCTGTCTCTCTCTGGCGCCCAAAAATAAACATCAAAAGATATTTTTAAAAGTAACTATTAGAAAGTATAGCAGAGAGCCATATACTCCTTTACCCCCTTGTATACTGTACAAAAAAAACAGTGTATTTTCACAAGTGCTAATACCAAGGGTTACTTGTGCCTTCAGCAGGTCGCTGTTGAGCCCTCACCAGGTGGAGAATTATTGTAGGCCTGTCGCAGAGAAAGCAGTGGCCCGCGCACATATGATGCCCAGAGCTTCTGTCCCCACAAGGGGACACAGGAAATAAGTAAATCCTCAACAGAGAAAATCGCGTATATTGATGAGGGTCACACAGAAGCATAATGCAGGCACAGAGGGGTAGAGGATCACTTAAGCAGAGATCCGAAAAGACGGGAAGTAGAAAGCCATGCAGTTATCTGAGCAAAATGATTCCAGAGAGAAAGACCAGTAACTCCAATGTCCTTTGAAAGATTAATTGTGGTAAAATACATGCAAGTTACAACTAAGCATGCAGGTCAGGAATGTGAAGTATATTCCCCTTGTTAGGCAGCCACCCCCAGAATTCTTTTCATCTTGCAAAACTGGAACTCTGTCGCCATTAAACACCACCCCCTCATTACCCTCCCCCAAGTCTCTTACCAGCACTGTTCTACTTTCTGGGCCTGTGAATTTAACCGCTGCACCCTCCAGAGCCTGGAGCCTGCTTCGAATTCTGTGCCTCCCTCTCTTCTGTCCCTCCCGTTCTCACACTCTGTCTCTCTCTCCTTCAATAATAATAATAATTAATAATAATAATAAAACAATTGGAATATGATAGACAAGAAAAGGGATCAAAGAGAGGGAGTTTAAAACTCAACCCAAAAGTATGTAATGTACTGAAAAAGAGGGACTATTTGTTTTTGTTTTGTTTTTTAATTTAGATCCAAGTTAGTTAACATACAGTGTGATAATGGTCTCAGGAGTGGAATGTAGTGGTTCAGCACTTATGTATAACACCCAGTGCTTACCCAGCAAGTGCCCGTTTACCCCATCCCCCACCCAGCACTCCTCCAGCAAACCCTCAGATTGTTTTCTGTATTGAAGGGTCTCTGACGGTCTGTTCCTCTCCCTGTTTTTATCTTTTGTTTGCCTCCCTTCCTTGATGATCATATGTTTTGCATCTTAAATTCCACATGTGAGTGAAATCATATGATATCTGTCTTTCCCTGACTTATTCTGCTTAGCATCATGCTCTGGTTCCATCCACATCGTTGCACATCATTCTTTTTGATTACCGAGTAATACTCCATTGTATATATAAACCACATCTTCTTTATCCATTCATCTGTCGACGGACATTTGGACTCTTTCCATAATTTGGCCATTGTCGATAGCGCTGCTATAAACATTGAGGTGCATGCACCCCTTTGAATCAGCATTTTCATATGCTTTGGAGAAATACCTAGCAGTGCAATTGCTGCCTCATAGGGTAGTTGTATTTTTTAATGTTTTGAGGAACCTCCATACTCTTTTCCATAGTGGCTGCACCAGTTTGCATTCCCACCAGTAGTGCAAAGAGATCCTCTTTCTCTGCATCCTCACTAACATCTGTTGTTGCTTGAGTCGTTAATGTTAGCAGAGGCACTATTTGAAAGATAATGGGTCGGGGCGCCCGGGTGGCTTAGTCGGTTAAGCGTCCGACTTTCGCTTGGGTCATGATCTCGCGGTTCGTGGGTTCGAGCCCCGCGTCGGGCTCTGTGCTGACTGCCAGCTCAGAGCCTGGAGCCTGTTTCAGAGTCTGTGTCCCCCTCTCTCTCTGACCCTCCCCTGCTCACGCTGTCTCCCTAGAAATAAATAAAACATTAAAAAAAAAAAAAAAAAAAAGAAAGAAAGATAATGGGTCATAAGTTTCCAATCTTGAAAGACATCATGCTAGAGACTCAGGAAGCACTGGCCAGCCCTAGAAGAACAAAAAAGTAGAAATCCACACAGAGATCTACCCGAGCAAAATCACAAAACAAGACACCAAGTGGAAATCTTAATACTTACAGAGAAAAAAAATGCTAAAAAGGGCGGATTGCCTTGAGAGAAGGAATTAAGAGGTGGACCACTAAATTCTCTAAAGAAACAGTGGAGGGGCGCCTGGGTGGCTTAGTCCGTTAAGCGTCCGACTTTTGCTTAGGTCATGATCTCGCGGTTCGTGGGTTCGAGCCCCGCGTTGGGCTCTGTGCTGACTGCCAGCTCAGAGCCTGGAGCCTGTTTCAGTCTGTGACTCCCTCTCTCTCTCTGACCCTCCCCTGCTTACTCTGTCTCTCTCTCTCTCCTAGAAATAAATAAAAAATATAAAAAAAAAAAAAAAAACAGTGGAAGTCATGATACACTGAAATGTTCTGCTGTCAAGCTGTTTTTACTAAATTGAAAGAGAAATAAAGATACTTTCAAGCAACCAAATCCTAAGAGAATCTGGCACATGCATGGCAACACTTATAGAAAGTGGATCTCGGGGCGCCTGGGTGGCTCAGTCATTAAGCGTCCGACTTCAGCTCAGGTCATGATCTCCCAGTTCGTGGGTTCGAGCCCCGCGTCGGGCTCTGTGCTGACAGCTCAGAGCCTGGAGCCAGTCCTCAGATTCTGTGTCTCTGTCTCTCTCTGACCTTCTCCTGCTCACGATGTCTCTCTCTCTAAAAAAAGAAAAATGTGCATCTCCTATGTGCAGGTAGAGAAAGGATTGGAAATCAACGAAGCCTGCAAATATACAAGAAAGTCCCGATAATACTGAGACTGAACACTTGGAGGTAATATTATGGGTTTACAAATGATGATAGAACCAAAATAAATGCAACCATGATGTGGTGAAAATGGATACAGCTAAGTTTTTCTTATAACCTTGGATTATCTGACAATAAAACTTGAGTTACTCTGAGACTTTGATAAGTCAGTAGCATACCATACTCACTAGGGTGTCATTAAAGGCTCAGTACAAGTCCGTATCAGAGCTCATGGGGAAGGAATATAAATGGTGGAAAAGTAATCAGTTGAAAAATTGGAAAAACACAGGTTATCACTGAAAGTGTAGACGTATGAGTATATAAGACCCTGTTAAATGTTGTGTATTGTTGTATACGGTGTACCTACATTTTATCTATCTACATATCTATCTATCTGTCCATCCATCTGTACACCAAATATCCATCCCCCCATCCTCCATCCCTGCATCCATCCATCCATCGTATCTATCTGTCTGTCTGCCTGCCTGCCTGCCTGCCTGTCTGCCTGCCCATCATATCTATCTATCGATCTATCTATCTATCTATCTATCTATCTATCTATCTATCTGTCTGTCTGTCTGTCTGTCTATCTATCTATCTATCTATCTATCTATCCATCCATCCATCCATCCATCCATCCATCCATCCAACCATCCAATTGTCCATCCATCCGTCCACCTATCCATCCCCCCCATCCATTCATCCATCCACCCACCCATTGTATCTCTCTGACTCTCTATCTATATATCTGTCTGTTTGTCTATCAGTCATATCTATCTGTGCATCCATCCATCCACTCAACCACCCATTCATCCATCTATGTATGTATATATATGCACAATAATAAAATTCATTAAAATGTAGTACTGTATCCATGTAAGATACAGGGAGAATTGGACTGAATGAAAAGTGTCCCATACATGTTATTTACCAGATACACTGCTCATATATAAAATGCAGAAAGCTGGGAAAGCGCCATGAAAATCATAAAAATGTTGTGTGGAATACAACGTCACTGGCTTTCTCAGTATTCCTGTAAAAAATATCTCTAGCCCCCTGAGACACTGAAATATATATGATATAAAATTCAGAAATATTGCACTTCTCCTAGAAACATTTTCATATACAACAAGGCTTTGATATGTAGCCTTTGATATTTGTTTCTGTAATGAAAGGAATAAGTGATCTAACCCCGAGTTAAATGATAGAACTTGTCTCATCTGCCCCTAAGTCAAGTGGTTACAGCTCAGACTTATGTCCAGCGTAAGCCCTGAGGCTCTGGAGGGCTGGCGTAAGAAGACCCTCACGGCTGCCTCCTTCCCCTGTGGACACAGAGGAACCTGCTTGTACCCCTGGGGCTGTAAAGTGTTAGGCTGTTCGCTTTGCGCAGTTGACCCGTGTGTCATTGCAACCACGCCGGATAAGGACTCGGGCAAAAGGTGACGACACACTTATTATTTGCTGTGAGATTTTCAATAAGAAATCCATCTCTGAATCATAACACCTTGTGTTCACCTTCAGGATAAATTTAATAAAATCCCAAAAACATTAACTAGAAGTAAGCTCTTGTGGTCAGAGCAGTATCAGACAAAATCATGAAAAAATGCAAAAGTGGCGGGGGTGGGGGTGTATGGTGAAGGAACACTGGAAAAGAGTAAGAGATGAAAAACACCAGGAATATGTAACACTTTAAAAAGTAATGCATGGGGAGCTTGGATGACTCTGTAGGTTAAGCATTTGTCAGCTCTGGTCATGAGATCATGAGTGCTAGCCCCGTATGGGATTCTGTGCTGATAGCATGGAGCCTCCTTGGGATTCTCTGTCTCCCTTTCTTTCTGTGTGTGTGTGTGTGTCTCTCTCTCTCAAAATAAATAAACAAGGATTAAAAAATAAAAGTAAATTTGAAGAACACCAACTCGTAAAATCATGATGGTGCATATTGATAGCTGAATGCACTCAGAAATCGAGCGCGAGGTTTTACACACCAGTTTCGGGACGGACATACAATTTCTCTAAAATATTAATAAGGATAGAGAAAATTTGGAAAATAAAATGCATCAAATCAAACTAATTCATATATTTAAAACATTGCACAGAACAGTGGAAGCACTCTTGTCCTTTAAAAGGCAAACCAAAATTTTTAACCAGCTTAAAACTTGAAGTCTGAAAGTTGTAAAAGACTAAAATCATACAGATTCTCAGGCAGTCAACTCGTGTATCATAACCAAAAAGAGAAATCGAAAATGCTCATACGTTTGGTATTTGGAAAAAATGTGTTTTTTAATGCACCCAAGAAAAACCAGACGGACATTTGAAAATATTTGAAATTTCACGCAAAACTACAAATTAAACCCTGGTCTAAGTGCTCTACACTTACCTCTTTAGATTCTGCAGCCACTGCCTGGAGCAGGTGTTCTTATTATTCCTGAGTGACAGGTGAAGAAAAAAGGTATAGAAAGTTTAGGTCTCTTGATCAAACACAGCTGTTACATTGGGGTAAGGCATCCATAAAAGTTACCATAAAAAAGAAAACAATGCCAGACCTAACCATATAAATAATAATTGGTTGTAATTTCCCCGGGCTTCACTTAACATCTGAGAAATCAGGTACAAATAGGAGTATTGTGGAAGCACTTTGGAAATACTGGCCCTTGCCCTTGGAATTGAAAGCCTCTCATGGGCTTTTGAGTCGAGAAATGCCATGCTTTGATTTAAACTTTAACCAGGTTAAAGAGCCAATTTCTTGATAGTCACCGGGCTGGGTGGACGAGCAGCAGGGAGACCCCTCAGGGGTCCTGATAAACCGATCGACGGACTTGTGGTCGTCCAGCTGAGTGGTCATGGTGTCCCGGTAACCGGCGTCTGCTTCCTGCAAATGTTTTCAAGTACACCCTTCCCCATCTGCTCACATTTGAATATAACTTGTCCGTGATGAAGGGTGCTCAGAGACTGTTGCGGGACTTGGAAGCTTGGAGACTTCTCGCACTCAGAGACTAACTGTGGGTGGGCTTGGGGCGCATGAGGTCGAGCTCATGTTTGGACATTTCAGGTGCGAGAAGCACAGGACATGTTTTTATCCACTGCTTGGCTTGCGTATCACACACCCAACATCAGTGGTGGTTTGCAGGACTTAGTTTTTACTTTCATCTCATGGCCATACAGACTGTAGTTTGTCTTAAGACTCTTGATGCACGTTTTCTCATTCCAGGGCCCAAGGGGAGGAATAGCATTTATGTGACATGAGTCCATTCTCCTGCCAGAGGGAAAGTACTGGAGTTTTCTGTGATCCTCACAATCTCATTTAAAGTTTCTTCTCAGAGGTTCCACCTGGCATTCCTGCTGTAGATCATCCCATAAGGTGAGAATGTAATATTATCCATTGCATTTGGTCACATGAGGTCGTGGAAATGTAGGTACGTCACGGTCAGTCATGGAGCCATGTTTCTTCATACTTTAGCTCCTGTGCTCCTTACGTAAGCCTCACACCACCCCAGGCTTTGGAGTGGATTCAATAGAGAACAAAAAAGGAGAAATAGGAGTCCATAAGTCTAGACAACCCTCTTGAAAAATTTTGCAAGAAAAAAGGAGAAAAACGTGGCACACTTGGATAAGAATATAGACTAAGTAACCTTTTCTTTTTTGAAGTTACGAGGAATAAATCAAAGTCAACGACTACCACAACAGAAACCAATAATTCAAAAGAAAGTGAAATAATCAAATACAGCCAGAACATATTTTGCAAACCACATTCTCATTTTTGTAAACCTACAGCCCTTAAATCAAGAGTGAATAATGGGTGGTGATGTTGAAGCCATACCCTGATGTTGGACGGAAGTCAGTTAGTCAAATGTTGCCGGCGTGGCGCTAATTGATTATCTGGAAGCAAAGGTAAAGGGTTGACCAGTTGCCCGTATAACAACTTGTTCCAGTAACACAATGTGGGTTTTGAGGAGGTTGTTGGCTTCAAACCTATAACAGGGTTATTTTCTTGTGCAACTTATAAAGAGTGCATAACCTACCATTTCAATGAGAAACATACCATTTATCTAGTAAATGTGTATTTAGACCCGTTTGTTTGTCCTTATTCCAGTAAGAGTAGGAAAGTCTGATCTTATCTGAGCACACACATGCTCACTCCGTAACAAAGCTCTCTGCACAGAAGACGTGACAGCGTAGGTCAAGTTATCTTTGAAAACAAGGCCGGGACTGAATTCATTTGTCAATTGGGAGGAAAAAAGAACTTCCAACTGCATAAAACTGCTGTTTTGTGTTGGGCGTTAGGATCAAGCAAGTATGTGTCACTAAGGCTTAGTAGGTCCTAGGATTTATTAAGTTTCTACACAGTCAGAAAACTCTTAACACCTCCATCCTGTGTACATATACATGAAAATGACATTCTGTCCTGTGGGCAACTACGTCCCCATCTCTGGGGGCAGGCGTGGCATTCAGAACCACAGTCCATAAAGACAGTGTGGCCAAGCCCAGCCCCTTCATAATTTCTCGAATTCTCCCTGCAATCTATAGATTATATTGAATATGGAAATCTCCCGCATAAGAACCTAGCTAACCGGGACCAGAGAATTCAGAGTTTCAATCTCGCTTCTGAGGCAAGATGTTCTATTCAAAGAAGGTGGCTTCCCAAACTTCATTCAATAAATCCTCCTCCTCTTTTAAGATTTCTTTACAAACACACCAAACACTTGTTTGGACTTATTCTTATGACTTCCTTAAAAAAAAAAAAGTTTTAAACCTCTTTCTTATTGTGATTCAAATTGCTCTTCAAATCCTCTTTCCTTGAGAAGTCAATAATGGACAATTTTCTCTTTCCCTCTTGCGTTCTATTGGAAATTGCATTCTTGGTGATTGTCTTCATGGTGTAAAATACTCTTGAATATTCTGCATACATCTCTTTGTTTATTAAATGAAACTCTCTATATGTAGGGAAACTTCCTATAAACCATTCCCTATAAAATGTAGTTCAATAAAATACCGTTTATTTTTACTTTGCTTCCATGGGTGCTTACGATTATAAAAAGGAACAGAGTTATAAGATCTTGCTTTAAATGCATTTCCATGTAGTGCCAGTAAAGAGGACGGTATTATACGGAAATTCAATACACTTACCCAAACCATCAATATTTTAAATATTAAATTCCAGGAATCAAGGACAATGTTCCGTGTTCTCTGTGTAACAGAGGTTTGAACTGTCATTTAAAGGCTAGCTCACTATGTAAAACATAAACACACTCATGTTTAAATCCAGTTGAAACATTTTGTCAGCGTTCACTTATAATTTTAGGAAGAGACACTAATGGTCAAGATGTTTGTTTCACAGGACAGAGGAGCTGGTTGAACACGGTCATTTCTTTTGCGAAAGGGAGAAAGAAAAAAAATACTTTTAAAAATAAATTTTTCAGGGATTTCTCTTCAAAGACCATATAAATCATTTCCTGACAGCTCCGTAAAGTGTTCCTGAAAAGGTTTGGCCTGGGCGGAGAATGCAGAAGCTCGAAAGAGATGCCTCTGGAAAAGGCGTGGTCTTTCGTGGACTGTGTGGTAGTTTCCAAAGTACATGTGCATTACCGACAATGAACACGGCTTAATTAACGTGACGTTCCATAGTGTCTTTTAAACCCCCATCTTGCCTTCTTGTCCTGAACCTCTCTTCTTTTCTCCCTATTCCGTGAGCACCTCTTTGCCACTATTAAAATTAGCAACGGTTTCCTTCAGGAAAGCACAAAGTGCTTACAATATGATTCGGGAAATATATTGAGTATTTCCTTTATCTTATGCTGGGTTTAATTTGGTCTCTCTTTTTCTAGCTTCATAGAACATTGAATTGAATCCTTATAGGGGAGCCTGGGTGGCTCAGTTGGTTAAGCGTCCGACATCTGCTTAGGTCATGATCTCATGGCTTGTGGGTTTGAGCCCCGTGTCAGGCTCTGTGCTGACAGCTTGGAGCCTGGAGCCTGCTTGGGATTCTGTGTGTCCCTCTCTGTCTTCCCTCCCCTGCTCATGCTCTGTCTCTCTCATATATGTCTCATACATACACACTTACATGGAAAGAGGGAATTTTTTAAAATAAGTAAAATAAAATTTAAAAAAATAAAAAATAAAATAAAACAGAAAAATCCTTGTATGTGTTTTACTGTCCAGCAGATGGTCTGTCTTTGTGGATGGTCCATGAGCGCTTGGAAATAAGGTTGCTGGGTGCATGTTCTGGTGAGAATAATCATGTCCAGTATTTGATGGGGTGCTCACCCCGCACCTGCTCTCACTTCCTCTCTGTCTGTTACACCAGTTACCCAGACATGACCTTCAGGCACCAAATGTGCAATTAAGGGTCTGTCCATTTTTGACCTGAGACCCGTCAGAATTACGCTGCATCTGTTTTGAATCTCTGTTGTTATGTACAGACATTTTGATACTTTTCTGTTCTCTTGATGATTGGACCCATTTATTATTGGGAAATCTCCTTTCTTATGCCCATATTCATACATTCCTGAAGTCCACTTTGTTTGATTGTAACATGACCAGCTGCAACTTTCTTGGGACTGGGGCCTACGTGGTGTATTATTCCCATTCACTTTTTTACATTTTTTAAGTTTATGTCTTTTTGAGAGCGAAACAGAGAGAAGAAGTGGGGGAGGGACAGAGAGAGAGGGTGAGAGAGAATCCCAAGCAGGCTCTGCACTGTCAGCGGAGAGACTGACATGGGGCTCAAACCCACCAACCGTGAGATCATAAACTAAGCCAGAACCAAGAGTCGGATGCTTAACCGACTGAGCCGCCCAGGCGCCCCTCCATCTATTCATTTTGAACGTAAGGAATCCTTATAATTAGCATGCATCTCTAATCATAGCATGCTGGCGGACTTTAATTTTTATCCAGTGCCTGTATTACACACACAGATTGATATGATTAGGTCTTTTCTATGTTTCGTCTGATTTGTTGAGGTACAACACCTCCAGTGAACTACATCCACTTAAAATGTGTAGTTCAGTGAATTTAGGGAAATGTATACATCACCATGACGACATCTTTTTTTAAATCAGGGCAGAGAACATTCCCAAAGTCCCAGAAGTTTCCTTCCTGCCCCTTTTAGTCAAATTGTCCTTCTGTTAGAGGCGCTAGACAACCAATGATATATTCTCTGTCACGGAAGATTCAGTTGCACTTTTCAAAATGTCAGATAAATGAAGTAAGACAGCATGTAGTCTTCTGTGTTTGTCTTTCTGGCTCAGGGTATGGTTTTGAGAGTCTCCACACAGCTTGCATATATCATGCCCATAATTTCTGAATGTAAGTCCCTTTTTTTTTTCAAAATTTTTTAACTTTATTTAGTTTTGAGAGAGAGACACACAGAGCACAAGCAGGGGAGGGGCAGAGAGAGGGAGACACAGAATCTGAAGCAGGCTCCAGGCTCTGAGCTGTCAGCGCAGAGCCCAAGAAGGGGCTTGAACCCATGAACCGTGAGACCATGACCTGAACCCAAGTCTGACGCTTCATTGTCTGAGCCACCCAGGTGCCCTGAGCATAGGTCCTTTTGTAACTGTGTGTACAAATCACATTTTTGTCCAGTCATGTTTCATTGCATGTGCAAGTTCCTACCAGCTTAAGCAGCCTTGAATAAATATTTGTGTGCCTTTTGGTTTTCATTTGTCTTGGGAAAGTACATAGAAGCAGGGTTGCTGGGTTGTATAGGAAGATATTTCTAAATTGACTTCATTTTTAGAACACTTTCAGGGACGCAGTAAAATTGACAGGAAGGTACAGAAATTTCGCCTTCTCCCCCTAACCCCATCCCCACACAGGCAGAGCCGCCCCCACCCCCCCATTATCAACATTGCACACCTAACCGGTCCATGTGTGAGAATGGGTGAGCCCACACTGACACACCAGCACCACCCAGCATACAGCTTACGACGCTTTCCATGTTGTACGGTCTGTGAGTTTGGACAGATGTTCGGGGCGGTGCGTCCACCATGACGGAACCAGAGGAGTAGTTTCACGGCCTGTGTGCTCTGTAGTCTGCCTTTTCACCCCTCCTCTCCTCCTCATTCCTGGTGACCATACATCTGTTTATGTCTCCACGGTGTCCCCTTTTCACAGAATGCCACAGAGTTGGAATCACACAGTAGGAAGCCTTTCCAGCATCTTTACTCGTTCTTGCCAAAACGTGGAAGCAACCAATATGTCCGTCAGTAGGTGAATTGGATACATAAACTGTGGCTCATCCACATGGTGGAATATCGGGGAGTGCTCAACAGAAATGAGCTTTCGAGCCATGAAAAGACATGGAGAAAGGGCATCTGGGTGGCTCTGCTGGTAAGCAGCAAACTCTTGATTTGGGCTCAGGGCATGATCTCAATGGTTCATGGGTTTAAGCCCCGTGTCAGGCTCAGCAATGATAGCACGGAGCCTGCTTGACATTCTCTCTCTCTCTCTTTGCTTGGGATTGTCTCTCCCTCCTCTCTCTGCCCCACCCCTCCTCTGCTCACTCACATGCTCTCTCAAAAAAAAAAAAGAAAGAAAAGAAAAGACATGGAGGAAACGTAAATACAGATTACTAATATAAACTCTTAGTGTGTTCAAATCTCTAATAACTTAGATCTTTTTTTTTAATTTTTTATTTATTTCTAGGAGAGAGAGAGAGACAGTGTGACCAGGGGAGGGTCAGAGAGAGAGGGAGACACAGACTGAAACAGGCTCCAGGCTCTGAGCTGGCAGTCAGCACAGAGCCCGACGCGGGGCTCGAACCCACAAACCGCGAGATCATGACCTAAGTGAAAGTCGGATGGTTAACTGACTAAGCCACCCAAGCGCCGCTAATAACTTACATCTTAATTAGCATTCTCTGAATTAGAGGCTTTGAATAAGAATACATGATATAGATCATTCAGTCTTTATGTATATATTTACATAAATATAATTTTATTATATATATCTTTATGTAAATATATTTATAATTATATGAGTTTACATATATGTATTTTAATTTATCTCTCCATCTAACATCTACCTATCTTTTATCTACTTAGATAATATTTAACTTATACCTTGTTCACTTGTAATACTTCGGTCCTTAATATCTCACCCTAGTTTTCCAAAAAGATGTGTATTTCAAAATACCCATTCATGTTGGGATAAATTACATCCTAAGATATAAAGCTGTCTGTTCTTATCGCTGATGCTTTCAGACTATTGATGAAATTAGAGGAGAATGGCCCTTTGTGTGTGTTATGCTTGACAGGTTGGCCAGTAAATGTAAGACACATGTCACC
This sequence comes from Proteles cristata cristata, assembly GCA_017311185.1. NCBI lineage: Eukaryota > Metazoa > Chordata > Mammalia > Carnivora > Hyaenidae > Proteles > Proteles cristata. The sequence continues at coordinate 236,009 of JAESUZ010004310.1, forward strand.
ATTTCACTTCTGCTGTTGCTTGCAAGCCAGGAGTTGGGTGTCTTATTTTTTTTCAAGTTGATCTATTTAAGACAGAGAGTGTGTGAAGTAGGGCAGAGAGAGAGAGAGAATCCCAAGCAGTCTCCGCACTGTCAGCTTACAGCCTGATAGGGGGCCTGAACTCACGAATTGTGAGATCATGACCTGAGCCAAAACCAAGAGTCAGTGGCTTAACCGACTGAGCTACCTCAGTCACCCCTGACCCTTGATTTCTAATGGCCAAGCCCAGTGTTTAATTCTGTGTGAACTACTGAAATGGCCTCTACCCTCAAATTGCCTCTACTTACAACTTTCAGAATTCATCTCTTTAATCTGGGTCCTGTTATCATTGGCGAATGCTGGAATCTCACTCCGCCAATATTTGCAAGTCATATTTTTCTCGGACCCTGTCTGTTTTCATGGCACCACCAACTCAACCCCGAACCGCACCATCCACAACACGATCTCCCCCAACACCAACTTGCACCTTCTCCTTCCTTTTCTCAACAGGTCGTATCCTTCTGCTTCCTTCCTTTTGAGCCACCTGTGTGTCACCCAGCACCTTGCCCGCCTCCCATGTGCACGTTAGTACCCTTAACATTCTCCTTTACCCAAATCACAACTGAGAAGTCTCTTAACAAAGTCACTGGTTGTTCCCTTCAACACTTCCGTTCACTGTCTTGCTTTATCGTGTTTAGCCACTCAACCACGGCAGATGTCCTGCGAATTATTTGCAAGGCTTCTTGCTGCTCTCAGCTCCTTGGTTTGCTCTTCCGTCTGTCCTTGCGCTCACACGCCTGCCGTCGCGCCCATTGTCTCCTCGAGTTATGAGCAACATGCTGGAGAGGTTTGCTGTCTCCAGCTCTCTTGGCAAGGACCCCGCTCAGCCCTCTGCCCCGCAAAGCACCCATCCTTCCCTGATTATGGCGTGTCCTCCTCCAAGAGTCTGGTCACTTACGTAGCCCTTCATATGTGTATGCGTCCTGCACAAAAATGTATCAGTGTTGTACTGAGGTCATTATGTTCTTCTGCAATAAGACTTTCTAAAGGCTCACATTTTGTTGACCATTGAAATGACCGTGGCTAGGGGCGCCTGGGTGGCTTAGTCGGTTAAGCGTCCGACTTTCGCTTAGGTCATGATCTCACGGTTTGTGGGTTCGGGCCCCACGTTGGGCTCTGTGCTGACTGCCAGCTCGGAGCCTGGAGCCTGTTTCAGTCTGTGACTCCCTCTCTCTCTGCCCCTCCCCTGCTCATGCTGTCTCTCTCTCTCTCCTAGAAATAAAACATTAAAAAAATAAAAAATAAAAAAAAAGAAATGACCGTGGCTGAATCACTGATAGAGATACTACTAAGCTCTATTTGTCTACTACAGCAAAACTTGGCACAGTACTCAGAGCAGTCTGGAATCCAGAAAGTGAAATGGGGAGCATCTAGCTCTTGTTGCACAGGATTGTTTTGTTCAACACCAGTTCAGTAGACCACATCGTTCCTTGGTGGGAATCACAACGTGAATTTAAAATCCAGATCATTTATATGAAAGTCAAGTCCTCCCTAGGGATAACTCAGCCCTACAAACTGTCTTTTCCTTTCTAATCATTCTACTCCTGATTCACACTGAAAACAATATTGGGGAGTGTGTGTGAGCAGCACACTTTCAAATGTCCTGGTCCATTTGGCCACTGACTCATAACCTCATCGGGTTTCATAGAAAAGCTCTGTGAACTTCAGCCATGCTGGATAGCTTCGGGCATTTTGGAGGGATAATGTCAGCAGGCTAACCAGAAAAGAAGCCAGGGGAAAGTATAAGTAGTAATGAGGATCTAATGTAACAATTCTCATGGAAATATGTGGTTGCTCTCTTTCCCTGTAGACTATAACTTTCTTCAGAACAAGGATTTGGGCTCATAGTGACAGAAGGGGCAGAAAGTTCATACAGACAATGAATTTTATATATTCTGCTTTCTGTGCCACTTAAACATCTTCAGGAAAGAGGTTCCTTTCATGGAAGAAGGAAACAAAGGTGAAACACAATAGCTCATGAAAGAGATGGCAAAATACAGCAGAATGTGGATCGTAAGAGGGTGGAACTCAGTAATGAAGAACAAAAGTCGTAGAAACAGAGATGAAATCAAAGAAAAGCCAGAAAGACTAGAACTTGCAGGGAAAACCTGAAGAGACATAGAAGGTAACTAATTACTCATACGTTAGAAAAAGTACCAAACATGGCCTAAAGCATCGTTGGCAAAAAATACTACATTCTTGGCCGATTAAGAAGGATGACGATTTAGACTGACCTCAGTTTCTCTGTAGTGACAATCAGAGTGGGTGACACAGGATGCGTAAAAAAGTGGGAACCAGATACATTTTACATCCAGCCACACTGTGTGTTGAGCGCCAAGATAACTGTAAAATTATTTTTGATTGAAAAGAACTCGTTCAGGGGGACTGGGGTGGCTCATTCGGTTGAGCATCTGACTCTCGATTCCAGCTCAGGTCATGGCCCTGTGGTTTGTGGGTTCAAGACATGCATCTGACTCTGTGCTGCCAGTGTGGAGCCTGTGCTCCTGTGCAGCTGCCTCTCTGTGCAAATCCCCAACTTGTGCTCTCTCTCAAAACAAACATTTAAAACAAACAAAAAACACTGAGGGCATAGTGTAACCATGCGAGTGTGTTATGGAGAGGTTCCAAAGCAGCTGCTTTAAAGCAAAAGCTAAATGGTCAAAGGGAAAATAGACGTAAACCTTCCTATATATCAGGGAAAAAAAAACAACCAATATCAAAGCAAAATTAATATATGGCATAGGGAAATATTAAAACTGGTCATAAATGAGTCACACAGAAATCTTCAATATATTCCAAATTTAATCCTGATTTTAAAATGGGAAAAAAATGTCTAAATGTGCTGCTAACCTAAGGGAAAATGAAAACCAGATAAAACAAACAAAATGATGGTACCAAATCAAATTTGTTTAACCTAAAAAGTATCATGTAATTATAGGCGAAATAAGAAGGAATTATCCATGAAAGAGAAGGAAATCACAAAACGCTCATTCTTATTATTCTCAATATTTACTGTGTGTTAGAGGAATGAGTCATGCCAGTAGCCAGTGTAAAACCATAACAGTCTAAGGAAGTCATAGAACTCAGTAGCCAAAAAACGAACAACTTGATGAACAAATAGTCCAAGGAATTGAATGACTAGAATATAAATAGATTTTTCTCTACTGAAGACAGTGCACATCATCGGGCGAATACAAATCAGAACTACAAGCCATGAGAGACTCTTGAATGCTGAGAACAAACTGAGGGCTGATGGGGGTGGGGAGAGGGGAAGGAGGGTGATGGGCATGGAGGAGGGCACTTGTGGGGATGTGCACTGGGTGTTATATGGAAACCAACTTGACAATAAACTATTTGTAAAAAAAAAAAAAAAAAAAAAAAAAGCATTAATAATAGAATACCAGGAAAAGGCCAGAGGGAAAGTAATAGATGAACCTGGGCTCAGGAAAAAAAAAAAAGCCAACTGGAAAAATAATAACCTGAGATTGGAATCTTCACTTTTACATAGTCACCATGTCTACCGCCAAGTTCTTTGAGCCTCTATCTGTAAAGGGGAATGGTATTTCATCAAATCTAAGACATTGTATAAGATGCACCATTGGTTTATATGGAGTTTATTTTTTAAAAATCAACCAATTAAAATGACACCGTGCTTCCTTATAATTTAGAGTTATATCGCATTTGTTGAAAATGGATTTATATCTATATATAGTAAAAAAAGGAAAATAAAAGTAAATTGGTGGAAGAATTACAAAAAAAAAAATCAAAACTGCAATGCGATACCACCTCACACCTGTCAGAACGGCTGAAATCAACAACACAAGACACAACAGGTGTTGGCGAGGATGTGGACAACTTGGAAACTTCCTTCCGCACTGTGGGTGGGAATGCAAACTGGTACGGCTGCTGTGGAGAACCGTATTGAGGTTTCCCACAAGGTTATAGACAGAATTGCCCTGGGATCCAGCAGTGCCACTTCTGGATGTTTATATCACGGAGCCCTAAAAAAGAAGATACTGTCACATGAGACAACATGGGTGAACTTGGACGGCATTATACCAAAGGCCACACGCCAGTCATGGAAGGACAGATACGACATGCGTCCACTTAACACAGGCACCCACGCCGTCCAGGGCACAGAAGCACAACGTAGCAAGGTGGCCCCTGAGGGCGGTGGCGAGTAGAAATGGACCAGTTCTGTGCAGCGTGTGCAGCATTTAGGTCCACAGGATGACCACGTTCTACAGCACGGAGCCCGTTGTCACGTAATATTAGACGAGAACTAGAAAATCATAGGTAAGGTGCTGCAACATGACAGCATTGTATACAGAGAAGTTAAATCTACTTTACACACCCCATATATACACATATCCGTAGCAATATCTTTTACCTATCCAAGCAGTAACAATTTAGAATACATGTTAAGATCTACTTTAGAGCAGAAAGCTTAAATTTTGAACATATTCAGAATATTGATAGGACAGAAACAGAACCGAGGGATTAGAGAGGAGCCTTGACCAGACGTAAAAGCGTACTGGGTTAATGGAGAAAGAAATTTAACAACAAAATGACATAGGTCCTTCCGGAAGGTTCCTATAAATTATATAAATATATAGTGTGACCCTACGCTTTATATCTACAAGTATAAAAATTAAATTATTTCTGCCACAAAAATAGAAAAATATTAAAATATATAAAAATATGTAAAATATAAAAATATATAAAACTATAAAATATATTAAAGATATAAAAATAAGGGAGGCTGGGTGGCTCAGTCCATTAAGCGTCTGACTTCGGCTCAGGTCACCATCTCACTTGAGCCCCACGTCGGGCTCTGCGCTGACGGCTCAGAGCCTGGAGCTGCTTCTGATTCTGTGTCTCCCTCTCCCTCTGCCTCTCCCCACATGTGCTCTCTCTCTCTCAATAATAAATAAGTAAACTTTAAAAACTATGAAAAAATATATTAAAATATATTTATCAGTATATATTTTCTATAATTGTTCTTTTCTATAACTGTTCTTTATCTGTGACTCCACACCCTTCTGGTCAGTGGGGCAGAGAAGGAGGAAGGAAGGAAGGGAAGGAGGAAGGAAGAAAGAGAAGAGACAGGAAAGAAAAGGAAACAAAAGAAAAGAGAAACGACGAATGTTTTAGACACACACCGAAGTTCTCACCCACTGCATGTGAGGAAGACAGGGCCCGTATCCCTTAAACTCATGGGAAGGGAAGGATTTCATACCCTCTGCTTCTGACGTGTGACCAGCCATGCAGATTGGTGGCTGGTGACCACTCAGGAGTCGGCCTGCGAGTGTTCTGTGCCGTTCAGGGGCCCCGGGGGACTGACTCCTTCACATGCCTTCGTCCCGAGCCTCTGCTTGTACGCTGTCACCTCCTCGAACTCAGTCCTTGGGGAACCCTCCCCTGTGATTCTCACGTGGTAACCGGTGAGAAACGCAGGAAGAAAACCAGTAGCGTATTTATAGCAATAACTGTCCCCGCCACGTGCGGGGGCCTTCCAAGCGCCGCGCCTCCATTCCTTTGCAGATTTCTTCCAAAAGAAATGCTCAGTGCAGAGATATACTGGGGAAATGAAGTGCACATTTTTTGCAGATAAATAGTAATTGTAAGGCTTACCTTCCCCCGAGATACCAAGTTATTAGCAATCCCTATTTTTACTTGTACAGTGTGATTTAATGGAAGGGGAAGAAAGAAAATGAATCATTTGTAACGTTTATTTAAAATACCTTGAGAAGTTAAGATTGATGAGAAATATATAACAGCAGCCCTGTTCTGCTGCTTTGTTCATTAAGAGATAAATCAGCCCCATTTAAAAAAAAAATAAAGGCTGTAAAATTTCAGATTTATGGTGAAAAATAACATCCGTGTTAATATTCCAAATTAGTAGTTCTTAATATTTAGTAATTCTTAATATCATCCCAGGCTGCTATTTACTTTCCTCTCAGTTTTTCTGCAAACCTCAAACTGTGCCAAAAAAAATAAATTCTGTTAAAATAAAGCAAAAAAGCAAACAAGATGTGACCATGTTATTTCAAGATACTAATTTGGGAGCAAAAGCAACTGATGTAAATATGGGTCACCGTTCAAAGGTAAAAGGCTCAACTATGAAGAGAAAAGCAAAATAAGAAGCAATGGGGACTGAAAAGGAGAAAATGTGCATATAGATTAGAAATGGACCTTGTTGGATGACTTGAAAATGTCAGATCTGGGGCGCCTGGGTGGCTTAGTCGGTTAAGCGTCCGACTTTCGCTTAGGTCATGATCTCGCGGTTCGTGGGTTCGAGCCCCGCGTCGGGCTCTGTGCTGACTGCCAGCTCAGAGCCTGGAGCCTGTTTCAGAGTCTGTGACTCCCTCTCTCTCTGACCCTCCCCTGCTCACGCTGTCTCTCTCTCTCTCTCCTAGAAATAAATAAAAATTAAAAAAAAAAAAAAAGAAAATGTCAGATCCTTTCAAGCAATAGTATTAGGACCCACTGGACCTGGAGACAGTTGGATCCAATGGTCTCTTTCAGAAAGTGTCCATTTTGGTGCCACTGAGACCCAGTGTCCTATTTTTCCTTTTCTATTTCTTATATATATATTTTTTTTTTTCATGCGTCCTATTTTCTGGTTTAGCTGATGTGGCGAAAATAAAATTACAAAGACCAGCATTGTAGTTACAACGTGTCAGCTATTTACGAGTTTAAGTCTGCTCTTCTGTTTCTTACCATTGCTTTCTTTAAAACATATATTCTTTAAGAAAGAAAAAATGAGATCTAATTTCCCCCCATCCTTTCCTGTGAAGTTCTTAGAAGAACAACAGAAAGAAGAAATGAAAAAGGGCTGGGAAAAAACTACACAGGGCTTAGCACGCCCAGGTTAAGGGCTCTTGAGTGTGAGGGGGAGGAACCAACGAAAGCCGCTCTAACGTCAGCTGGAATCAGATTTCCCTGAAGAGCGATGACCACAGTCCAAAAAGCACATGGAACCATACAGCAAGGTGATCCAGGGACCCCAAGCAGCCACAAGGGACCTGGGTCACTGGGAAGACTTGGTGTCTTATCACCTTATACCAGGATGCCACTTTGTCATTCAGCAGGACAACTCAGGTGCGTTACCCCGAGACCCCCCCACCCCACCCCATCCTGTAAAATTGGGCCATCACATGACACCATTCCAAGGTGGGTGCTGAGTGTAGAGAAACTAGCATCAGGTTCGTGAAAGGAGAGCTGGGGCAGACGTAAGAAGAGTTGCCGATGCGAAAAATACACAGAGGATAGAGAATTACTCCGTTGATCCTTGAGCAACACGAGGGAGGGGGCGCCACCCACTGTGAAGTGGAACATCCCTTCCCGCTATAACTTTGTCTCCCTGCAAAACTGAACCACTGACAGCCTCCCGCTGACCAGCAGGCTTCCCAAGAATGTCAGCAGGAAGTTAACACATATGCTGTGTGTGATGTGTATTAGGTATGGAATTCCTAAAGTAAGCTAGGGTAAAGAAAATGCTACCAAGAAAATTAGAAGGTGGGGGCGCCTGGGTGCCTCAGAAGGTGAAGCGTCCGACTTTGGCTCAAGTCATGATCTTGCAGATCATGGGTTCGAGTCCCTCATCAGACTCTGTGCTGACAGAGCCTGGAGCCTGCTTCGGATTTTGTGTCTCCCTGCCTCTCTGCTCCTTCCCGTGCTTGCGCTCTGTCTCTCTCTCTCAAAAGTAAATAAAAACATGAAAAAGAAAAGGAAAAAAGAAAAAAGAAGAAGATCCTAACAAAGAGAAAATACATTTATAGGGTTGTCCTGCGTTATCTAAAAAAAGAAAAAAATCTGTCCTGCATTATCTAAAAAAATAAAATTGGATCCGCACAGTCCAAACCCGCGTTGTTTAAGGGTCAGCTGTCTAAGGAGACAGCTCATCAGACTGGTCGCCAATGAAATACACTTGGCACACTCTTCTTGGAGTCAGTCTAAGTGATATGAATGGCTTCGAGGAAAACCTTAGGAGCCCAGAAGAGTCCAGATGAACCAAGGCAGGTCAAGCACAGACATGGAAGGCACCGTTGAAGCCTGTGGAAACCTTGTAGCTTGTCGAGGGCAAATGAAGACCCTCCATAGACAAGACATGGAATTGGGGTGGAACCTGTGAAATTAAATGGAAAATAGCACAGACTTAAAAATAACGTCCAAACTAAAAATGTGGTCAGATTTTTTCCTCCTATCGAACAACATGATTCTAAAATATGCACTGTGAAAGTACTGAAAACGCGAGACTTAACAAATGTCAAAGATGGGCGTCTAGGTGGCTCAGTCAGTTACACATCCGGCTCTTGGGTTTACTCAGGTCATGATCTTACAGTTTGTGAGTTCGAGCCCCGCGCTGTCAGAGCAGAGCCTGCCTGGGATTCTCTCTCTCTCTCCTCTCTCTCTGTCCCTCCCCTGTTTGCTCTCTTTCTCTTTCTCCTTCAAGATAAATAAGCAAACATTTAAAAAAAGACAAAAATATTTAAGGGTGTATTCCAGAGAAAGACAGCAAGTCTCATAAAAAGAGATGAAATAGAATGGGCCTCACATGTGTCCATTGTGACCTGAGTAGCAGGTGAGGGCAAGGAAGTGTCTACCAAGTCCTCAGAGAGAAGGAGAGTAACATAGATCATTTTTCCCTGAGCCAAGCCAAGTTGTCTGTCAACAGACTAAAATCTGAAATCAACTGAAAGCTTACTATTACAGTACCATGTATCTTATCTTAAAGTTGTGTATATCAGTATGTGTATGCACATAGTTTTATACACACACACATAGATAAGTATATATCGATATACACATATGTGTTTATACACGTAAATACACAACTCAGACCCCCACATGTCCGTTATCGAAGCAGTCACAGAAACACAACTCACAGACCCAGTGTCATTCTACAGCAATCACACGTACACAACTCACACACTTGTAGGTCATTCTACAAGTAAGACATAGCCAGGCTCTCCTAAGTAATCAAATTTCACTTGTTTAAAAGAAAGGGTTAGAAAAGGAACAAATCTTGTGTTTAAGAGTGCTTTTGATGTTCATTCGTACGTAGCTGCTCACAGACATTTTAATGATTCTCTCTCCCCACAATATTATTCCTTTTAAATACAGCATATATTCACGGAAAATGTCTGCAGAGTTTCACTAGCCAGAAATCTGTGTCTCCCAGGGATTGGTTATGCTGTTGATGTAATTACAGCATGGAAGTAAAAACTAATCGATGTCCTTTTAGAAGATGTGGAAGGAGAAAGAATTCTGTACGACGTCCTGATTTAGATACCAGGATGCTTGGAGTGTGGGAGAGGGAGCAGACGTAGCTGAAACTACAGTCCTTCGAAATCCAGAAATCTGCATAGGTGTGTCCTACAAAATATATGTAATGTGTTCTGAAAGCAAGGAATCTTAAGAGTGCATTTATCACCATGCATGTTCCAAGAAAGTCTCATCCTTGGAGACACATGTACACAAATGTTCCTTCTCTTAATGTTTGGGATTTTTTTTTAAATTATTTTTATTTTTGAGAGAGAGCACGAGCGGGGGAGGGAGACACAGAATCTGAAGCAGGCTCCTGGCTCTCAGCTGTCGGCATGGAGCCCGACGCGGGGCTCCAACCCACAGACCACGAGATCATGACCTGAGCTGAAGTCGGATGCTTAACTGACTAAGGCCACCCAGGCCCCCGACAAATGTACTTTCTTGACATGTGCATCTTCATGGTTATCCTTAGTCACTCGAGCTCAGTGACCCAACTAGGATTCTCATTTTCCTCCCTCTTAAAAGCAAATGCACTGGCATCCACAGTCTGCTGTCTCCCCGCCGCACACATACACACTCCTTGAAATGCTCTCCGAGGCACTAGGGAACGGCAGGCCCGAGGCTGGCCGTGCTACGGCGATCCGATCTGTAGTACGTTTGATCTGCTATTCCTGTGTGCCTCTTGGGTTCCGGAAGACCGCTGAGGAGGGCTATGAATTTTGGACCTCCTTTTTTTCCGGCAAAGCTCAGGTGTGCTTTTCTTAGCTGTGATGTTAATGCACAGAGGGGCATTCCCAGGAGTGTGGCTGTGTGTGGCAGTGGTAAAAGTGCCCTGTTAACTGTTTCCCAGCACCTGCATCACATAGGAGTAGTCGAAACCCCCTCCCTTTGAGTCGGGAATGGCCTGTATCCTCCTGGACCAATTTGCTGTGAGAGGAATGACACTGTGCAGACATTTAAGACCTTGCACATTCCAGCTGATTTCTGCAGAACACTCGTTTAAGACATGCAGTCTCTTGAGATGCAGCTCATTAATAACCACCCTCGCTCCGTAGGAGACCCAGATCCAGGGCAAAAGCACATTTTGGTGGTCTGGTCAACCCTCCCCATAAATGCATTTGCACTAATACAATCCCGTACTAGGCTTGTGAGTGGAGTTGCATCTTGTTAAGAGATGTTGGAGTCTTCCCAGGCAGAGGTGAACCCACCGTCCTGGACCTTGGTCCAGATTTCTCCCCCACACACTCTACGATCGAAGGTAACTGTGATGTCCACCATGGAAACTCAGACTGCCGTGTCTATGGTCTATCACAGAAAATCACCCATGCCTTACCAAGAGCGGCTCACCTGTGGGATTCTGGGGCTCTGTCTCCACCCCACACGTGTATAACAAGGCTATGCCTTCTCTAAGAAGCATCCATGGTAAAATAAATCACTAAAATTATCAGCCCAACTGGGACTTTCTCATGAGGGCAACATGGATGGCGGCCCAAAGGTATAACATCACAATGCTTGTGAGCTCACGGAATCTGCTCATGAGCAAGATGTCACAAAAGGCCAGGACAGAGGGGTCTCCACGGTGCCTGGGAGCACTCCTGAAGCCAGGAAGGCGAAGCTCTCTGGTGTTAGGGTCTCCTCAACCCAGGACATTTTACATCTTGGTCATCCTTATGCGTCTGTGACCGTCTACTATGAGAACAGGAGGTGAGGTGTGGATTCCACTGTGGTAGATGAGGCGTGAGGTGGAGAATATATATATTCCCTCACATTTGTACATGCACCGAACATCTCCCCAAATTGTGTTTGTGTGTGGAGACCATAAAGGCGTGCTTTTCTGTGACGGAGAGAACAAAGTGGCAAATGCCCTCATGACCAGACAGTAGCTCATATTCATTCCAATCCATGGCCCTTTATTTATTTTTTCATATCACTTTTGCTTCATTATACTTTACCCGTTTTTCAAAAACTCTACTTACGTACAACACAATAATGTGGAACAGAATAGAAATGAAACACCAGTTTTCATCTTGAAGAACACAATTTTAGTTGAAGAAAATCACCTTATACCAATTATAATAAGATCCTGAACCGTGTGTCAGAGAGATTGATAAAATCAGGTGGTTTCTGTGTACAACTGTTATAGATTAGTATTTGCTCTGTTGACAACAGAGTGCACTGTGCATATTTGTATTGTCAGAGTGAATGGCTCAGTAGCAATATCACTTGATGGCACGGGTTTATAGGCAATTGTAGGGAAATTACTGTCAGTTAACCTTATAATATCCATTTATATTGTGGCCACTTCACACAGTGTGTAGTATAATCAATGTATAAGAATACTATATATATATATTTAATATTAAAGTATATCTATTATATAATATATAACATAACATATTTCATAATATCAATATATTAATATATAACAAAATGTTATAATAATAATATATACAACATAAAATATACATTTATATATAATTATAGATTATGTTACGTTTATATGATATAATAAATATAATATTACATGTAATTGATGTATATACATATAAAGTATATATTTATAAAATTGATAGTATGTACCCTTTTTAGGATATGATGAAAATGGCACTGTATCTCTATGGTCTTCTTTCCCAAACCCATAACTCCAATTAAGTCATTGCAAAAACATCAAACGAATTTCATTTGAAAGATATTCTTTTTTTAAAATGTTTATTTTTGAGGTAGAGACAGAATGTGAGTGGGGGAGGGGCAGAGAGAGAAGGAGACACAGAATCTGAGGTGAGTTGCAGGCTCCGAGCTGTTAGCACAGAGCCTGATGCGGGGCCTGAACTCAAGAACCGCGAGATTATGACCTGAGCCCAAGTCGGACTTAACTAACTGAACCAAGCAGGTGCCCCACACTTCACAGATATTCTAGGAGTACCTGAACAGTATTCCTCAAACATTTAAGATGATCAAAAACAAGGAAAGTCTGAGAAATTAACTAGAGATGGTCAAGGTGTCATTAAGGCTAAATGCAATAGAATATCCTACGTATGATCCTGGAACAGGAAAATCATATTAGAGGAAACTAATGAAATCCAAATAATATGCGGAGCTTGCTTAATAACAATATATTAAGTATTGATTCATTTAAAAAGGAATTTTTAGCTCCTCTCTGAAACCCACTATTTTACCACCTAGAATATTAGGTGAACATGGAAAACAAGAGCTTTTATTTTCAATTATAGAAAATTATCTCCAAAGGATGCTCTTGGTTTTTAAAACAGAGCAGAAGAAGCAGGTAACAAATGTGGAAGAATAAGCAGATCTTTTAAAAAGGAATCATGACCTTCTGCTTCAAAACCAATAGAAAGTACACCTGGAATTATATTACTGTATTCTTCTCTCTGTGCTTTCCATGTTTCTCCTAAATCTAAATAGTTTCTACTATTTAATCATGTCTCTCTTACCCAGCTGGGTTTCATACTCAAAGACTAACCAGTGACTACAAGATGCACATCAGCAGACAGGTGTGACCCATGCGTTTTTCCATTATTTGCACCACCAAGCACGTTCTGTTTCCTTTACTTAGAAACATGCGTAAGAGGAGAACTCAACATCATGATTCGTGAAGCGCCAATGGGATCAGCTGTCTGATGATGTCGAGGTGATGCTTTGCGTTCCTTGTTTTTCATACTCCTATCTGGAAATACGGTGCGCTCTCAAGGAAGCCGGTGATTAAGAGAAAGGGAAACAGACAAACAGAAGGGAATGTGTGATGTAGAATCTGTGTGTATCTGCAGGCAATCCTGTATCCATGAAATAACACAAGGGAGCATCGTGAAACCTGTCTTCCCCTCTACATCAAGTCTTTCTCTTGTTCATGCAACATCTGTAGTCTCATTCGATACTGAATATTGCAAGGCAGCCATATATGTCATTTCAACAGAATATATGTTTCCTGTTCTTTTTTTATAGAACTGCTGCATTCTTGAGGTTGTACTCTGCCCCGTTTTGTGCTTAGGATTGAAAGTAAGGCACTGGCACAGATTTCAAATCTGGCCCAGCCGTGGACCGGGAATAGCCTTCCATGAGAAATGCAAGGCTGAAGATGCCCCAGGAACTAGAGATTCAGGGATGGGGTGAGGGAAAGCCAGACTAACACTCGGGACCCACAGCTCAGCTTGCCCACCTGTATTTTGTCACATCCGCTTTGATAAACTCCCACGTCAGCTGTCTCCTCCCCCAACAGATGGTCAGTCCCCTTGCACGGGAAAGCACCCCTAACTCTGGGAATCTTATCTTCTGGTTCTACCAAGGGTGTTGTTAGGAACTCAGATATATTCCCTTTCTCTCAAAGGAGTGCTGGGGAAATTCTTCACAATCAACTGCATCCTTGAGGAAAAACCCTAATAGAACATAAAACAGTCTCTCTGAAGAGGCTTAAATATCATAGACCCTCAGCAGTCTGTCTATGGATAACCCTGTCTTCGCTTACATGCTAACATTTTCTCCATTAAAAAAAAAATCTGGGGGCACCTGGCTGGCTCAGTCGGTTAAGCGTCCGACTTGGGTTCAGGTCATGATCTCATGGTTTGTAAGTTTGAGCCCCGCGTCGGGCTCTGTGCTGACAGCTCAGAGCCTGCAGCCTGCTTTGGATTCTGTGTCTCCCTCTCTCTACTCCTTCCCAGCTCATGCTCTATCTTTCTGTCTCTTTCTCTTTTAAAAAATAAATAAACATTAAAAAATGTTTTTAATCTGTATGCATTTTCATAACAAGATCCAAGTCACTTTATATTCCTTTTTTCCTCTCTAATGCAGATGCTGTCTACTCTTTCTTCAATTATAACAAAACCCTTGGATTGCACATAATTTGTTTTGCAAGTGTTCTGCAAGACGAGCAAATATTTCTAATAAATTTTAACTTGATAAGTGAGCAATGTCTTGTAATACAAGTAGTATGTGATGCCAGTGTCACATGATCACTGCTGAGCCAATGGTTCTTGAAATTCACTTTGATACCCAAGTTCTTCTCTCTCTCTCTCTCTCTCTGAGGCATTGTGGGTGATCACCTCCCATGCTCTGATGCTCAGTCTTAGGCTGCAGTGTTTGGCAGAAATCAATGATTTCTCAGAATATTGGAAGGTGCTCACAACTATCACCAGTGTATTTTTTGTCACTTCAAAGCATCTATGGACAGTCCTTTGCTTTTCCCTAGAAGAGTGAGCTCAGGAATGCTTTGCTTCCTTCTAGGTCAGGCTCCCTGCAGATATAGACCCTTTCCCCTGCTGCCTTACTGCCAGTTACATTAAATACAGTCTATGACAGGAGTTTATTAATACTGTACTATAGTCAACATCCATGCGAGCGTGTAAAATTGCTCCCATGCAGAAGAAGGTTCCATTGAGCTAACTGATAGCAGTGATTCCATTAGTGACAGTGAAAGTCGTCCTACGCAATAACCCTCCTTTCTCCTGTCTCCTTCACACCAGCCACCAAGGTTTTCAAATGTACGCGCAGTTTAACTTATTTTTCTTTATGTTTTGTATTTTCCTTATCACTTTGTGTTATGTTACAGTATTGTAATCATTTTATAGGACTATTTTTGGGTTGTGGAATGGATCATCTGAGTCTCCATGATTTCTTAGGGGGGAAATTCACTTTGATAGATAAGTGCTTTGCATGACAAGCATGTTTCCAAAACAAATTATGCTCACCAACCAAGGTTTTACTGTATATATTTCTATCAAAATGCAAGTGACTGTGGATACTGGCTATTTTTTAGTGGACTGGGTCTTTTGGCGAAGGAATTGCTCCTTTTGAAAAGAATGGACCAAACCAAGGAGCAAATAGTAACAACGTTCAGTCCTGCACAATCAAGAGAGCCCGACATTTAGTGCCCTAATTGAGAAACAAAACAAATACCAAACCAAACCCAATCCAAGCCATCGGTTACAACATAACTTCACTGAATGAAGCTAGGAAGGTGCCCTTCAACAGAAAAACCTGGTGAACCATGAGAAACTCCCTGCCCCGACCCCGCATGAGCACCCGCTAAGGAAAGTCCAAGGAGATTAAACACCCCTGGAAAATATGACAGGTAACATTCATAGGAAGCTATTATCATAGTAAAATCAAAAGCAACTATTAAAACTGCTCAGCTACAGCAAATGCTCCCCATAATATGTAACACAGTAGAGAAAAGCTAACACAGGATAAGGATGATTAATGAAAGATCATTAATCAAGTGTTTCCTGATGAGGAGTGCATACAAAGAAAACAAGTGACATCAGCACCTTTACCTGTTCTCGTTATTTGCCTGGGGTTTTTTGTTTGTTTTCTCACTGACGAAATGTGTGTGTGATGTTGATTTTCTGCACGTCATGCATTTTCAACCGTTCTCTACATCCACTCCCCTAAGCCATGGACAAATTGATCATTACTCATCTTCTCGATGACTGAAATCAAAGATTTTTGAAATCAAACTTTCGCTGTTGATCCTTTGTCACATTTCACTAATTAATTTCTATAATCTCCTGCTCTCTGATGAATCTTTCATTATCCTTTGGACACTTTTAAATTCTTCAGGCCAGATTTTTATAGTCTATGGTAGAATTCTGTGATAATCCCCGTATAGTTCTGCTTTGGGGACCCAAATCCTTGGTTTGCCAAACAGGTTTCTTCTTGTGGGTTTTGGTGATTGCTTCTGTGATCTCATATTTGATTCACCATAATCCCTGGTATCTGCCCTCCAAAGGGGAATTGCTTTTCTCCAGAGACATTTGCTCGTGCTTCTGACAGGAGCAAACATAAATACTACCTAAGGTCAGCGTATCTCCTGCCACGAGGCCATAACTCCCACATGATGCTCTAGTCATGCTCCCACATCGTGGTGGAGGGGCCCCAACTGGAAACTCCTAACCCCCTCCCTGGTGTTGGCTATCATCCCACCAAATGGAGAAAAACTCCAAGCCCTCGACTTTGCCCACCACCTACGTGTTTAGTTTTAACTCACTGTATCTTGTGTTTCTATGTTGCTGCTGTTTTGGTTAGCTTCGTTTTTGATTCTTAGAATCGTCTTTCTTTTTTAAAATGTTTCTTTTATTGGGAAGAACACTCACCAAGAGATCTGTCCTCTTAACAAATTTCTAAGTGTACGAGGTGGTATTGTTCACGATACTGTACAATGTTGTACCGTAGATTTCTAGAACTTTCTTATCTTGCTTAACTAAAATCTCATGCCCGTGAATTTCTGACTCCCCATATCCCCCCTCCCCTTCCCTGGCAAGCACCATTCCTATCTTGGATTCTGTGAATTTCAGTCTTTCAGTTTCTACATGGAAATTGGATCATGCAATATTTGTCTTTTTGTGACTGGGTTAGCATAGTGCCCTCAACGTCATCATGCATTATTGCCCCAGAGGTCAGATTTTCCTCCTTTTTTAAAAGCCAAACACCATTCGATTTTACATATATAACACCTTGTCTTTGTCTTTTTATCTGCCAGTATAGGTTTTGGTTGTTTCCACACTTAGCTATTGTGAATAGTATTGCAAAGAACATGAGTCTGCAAATATCTCTCCACGATCCTGATTTGAGTCCCTTTGGATAAATACCTTGGGATTTTCTTTTGCAAGTTGGGAAATCTACCAGTCGTTAAAGGGCATGGTTGTAGGAACTTAGGCAAGGTCCATTTGTACTATATTGGAGGCGTCTTCAGGGAATCCACTTTTGTACCCTCACGTAAGTCCCCCAGTGTGCCCCTCAGAATGCTGTGCGCGTCATCTTTCAGTATACAGACCTGATGCCAGTACTCATGTTTGTCCCTGGTCTTGCTCTGCTTATAGAATATAAGTTAAACTCCTTGATGTGACATGCAAGAGGCTCTGTGATTTGTCCCTTCCATATATTGTGTAGACTGTCACCTGCTCCCACATGCACACCAGACTCCAGGCACGTGGGATGGTGTGCATTGCCCGTAATTCCACCCCAACATGTCTTACTTAAGCTGGTGCTTCTCTCGAGCAGTGTCTTCCATCTCCGTCAAGCTTCAGTACAGAAGCAGCAAACCCATTCCTTCTGTCTTCTGGGCACACAGATCAATCACATTGGTCGTTCTTTCTTGGTGTGGCCACGTGATTGAGCTCTAGCCAAAGACACATGGATGAATACTACTTACGAGACTAAGGAAGAAGTATGTCTGACGTCTGCATACACATGCTTTCTCTCTCCTTACCTGTGAGGTGAAACTCTGATCACTAGGTCCGTGTTCTGGAGGAGGGACTATAGACAACTAAAATCTGAGTGCTGTGGGGGTGCCTGGGGGGCTCAGGTGATTAAGCATCTGACTCTGGTTTTCAGCTCAGGTCATAATCTCACGGTTTCATAAGTTCGAGTCCCGTGTTGGGCTCTGCACTGACAGCACAGAGCCTGCTTAGAATTCCCTCTCTCTCTTTTTCTCTCTCTCCCCCCTTTCTTCACCTCCCCCTTACTCCCCCTTTGGCCTGTCTCTCAAAATAAATAAACTTTAAAATAAATAAATAAAATAAAAACTGGGTGCTATGTATTAAGATGAGATTACCTGAAGAATCATCCTGTATTGTATCTTCTAGTTGCAGTAATTCTGGTGAGTTTTATCTGAGTATCGATGAGGCCATCACACTTCAAAAGCAGCACGCTGGTCCCAGTGTGGAGAAGAGAAGAGAAAAATTCGTCGAGATCAGGCTCCTGTGTATTGACACAATATTTACAAAGAGTGAGCAAAGATGTCTTTGATGTGAGAAACAGTAGAGCTGAATTACATTCACTTCCGGAGAAATCTAGTACTTCCTTTCAACCAAAAGTTAACCAACTAGTTGATAAAACAGCTCTTTGGACATCCCTGGTCTAGTTATACTTTGTCCTTTATATTAATTATTAATAGTCCAGAGGTGATTATCATCTGTTTTCTGGAGAATTTCTCTATGGAAATTCCATAATGGCGGAGAGATTTCTGGGCCTCACAGATTTAACGATTTACAATCTGTAGAAGAGCAGCCTGAGATTTAGTTTTGTATAGGCTCAGGCAATTGTTGCACATTCTGAAATTTGAAAACTCACCGAGCAAAATATCTGACACTCATATATTCATTAAGCCACTGCCACTGCCACCATCATTACAACCATCCTCCTCATCAGCCTCATCTTATAGTCCGTACAGTCAGCCAAATGGGTATTGAGGGAAGAGTTCATTTATACAAGGGACAGATCTGCCCTAACTTCACAATTATGTTGCGCAACTTGACATGTTATTTTGAAGTGTCCCTTTTAGACCCTTTTAACTTCTGTGAAACAGGTACTTCTGTCTATTGAGGTGAGCCAGTAGGCAAGTCAGAAACTTAAAATCACACTCCTGTAGAGCAGTAAGTGACCTTAAAAATTACTCCAGTTGTGTTCTATTACACATTTATAAAAAACTAAATTAATAGAGGAAGAAGTTAAATGCTTCACCCTGAGTCACCCAGACATAAAGGTGCGTGTGGTCCTAATCCTGTGTCTTCTGATGCATGTCCATTGCTTGGCCTACAAAACTACATTCAATGAGTCACGTTTAAATCAGTCACCGACGGTTGACAGCGTACAAATCCTCAATTATAAGTGGTATAAAAATGTATTTTCGAATTACAGCACTCCGAGGATTCCCCACAAAGGCAGGGTCATCTGCTTGGGAATGTTCCGTGATCTGCCTCACTTCACATCCCTATGCTACTGAGCTCACGGTCCCGAAGTGGATTCCTCATCTCATCTCTGCAGTCTGAGCTGATTAGAAAATGAACTTATGTCAACCTAACTTCCGTCTGAGCACTTCCGGAAAATGTTCAGTCAGCACTGATCAAACCTGAGACGTAATGCAAGTCAGGAATGGCTTTCCATGCAAACTTCCATCTTACTGGAGCTTAACAGAAGTGCTTTCTGATCTTAGAATTTACGAAAATCAAAAAGGCAAATTGCTTCTCTAGGTCGAGTTGTACCTACTTCTGTTACAGAAGCTCGGTCACCTGTGCCGGTGGCAGCATCAGACATTGAATACGCATCCTGGGCTATAACACTCTGGGCTCCCAAACAATCCCCTAAGACCTTTTTTTTTTAGGAGAGAGACAGCGTGAGCAGGGGAGGGTCAGAGAGAGAGAGTCACAGACTGAACAGGCTCCAGGCTCTGAGCTGGCAGTCAGCACAGAGCCCGACGCGAGGCTCGAACCCACGAACCGCGAGATCATGACCTAAGCGAAAGTCGGACGCTTAACCAACTCAGCCACCCAGGCGCCCCAAGACCTATTTTTTTACAGACGTTCATTTTAATTATTTCCAGGTGAGAATCATGATGTCATAAAGGATAGTGTCATGTTGAATTAAATAAGCTGCAGGAGAGACCCAGCTTTCAAAAAATGCCAGCATTCCCTGAAATAGTTATTTTTTCTTTACCTAGAAGGAAGGTTTGATGAACATGGATCAGTATTTATTGAGTACTGTGTTAGTTTACTAGGTCCTGCCATAACAAAATACCATGGAGGGGGCGGATCTAACAACACGTATTTGCTGCCTTCCTGTCCTGGAGGCTGGGAGTCCGAGATCCAGGCAGGGCTGAGGCTGGTTCCTCCTGAGGCCTCTCTCTTCAGTGTGTAGACGCCATGTTCTCCCTGGGTCCTCACATGCTCGTCCATCTGTGCCTGTCTGTGTCCCGATCTCCTCCTCTTGTGAGGACCGTAGTCACATGGAATTACATACAGTTCCCCCCTAATGACCTTAGTTTACCTGAATAACTTCTTTACTTTTTAAAATTTCATTTATTTATTTTGAGAAAGAGAGTGTGAGCAGAGGAGGGCAGAGAGAGAGAGAGAATGAATCCCAAGCAGGCTCTGCACTGTCAGGGCAGAGTCCATTGCAAAGCTAGACGCCACTACCCATGAGATCATGACCTGAGCTGAAACCAAGAGTCAGACACTTAACCAACTTAGCCACCCACATGCTCCTAATGATTTCCTTAAAGGCCATGTCTCCAAATACAACTGCATTCTGAGGTATTGGAGGGATCAGGGCATTAACCTAATGCATTTTGGGTGACACAATTTAGTCCATTACAAGCACCTACCCAACTATATTGGTTAGAGTGTGCTAAGTACATTTAGAAGCTCCAGATATGGCAGTAAAAGTAAACAGAAGACAAGATACCTAGCTGATGAAACCTATAGTCGAGTGAGGGACATTGGATATCAACGAATCGAATGCAGACCAAAGGAATTACAAGCAGTGCGGTATAGAAAATAAAGTGAGAGTCATGGACACAGGGCTGATAAAATTCATCAGTTCGATAGAAGATAGACATGAACGTGATAAAATCCATCAGTTTGATAGAAGATACAGTGTCGAGAATGTCAAAGCAGAGCCCTGAAGGAAGGACTGGGGTAGCCATCCAAAGTTCAGCAGAGGACTACAATCGACAAAGGAAAAATAATTTGGAGGAAAAAAATGGAAACAAAATGTTTAGATGGGAATGACAACTTCAAAGAATAAATGAGGCTGGGGCGCCTGGGTGGCTTAGTCGGTTAAGCATCCAACTTTCGCTTAGGTCATGATCTCGTGGTTTGTGGGTTCGAGCCCCGCGTCGGGCTCTGTGCTGACTGCCAGCTCAGAGCCTGGAGCCTGTTTCAGTCTGTGACTCCCTCTCTCTCTGACCCTCCCCTGCTCACGCTGTCTCTCTCTCTCTCTCCCTAGAAATAAATAAACATTATAAAAAAAAAAAAAAAAAGAATAAATGAGGCCAAGACGATACTATAAGGCTGGAGACTGGGGAAGTACACTGTTACCATCGTCTCAGGGTTAATAAGGTGGGAGATGAGTTTGGAAATTTTTTAAGTGTTAGCAGAAGGCCTTCAGGGTTTTAAGTAGGGGGTGTCATGCTCCGATTTATGTTTTGAAAGTATCCTTCTGGCAGCTGTATGGGAAATAGAACGATTGGTGCAACGCAAGTGGTGGTAATGGAATGCCGTGATCAGGGACTAGTGTAGGACGTACCAGGTTACTTGGCTGATCGATCAACGGGATGGGTTATTACTAAAAGGAAAAATAAAAGCCCAAGGGAAACAACACTTTGTGAAAGATAGGGAAAACAATCTGGATTTCCATTTCGAAATATAATTTTGAGTTAATGAAGTCAAATACAAGTTTTAGTATGTAACAGTGGATTCGATATTTCATAATGTATCCGTGTTCAGAATTTAACTTTATTGCATTATGCGATTCAAAGGTCACAGTATTGAATGACCTCAGTTACTGTCTTTAGGCACTTGTTCTCAAAACATGGTACTACAGTCAATTTTTAATCCCTAACCAAAGGTGAACAGCATTAAAACCTGGAAAGAACATATAATCTTTAGAAACGTATATGAAAATACTGACATTTGAATGTAAGACAGTGATCCAGAAATTCAAAATGGAAGCTAGAATTGGAATTGGACCTCTACTCATTTTTCATTTTTTAGTTGTGTATAGTGCAAGTTTTATTTTTCTTTATTATTGAAATATATTTGGAATAGAATGTGTAAACTTAGGGTGTCAACCTAATGATTTGATACATTTATTTATAGTAATATGATTCCCACTGTTATGACAGTTAGCTCCTCTAACCTTTACATTTACCACAGTTGTCTGTCTTCGTTTGGAATTATACATTTTTCTCTTGAACTTTTCTCTAGTTTCTGTTGTTGAAAGGCACATGAGCACATCATGCTATGATAACAGATGTTTTCAAGATACTTAATTCCCTTTTCTTAGTGTTTATTCCGAGAGAGAAAAAAGGCACTAGTGGGGGAGAGGCAAAGGGAGGGAGAGAGAGATAGAGAGAATCTCAAGCAAGCTCTGCATGATCAGCACAGAGCCCAACATAGAGCTTGATCTCATGGCCAGAGCTGAAATCAGAATGAGATGCTTAATCAACTGAATGACCCAGAGGCTCTGAGTTAATTCTTATACCATTTAAATTTTGTGCCTCAGCAAAAATATCCTAATATTGACTTCAACCTAATATTTTTTGGAATCATGAGAAGCACTTTGGGAACTGGAAACATGCATTGAATATACCATGAACTGGGACTCCATTCACTCATTGACTCATTCACATGTTCAGCAGATATTTATTGAACACCAACTATACCTGTTAGTGAGTTAATTCAATCATAAGTTAAGAAAAGTAGTACTGTTGTAGCTGGGGTACGTGAGTGGCTCAGTGGGTTGAGCATTTGACTTGATTTCCACTCAGGTCGTGATCCTAGAGCCATGAGATCAAGCCATGCATCAAGCCATAAGATTCTCTTTCTCTGTCCCTCTGGTCCCCTCCTTCATTTGAGCTCTCCATGAATGAATGAATGAATGAATGAATACCATGATAGTCACTGCAATAAATCTGAGAATCCCAAAGCATGTTCTACTCTTTCGACCTCTGCACATCCTGTTTCAGTCAATAGGATTGTAGAACTCCTAAGGCTACCTGCATATTGTCCACCTCATTCAGTGCCCCGTAAATTGCCAATGCTACTTAGTGTGTATGAATGGAGTGATTCCCCTAATGCGCAACAATCTTGGGGTTTTGTTTATGATGATTCTCTTTATGAATGTGTTAGAGCTGTGTCATTCTAACATAATCTCTTCCAGGAATATTTTGCTAAAAAATGTGCATTTAAAGAAAGTTGTACATCTAAGCAATCTGCATTGGTCATTGGGATCCTACCATCATTTTCAAGCACGGATTTTGGCAATATCCCATATAAAATACAATAGTCCACCAATTTTTCAACGTCTGAGTCATTTTTTTATTTTATTTTTTTAAACAAGTCTTTTGTTAATGTTTTATTTATTTATTTTTGAGGGAGAGAGAGTGTACAAGCAGGGAGGAGGGGCACAGAGAGAAATAGACAGACAAAGAATCTAAAGCAGGCTGTCAGCACAGAGCCCAACACAGGGCTTGAACCCATGAACCCTAAGATCATGACCTGAGCCAAAGATAGACACTCCACCAACCGAGTCACCCAGGCGCCCCTGAGTCATTTTTTAAAAATGTTTACAGAAAATACAAGGAATTGATTTCTCCCTAAATACGCCTATAAGATTGGAATCTTAAAAATAAACATCAGTTTATTTTTTTCCAGATAATTCTCATAATGATACAGAAGTGTTCCCTGACTCTCCAATCATACCTGAAAGAGAGAAAACAATCTTAAAGTCTTATTTAAAGAAACCTCATTTTACCGTAGCACAGAGAACACTGGTACTCCCAAAGTGCTAAATCGATGACCTTGGGCAAGTCCTTTTTCTTTGAAATGCCTCATTTTCCTAGAAAATAAGATGATCTCAGTGGTTAATTCCAGGACGATGAAGCCACGCTTCATGCAGAAGGGGAATAAACTTAATGGACCCAGTGTGATGGTATTTATTTCAAGAACTAAAAGCAGCTGAGCGTGAAGAGAATGTTCTTGCATTCACATTTCATATCTGCACGCACAGGGACCTGTAAATTCCGGAAATCTGGAAGCTAATGAAACGCTACCTGTGCGGGGCTGTTGATTCTCCAGTTTAATTAGTACATTAAAATATTCATTTGAGAAAGAGTTAACCTGCTTCGCTCGATTGGTCATTCTTTCAACCCAGGTGGTTATTTTTATTTTGTATTTTTGTTTTTATCAACTGAGTTTCTAGAGAGAGAATATATTGGCAAGCGGCATCCATTGGTTGAGTGCCTATGTCTAAGGAATGTTACAGTGGAGTATATGTGAAGACTCTTTATTTCCATAGCTTGCCCTAGAGTCAAATCATCCATTGATTTTTAAATAAAATTATCCTTTATAAAAATAAATCTTAAATTCCCATCTCAAGTATGGAAGTCTGTGTGTCGAATTTATGCATAGATTTCTTACAAGACTCATTTATCCACGCGTCGAGTTGCCATGTTCTCTATAACTGAGTGGATGCTTACGTACTACACAGCTGCTGATGATTACCTCATCCATTCTGGAAGATCAGCCTCATGGCTTTTAATAAAGCTCTGGATTCATATAGTAAGGCGCATAGGAAGAATGTATGGCATTACTCCAAGGACATGGCTCAGTCCTTAAGGTGTATTATAATTGATTGACAAGAACTAAATATGCAAAATGATAACTAGAGTTAGCAAGCTTATCACTCCTAATATTTAAAATAAGCTGATACACATATTTTCTCCATGAGAAATTTTAGATATGGCTCTTCAAGCTCCAAGATTGTTTATGTTTGAATTCAAACATCATTCTACATCTGCACATGGCTATTATTCAACAGGAATGTTAATTACCTGTTTTACATGTTTCCAAAAAAAAAAAAGAGGTTACTCCTGTATATTCTAAACTTCATAGTCATTCATTATTACCAGCTCCTGAATCCAAGATGTACTACCATCTTCCTGCACAAATTAATGCTTCGTTAATGCATGGAGATTCAGGATATGTTTGTGTGCACATGTTTTAACCTTGGATGCGCGTTCTGAATTTATAAACAGTTCTATGTTTAATCTCCCGGTTGTTTCAATTGGGTGAATTCTCTCAAGCCGTTCAGGCACCATTTAGTTACCTTTGTCCTGAAATAGGGCAGGTAAACAGGCACAACTATCTCCCCCTAATTCTCTCTCTCTCAACTTTTAATCATTTTCACTGTGAAGATTATGCACGTGAGCCTATAAAGAAAGAGACTTACCCAACTGTCTCACAACCAGATTTGTGTGCTGTGCGTTGTGCTATAATTGTTTTCAAGCGAAGAGCGAGCAGTCTGAATCAGCTTATTAGCAAGTGCGCTTTAAATAAAAACCCGTGGTATTCTAGGATGATGTTGTGACTAAACACACAACCTGTAATTCCAAGTGCTCGGCCTTCAGTCCTGTGCTTTTCTTAAGATAATTTCCGTCCTGCACCTGGTTAATGCTTACCTAGCTTACCCAACGAATTTGCTTTCAAATGTGATACATCTTCCTGAGGAGAGCCTTGCCAAGTCTGTTTAACATTTTCCTTCTCTTGTTTGTAGTGTTTTATTCATTGCTTTGTATATACCCTGGCTGCTATCACCGACTAGGATGGCAGTTCTTGTACTTTAGATTAGATTGTTATGGAAAGTTTGTTGAAACACAAGTTCCTGCAAAATCACCTGAATCGGAAGTTCTGTTCTGGGGTCCATACATTTTCATTCCTAACATATTTCTAGGTTTATTCATTTAATCTAGTAAAAACCCCACTTGGATTAACATGACGCTGTAACACAATGAGGGTGGGTCACACACATCCCATTAAAGGTTGTATTCCCAGAGAATCTTATTGTGGCAAACGTAAATATCATTAGTTTGAATGAATAGGGATGGCTTAGTAAATATATGGACACAGAATAGAAGTCAGCTCTAGTTGGCCAATTTCTTGTTTTCACTCACGTTGTTATTTCCACATGTTTGGCTTATGATAGAGTGGACGCATTTACAATAAATTTAGGGACGTGTTATTTTGTCATGATGTGTCGAAGGGGAGCTCAACTATCAAAAAGAAAACATGCTAAAAAAAAATACTGTGTCTTGATTCCGTCACATCTTTTCTCAATAAGACTTTCAAGTTATTAAAACAAGAACAAGATGGAAACTTTATGTCTTTGATATTCGAGGTATGATTCTGTTGGGCAGCAAAAGTCATTTCTGCATCTCCTTAGGCATTTTTCTTCAAAAATCATTTTCTTAACCTTTTTGTGAAGCTAAGAATTTTGACATGACATATATATAGACTTGGGGCATGACATTAAAAAAAAGGACATTCACTCATTTGGAAGGTTTCAAAGCCTATAAAATACAGGATGCATTTCCATATTGTATTTTTGATTACATAGAGTTTCTGATTTTTTTCATTAATATTAACTTTCCTCCACTAACAATATTTCGAGACACAGTTATTGAAATGTGCTCTCCAGGGATTTTTTTTTTTAATTTTTTTTTAATGTTTTATTTATTTCTAGGAGAGAGAGAGAAAGTGTGAGCAGGAGAGGGTCAGAGAGAGAGGGAGTCACAGACGGGAACAGGCTCCAGGCTCTGAGCTGGCAGTCAGCACAGAGCCCGACGCGGGGCTCGAACCCATGAACCGCGAGATCATGACCCAAGCGAAAGTCGGACGCTTAACCGACTAAGCCACCCAGGCGCCCCTCCAGGGATTTAAATACTGAAAAATAATTGAACAGGGCGCCTGGGTGGCTCAGTGGGTTAAGCAACTGACTCTTGATTTCAGCTCAGGTCATGACCTCATGGATCGTGAGATGGAGCCTTGCATTGGGTTCTGCACTGCCAGCAGTAAACCTCCTTGAGTCTCTCTCTCTCTCCCCTTCTCTCTGTCCCTCTCTCTGTCTCTCCCTGCTTGTGCTCCCTGTCTCAAAATAAATAAATAAACTTAAAAAAATTGAACATTCCTGTAGTTCACATCGTACATGTTAAGTAAATAAAGAGCAAAAGCCGCAATGTCCCAATTTCTGTGGTTTGGCGTCTGGCCTCCTTGTCCATACTTCCTGCATGTTCGACTGTAGGAAGAAATTTGACCCCTAGTTCCAGACATTCCCTGGAGCAGCACCCACGACACAGACACAGGCGTGCATGTAGCACCTTTTGACTTATCTACTGGTAACTGCCTGTGCTAAATTTATTTTCAATCAAAGGAAAGTTTTGGTCAACTCTATGCTTGAATTGAATTCACTAAGCCAGCAGTGTGGGGAACATGGGGGCAGAGGAGGCTGCATTCCTCACGGGTTTTGTGCAAGTGGCTGGAGTATATGGTGGTGCTCTGTCTTCTGTATGCATTTGCACTACATTCAGTTAGACTGATTTCTCAGGAAGCTGTCACTGGCAGATCAATGTCTGTCAAACATCGGTAGTAAAATGACAGTGAGAATTAGAACCTGATCACGTTACGTTTCCAGAGCGGCCATCACAAAGGACCATAGACTGAGGGGCTTGAACAGCAGAAAGCCCCTCACAGTCCAGGAGGCTGGGAGTCCAAGATCCAGAGGTGGCCAAGGCTCCTTCCTCCTCAGGCCTCTCTCCTTTGCATGCAGGCACCGTGTTCTTCCCGTGTCCTCATGTGGTCATACCTCCATGCGTGTCTGTGTCCTTCTGCCCTCTTCTTTTTAAATATTTTTAATTTTAATTCCAGCGTAGTTAACATACAGTGTCATATTAGTTTCAGGCAGACAATATAGTGATTCTCATCTTCTCTTTAAGGATAACAGTCCCGTTGGCTTAGGGCCCACCCCAGGGACCTCACTGTGACTTAATCACCTCTTTAAAGAACCCCGTCTCCCAATAGAGCACGGTTCTGAGGTCCTGGCAGCCAGGCCTTCTACATATAAATTTGGGTAGACACAGTTCAGCCAATAACACTGCAAAATCCCAACAATTGCTGGTGTTAACAGTGCGAGGAGAATTGACCAAGGATCCAATCTTCAGTCCTCCATGACATCAGAAGAAAGAGCTAAAGAACCACTCACTACACATTGTGTTCAACATAAGAAGAGGAAATGAGGAGAGGGAGGACCTGGTAGTGGAGGAAGCAGAGAACAAGCTTGTCCAAGAGTGAGTGCCTCCACTAGGGAGGAGTATTTCCTTAGAGGAGCGTTCCCATGGATGAGTTTCTCCATGGGGGAGCTTCTCCATGGATGAGTTTCACCATAGGGGAGCTTCTCCATGCTGTCTCTCCATGGATGAGTTTCACCATGAGGGAGCTTCTCCATGGATGCGTTTCTCCATGGGGGGGCTTCTCTATGCTGAGTCTCTCCATGGATGAGTTTCACCATGAGGGAGCTTCTCCATGGATGAGTTTCTCCATGGGGGGCTTCTCCATGCTGAGTCTCTCCATGGATGAGTTTCACCATGAGGGAGCTTCTCCATGGGCGAGCTTCTCCATGCTGAGTGTCTCCATGGATGAGTTTCAACATGGGGGGGCTTCTCCATGCTGAGTCTCTCCATGGATGAGTTTCACCATGAGGGAGCTTCTCCATGGGCGAGCTTCTCCATGCTGAGTGTCTCCATGGATGAGTTTCAACA
The DNA here is from genome assembly GCA_017311185.1 of Proteles cristata cristata. Taxonomy (NCBI): domain Eukaryota; kingdom Metazoa; phylum Chordata; class Mammalia; order Carnivora; family Hyaenidae; genus Proteles; species Proteles cristata. The sequence goes on from JAESUZ010004310.1 coordinate 264,459, forward strand.
TGGGGGGGCTTCTCCATGCTGAGTCTCTCCACGGATGAGGTGTCTCCAGGGATGAACATGTCCACAGGTGAGCACCTCTACAAGTGAGCACCTCCACTAGGATCATCTCGATGAGGGAACACCTGCATGGGTGAACGTCACCACGAGCATAGCTTTCCCACGCTCCTTCAGTGATGCTGAATGACGATAATGATGTCTTCATTTACTCTTTCAAGATGACACTGCCTTGAAGGGATGTTGATGACACACACACTGTCATGTGGTTTTAAGCATTTGTTACCACGTCATTCGGGTACTGTGAAAAGTACTGGGAGTACACTGATGAGTAAGAGAAATCTCCTCACTCCCTCGAATGGAATCTTCTCTCACGGTGTGTCCTTCTCTTCCTTAAACACTCACACACATACACGTGTGCACAGTCACACACATATTTCGTAGTAGTGCTGGTTCTCTGACTCAAAATATTTCACACCCTTGTCCTGCACAAGCTTTCTCTCCCAGCACGAGGGAATAAATTGAATAGCTCACTAGGAAGACTCCCTTCAAACAAGGGCTACATTATAATGCTGTCAAAACTTATATAATTTTATAAATGATATCACAAAAGAAAATGTGAGTGAGCCTGTCTGTACTAAATTAGAAAAGCTTAATATCCTTTTTCAGTAGCAAAATAAAGTTGATATGTCCCCTGATGTATGAGGCATTAACTGGCTTGTATATAAAATTATGTCACAGGAAATGAAACTGACTATGAAGGTGTAAACAAAACAGAGTTAATTACAATATATCCAGGTTGCGAGGTGACCAACAAGCTGTCACAATGAATTTCCTAGTAAAAGACAGAGAGGATTGTGGATATTAAAAAGCTAATAAAAGATTGTGGAGTGGTTAGGTTGGAAGAACTCTGTATGCACAATAAAAGACAGTTACATAAGCACAGAGTTACAAGATAACCTTCACATTTTAATGAGAGAAATTGGCAGTTTCCTATAACTCTGCAAACACACATATGCCAAGACAGAGCAGCGCTACTCCTAAATATTTCGCCAAGAGGAAATGAAAATATGTCCACCAGACAGATGCCCAAGAATGCTCAGATTGGGTTTATTCATAATGGCCCATTGTTAGAAACGGTCCAGGTTTTCATCACCTGGGGAACGGATCACAAAAATGGTAATACATTTACACAACGGACCACTACTTGGTAATGAAGAGAAATGAGTTACCGATACACACCTAACCTTCATGGATCTTTTTGAAAAATCATGCTGAAAGAAGCCAGACTCAAAACTCAAGCCGTATGTTTTCACTTATACAGAATTTGAGAGAGAGCAAAATAAATCTACACTGGAAAAAGATCAGAGAGCTCTTCGTTATCTGGATGGAGGTCGGAACCGATCTGGAATTTCGGGAAGGAGCTGCGTGCAGGTTGAGATTCTGCATCTTGAGAGACTGGAAGTACACAGGTGTATGCCTTCCTCAAGGTGCGTACCTTGCATGCTCAGTACTATGCATGTCCCTTAGGGATGCCTATTTTACCTGAAATAAAACAACAGAAGCAAAAAAAAAAAAGCCCTCTCCAATAACAAGTATCGATAATACACTGAACTGTTCAGTAATGGAATGTGCTTATTATACACTCACTGTGCCACTTATTTTTTAAATATGTGCCTGAAAAGACAAGTTGAATGGAAACAAGAATGAGCAGATGGATGGCTATACGATAAACCAACTCAAGTAACATGCACGTGTCTACGGCTGTTATATGTGTTGGCCGGATTTTTGTTTCAACCATCCCCTCTGCTTGAGAATTTTAATATCCCATGCTGGAAAAAATGATTTAGTAACAATTATACCTTAGGAAAAGCGAAAATGCCCGTATTGGTGTTTTTTAATATCAATTATACCTTAGAAACAGCTAGGCAATTCAAAAGATATTGTGTGAATCCCCTAGAAATCCCGAAACCAGCTTATCGAATGAACACTGAGATGGTAATTGTGACTTTTAAGGAACCTCCAAATAATGCAGGTTGATGAGTTTGCTTTATGTGGCTTTCTTCCACTTTGCATTTATTTTACTGGAGGAATTTTTTTTCTTTGCTTCCTCATAACTGCAAACAAATGTAATCTGTACTTTATGGACCATCATGGGGCAAAGGAGATTTCTGGGGTTTTTTGTCTACCCAGGTATATAGATTCATGAATTTATAAATTGGAGCCCTACTGTGAACTGAGCCATAAAGCATTTCCCCCATCTATTTGTACATATGTATAGAAATAATATTACCATGCATGTCTGTTACCATTCATGTATCGCTCACATTTTCTTTAGAAGTTGTGCTAGAAATACCGTATATTATCGAAACAGTTTCCACCGATAAATTAAATCATATTTTATGGAAGATAAACTAGCAATAAATACTAGTTAAGTGTCCTTAATTAAACATTGAATCACATTTGTTGTTAATGTAATAATTAGTAATTTATTCAGTCTTTTTGCAAGATGTGGTCTCAGGAAAAAAACAGATCACTCAGTAACATATTATTTAAATACATTTTTCAATTTAGCTGTATTTTCTCCTGCTGAACATATTGAAACAGGAAACATAACCTAGTTTAAATCTTTGTGCAAAGATCCTTTCCTTGGAGATGAAAAGAGTATTGCTCTTAGACATATACCTAATATTGTAATATTTTTGCAATATAAAGGTATATTCACTCAATTCACTTGGACGAAGAATGCCCACATTCTCCATCATCTTTAATATCATACTTGGTAGCAAAATATCTAGGTTTGCAATTAATATCTTCAGATATATGAACGTTTCTGCTTTTTTATTTTCCGTGGCGTTCTTCAGAACAGTTCTGTTTGGCTCTGCACTCCCGTTTATGTGCCATTTATCTTTCCCTGCTGGCTTTAATTATCATACTTCTGGCTCAGAAGTTCATCAAGATGGATTGGTTGGGTCTATTTCATCCAGTAATGCTGGAAATGTAAAACTATGTTTTGTTTTCTGGAGGGGTCCATCTTTCTTTTCTTGGAAAGGCATGAGTTTTCACTACATAGCCTACTTGCAAATTTTTGGATGTATTTTATCTAATACTATAGATTACACTATTCCTGGGTGGTTTAATGCCTTCCATAGATTACTTCATTTTCCTTTTTGGGGGTTTCGGTGAAGAAGTCAGGTTTGGAATGCACCATATTTAACCTGAAATTAATTCCCTTATTCCTCTTTCTCCATTGCTGGTTTGATTCAGCTGCAATTCATCCCATACACTCCCTTGCTAATTTGTAAATTCTTTCATTTTGTTTTACCATCACCTGGTGACAGTCCCCGTATCCCTCTGCAAATCCATTTACAAAATACTATTTGCAAATAAAATCCCAATTACTTGTGACATACAGTCGGATTTTCACTAAAACTATCACCCCCTACTCTCTCTTCAAAGAATGGAATTCACTGTAGAATCCTTAACATTTTCCCCCACCAATTCCTAGATTTCCGCAGAGTCAGTTTTGGGTCCTAAAATCCATGCATTATTACAATTTCCTTATAGAACAGTTCTGGCTTTCAAGAACTCTCTTAGCGCCTTCATTAAGTTGCTTACATTTATCTGATTTATCCGCTTACATTATCATTCTGCATTGTCTCTCTGTTGAGTCACATTCACATTTGATTGTCCAGGTCGTTAAATCAAGTGTTGATAATGAAATCCCTTTGGGAGCACCTGCGTGGCTCAGGGAGTTAAGCATCCACCTCTTGGTTTTGGCTCATGTCATGATCTCACAGTTCGTGGGTTCAAGCCCCATGTCAGACTCTGAAGCACCGAGCCTGGAGCCTGCTTTGGATTCTGTGTCTCCCTCTCTCTCTGACCCTCTCCTACCTGTGCTCTTTGTCTCTCTGTCTCAAGAAAAAAGAATGAAATCCCTTCCAATGAATTCAATGGTATTTAAAATTAGAATAGTTCAGGGCGCCTGGGTGGCTTAGTCGGTTAAGCGTCCGACTTTCGCTTAGATCATGATCTCGCGGTTTGTGGGTTCGAGCCCCGCATCGGGCTCTGTGCCGACTGCCAGCTCAGAGCCTGGAGCCTGTTTCAGTCTGTGACTCCCTCTCTCTCTGACCCTCCCCTGCTCACGCTGTCTCTCTCGCTCCTAGAAATAAATAAAAATATAAAAAAATTTTAAAAAAAAGATAGAATAGTTTTAGTTTGCTCAGAATATATCTTCAAGGCTGAACCTCCTTACGTGCTTACATGCTATTGCTGTTAATTGCACATATTTCTCTTTGCATTCCTAATCCCAGCATCCAGTCCTTCAGAATATTTTAATCTGCTGTGATGTCTATTTTCCTCTGCACTAACCTCTACTGGCTCTTCTTACTTGGAACATGGTAATTTTAAAATGACATTCACTAAACAAACTCCTAAACATTTAAAAATTATAATTTTAAAGCTCCAGTGTGCGTGTTTTACTTGTTCAGTCCATGTAGTAAGCGCTGGCTCTAGACTTAGTCTTCCTTTGTCAAGACAGAGGCCCTTGCTGGGAAACTTTATCTTACTCTGTGCCCTTAAGCCAATGCGTATGGACTCCATTCAGCACATTCTTTGTTCACACTCTCTTGGAATCCCAGGCTCTGTTAAGTTTCACCTCAGGGTCCTTGAGAAACCTCAAGAATGAATTTGGAGAAAGACAGAGTTCTGGAGTAGATCTTTATTTTCTGTAAATGCATATTTCGTATTTAAAAACCCATTTAACACCGATCCACTATTGGCTGCGCCATGAATAAAATGTGCAGGAAACAGGCCAAACTGACAGTTTCACTGTAAAGCACATATTCTTTTGGAAGGCAGTTGAATATATGAACTCAGGGCCCCTAAGGCTGGATTCAAGTATTGGATGTGCATAATTTTCCTTGCTAAATTCATACACAGAACCCTATAATGATATCTTAAAATATGCAAAATAGAAGAGGAACATGTTCTTTCCCTAAAACAAAAAAATAAATAGAGAAACCAAATTGATGACAGGTATGTCACTATCCCCGTGTCTAGTACGAGAGCCAGAGCTTCTCACCAGGGATGTCAACCTGAATTTAGGTCCCACTTTTCGTAGATGCAGTCAGCAGTCTTTTTGTGATTGTTAGGTATACTAAGGACTGTGATATCTGAGCTGAGCCTGTAGGTGATTGTAGGAGTCCCCTTGCGTGTGAAACACCAGTGGATGCTAGACTGAGTGCTAGACTCAGTACCAAATGCGCTACTGGCCATACAGATGCCAGAGGTCCACACGGTCACTGCTGGAGAAGTTAAATGGATACGTAAATGAATAAAAGCTACAAACAAAAAATGAAAGAACTTTGAACAGCGCCGAGGCCTCAGGTATTCTTCCATCCATCAACGAGGGAGAGCATGACTCCAGAGTGAGAGTTCTGATCATGGACACCTAAAACACTTTGCTCTCCTCTCTCGGGGACTCAGGCTCTGGACAAAGACGTCTTCATTGGGAGGGTTGGCTGAAGAAGGGCCCTTTCTTCCTTTCCTCCCTCCCTCCCTCTCTCTCCCTCCCTCCCTCTCTCTCTTTCTTTCTTTTGGTTATTCATTTATTTTGAGAGAGACTGTCCCTGTGCATACGTGCTCGAGCATGCAAGGGGCGGAGAGAGGAGGAGAAAGAGAATCCCAAGCAGGCTCCATGCTTTCGGCACAAAGTCCAATGTGCGTCTCAGTCCCATGAACCATGAGACCATGACCTGAGCCAAAATCAAGAGTCTGACGCTCTACTGACTGACCCACCCAGGTGCCTCCCCTTTTTTATTTTTAAAAAGCACCAAATAATCTTACAACATTTAACATGCTAAAACCTTCAGTGTCTTTGATAAGAAAATGAGAGAAACTCTCTATTTCTATATATGCATTTGTATGTATATATAAAAAATAGGGCGCCTGGATGGTTCAGTCGGTTGAGCATCTGACTTTGGTTTAGGTCATGATCTCATGGTTCCTGGGTTTAAGCCCCATGACAGGCTCTGTGCTGACAGCTCAGAGCCTAGAGCCTGCTTCAGATTCTACGTCTCCCTCTATCTGCCCCTCCTTCACGGTCTGTCTCTTTCTCTCAAAAATAAATAAACGTTAAAAAAAGAAAAAAAAAACAGGCTTAAACCGTTGTAGGCCTGTGGAATGGAAAAGTTCTGGGACCTTTCAGACTCTTGACTCTTCTCAGACATCATCGTGGAGATTATTAGCACTTGCTCCCAAAATGGTTGTGGAAATCAATTTAGATTAATTGCATAAAATGTTCATTAGCGAGCCTGACACATACACTATACATTCAATAAATGGAGACTTCAAATGGAACGTAGACGTTCGATTTATATTCAGGGATGTTATGAATTAACTGGAATATCAGAATTAATTGATACTCTAGGAGAAAGCAGAAGAGAGTTTGAGTAATAGGTGTGTCCCTGAATCCTTAATACAGCTTTCACTTTACTGATGTCTCCTCAGGAATTAATCACAGAGGGAGACGGTGTTACCTGAGCTGATGCGACCTGAGGCCCACAGCCCTCATCCTTGACTGAAGACGAACTTGACCAAGGTACCGTGCTTTGAGAATGCTCTTTGCAGTTGGAGCCTCAGAAACTTTCTGGGAACGTTTTTTAGGAATCGTGTTCTGAGAATCTGATGTTTAGAAAGTCTTTGTACTTGCATAAGAATCACAAATGGGAATTTGAGGATGTTTTCAAGCAGCCTGAACACTTACCTTGATCAAAAGTGTGAGGATGTTAAAGAAGACAGTTACATCCTATTTTCTACCTCATTTCTTTATATTGACATTTCGAGGCCTGGAGATGGATTCCATTCAGGGTAAGTAGTATTTACAAAGAGAAGAAGAAAAAAGAAATAAAACAGGATTTGGTTCATTAACTGTATTGTTAATCTATTCCAACATTTTTTTGAAGTCTAGGCAGGTCAAGAACTGCTCACTTTCTAATTTGTCTGTTTTCAAAATGTCAGCCTTGGTTGATAATTGCATTCTTTCCTTAGAGAGGGCATTTCTGATGGGATTGTCCTCAGTGATGGAAGGCTATTTAACTTCTCTGTTCGGGTTGAATGTAAACGGGATGACTGACAATTTGATGTACCACTCATTGGTGGCTTTGATAAGCAAAGTGACTTAATTTATCTGGACCAAGCTCCCTTTTAGTTACCTGTCCATAACCAGCTACAGAATTGTACTTCACAGTTCTAAAGCGGACAGAGAAATCTACCTTAGTTTTCAGAACCTCACAAAAATGTGTAGTTGTTAAAAAGTGAGAGATTAGCATCTAATCCAAGGATTGCCTACAGTTATGAGGTTTAGTCGATTTGGAGCTGCCGCCTCAGGACCTGGAATCCAGTTTGGGGTCACTGGATCCAATGACCCATTCAGAGATCTGTCTTAACCCAACACCAAATAACAAAGCAAATTTTCTTTGGTTTTATTTTACTTTTCACTGTGCTCGCTGCATCGCTTCCTCCTGATTCTTTATCCAGTGCTGACTTATACTTGGAACATTAGACTGGGTAAATAAACAGAGGGGCTTTTGGGTATCACAGTTGATCAATGGTTCAAAAGATAGGTGTTTGTATTTTGCTAATTCTTGCATCATATATCCTGGTGATTATTTAAACAACACCAAATGCAATAAATCTCTGGTAAAACGTGTCTGACTATATAAGTCACAGCCCGAGTAGACACTCTTACCCAACAAACATTTATGCATAGGTGTGTTTGGTTATTATTGATGTCTCTATTATAGAATAAAGTTGTCACAGAATAGTAGCTTTAAGGATGGAGAGCATCTAGAAGACCGTAAAACAAGTGAGACAATACATCTGTATATAAATTAATGTTCTCCAGGAGCCTATTATTTTAATGAAGGGTGAATTATCCCAGTCACCAATAATGTAAAAGCAGAAATTAATATCTGCTAATAGGCAATTTAGTATCAAATGATTGCCCTTTAATAAAATAATGCAATTATTGTAACTTCTCTTTAAGCCACTGGGTTCCGCAAAGTCCTCTGTAATATGCTGAGCTAGGCTTTTAGTGAGGATCGTGATTTTACTGAGCACTTTATTCTCAGGTGTGCTAACCATTGCTTTGGGAATCCTAATAAACCGTAAGAGCGCCGCGTAAGTGCCTTCAATGTGCCTGGATCTCATGTTTCATAGGAATGTCCTTGAAAATGGCCCCATTAGGATGATTTACATCACTTGTATTTTATGTGTGTGATGATTACACCCAGGTGAGCTTTTCAAGAAATCTGCATCTACTGGCAGTGTAAAAAGGAAGCACACGTTGCTTACAGATTTTTGTTGGCGTGACTTTCTTCCTCATGTTTTTTCTCTAAAGCTGAAAGAAGACGTTACCTTTACCATCTTAACCTCTTCTAAGGCGCAGCTCAGCAGTGTTAAGCGTATGCAGGGGTCTGGAATCTTTTCCTCTTGCAAATCTGAAACCCTGTAGCCAATGGACATTGATTCCACACACACCCCGTCCCAGCTTTACCTTTGTACACCTTTCTGCTTTCTGTTTCTACCTTTTGACGTCTTTTGATACTTCCTGTAAGTAGAATTCCTTCGGATACTTCCTGTAAGTAGAATTCCTTCGGATACTTCCTGTAAGTAGAATTCCTTCGGTGCGTCCTTTTGCAAGTGGCTTATTTTGCTTAGCGTCTTGTCCTCTGAGGCCATGCACGTTTTAGCCTGTGATGAGGCTTCCTTTGTAAGGCTGGGAACATTCCTTGGCTTTGACACCAAATCAAAAAGCAACAACAAGTAAAAATAGATAAGAAGGGTCACACCAATCTGAACACTTTGGTGCATTGAAAGAGACAAGCTACAGAGCAGAGAGACCATCTATGGGATCGGAGAAATTAATTTCAAATCAAGTATCTAAAAGTGGATATTGTGAAGAATGTTGAAGGAATTTCTACAACTCAATAGCAACAAAATAACCCAATTTAAAAAATGGTCACAGGGCTTGAGTAGTGGCCTTTCTTACTCAAGAAGAGATAGACTCACCAATACATAGAAGAAAAGTTACTTACTATCACTCACTATTAGAGAAGAATAAATCAAAACCACAGTGAGTCATCACCTGATTCTAATCAAGGTGAGTACTATGAAAAAAAAAAAAAAAGAAAGTAACAAAAGATGTTGAGCATTCAAATTTGGAACCTTCACACACTTTGCTGAGGAGTGTAAAACAGTGCACTCATTTCGTCAAAAGGTGTGGAGGTTGCTCAGACCATTAAAAATTGAATTATGGTACGAGCAGCCATCTCACTTATGGACATAGATCCAAAAGGATTCAAGCAGCCTCGTGCAGATATATGTACACGCCCGTGGTCACTGCATCATTGTTCCAAGCACCCCACGTGGTAGCAACCCCAGTGTCCATCAGTAAATGGATGGATAAAGAAAAGATGTGCTACATGTACCATGGATTATGATGCAGTCCTAAAGCTTAATTTCCTCATGGATTTTTTCCCCCAGGATTCAAGTCTGGCTGTTTAAATAAAGCAAATATTTATTTATTTACTTATTTATCAATGTTTATTTCTATTTTTGAGCAAGGGGAGTGACTGAGAGAAAGGACAGAGGATCCGAAGCGAGCTCTGTGTTGACAGGATGCGGGGCTCGAACCCACAAACTGCAAGATCATGACCTGAGCCAAAGTCAGACGCTTAACTGACTGAGCCACCCAGGCGCCCCATTTTGGAGGGTCTGGTGTCCTGAATAATGATTATACCTCGAAGATGGACATAATGTTTGTAAAGCAGGAGACATAGAGAAACAAACAAAAAAAGTAGACTCTGACAAGCCTAAGCAGTGTGCAGAAAATTCAAATTAAACCTTAAATCCGAAAGCAGTATGAATGATTTAGGTTAAAAAGAAAACGTACCATATACAATAAAATTTTAATAGAGACTTTTCTATTAACTCTCTATGTGAACAATTTATTTCATTTGGAGAGCACTTTGTCAAAGACTTTTATTGAAAAGTTTCACTTGATAGATACAAAGGGAAAATTATATGTTCCTTGGGAAATAAGAGTTTATTTCAGTTTATTTTTTTTTTAATTTTTTTAATGTTTTATTTATTTCTAGGAGAGAGAGAGAGCGTGAGCAGGGGAGGGTCAGAGAGAGAGGGAGACACAGAATCCGAAGCAGCTCCAGGCTCTGAGCTGGCAGTCAGCACAGAGCCTGATGCGGGGCTCGAACCCACGAACCGCGAGATCATGACCCCATTGAAAGTCGGACGCTTAACCAACTAAGCCACCCAGGTGCCCCTATTTCAGTTTAAGAATCATGCATGCATATTTATATTTCCCTGAGTTACTCTTATTTAAAAATAGTTCACATTACTAACATGTACTGTATGCAAGTGTGTTTGTGTGTGTAGAAATCAAACAAGATGGTGTGCATGAAAATATTTTGAAATCTATAAATCTATATAAGCCTGGGTAGCTCAGTCTGACTTTGGCTCAGGTCATGATCTCACGGTTCGTGGGTTTCGAGCCCCGTGTTGGGCTCTGTGCTGACAGCTCAGAGCCTGGAGCTGCTTCAGATTCTGTGTCTCCCTCTCTCTCTGCCCCTCCCCTGCTCTTGCTCTGTGTCTGTGTCTCTCTCAACAATAAATAAAAACTTTAAAAATAATGGAAGTAAATAAATAGATAAGTAAAATTTGAAAATGCTACGTAGTCATCCCCACAGCCCAAAACACACCATTCGATTCTGTATGTTTAAAGCTCTGAAGAGCCCTGTGGGTGCCTGGGTCACACAGTTGGTTAAGCGTCTGACTTTGGCTCAGGTCATGATCTCATGGTTTGTGGGTTCAAGCCCCATGTCGGCCTCTGTGCTGACAGCTCAGAGCCTGGAGTTGCTTCAGATTCTGTGTCTCCCTGTCTCTATGCCCCTCCCCCACTCGTGCTTTGTCTCTCACTCTCAACAATAAATAAAAACATTAAAATTTTTAAAAGTAGATAAATAAATAAGTAAAATTTGAAAATGCTACATAGTGTCATTCCCACAGCCCAAAACACACAGTATGATTCTGTATATTTAAAGCTTTGAAGAGCCCTATGGGTGACTCGGTCGGTTAAGCCTCCAACTTCGGCTCAGGTCATGATCTCACGGTTCGTGGGTTCAGGCTCCGCGTCGGGCTCTGTGCTGACAGCTCGGAGCCTGGAGCTGCTTCCAATTCTGTGTCTTCTCTCTCTCTGCCCCTCTGTCACTCATTCTCTCTCTCTCTCCAGAATAAACATTTAAAAATTAAAAAAAAAAAACAAACCTGCAAATCCATAAACCACCATGCACACTCATAACACTCATAGGTAATGAACAGGAAGTTCACCTAGGTCAGTTACCCATCTCATGAGAGTCAGGAGTGAGACCCAGGTCTTCCGAGTTGTCGTTTCGCGTTCTTTCTGTGCAGTCATGAAATTGTCACTTTAGCGTGCCATTTTGGCTTTGCATTTGCATTGTTTTCGTATGCCTGGGGGATACAGCACACCCCATCTCGTCACAGAAGTTCATTATGACCATCATCATCATAACATCAGGGATATTCATAATGAAAGTGTATGTGCACTTTGTGTGTGTGTGTGAAATAACTCCCAGGTGACCAGCAAAATGCCTGTCGGCCATACACCCCCGCCCCCAGTTGTCATTGCTCCCTGTGAATTCTCATCTGCTTCACAACCATTACTTAAAACCTCAGAAGAGGATCGCATTTAATAATACTTGATAAAATGAAATATTAGCAAGGAAGAAGCATTTGCTTTCCATAATGCAAATAAGCTCAATAATGCTCTGAATATCCGCGGTTAATTATTTTAAACCGTCTAATCAATGAGAACCTTTGAACCTCTAATTTTCAATTAGAAGCAACACAAATTTACCGCAGTAACAGGACTAATTTCGAAATATAGGATCTAATCCTATAAATGGCTACATGCAATATCAAATTTAATATAAGTTGGCATTCACAGGGGAAAAGGCTTAAAATACCATTTTATTAACATTGTACTATAGAAGCCGAAAATGGTTCAAAATTCTGGCAGGGTACCTAATTTATATTTAATCTCATTTGAAATATTCCTCTGAATAAATTAGACTCTAAGGGAGCTATTCAAATGAGGCCTTAAAATGATAAACAGAATTGGACAATTTAGGCAGAGAACAGCTGTTCTGTATGTGACCACATGTCATTATTATACTCACGTATGCAATCAATATGGATTCAATTGCTAGAAATAATGGAAATCGTAATACTTCACTCCAGTAGTTTAATATGCGTGCATGATTTATTATGCTTTATTAACCAAAAGGAGATTATACTCGTATATGTGAAGGTGTTATTGTTACTTTAGAATGGGGAAAGCGCGGGTGTAGATGTATGAAGAGAATATCTACGCACGGAAAAATAGTGCTGGTGGTCAGAATAAACCGGGAAAGGAGTGACCAGTTTTGGGGACACAGCATCCTTTGGACAAAGCTCATTCAGAAGTTCATCCCAAGGCGAGGTATAGGAACAGCTGAGTGCTTACCTGAAGAGCACAGGGCCCTCAGGCATCTTTGATCGAGCTCTGCCCCCATGACCTTGAGCAAGGCGCATCGTGTCTTGGACTTCGGGGTGCTTGGCTCCAGTTGGGTTTGGGATGCATTCTGACCGTGTCTCCTTGCAGTAAAACCGTACGCCATGGCCAAGTGAAAGTTTTACGGAGAAGCTGAATATGACAGCTCAACCACAAGAAAAATGCCTATCCGGGTTATATTCGACCTCTAAGCACTGCTGAGCTCTGGGTGTATTCTTTTGATTGAGGACAAGCAGAACCTAATCATATTTTCAAATCTTTCTTGATGGATTATACAGCCCCAAAATGACTGCATGGTAATGAGTGCCTAACAACCAGAGTGACTACCTGATTTCCAGACTCAGAGACGTTACTTGACCCTTGAACGACACAGGAGTTGGGGCAGCAACCACCTTGTACAGTCGAAAATCCACATACAACTTTTGACTCAGGCAGGAATGAGGGGGTGGAGGAGAATTCGAAGCAGGGTCCACACTGTCAGCACAGAGCCCGACTCAGGACTCCAAGTCACCAACCGTGAGATCATGACCTGAGCCGGAATCAAGAGCTGGACCATTAACAGGCTGAGCCACCCAGGCACCCCGGCTCCCACAAAACTTAACTACTAATGGCGCCTTGATGCTGGAAACCTTATTGCTGACATCGGCAGTCGATTCACATGTATATTGTGAGTCGAGGGAGACTGGACTGTATTTTTACAACAGAGTAACCTAGGGGAAAGAAAATGTATTAAGAAAATCATAAGAAAGAGAAAGCACATTTAGAGGCCTGTACTGTATATTCAAAGAAATCCACCTGCATTGAAACCTGTGATGTTGAAGACTCACCGTATTTCATTGAACGGTAGCCCTGAATCATAAATGGAAGGACATTGGGATGGCAGTGTCTACAAGCCTCAGTTACCCAGTGACATGGGCCGGGGGAATGGAAAGATGAAGAATGGGGATTTTAGGACAGAAACGGAATTGGTGTGGGTGGGAAGATCATACATGACGGTGGTCACCCAGAGCCCATGTGACTGTAGAAAATGAAGTCTGGACTCAGTCTGTCACCACCGCTATGAGGAAGTTGTTCATCTGAACCAGTTACATCTCTCTAAAGGAAACGTGCAGTAAATGTACAAACTTAGTGCTCACGTTAAACAAATTTAGTACCAATGCTTCAAATCATGGAGTCCTTCTGTCTATTTCTCTTGCTCCCCCGTCATTTAATCTACCAGTGGTTATCAGACACTTCACACCTCATTCTCTCCATCTCCACCTCAACCACTGTCTCTCCCCAGAAGCTTAGATGGGTCTCCCTCACCGTGTGTCTCTTATGAACGACATTGTGTCCCCCTAAAATTCATGTGTTAAAACCCTATACCCCAATGTGACTGTATTTGCACATCAGGAAGTAGTTAAGATTATGAGGTCCTAAGGGTGGGTGGGTCCCTAGTCCCACAGAACGTGCGTCTTTGTAATGAGAGACCCTCTCTGTCTCTCTCTCTGTCTCGGTCTCTCTCTCTCTCTGGACAACCACAAATGAAAAGCCACGTAGGACACAGCGAGAAGGGGACCATCTACAAGCCGGGAGGGAGGAGAGTGCTGACCAGTAACCAGGGCTGCCCATGCCTGCATCTTAACCTTCCTGCCTTTGCTGCTGTGACAAAATCAGTGTCTGTCGTCGAAGCCGCCTGGTTTGCAGGACTTTGTTACGGCAGCCTGAGCAGATCAACGGTGCCCCTTCCTGTCCACTGCTGTCATCAAGGCCACATTCTCTGCCCATCACACTGCATGCAGTGGCCTTGTATCACACACACAATGCACTGTTGTATCCCAGGTACGAACATCTGCATCCTCAGCACAAGCCTCCAAGGTCTTATAGGATCTTGTCTCCAACTTGACATGCATGTCAGAGCCTCAGGCTACCTTTTCGGTTGTTGCTTCACCAGTGGTCTCAGAGATGTACCCAAGTGCCTCTGCAGTTGTGTTGACTGTGTAGCCCGCCTGCATGAGTGTCCTCTGTCAGTGGGACACATCACCAGGTGGACAGCCTGCCCCTGCAGGGATGTGAAGCGGAGGATACCGCGTCACCATCATCGAGGTTCAGATACTTTCCGTTCCTCTTGGCAGGAAGCCTGCCTGCTTCCCAGTTATTCCTCTTTCAACAGAAATGGCTTATTAATGGTTCTGATGACTCTGTAGTTCTCCATTGAAATAGCTATAAAGATGAAGTCAAATCTCCCTCTATCCAAAAAAAAAGGGAGAGGGGTGCAGAAAATCAGCACAAGACTTAAAACTAGGACTCATGGTCCAGCATCCAGACCTGGATGCTGTCTAATAACCCCTAGATTAGACAACAAGACACCACGGGCCACCTAACCTCCCTATATTCCAGGGGCAGCTGGTGGCTCAGTCGTTGACTGTCCAACTTCAGCTCAGGTCATGATCTCATGGTTCATGAGTTCGAGCCCCATGTCGGGCTCTGTGCTGACCACTCGGGGCCTGGAGCCTGCTTCAGATTCTGTGTCTCCCTCTCTCATTCTCTCTGTCCCTCCCCATCTCTCTCTCTCAAAAAAAAAAAAAAAAAAAAAAAGACTGTAGATTCCAGGAGATCAGATGAACATCTGGGTACGTAAATTGACAAAGAGACCCATCTGTTTTCCATTATTCAACACACATTAATTGGCCACCGTTTAGCTTCCTATAACTTCCATAACAAAGTACCCCAAATTTAGTTGCATAAAAGAACACAAATGTATTATCTTACGGTTCTGCAGGTCAGAAGTGCAGAGTGAATCTCACTTGACTCACATAAAGGCATCACAAAGACTCTGCTCTTCCTGAGGGTTTTACAACGACAAAAAAATCTACTCACTTCCTCCAGCTTGTAGGTCCCTTCTTTTCCGGGATGCCCGTATTCATTTTCTTTTCGTCCCCTTCCAGCCAGCAAGTGCCTCACTCTAATTTCTTCCTGTTCCTGGTTCCTGTTAGTTCCGCTTACATGATACAGGCTGATCTTCCCATATCGACAGCCCTTAATCACATCTGCAAAGCCCACATTGGGGTGTACCATGTTCATACGTCTGGTAGAGACTGGGATGTGGACATTTTTGGATGGAGGGAGACATTTTCTGCTACGCCAAAGCCATATTGCATCAAGTTCCCTGGAGGGAGAAAAGAGGGCACATCCATCTGCGTGAGTGCGTCCCGTCTCCTGCCTCCTGTAGCCCGTGGCTCACCGCCGCACTCCAGGTTTGGCCCCATGGCTCATTCTTGAGAAACCAGAAGCATGCATCCCGGCATGGATCTCTTCCAAGCTAATGAGCAGGCAGGCAATTTTCCGAAAGTAGAGGTTCATGAGCAGAGGGTCAGTATCGTGAAACCCGTAGATTCCAGCTTACGTTCTGGGCGGCTTCTCAGCTAGGAAGATGGCATGTGCATTTGGCTAGATGGTCCTTTTTGGAAGAAGGCATCAGCCAAAAAGGCGGTGGGGACATTCTGTGTCCAACACATGTACACCTCCAAGAATATAAAGCTCCTGGGGACAGACAGAGTGGCATTATTTACCACTGTAGCTCAAGAGCTTATATTCCTGGTCCTTAGACACTCAATAATTATGAAACAAATACAGTAGTGCTTAGAAGCCCTAAAACAACTTGATAGAGAACACGGACATACGTCTGCCTCTTACAGTTAATTTCCACAATACAGAATAACAAAAAGGTGCCAAGCTGGAAAAGGGAAACTCGGCAATAATGTTTCTCAAAATGCGTATATTTTTTACTTGCCTTTTAAAAGAGAAATCACACCTCATTATTTAAAAAATTGGACTGCAACGGCTAAAGTAGCCTCAGTGACATTGTGCATACAGATCACAGGCGGGAAGCATCAATCACTGAGAATCTCGAACCTCTAACGCCAGCAGGAAGACTCGGTCAGGAAAGGGCTGGAAACTTCACAGCCTGACTGTGTATCCCTGTTAGTATTTTGATTTCTTAGCAAAACCACCAGGTTTATGGAAACTGCTGCTTGGTTGTGGAAATTTGTACACTTGGGAAACACGGACGGTAGCGATGTGCTCCGAGGAATGTAGCCAACATGTCAGGAAGTCTTTTCTAGCTACTACCTTGTTACGGTGACAAAATACCGTGGCAGTGAAATGGAATGCCCAAAAGAAGCGTCTGACGGGGTTCATGAGGGAAAATACACCCATTGCTGAGACTTCCGCACTGATAAAGTAAAATCATGCACAATTAGTGTTGTCAGCATAGCATCATGGGATACAGTGTTTAAAATGTGTCCTCATTTTACATGAAGTCTTTTCTTTGTTCAAAAGATAGTGTTCCCATCACCCATGTCCTCAATTCCAAGGAAGTAAAAACAGCCATACCTCGTGATGTCCTGTCTCAATTCTTGTGTTTCAATTGCTAGTGATTTTGGTAATTTTCCCCCTGTGTATTTTTGGTTCCGACATCAACATTTTCAAATCTCCAAATCCCTAGTAAAAGCATTTCATTTCCTGCATCTCGAAGTCAGATGCAGAGATAACAGTGAACAGTTTTAAAATAATAACGTTTTGGATGAGGCCCATTTATAAAATGATGCTTGGAAGTCAGGGTGAACGCATTCTGACAATAGCAAGTCTGGAATGAATACATGAGCAGTAGCTTTGCTTGGAGTCATTTTCAAAAGACATTCATGAAACACAAGATTTATGACATATTCATTGACTGACTTGGTTTTCCGAAATATTCTAAATATAAAGAACATCAGCGTCTTCATTAAACATTGGAGGCATCTGAGAATGTGAATATACATGTGAATGTGTTTCCTGTTATGTTTCATGCACACAGATGAATTTGTAATATATTTGTGAATAATCCACTGTAGAAAAAACATGTTTAAAGATTGCATTAAGGGAAAGTGTAGAGAATCAGCCTTTTAACAGCAACCACAGAGTGATTTCAGTGAAAAGGCGCTTCTGGTAAACACTGATTTGGATGATTTTGCACTTCACGATTTAGAGGTATATTTTTTATATTTAAATAGTCTTTTGGCTGATTTATTAATGTAAATATTTACCATATATAATTTATGTTATCAGACCTCTATTGAAGAACTATATGCTGCTTACACTTGTGTATCTTCCCCCCTCATATAAAAATGGCCAGAATAATGTTTGAATTGACAGATATAAGCCAGTCTTGTGTAGACAGTTCTCTGTCATTTCTGCCCTTTTGAAAAAGCTCATTTTTGTGGGAAAATGAAGTGTGAAGCCTTAAGAAAACATGCTTGGACAAACGTAAGAGACTCCTTAACACAGAGAACAAACAGAGTGGTTGGAAGGCAGGTGGATGGGGGGATGAGCTAAATGGGTGATGGGCAGTAAGGAGGACACTTGGAATGAGCACATGGTGTTACATGTAAGTGATGAATCACTAAATTCTGTTCCTTTTCAAAAAAAAATTTTTTTAATGTTTATTTTTGAGAGACAAAGACAGACCATGAGCAGGGGAGGGATAGAGAGACAGAGACACAGAATCCAAAACAGGCTGCAGGCTCTGAGCTGTCAGCACAGAGCCCGACATGGGGCTCGAACTCATGAACCATGAGATCATGACCTGAGCTGAAATTGGACGCTCAACTGACTAAGCCACCTGAGTGCCCGTAAATTCGATTCCTGACATCATTACTACACAGTATGCTAACTAACTTGGATTTAAATTTAAAAAAATAGTGACAATCTTGTAAAAAATAAAATAAAAAAAGTACTAGAATAAAAAATAACATAATAAAATTAAAAATTGAAACAGGGGTGTCTGGGTGGCTAAGTCCATTAAGAGTTGGGCTTCAGCTCAGGCCATGATCTCGAGGTTTGTGGGTTCAAGCTCCGTGTGAGGCTCTGTGCTGACAGCTCGGAGCCTGGAGCCTGCTTTGGATCTTAGGTCCCCCTCTCTCTCTCCCGCCGCTGCTCGTACTCTGTCTCTCAAAAATAAATAAATATTTAAAAATGTTTACAAAATAACAAAATGAAACAAAATAAATACATAAATACATAAGTAAGCACTAAAATAAAATAAAATCCTAAAAAAGAAAAAAGAAGAAAGAAAGAAAACATGCTTGAAATCCAAGACGGGAAAACCAGATATCTCATCAGGGAAGGAAATGTGCCCCCGACGTGAGAGGTGAATGAGGAGGCACAGAGAGACTCCGCCGTGCTGACCGTCACAGGACACACAGTGCAAGCCCTCCAGCAGGCGGCCGCCGTCTACAAGGACACGTGGACAGATACACAGCACGCTGGTTGGCTTCTGTCTGAACAGACAGCCTCATCAGGTACCCGACCATGACCTCATATGTTATCTACCCATGAACCATGAGGAAACGAGAACGAACATCCTGCTTTCTGTTTTCCTTATAGCCCTTAATGGGGTCTGAGCAGGATCCCAAACCATGGACGTGTCCCGTGTTTCGAATGTGTCCCTGTCATTTATTCTCTCTGAGACAGGAAGGTAAACTGTAGGTACAGCAGCGTGCTAGAGGAAACTACACGAAGCCTCGCCATCTTGGTCTGTTTGGGCTTCTGTGACAATATTCTAGACCAGGTGGCTTCTGAACAACAGACGTTCCTCATTGTTCTGGAGCCTGCAAGTCTCAGATCAAGGTTCCGGCAGATTTGGTGTCTTGTGGGAGCCCACCTCCAGGTTGGAGGCCACCGTCTCCGCTCTGTGTCCTCACACGGTGGAAGGGGATTCCGTGGGGTCTCCTTGATATGGACGCTAACTCCCCACCCTCATGACCTCGTTCCCCCCTCCCCCAAAGTGCCACCTCCAGACCATCACAATGGTGATTAGGATTTCAGCATATGAATTTGGGGGGACACTTTCACACCGTGGCACTTAGTCACACTTCATACTGGGATCCAGACTTTAACAGAAGAACAAATCACCACAAAACAACTTCCAGCACAGTCCAGTAGGTGTGAGAATGGGAAACAAATAACGTGCATATTTCTGATCCCCTCCATTACCCTTTGCTCTCGATAGCAGCAGTGCTAGAGGCTCCCAGCTTTACACGGCCCCCGGAAAGTGGGCACCCTCACTTAGCTCTGCTGATAGAATGATGGGCACTTCTCACGCGCCTTATGCATGTCTGCTCCGAAGAGCCAAACAGCAAAGATGCCTCTTCTCAAAACTGAAAACCATCGGAGTCCTAGAATTACCTCCGTTCCCATACTCTGTCTCGTATTCCCAGTTAGTTCATTCCCAGGAAATCTCTGATTCTTGCGAGCAACATTGGGAGATAGAGCTGATCTTTACATCTGTCTACAAGGGTACAGCCTTCAGGTTGTTCTTGGGAGAGACCCCAAGGTGACCCATCAACTCTAAGATATCAGAATCCTGATTGTCGTCACCTGTGTTTAAAGGTCCAGTAGAGAAAGTTCATGTTCATCTCAGACCAGCTTACTGCTTGCAACAGCAAACTGCTATAATCGGACAAGAGATTGAATCCACTGTCTCACACATTCTGAATATTTCTGAATTTCATTTGAAGAAGGTAGACCTTTCCCTTGCTCTGAATGATTAAGAACCATTCCGGGTGATCTGGGATGGTGCCCATGTGTTTGTGTTTCTAATAAGTGTCCAGATGATGCTGACACTGATTGTTCAGAGACTTTTGCTTGACCAGCTGTAGAAATCTACAGTTGGAATTTTTTTAGTTTTTTAAATTCTTTAAAGTTTATTTATTTTTGAGAGAAAGAGAGAGCATGAGCAGGGGAGGGGCAGAGAGAGAAAAAGAGAGAATCCCAAAGAGCTTCCATAGTGTTCGCATAGAGCCTGACATGAGACTGAAACCCACGAATCATGAGATCGTGACCAGAGCTGAATCCAAGGGTTGGACACTCAACCGACTGAGCCACCCAGGCGCCCCTGGAATAATTTTTAAACTAATAAAAATGGTATTTGGTCCCACAATGACTGCTACGTAAAAACAGAATTCCCTTTGTTGATGGTGTTTTGCCTCGGGAAACATAATCACTGAACGGATCAAATGTATTAAGAGTTTATCAGCTGAGTGAACCATCTGAAATGTAATTGAAATATTGAATTGTGTTGTGTTATTTAAAGGGAATTGCTAAAAAAAGCCGTTAATGACTCTCCATTCTTACAATGTCAAGCAGTAGTTAAGTTCCGAATGTGAAACAGATTATGACCAGAAGCATTCTTTAGCCTCCAGTATTTGCCCTTTTTTTTTGAAACACAAATGGAAATGCCAGCAATCAAAGCGCATTAGCTAAGTAAGTGCATGGCCACGCGGTAGAAGAGAACAGTTACTCTGGTCATTTAAGTGCAGAGCGGAGCTGAACCGCAAGTAACAGAGAACTGGCAGGTGCTGAGCTACCGTCTGTGGTCCTCTCCATAATTCCAGCTGTGCTACTGCTTCTCTCTATGCTGGGAAAACCTTGGGATTTTCAAGGGGCTTACCTGTCACCTGTAACTAACATTCCTCAAATATTTGCTACGACACTCTACTATTTTGATTATTTAGCGAGAATGTCGTATGTGTGCATGGATTTATCAACATAAGACATATAGACCAGCACGTATTCATTTTTTTTTTCTTTCTGGCATTCCATCCCCTGAATAGGAAACTGATAATATTTTTTTTAAGTTTTTTAAAAATTTTTAGTTATTTGAGGAGTGCCTGGGTGGCTCAGTCGGTTGAGCGTCTGACTTCGGCTCAGGTCATGATCTCACGGTCCGTGGGTTCGAGCCCCACGTTGGGCTCTGTGCGGACAGCTGAGAGCCTGGAGCTGCTTCAGATTCTGTGTCTCCCTCTCTCTCTCTGGCCCTCCCCTGCTCACGCTGTCTCTCTCAGAAATAATTTTTTTTAAATATTTATTTATTTGAGAGAGAGACAATGAGAGTGCTTGTGAGTGGGGGAGGGGCAGAGAGAGAGAGACGGAGAGAGAATCTGAAGCAATTTCTGTGATGTCAGCACAGAGCCTGAAATCAGGCTTGAAGTCATGAAACATAAGAACATGACCTGAGCTTGAAATCAAGAGTCAGATGCTTAACCTACCAAACACCCAGGTGCCCCCAAAGCTGATAATATGTTAAGGAAAGTTCTGTAGACCTCGCATGTGCCCCAGAGGAAACTGTCATCCTTTCCTCCTTGATATTCATGTGCTAAAATTGCAAGTATGTAGGGTGCCCGGCGGGCTTTGTGGGTAGAACATGTGACTCTTGATGTTGGGGCTCTGCGTTTCAGCCCCACATGCGGTGGAGAGGTGACTTAAAATTTTTTAAGTGTAAGTTAAAAAACCTTGCATGTATGCAACTGTGCATGTGTTTCTGCTTTAAGAAGTAGGGTTTTTAAAAAGTAATAATAAAATAAAATAAAAGTATGGTTATTATATTGAATGTGCCCCCATTAAAGGTAGAAAACCAGCATTTCCCATGGTGGTGATAAAGGGTTGATGAATCATAATGCAAGACAGTATCGTTGCTGCTTACATGAATGAGTCAAATATGGCAAGTTTTATTACTTTATAATTGCTCCTACAAAGAATACTTAAATTAACGGGAGAGGCTGGTTTTGTGCCAGGGGAAATAGAAGAGACAGCAGTCGGTGGGAAGGTCTCGCCTGGTCCTCTCAGAGACCTGTCCTGACTCATGCATCCATTTCACAAGAGCTTTGAGAAATCACCCCGGAAAACACCATCTGGGGATACAGTGGAGCCAATAATGGTTAGGTCTTCATCCTTGGGCACTTGGGGTAAATGTCGAGCCCTCGTCCCCATGGACCTCTCCGATCTAGTGTAGGAGGCTCTCTGAATGCCCACGGCCCAAGAACGGGGAGGGTGAGGCATCCGTCTCCCTGAGTGTGCAGAGCCCTGACTGATGTGGGTGCTTCTTCCCTGGCCCACACTGCGGCCAGCCATGCCCCTCGGGCCTCGTAGACAAGAAGAGCAAGAGAAAACCATGAGGCCAAGGATTTCACCACCAGGCTCGAGTGCCACGGACTGTGTGGGATTCGTGTCCTGCTCCCTCCAATGCTGGCGCTTTATTTTACTCCTTTCTCTTAACGCGGTTAATTTCAAAACTAGGGGCGCCTGGGTGGCTCAGTCGGTTAAGCATCCAACTTCGGCTCAGGTCATGATCTCGCGGTTCGTGGGTTCGAGCCCCGCGTTGGGCTCTGTGCTGACAGCTCAGAGCCTGGAGCTGCTTCAGATTCTGTGTCTCCCTCTCTCTCTGCCCCTCCCCCACCCTCTCTCAGAAATAAATAAAAAACATTTAATTTTTTTAAGTTTAAATTAACGTGCCCTAAGTCCCACATTCCTAAATGCACCTCACTTTACCTTCATTGAAAGTCTGACATCATCTTATACCGTTGGCTACTGAACTTCCGAGACATTCAGTATCTCAAAAGCGATCATTAAATTGAAAAAGAAAAAGAAAGAAACCAATAAAATAACAGGTACCAGGCTCTCGATATCCTAGCAGAGAAGCACACAGTTTTTAAGTAGCATTTTTACCCAGGAACCAAGGACACATATGTAATTGTGTTATGAATTTGTATAATATTTAACTTTCTCGTTACATGGTCTATAGGAAGGGGGAGAAGATAGGGCCTCTGTGCTGTAAAAATACATGCTGTGGGGGCGCCTGGGTGGCTCAGTCGGTTAAGTGACCGACTTCGGCTCAGGTCACGATCTCACGGTTGGTGAGTTCAAGCCGTGCATCGGGCTCTGTGCTGACAGCTCGGAGCCTGGAGCTGCTTCAGATTCTGTGTCTCCCTCTCTCTCTGCCCCTCCCCTGCTCACGCTCTGTCTCTTTCTCTGTCTCAAATATAAATAAAACATTTTTAAAAATATATGCTGTGGACAAAACGTAATAGTTAAAGAGCCAATGCATGAGTCCTGTTGTGTGCTGATCCTTGCTGGACACACCTAAACTTATTACTGTCCCCGCAAACCCGTTCAGATTTAGATTATTCTATTTCACTTTCTCATCTGGATTAATATCAAACTGTTCTGTTGTTAAAACTTTAGCCAGAGACTGAAAGGATGACAATCTTTTTTATCTGTTGAAATCATCTTTTCCACTCCACCTATTTTTTTTAAAAATATTCTCTAATTTAGAATGGTTAACTCAGGGTTTATCCTCTGCATTCATTGATTGCTTTGGGGATTGAGCCATTCATCTGTATGAGTTTAAAAAAACTATCCTTTTATATTTGAGAGGAAAAGTAAGGAAAGAACAAATTTTAAAGACTCAATGAAGAATTCTTGAAGAGACAGCTTATGCCCCAAAGATATTTCTAGGAAATTGAACACCTGAGGCTTTACCCTAAAGGACTTAGCATTAATTTAGCGTGTTTTCAGCACAAAGATACCTAATGTTTTAGATACGGTAGAGAACTTGTAGGCAACCTATTTCTATTTCAAGGATAACATATACACAGTTAATGCACTAATAATAATAGGAACACAGTTGCCAGGATTGCCTACTCTTAGCTCTGTGAAGTAATTTCTCAGGCTTGCTGATGGGTTAATCATCAGAATTTTATATAATCATATACTGAGCACTGGACCACGACTTTTATTTAGATGACCAGGACTCTCCTTACTTGCTAATTATGTGTGTATACATCAACTTGTTATTGGAATGTATCTCTGTATCTTTATTTTCTTCATTGAACCTAGTTATGTTATTACTTGCCTCACAGAACTCTTGAGTCCAACACTTGGCTACATATTTGAGAAGCGGCTGTATAAATTATGAAGAATTTCTTTCAGAGGAAAGACTGTATCTCAGTCAGGTGTAAATCCAGGCTCTGTCTGTGAAGTTTAGGTAATATCCATTGCTTAAACCCTTCTTTATTTATAGAAAGGACATATCAGAGCCTACATCCCAAGATATTTCTGAAAATAAAATGATGTAATAGAGTGTGCAGCTTGGGGCAGTCTTCATCCTAACCAATCATAAAATGGAAACAAATATTTATGATGATGATGATGATGATGATGATGATGATGATGATGATGATGATGTTGAAGGTTATCAATGCAAAGGAACAAGACCTCAAAAATTCAATCATCAAAAACCAGACATGGTCACATTGGAAAATAAAAGGCTGTAGACTTTAAACCAAGAGTCTTCCTCTGTTCTTGTTCAAAATATACCACGATAGACTGAGAAAGACCAGTAGAGTTTCTCGCTTACACGGCTGGAAGGAATGTCCTATCATCAAGCAACACAGATCTTTGTACTTGAACTACCCACATCCTCAGGGTCTCTTTCCAGTGGAATGAGTGTTAGGCGCCACGTACTGGCTCTGTGTTCTCAACGGGAATCTCGACTCACTAATTGGGCATCGTGAATCAAGAGTATCACCTCCAGCTATTCTACGGCTGCCTTTGATGTCATGATCAATGGCCTCAGCGAAATGAGCGCCCCCAAGGCTGATGAATTTGTGTGTTGTGATGGGGATAGATGATTCGATCGCCCGTTTTCCTCCATCGGGATACGGGGAAGGTAATTGCTCTATTCAAAATATTGTTATGAGAAATACATAACATAATATAGATAAATAGCTTAAGTATCTCAGCCACATAACAAATATTCAATAAATATGACCGCAGGGAGTACGATTTACAAATGCTGTTATGTGTGGAAGAAAAAAGTACACCATTTTGACTTCTAAGTCAGGATGAATGGGACCTAAAAGAGCTGACATCTCTGGATACTCCCAACCCAGGAGGGGCTGTGATTCAGGGAATATAAGGAAAAAGAATATTCGGGAAGCATTATTGCACATTTGTCTGCATTAGTTTCAGCCCATAGAGTGCGACACGGTACTGAGTGCCAAAGTTTGGTTTCTGCCACGCACTCTTGGAAGACTGCGTTCCACTGAAAACCTTCAGTAACAAGGACCTAGAATTGCTTTGTTTGCGAGAAGGAGCCTCCCCCCAAGAGAGGATGGGGGAAGGCGATGCGTGCTTTCCCCGAGTGGAAGGAAGAACGCCGGCCGGCTCCGCAGCCGTGCTTCTGATGAGGTCCTGGCCGTGTCGTGCGGGGGCTGGGGACGGCAGGACCTGGGCGTCTATTCTGACGAGTGTGTTACATACTTGGAGAGTTTCCATCCTGGGAGATGGATGGCGTTGTGTAGAATATAGTGACCTCCTATGTGCTTTACAGACATAACTCACTTGACAGCAAAGGAGGACATGGGTCCTGTGTCAGCTCGACCAGCAGCCCCGGAAGAGATGATGGCAGAGACAGAGACAGCGGATGTTGGAAATCAGTGGATTCTGCATACAGTGTGTAGGTAGAATGCATATTGTAGGTAGCAGGGGTTGCTCTTCTTTAGGCTTTTCCTTTTAATTATGGACAGAAAGGGAATCAAGCATGCATTCTAGATTTTTTTTTTAATCAATTGGGTTTTTACAGTATGGAAATTGAGAGTTAAGAGCCCGTGCACGCCAGTATGCCTAGGTGGCTCAGTCAGTTCAGCATCAGACTTAGACTCAGGTCATGATCTCATGGTTCATGAGTTTAAACCCTGCATCAGGCTCTGTGCTGATAGCTCACAGCCTGGACACTGCTTCAGATTCTGTGTCTCCCTTTCTCTTTGCCTATCCCCTGTGCGCGCGCTCTCTCTCTCTCTCTCAAAAATAAATATTACCAAAAAACTTTTAAAGAGTACATGAGCATCAAATAAGTTCTGTTAACCTCCGGGAAATGAAGAGATCTATTTGACTATGTAACCTTGAACACTGGCTTTATTCATCTAAGAAGAAGCATCTATGAGCATTAGAAATATGGGAGTCGTGGGCACCTGGGTGGCTCAGTTAAGGGGCTGACTCTTGATTTGAGATCAGGTCATGATCTCATGGTTCCTGAGTTGTCCGTGTTGTACTCTGCATTGACAGTGTGGAGTCTGCTTCGGATTCTCTCTCCCTCCCTGTCTCTCTGCCCCTCCCTGCCTGCCCTTCTCTCTTTTTCTCTCAAAGTAAATAAATAAACTTAAAAATCTTTTAAAAAGAAATATAGGAGTCTGGAGGGCAGATGTAGATGGTTTTCTAAAACTCCAGCAGAGCCCGGGAGCCATTACTAAATGGTCCGTACCCCACCCAGCCTGGGGCTTTCTGACCATGGACGTCATAAACCGAAGAAAGGCCATGAAGGAAGGTGTTTGTACCAGAAGCGAAGAGAAGCGTAGAGACACAGCCACATAGAACATCCCTGGGTCTGGCACATGTATGCATGTCTGTCCCCGTGGACGTTCCTAACGGCAATTTTCGTGGTTCACTGAGTGCACGATGCTGATGCAAACAGACAGGCAAGGATGAGCAGAGAAGGCACCAGGGCGTGGGGAAGATCTGTCCTAGATCAGAGCACCTGATGATGTTAAAATAATCTAGAAAAGTCTGTGCCAGCACAAAGCATAATTACATAGCTGTAGACCTATTAATGGCATATTATTAAGCTCTTAATGGAAACCAGACTATTCTGATCACAGCATGTGGAAAAAATATTTATGTTGTCCTGGTAAAAATTTCTCAGAAAACAGTGTAGCAACATCATATATCGAGTGACCTACAGGAAGATCTCAATTATTCATGAAAATGCGAATCGAATATTGGAAGAAAATAAGAGAAAATACCAAAACCATTGCTTCTGAGCCATAGGCATAAACGTATGTATTTTCTTGTCTGTTTATTTCTGTTCTTTCCACAACTTTTCTGTATTTTACAATACATTTCAGTGTAAATAAGATGAATTCCTCATCAGTATGGTCCTTGAATTATGCTTCCAAATTTACAGGGGGGAAAATCATTTAAACCCATAGCTCACACACGTTAAAATGAAGACAGTTGATGCATTATTAAATATGGAAAAAGTTAACCACAAACCCAAGAATGAGATGAAAAAGGAAAGATCGTTATGTCCTTGGGTGCAGGCAAATTTAATTCAGGTCAGCGAGGATTTTGAAGGAGAATAACCACAGGAGAAAGGGGCATGGAACTGAGGGACACTTTGCTTTCCTGTAACCAAGTGGCACTGCCTATGCCCAGTCTTGTTCTCCTTACCTTACGCCACTCACTATTTGTGTACTGCCTTCCGTATAGCACGTGCGATACACGGTATTGTACTGTAGGAAAATGCCTTCCGTTTCTTCTTCAGAGATATATAACAGACAGATTTTATCCCTTCTCGTAAAGAGACCCGATTGAAGCTAATTGAAAGTAGTTCAGGGAATAATCACTAACGCTAATTAAAGTTAGGAAGGTTTGATTCCACACTTTCCTCCTGTGGTTGAGCATTTGTCCTGCATCCCCATCAGTGTTGGGTTTTGGTTTGCTTTGGCTTTTGCGTTGGTGGAGACCTTATCAATCATAGTAGCACAGTGATCGCAAGTTTGTTTGTATTATTGGTAAACACCTGTTCATAAGCGTTCAGGAACAAGATGGACATATGTTGTTCATAATAGAGTCAACAGCTGTAGAAACCCCTTCCCTCCTGGTGAACCCCTAAAACGCTGCTGTATTTTTTTCTCTACTAACTAGAGATTCTAATAGTCTCCGGTTTCGTTATCTGCTCCAAGTGGGCTCTGACATCAGGTGGAAAGTTGTTTTCCAGACTGAGGCATTGGTGAACTTTGCTGTTTTTCTCTGTTTCACATGTGAGAAGGGGTGAACACTTACCTTCTCCCACCCTGCACACATATCGGTTCTTTTATCTTTTTTTTTTTTAATTTTTTTTTAATGTTTTATTTATTTCTAGGAGAGAGAGAGAGACAGCCAGCGTGAGCAGGGGAGGGTCAGAGAGAGAGGGAGTCACAGACGGGAACAGGCTCCAGGCTCTGAGCTGGCAGTCAGCACAGAGCCCGACGTGGGGCTCGAACCCACAAACCGCGACATCATGACCTAAGCGAAAGTCGGACGCTTAACCCACTAAGCCACCCAGGCGCCCGTCATCTCGATTCTTTTAAATTGTGGTTCTACATTAGACAGTGACAATATTCCTAATGCACATTTTGTGGATTAAAGTTGACTCGAACTCTTGCTTTTATAATTACCCCAGCGCAAGTTCAAAAATATCAAAAGGATCATGCGAAACACATTTTCATCAGACTACAGCTTTGTGCTGTTTGCTTTATTTAGAATTTTACAATTAAAAAATTATATTAGTTATTGGCATATTTGTCTTATGCATAAAATGATTTTTTTGTATTCAGTATCATTTTTAAAATTTTTTTAATGTTTATTTATTTTTGAGAGAGAGAGACAGAGGATGAGCAGGGGAGGGGCAGATAGAGAGATACACACAGAAAGCAAAGCAGGCTCCAGGCTCTGAGCTGTGAGCACAGAGCCCGACGTGAGGATCGAACACACAAACAGTGAGATCATGACCTGAGCTGAAATCAGAGACTTAACTGGCTGAGCTACCCAGGTGCCCCTGTATAGAGTATCTTTTAAGTTTTCTTGGTGATCTACTTCTCTTACCTTGATGTAACTTTCTATTTTATTTGACTTGGTCATCGTCAGGCGTTGTGATTCCCTAAGCATCTGACGAAGACGTTCTTGTAAGTATTAACAGTTATTTTTTTCCCAGTGATTCCACTTTAAACCAATAGAGGCTTCCAGCAATAGGTTCTCACAATTTATTTTCTAGAGTGAATGACCTGAAACTTTTTTTTACCCTTGAAAACATCACTAAGAGTATTTTTGAATGTCATTTTATGTTGGAGAGAGGTAGTGTTAGATATTATAGATATTAGCTAAACAGACACAAAAATTGGCAATATTCACATTAATGGTGGAGACCTCATGTGTACATATAGCCTCACCTATGCATGGGAAAATGCATGAAGTACAGCTAAAGCAGAAGCTTAAAGGGTATATATGTGTTATCGTGATGAATGGGCTTATTTTACACTTTGAACTAAATTATTGCTCCCTGCGCCTGGAAAGCCAGCAAAGATTATTTCTAAATGTTTAGGCCCTACCTGCACATAGCCAATTAAAGGAATTGGACCTTTTTTTATATACATTATATTCTTCCATGGATGCCTTTTGCAAGGAAATAATGCTACATTTGACATGTTTCTCCCAATTAACTGAAATTGCCATTTGCTATCAAAAATTTCAGAGGGGCCCCTGTGTGGCTCAGTCAGGTAAGCATCTGACTTTGATTAGGTCATAACCTCACGGTTCATGGGTTCGAGCCCTGCGTCGAGCTCTTTGCTGACAGCTCAGAGCCTGGAGTCGGCTTCGGATTCTCTCTCTCGCTCTCTTTCTGCCCCTCCCTGACTAGATCTTTTTCTATGTTTCAAAATAAATAAACTTTAAACATTTTGGGGGAAACTAATTGGGCCATATGGAAAACAAAAAACCCTTTGGAGAAAAAAGTTCTCATACAACCATGCAGTGTTTTCCCTCCAAAGACCTAATTAGTAAACATTTTAGATCCTCTTCCACCGCGAATGGATTTCCATATTGTCTGCAGTCTTCATTTTGTGCAGTTTATCCTCACTTTATCTAAACGCAGATATATTAAGCTTCTGTTAATATATTTATTTCATAGTTAACACATTATAATTTATATGATGGTAACTATACCAGAATTTATTATCATAATGTATAAATATATTAAATTAATTGTACATATTTATAATATGTTGATACATCTTAACACATTAAAATTCTATATAGATAAATAATTATAGTACATAATCTATAATACATATTTATACCACTTTACAAGCACCTGTATCTAAATATACATTCGTATGTGTAATTGTACCCATTATATAAATACAAATGTATACATACATAAATATATGAAGTAATATATAATACTTCATATAAAAGCATATACATAAAGTGTATATATATATATATATATATATATATAAGTATATATATTACTTATATAACAAATGTGTGAAAGGAGTAAATTAGAGGCTCCTGATTTGATATTATATATATTTCTTCAGTTAGTCTTATAGATAAAAAGAACTAAATCCCAAGTTTTGGGGTATTTTATTTTATTTTATTTTTTTATTTTATTTTATTTTATTTTTAAGTTATCTCTGCATACAATGTGGGCTTCAGACTCAAAACCCCAAGATCAAGAGTGTCACGCTCTACTGACTGAGCCGGCCAGGTGCCCCTAAATCCCAAGTTTTAATTGGGATAATGTAGACAAGGAAATATTTCTGCTCGCCAGTTGTCCAATGAGAAAGTTCTTTCTCCTATAAATAGCAAAAATAACATATACACTCCTACCCATTGAGACTGTCCTGGTAAGAGAATTGATTCCTGTGTACTCCTCAGTAAATGCCATCAGAAATGTGACAAATATCCCGGAAAAATGCATCATTTAATACATATTTTTGGTTGAATGGGAGCAGTGAAAGAAAATTATACATTTAGAAAAGAATCCTCTAAAAATACGCGAATACACTAAAATGCCAATTTCTTTAAAAAGGCCCATTGGAGATTCTTCCTTCAAAAAATAACATCCACTTGGCATTGGTGAAATGGCATGCTTAGTTACTGTGATGAATCTTAAATACAGTTAATTTGTTAATGGTATTTGGAAATATCTCACTAGAAAAAGATCATGGTCGCTTAGATGTTTCTCCATACAGGAAATCAGTGTAGCTGGCATAAGTCAAATTTTCCCTTAAAAAAAAATTGTAATGCATTAAAATCATCTTAGAACCTAATATCATGCAAAGCTGAATTTCGTTGTCACAAAGAGGAAATGAAAGATGGCCACAAGATTAGTTCCTTTAAAGAATACTTTATTGATGGGGCAGCTGGGCGGCTCAGTCGGTTAAGCGCTCGACTCTTGATAACGATTCACGTCATGATATTATGGTTCATGGGATCGAACCCCACGTCAGGCTCTGTGCTGGCAGCGTGGAGCCTGCTTGGGATTCTGTGTGTGTGTGGTCTCTCTGTCTCTTTCTCTGCTTCCCCACCCTCTCTCTGCCCCCTCGTCTCTCTCTGTGTGTCTCTCACAATAAATAAACATTCAAAAAATACTTTATTGGCTTGTCAGCCTCAAATAAAAGTTTAAGGTGGAAACCTTGACAAATGTAGGAACAGATAATGTGAGCGAGTTCACCCTAACACACACATCGTAGAGTCTCGCCCTTGCTAATAGGGCACTGAATTTTCTTTCACCCTTTTCTGTGAACATGTACATGGTCTACTACAATGATAGATGACCCCATAGGCAGGGTGTCCTGCATTATATCTGCTTGCCTCGTGTCGATCTGTTCATCCATCTGTTCACCTACCTATTCATCTACCTCTACCCGTCTCATTTATGTATCTCTCTATTGTCTGTATCTGTTATCTATCATGTATAGCGAGTGATATTTATGTGTCCTGATCTACCATCTACGTGCCATCCACCTACCTAACGTCTATATCTATTTAATTCTGCATGGACTCGCTTAAGCACAGCTTTCTCTTTGGTGCTTCCCTTAATTAGAACAAATGTAGAAGAGGAAAAAAACAAACCATGATTTGGGGGTTCATTGTCCCCCTCATGTCCTTCACACTGGGGCCTCTGCAAATACTCCTCATGATAGTCATCATTGCTTTGGACACTTTTTTCTGCTTGCATTCTAGATAAGGCTAACCCGAAATCTAAAGTCACGCCAACACTGTGCTCCTTCATGAAGTCACCATTTCATGAAGCAAGCTATTCCCCTTACTTTTCTCCTTGCTTCTCAGTACTGTCTTCATGCGCCTACGGATTCATGAATAAATTAGAACATGGCCAACTTGTTAGTATTTTCTAGAGTCTACTAATCAAAACGTTCTTTAAAGTGCCTCTCAAGCTCTCTTTTTATATATATATATCGACCCAACTTTAGACACTCCGAATGTATCCCGTATCCCACAGCAGACTTCATAATTTCTTGTGTCAAGTATTTCTCCACATTACAGCTGTGTTCCTAAGATACAAGTTTTATCACATCATAGCACCTATTTTTTTTGTTTTATTCAGGATTTTGCTATGACTCCAAAACAAAATTTATTCTTACACGGATCTGCACTATTTTTCCAAACTCACGTTTTGCTAATTAATTAAGGTCACACATATTAGGTGTAGGATTTCTAATGATAGCTATGCTGTTGGCAGGGCACAACTTTGTAAGCATGGCTGCTGGCACACGGGGGGCCACTTCTCCTCTTTGATGTTGACTAATTGTTGTTTTCGTCCTTGGAACGACAAGTCAGGCTCTGGGGTGACTGTTGCATCCTGCCCATAAGTGCCTGGACATCAACAAGCTCTTCTGTTTATACCAGTTTCATGGAGAAATATTATCTCTGGTTATCTGTCAAAGATGAGGGAAGAGGAGAATTTGGGAAGCACTGATTTAGGAACAAAATTTTCCTCATTGAGTAATCACCAGGAACAAGTAACTTGGACAAGATTGGAGGACTTTTCTTTCTCATGCAAGGATTCCACACTGCTAGAGTGGACCCATGGTGTGGGAGCCCAGGCTCCATTGGCCCTCCCTGGACCTTGACCTTAACCTTCCTGCAAATCCTGAGATGCTCACTTCCCTTCCTTTATTCTTCCTGGAAGGAATTGGCCAGAGCACTATGGATGGCACACGCATCCCCTCTCTTGCCATCCTGCGAGCTTCTTGCATCCGTTTTGCTCAAACCATCCTGTGCATACACTACCTCCACCTAGCTGAAGGGAAGCTGAAGAACAGAGTCTTTTTAGCACCTCAAGTCCAGCCTAAGACACAGACGAATTATCATTTTGTTTTGCTCTGTTTCCTTTTGTCTCCCCACAAAGAAAACAAGTTAAGGGGACGCTTTGTAGCTCTACGACATGAATGTTTCAAACGTGAGTCAACCAAAGATTTAAGATGTTGGATTTGAAAAAACGCTTGGTTTGAGCTCACTATAGTAAGAATAGGACTATGAAGTGTTTTTCTTAGAAAGAAATAGAGCTACTCTTCATTTTTTTAAGACAAAATAGACTCTATATGGTCTAGTAAATGGAAGTATTTAAGAAGCTAAGTCAGAGACCCTGTGTGTCTCTGTCTGTAATCTCTGTAGGGCATTGGGAGGCCAGCACCATGCATTACCACGGACAGTAGGCTTCCCTCGCTGTAGATGCCTACGGCTCTTCTGAGTCTATTCATGTCAAACTACCTTGGCTTTGATTTTGGCACATATGCCTGAACAGGAAGGGATGCATGTCACAGGGAATCACGGGGTGCATTGGCGGACGCTCAGAGCAGACTTCCTAAACCATGCTGGAGTACAGATATGAAATTTGGGAACAGATTGGACGCCCAGAACATATTCCAGACCACAAAGGGAGGTCAGTGGAACTGTACATCAGGGTCAATATTTCACTGTGACTTCTTCAAGGGGTAACCGTAGAAATAAAATGAACTATAACCATGTTTCACAGCGGGAAATTCTAATGCTTCCACTATCTCACAGAAGACTGATCAAAACGACTTATTTTGATTAATGAGTCAAAGATTACAGAGTTCCTGAAAAATATTAAAGCCTCACCCTGCGCTAAACCTTTAAAACCCCATTATGTTTGGATGTTTCACCACGAAAAGTTTTGCTTTTGGGTTTTTTTTTTAATTTTTTTTTTTTTACAAATAGTTTATTGTCAAATTAGTTTCCACATAACACCCAGCGCTCATCCCCACAAGTACCCTCCTCCATGCCCATCCCCCCTCCCCCCCACATCCATCAGTCCTCAGTTTTTGTCAGCATTCAAGAGTCTCTCATGGTTTGCCTCTCTCCCTTTCCCCCGTATTTCCGCCCTTCTTCTCCCCTTTGGTCCTCTGTTAAGTTCCTCCTAATCCTTCTATACGTGCACACATATGATATGTGTCCTTCTCTGCCTGACTTATTTCGCTCAGCATAACACCCTCAAGGTCCATCCATGTTGCTACACATGGCCAGATTTCATTGTTTCTCATTGCCATGAAGTATTCCATCGTATAGATGAACCACATCTTCTAGATCCATTCGTCCATTGATGGACACTTAGGCTCTTTCCATGGTTTAGCTATTGTGGAGAGTGCTGCTGTGAACATTGGGGTACATGTGCCCCTATGCCTCAGCATTTCTGTATCCCTTGGGTAAATTCCTAGCAGTGCTATTGCTGGGTCCTAGGGGAGTTCTATTGTTAGTTTCCTGAGAAACCTCCACACTGTTTTCCAGAGGGGCTGGTTTTTTTTTTTTTAATTTTTTAATGTTTTTATCTATTTCTGAGAGAGAGGCAGCGTGAGCAGGGGAGGGTCAGAGAGAGAGGAGACACAGAATCCGAAGCAGCTCCAGGTTCTGAGCTGTCAGCACAGAGCCCGACGCGGGGTTCAAACCCACAAACTGAGATCATGACCTGAGCCGAAGTCGGACGCTCAACTGACTGAGCCACCCAGGTGCCCCTCACTGCAAAAAGTTTTAAAATGAGGCCCATTCAATATTCCCTACTACTGAATCCCCTTCTATAAAGTATCATTTGCAAGCTGTCATGGGAAGTAACTGTTCACATTTAGGCTAAGGGTCAGGGATCCCTTTGGGAAGAAATCTCTGGAATATTCTCTAACAGAAAACACATTTGAGCATAACACACAGTGTCCATATGATTTAAAGGGGTTTAGTGACAAGTGCACATGTAACCATGCTTGCTCTCTGTCTCTCTCTGTGTCTCTTTCTCAAAAATGAATAAACATTAAAATATTTTTTAAAAAAAGAAATAGATCTTCAATATCATCACAAAGGAATTCAGAGATTTAATTGAAGCACCCAGAGATGAATTGCCTGATGGGAAATACCACATGTCAGCTCTACCTTCAAATATCCAATAACTGAATATAAACAAAGATTGTGTTTTTTTAGGAGACTCTTATGGATTTTTTTTTTCCTGTTTGGGAAACTGATTTGATCAAAATGACTTTCACTGAAGAGATGGCTAAATGACATTGTCAACATCACCACAAAATTATACAGTTAAATTTGGTTTGCAGACAAGTTCATGCAATTTACCTGCACATAATCTCTGCTTCATAAATTATATGCTTCCGTTTTGTCTTCTGGGGTTCATTGCAAAATAACGAAACATAAAATACAATTTTAGGCTCGTTAACAGAGTTTATCAGCTTTTCAATTATGCTACATATTGTATATTCTGCCTCTTCTAAAATGAAGGTATCAGTAGAATGGAATAAGGGAGTTTGTGAAGCAGACCACCAACTTAAACGAGAAAAATAGATTCTAGGAATACAAATACCTATGTTCATTAACCCTAAGTATACAAAACACATTTCTTATGAATCCTCCATTTTATGGCTACAAAATTAAAATCGAGAAAAAAACAAATGGCTTGTTAACGGTGAAACAGTTAGTTAATGTCAAGGCCAGACATGAGTCTGAAATGACTGGCCACATATACTCATTTTCCAGGAAGTAGGTATTTAAATTTTTAAATGCTATGCATGTGAATTCAATGTTTGCTATATAGGACTTTAGAGAGAGTATAACGGACTATGTACAGACTACATAGGATTACATTCAATCAGAAATTCAATCTATCAGACCTCTAAAATTTGTTTTCACGGGCGCCTCGGTGGCTCAGTCGGTTAAGCGTCCAACTTTGGCTCAGGTCATGATTTCACGGTTCGTGGGTTCGAGACCCGCATCGGGCTCTATGCTGACTGCCAGCTCAGAGCCTGGAGCTGCTTCCGAGTCTGTCTCCCTCCCTCTCTGACCCTCCCCTGCTCACACTGTCTCTCTCTCTTTCTCTTTTAGAAATAAATAAAACATTAAAAAAATTTTTTAATAAAATAAAATTTGTTTTCAAAATTTAGGCAATTACAGAAAATCTTAACATTTCTACTACAGATCAATATAATAATGTATATTACATGGGCGTGTTTTAGCATGACTGTACTAAAATACCCTTAATAATCATATTCCCAGAGTAGGAGATGGACAGGGATCCTGTCAATCAGTAGAAAATCATTCATGATGTTGAGCATAATTCTAGAGTGCAGATGCCTTTAAAAAATTAGGTAACACGTAGCTGGAAAACACTGCACATATGTTTTTAAGGTGCAAATGGTCAAATATTTGTACCGTATTAAAAATATAGATTTAACTCATCAACACACTTGTATTTCAAGTTACCCTGTGAGGGACCATTGTGATCCAGTGACATCAGCACTTCTACACAGTTATATAAACAGCAATATACACAGCAACTATATACATTTAACTACAAAATGAGCTAGGGCTTTATGGAAACTACAGGCAATATTTACTTCCAAAATGAAAAGACACGCAATCGTTAGATGGAATGTCAAGGATTTTCAGGCAAGTGAGCTGCACTGGAAAAGGAGGATTTTCATGGCAGGTGACGAGGAGGCATTTTTCTTGTAAAGGGAGGTCGTGATCAGAGATTCGGTACGAAAAATATGAAATTTCACCAAAGCCTGAGCACCAGCCAAGGTGGACTGTGTTCACACTTCTGTCAATATTTTGAGGAATTATAAGGATACCTTATTATACGTATACGATGCATATATCGTACGTAGATGCATACCTTCGAGTCATTAACATACAAGTAATGATATATGATCTATATTTAATTATTTAATTTATAAGTATATACATAATGTCATTTATTACGTATAATTTGATTTGTTTATGGTGGAGCATAGTAAGTCTCTTTCAGAAGGTAATAATAAAAAATACTGGGCCACACAAAAAGTCACTGCATCCAAAGCCAGACATGGACTTACCTGGGACGTTCTTCCCAGATCCAGGTTATAGAATCTTACCACGTGGGCTCTTTAGGTGATCCCATATTTATGGTCCATAAAGCTATTCAGGGAATTCTTTGGGGTTTATAAAGACACATTAAAGTAACGGGCAAGTAACGGATATTGTTATGATAACTTGATTCTTTTTTTTCTGTAATTGGTTTCAAATAAATTCCATTAAGAATTCCTGAGTCAAATAATTATACTGGCAATTTTATTTTTTTTTAAATTTAGGCAAATGGACTATTTTATCATTTCAGCCAAGTGTATTAATGTAGCTATTTAATTTTATTATTTTCATTGGAGAATAACTGACATGCAGTATTGTATTAGTTTCAGATATACAACATGGTGGCTTAATATTTCTTTTTTAACTTTACTTTAGCATTCAATTTTGAGAGACAGAGACAGAATGTGAGCAGGGGAGGGTCAGAGAGAGAGGGAGACACAGAATCTGAAGCAGCTCCAGGCTCTGAGCTGTCAGCACAGAGCCCGACACGGGGCTCGAACTCATGAACCCTGAGATCGTGACATGAGCCGAAGTCGGACGCTTAACCGACTGAGCCACCGGGCGCCCCAATGGCTCGCTGTTTATATAGAGTATGAAATGGTCACCAAGATAAGTAGTTACTATGTGTCCTGATAGAAAGTTGTTACAGTCTTAATGACTCCATTCCCCATGTTGTATGTTACATCCGGTCTATGTTTTGAAACTGGACCAGTGTACCTCTTAGTCCCCTTTACCAATTTCACCCGTACCATCTCCTTTTTCTTTTTCCTTTCCCTTCCGACAACCGTCACCTTGTTTCCTGTATCTGTGAGTCTATTTCTGTTTTCTTTTGTTTTTAGATTCCACATATAAGTGAAGCCGTACAGTATTAGACCTTCTTTATCTGATGTATCTCACTTAGCCGTCTACCTTCAGAGAACTCTGACCAGTATGACTAATACAGGGAAAGCTTTAGGATGGAGATTTCTTAAACTGAAAACATGAAATAGTGTGTCACATATAATCCATCACTAGTGTTTTAGAAGTCCGCAGGGTCCATGTGGTGGACACAAGAATTGTGGCCTCTCTCCCGATGATTGTGTGTAGGGCCCGCTTGTGCTATGCATTTTGATAAGACACAGGTCAGGTCTGTATGAAGAATTGTCCCCTTTCAAGGCACTAACTCAGGTATTCTTCCGGACACACATGTAAATGAGAAGACCTGTTGATAACTATCCAGTCTGGAAGCTGAATCCATTCCCATGATGAATACTATCTTTTGCCTGGTTCAAACACACACTCCATTCTCAAGGAAGACATTTCAACTGTATACATTTATGGAAAAGGATACTTTGTTTCAAGCTCTTTACTAGGGAAACATTTATTTCAAGACCAATAATAAGGGCGCCTGGGTGGCTTAGTCGATTAAGCCTCCAACTTCAGATCAGGTCATGATCTCATGATTCCTGGGTTCGAGCCCCGCGTCAGGCTCTGTGCTGACAGCTCAGAGCCTGGAGCCTGTTTTGGATTCTGTGTCTCCCTCTCTCTCTGACCCTCCTCTGCTCATGCTGTCTGTCTGTCTGTCTCTCAGAAATAAATAAAAATTTTTTAAAAAGACCAATAATAGGGGGCGCCTGGGTGGCTTAGTCGGTTAAGCGTCTGACTTTCGCTTAGGTCATGATCTCGCGGTTCGTGGGTTCGAGCCCCTCGTCGGGCTCTGTGCTGACTGCCGGCTCAGAGCCTGGAGCTTATTTCAGAGTCTGTGTCTCCCTCTCTCTGACCCTCCCCTGCTCACGCTGTCTGTCTCTCTCTCTCTCTCTCCTAGAAATAAATAAAAATATTTAAAAAAAAAAAAGACCAATAATAGCAAATTCTAACTAGGTTGCTAGTAAATTTTTTTTTTTGAAGTAACAGTTCTTTCCACAGCCCTAAAACGTGAAGGTAACGAATACTGAGTTTCTTGATAACCATGCAGAACTAGTTTGAATCCTGGTGCATAGTGAAAACATTTCCTGGACACTAACTACCATTTCCTGCACTTTATTTTTTTTTTTTTTAAATGGCTGGCAAGTTCATTTACTACTGAAGACGTTGACCATGGTGAAAGCTTCCTAAAAGACTCTTATTTTATTGACTGATGCACTGGTTTTCTTTTTTTTTTTTTTTTAATATTTTTATTTATTTCTAGGAGAGTGAGAGAGAGAAATTAGACTTGCCTACCCTGACCCTGGTTGGCTGTCACAAAATCGTTAAATTATGGAGTTCTCACTGCACAGCTTGACTTCTTTTTTTTTTTTTTTTTTTTTTTATTTATTTCTAGGAGAGAGAGACAGCATGAGCAGGGGAGGGACAGAGAGAGAGGGAGTCACAGACTGAAACAGGCTCCAGGCTCTGAGCCGGCAGTCAGCACAGAGCCCGACGCGGCTCGAACCCACGAACCGCGAGATCATGACCTAAGCGAAAGTCGGACGCTTAACACTAAGCCACCCAGGCTCCCCAAGACTTCTTTTTTTTTTTTTAATCTTTTTTTTTTTAATTTATTTCTAGGAGAGAGAGACAGTGTGAGCAGGGGAGGGTCAGAGAGAGAGGGAGATACAGACTCGGAAACAGGCTCCAGGCTCTGAGCTGGCAGTCAGCACAGAGCCCGACGCAGGGCTCGAACCCATGAACCACGAGATCATGACCTGAGCGAAAGTCGGACGCTTAACCGATTAAGCCACCCGGGCGCCCCCAATTTCCTGCACTTTAAACACCACGCTTGGTAGGTAGGTGACTTTGCTGTGATTCTCTGCTGCCCACGTCAGTTTTCCTCAGCGTGCGAACACATGCAGACAGAGGTTTCCTGCACCGAAAAATGGAATTCAGGAAAAGAAAGATGCTTGACGATTGTGAACTTATGTTCTTCATTTTGGTTTTATTTCTTTTCAATGTGTTCTGCTCCCTTCAAACACCAAATGTTTCCATTCTCCATTATTTGAATTAAGTTTTTCCAGTTGGGGAATTTAAACAGCATACACTCTTTGTAGCCGTTGATGATTATATAGGGAGTCGTCTTGTTCCCAAAATGAGAATGAGATCATTTACGACACCCCAACTCTATAGTTTATTGCTTCCTTAAACCTTCACTGAGGCTCAAGTAGGAAGCAGAATCAGATGAGTTTTGAACCTGCAGCAGTAACTTGACCCAAGAGATGAATATACTGTATTCTTCCATGCAATTTCAGGAAGGCTATTATCCGAAAAGGCAACCCGTGATTTATGAATTGCTGCAAATGGATATTAAAAAAATTATATATATATATCCTTTGAAGTGGTGTTTCCGACCAGACACGGCTGGGGTCACACTAGTCCCAGGTCCGTGTTCGCCGTGTGTCCCAGTCACAAGTAAATTGCTAGACACGGCGCTCAAAGCACAAGTGCCTTGAAGTAGAAGGCGAGTCTTCCCGGGAAGGGTGAGCGGGTGAAAACCCGCTCTCAGACACCGGGCGCAGGACGGCCTCGTCGGGAAGTTGAAGACCAGACGCGGGGGTGCGGGGCTCCAGGCAGACGGGCCTCATCGTCTCTGTTTTCCCGTCTCGTGTCTCCTTCCCCGAAATCCTTTCTGCACAAACGCACCAAGGGCTATGGCTCCAGGCTCTGCAGCCGGTGCAGTGGTTTGCTGGCTCCAAGTCGAATCCTGGGCAGGCCCCCTCCTCTGCAACGCTGGGGAATGAACCCCCCAGTACGGATAGAAGAAAACATCTGGTGCCCAAGTCCAGGGGCTGGAGTCGTGCACGGAGATAAGAGTTTCTACCCTATTGCGTTATTTCATCTGCTAACATCCTGGCTGCACGGTTTCAGATTTTAAATTTCTGCTGAGAGCAGTCGAAGTGTCAGGAGGAAATAAATACATTGAGAATACTTACGATCGGGGTGTCTGGTGATTCAGTGGGTTGAACGACCGACTTGTGTTTTCGCCTCAGGTCATGATCTCACGGTTTGTGAGTTTGAGCCCCACGTTGATCTCTGCTCTGACGGCGTGGAGACTGCTTGGAATTCTCTCTCTCTGCCCCTACCTTACTCATGTACTCTGCCTCTTTCTCAAAGTAAATAAACTTTAAAAAAATAAAATACTTAGAAATCTCAAAATTATGGTCTCCAGCATGAACTTTAATAATAGAGTGGGTACATTGAATCCTCTGTGTCTTACATCTTGGATAAACCATTTTCCAGATTGAAAGTGATCGAAAAAAACATTCAGTATTTCCAAGCCTGGATATTGGTATTTTTCCCTTATTTAGTGGTATCCATAAAATACAGAGTCCATAAAATACATTTTCCGCCTTATGGAAAATGGTATCCCTAAAATACAGATAATTTGATATAAAATCCATCCATTATCTAGTAGCAATTAGTTATTAAATGCTAACTCAGTGAGGGCCACCTGGGTGGCTCAGTCGCTTAAGCATCCCACTTCAGCTCAGGTCATGATCTCACGGTTCGTAAGTTCGAGCCCCGCATCAAGCTCTGTGCTGACAGCTTGGAGCCTGGAGCTGCTTTGGATTCTGTGTCTCCCTCTCTCTCTGCCCCTCCCCTGTTCATGCTCTGTCTCTCTCTCAACATAAATAAATTTAAAAATATATATTTAAATGCTAACTCAGTAAGGCACAGTGTTCTCAACCCAGTGGATTCAGGGTCAAATAAAACCATCTCAGACCTTATGTTACTTTTCATGCATATGGAGGCTCCTGGAGCCTCGGTATCAAAGGAAAAGTCCAGAATTTGTAAATATATCACACTGACGTGACCAGCCCCGTCAAGTGTGAAAAGTCTAATTGATCCGTCTATGCCAGCTTGCCTTCAGGACAGAGTTCAATTTGGAGCAATTGTAATATTGATGAAATGAAAAAGCATGAGAGTGTTTTATGTCCAGATTTCACAGAGGATACCTTTTGCATTGTTTTCAATTAAATATTTTCCAACTTCAATTCTTGCCAACCACCTGGATATCTTCTATAAATTTAAATATATATATGTATATATATTTATATATACATGTGTGTGTTTGATTGTGCATCATGCACCCAAAATATCAAATTTACCATCTTAGCCATTTTCAAGAGGCTTAAATGCCTTCCCGGTGTTGTGCAAACCTCACCTCTATCTGCTTCTGGAACTTCTTCATTACCCCAAAAAGAAACTCCACACCTAGTGGCTCCAAATCCCCATTCTTCTTCTCCTTGCTCCTGGAACCTCTAAGAATTTATTCTAGAAATTTCTAGCACACACAGAACCTTATACTACATGGCCTTTTGTGTACCTAGAGTAATGTTTTCAAGGTATCAGATCTTCCTTTATGGGGTGATATGATTTTGATACAAACATATAGATTTGCCACTTGGAGTATACAAGAATTCAAAACAGATATTTTTTAAAAGTTTCAATGCTTTTTTTTATTTTATTTTTGAGAGAGAGAGAGAGAGCAGAGAAGGGTCAGAGAGAGAGGGAGACACAGAATCCGAAGCAGCTCCAGGCTCTGAGCTGTCAGCACAGAGCCCGACACAGGGCTCGAACGCACGAACCGTGAGATCACGACCTGAGCGGGTGTCAGAGCTTAACCGACGGAGCCCCCCAGGCGCCCCCAGATGGGATCTCCCCTTGTCGTTGATATCCACGTTTTATGTCCCTTCTGCATTGTGATCCGGGGTCCGATTCATTAACGCACTAAGAGGATTATTAAGTCTTAAGGGCACTGCTCCCTGTGGCCCATCCCCGCTTCCTAGACGATCCTTCCGTCCTGAAGAACTCAGGACCCTCACGTGTAGCCGCTCCCCACATATTACCTTAAGCAGAAGGAATCCATCTCTAATGGAGCCAGCGTTTAATTAGCAAGCCCTCCACGGGGACTTGACAATACACATTCCTAACTTAGGGAGACAGTCCGTGAATAACCCCCTTAGGAACCGTCCGGTGCCAGGAGGGCGTGTTTGGGGAATATCTTGGGGCTCCTTTTATTTTTTTAATGTTTTTTATTTATTTCTAGGAGAGAGAGAGAGACAGCGTGAGCAGGGGAGGGTCAGAGAGAGAGGGAGTCACAGACCGGAACAGGCTCCAGGCTCCGAGCTGGCAGTCAGCACAGAGCCCGACGCGGGGCCCGAACCCACGAACCGCGAGATCATGACCTGAGCGAAAGTCGGACACTTAACCGTCTAAGCCACCCAGGCGCCCCTCCTTTGCTTTTTTTTCTTAAATTTATTTATTTTTAATGTTTTTTATTTATTTCTCAGAGAGACAGAGAGACAGACAGTGTGAGCAGGAGAAGGTCAGAGAAAGAGGGAGACACAGAATCTGAAATAGGCTCCCGGCTCTGAGCCGGCAGTCAGCACAGAGCCCAACACGGGGCTCCAACCCACGAACCACGAGATCATGACCTAAGCGAAAGTCTGACGCTTAACCGACTAAGCCACTCAGACGCCCCTTGGGGCTCCTTTTTAATTAGCTTCTGAACCTCTTCCATCAGGGCCACGGCCGTCGCCTTTCAGTTACTGCATGAGGAGAACGGGCCCGTTGAAAATGCAGACACACCTTGTGCCCCAGGACGCGGCGGCTCCCGGTGGGACGTTCTGTCTAGTTTTCTCCGAGCAAACACGTCCGCTCTGTGTGTCCGGATGCATCGTGTCTCTGTTTCCGAACCACTCGATCCAATCGGTACAAGGATTGCTAAGAACTCAGTGGGATTTTTAAATATTATGCTGGGGGCGCCCGGGGAAATCAGTGGGTTGAGCGTCCGACTTCAGCTCAGGACATCATCTCACAGTTTGGGAGTTCGAGCCCCGCGCTGGGCTCACTGCTGTCAGCCTCTCAGTGCAGAGCCGACTTCAGATCCTCTGCCCCCGTCTCTGTGCCCCACCCTGGCCTGTGCTCTCCCAAAAACACATAAATATTTTTAAATGAATGAGTGACTATTACACTCAAATATAACGTCTTCGATTTGTGACAATTCCTTGAAAGGAGAATGCGTTTATCAATAAATGTCTTGTTCTCTTTGAACACATTTGTGGCCGTCTATTTCATTGAAAGCATAAGAGTTTCAAGCTGTAAAGATGTCTTACATTGATGCCAGGGGGCTCAGTTGGTTAAGCGTCCGACTTTGGCTCAAGCCATCATCTCACGGTTCGTGGGTTCGAGCCCCGTGTCTGGCTCTGTGCTGACAGCTCAGACCCTGGTGCTGCTTCGGATTCTGTGTCTCCCTCTCTCTCTGCCCCTCCCCTGTTCGCACTCTGTCTCTCTCTCTCTGTCTCTCTCTCTCTGAAAAATAAACATTTCAAAAGGATGTCTTAGAGATTATGTTCCCCAGTTATGCTTTACTGATGACTAAACTCAATCCTTCCAGGTGTCTAGAAATGTGCCCAAGGTCCCAGGGCCAGTACTTTCTCATTGCCCCTGACAA
The DNA here is from genome assembly GCA_017311185.1 of Proteles cristata cristata. NCBI lineage: Eukaryota > Metazoa > Chordata > Mammalia > Carnivora > Hyaenidae > Proteles > Proteles cristata. The sequence goes on from JAESUZ010004310.1 coordinate 309,350, forward strand.
TTCGAAACACTTGGATTTCCTTTCAAAACTTCCATTTTCCACCACTAACATTTGGAGAAATAGAAGAATAAGGGGCCGAGGGTCACATGCCATCAACCTTCCTTTTGGGGCAGTTGTAACAGTACGGGGCCAGCGATGAAAGTGACTGAGACGTGAGACTCGCACATCTGTGCTGTCCGGTCCAGAGCGAATGAGGCTACTCCATCTGTGCACAGTGCTTGTATTATGCTTGTGTTTCGGTGACGACGATGCGCAAGTGAACTTTACCCGGAAGAACTCACTCACGCTTACTGTTACACAACCCATAGTTCCTTTCTCTTTCGTACGAGGCTTTGTTCATTCGCATGAAGACTGCACGAAACACAAACGCAGACCTTGCTGGCTTGTCACACAACTGAAGACCGTTTGAACCTCCACTGACAACAAGAAATAAGAAATTAACAGCTTCTGCCCACTTCTTGACTCTTCTCAAACATCCGAGCTGGTATTCCCTTGCAACAATAACACTGTCCCCGATGGTTATAGCGGCGCTATTGACAGTAGCCAAGTTGTGGAGAAAGGCCAAATGCCCATCAGCCGATGAGTGGATAAAGACGATGTGGTACATGTGTACAGTGGAATACTACTCAACAAATAAAAAGAAATCTTGGGGCGCCTGGGTGGCTTAGTCGGTTAAGCGTCCGACTTTCGCTTAGGTCATGATCTCGCGGTTCGTGGGTTCGAGCCCCGCGTGGGCCTCTGTGCTGACTGCCAGCTCAGAGCCTGGAGCCTGTTTCAGTCTGTGACTCCCTCTCTCTCTGACCCTCCCCTGCTCACGCTCTCTCTCTCAAAAATAAATAATGGGCGCCTGGGTGGCTTAGTCGGTTGAGCGTCCGACTTTCGCTCAGGTCATGATCTCGCGGTTCGTGGGTTCGAGCCCCGCGTCGGGCTCTGTGCTGACTGCCAGCTCGGAGCCTGGAGCCTCTTTCAGAGTCTGTGACTCCCTCTCTCTCTGACCCTCCCCTGCTCACGCTGTCTCTCTCTATCCTAGAAATAAAATAAAAATATTAAAAAAAAAACAAACAAACAAAGAAATCTTGCCCTTTGCAACACCGTGCATGAAACTCAAGGGCATTATGCTAAGCGAAACAAGTCAGTCAGAGAAAGGTAAATAAGATACGATTTGACTCGTGTAACTTAAGAAACAATAGATGGACATGAGGGAAAGGAACCAAAAATAAGATAAAAACAGAGAAGGAGGCAAACCATAAGAGACTGTTAAATACAGAGAGCAAACTGAGGGTTGCCGGAGGGGAATTGGGTGGAGGGATGTGCTAAATGGGTGATAGGCATTAAGAAGGGCACTTGTTGGGGCACCTGGGTGGCTTAGTCAGTTGAGCGTCCGACTTTCACTTAGGTCATGATCTCGCGGTTCATGGGTTCGAGCCCCGCATCGGGCTCTGTACTGACTGCCAGCTTGGAGCCTGGAGCCTGTTTCCGTCTGTGACTCCCTCTCTCTCTGACCCTCCCCTGCTCACGCTGTCTCTCTCTCCTAGAAATAAATAAAACATTAAAAAAAATTTAAAAAAAAAAGGGTACTTGTTGGGATGAGCACTGGGTGTATAAGCCAATTTGACCATAAAATACATTGAAAAACTAATGATGGGAGGATCTGATAGTATAAGTGAGGAATCACACGGTTCTACTCCTGAAGCCAACACGACACTGTACGTTAACTAACTTGACAATAATCGTAAAAACTAATGATAATAATAAATAACACTGATGTGAGTGTTGTGGCTATTACTTCCCCCTGTAATGGACCTTTGGGTCAAGTCCAGATCGAAGATTGAAAACTAGCCATGCAGTGGATATATTGCATACATTTCTTGGCATGTATCATTCACCCCTTTCGATTGGTTATACACCCAAGTCATCGAAATCCTGGTCCATCAGTTATGTGAGGTCATGGCAGATTCGTTATCAAAGTTGGGTACCAGTTTCCTTTCCACTTTCAGCACTGTGGGAATTTTCAGTTCTGCAAATCCCCCAACATCACGTGGACCTTGTGCAGTTATTTCCCTTCAGCTCTCCACAGAGTATGTGGATAGACCTGGCTGGTGGAATAGTTTGTATTTTCCCCTGCACAACGAGTCGACCGCCATATTGTATGTTTGTTGATTATGCAGATGTCCCCTTGTGTGACGCTCTTGAGCAAATCCCTCGTCATGTTTGCTATCTGTGTGCATTTTCCTTCTCAATTTCTGGGTGTTCTCTGGAAGCCGTTTCCGGTGACAAATGTCACAGATGCCCTATCCCCTCACATGGCTGCATTTCACATTCTTCATGCTTACGTTTGGCAAAGGGTAGTTGTGGAAAGTACTGCCCCAGAGTACTGCGTTTATCTTGCTTAACATCTCTTTGCCCTGAGCTGAGGCAATTATCCTATAATATTATTTTATAGACCAGCACGGTCCAATTCAACGTTGTGGGATGATGGCAATGTTCCGGTGTTTACCGCCCAGCGCGGGCATCTCCAGCTACATATGGCCACGAGCAATTAGATGTGGCCCATACGATTAAGAAGTGAATTTAATTTTTAATTAATTTTTTAATTTCTTTACGTTGGAGTTGGCGTCTGTGGCTTGTGGTGTCTTACTGGGTAGTGCAGTTATAGATGCCTGATAGTTTTACATTTTACATTTGCATCCTCCACATTGTTGACTAATCACGTATCCATATACAGTGGGCCCATATCTGCCTTCTCTGTTCTGCTCCATTGGTGTAGATGGTGATTCTAACGTACTGTTTTGATGACTCTTATTTTAACATATCTTTATATCCTGTAAAGCAATGACACTCACAAAGCCCCTAAAACTCTTAGAATTTCTCAAGTGCTAGGACTGTCTTTCTAAATTCATGATGAGTCCCGTTCAGCCATCCCTGAGGTTATGCTAAATTTATATTTAACTGATTAGTTTCCCTACTAATTTGATGGATTGTTGGTCATTTGGGATCACTTGGAATCTACAGATGAGGCAGTAGAAAATTCAGACTTATATAGTGCTGACAATTCAAATCCATAAATAGGATTAGAAACTCCCATTCATTTTACTTTTTATTAATTTCTATTGTTAGTGATTATTTTGTTTGTTTCATAATATCTTATTCCCAATGTTTTGTTACATTTGTTATAAGTAATTATTTTTGTGAGGTTGTTGTAAAGGAATTTTCTTCTTTATTTTCTTCTTTTATTTTTTTTCTTCATTTTATTTTTATTTTATTTTTTTCTTTATTACTGATAGGGGGGAAAAGTATCAGTGGTTCTTTTATGTTGATTTTGTACCTAATGCTATTTCTGAACTCACTTATTAATTATATTACTATACCCCTATCTTCTTTTGGATTATATTGGCAGTACAAATACTGTACTTCATGTCATATAATATTTCCTTGTCTAACCAGCCAGGAAATGAGCACTAGTATAATGTTGGACAGAATGTGTTTTTTGAATAACTTGCTTCCCATTCAAAAGGAAGGTTTTTAATATTTTTCTGTGAACTATGAGGTTTATTACACACGTTTTAAAGTATGTGTTATTGATCATTTTCGAAATGATTATTTTGAAACAAAATCATTTTTTTAATGTTTTATTTGTTTCTGAGAGAGAGTCAGGGTGAGCAGGAGAGGGTCAGAGAGAGAGGGGGACACAGAATCTGAAACAGGCTCCAGGCTCTGAGCTGTCAGCACAGAGCCCAACGCGGGGATCGAACCCATGAACCATGATATCATGCCCTGAGCCGAAGTCAGACGCTTAGCTGACTGAGCCCCCCAGGTGCCCCGAAACAAAATCATTTTTGAAAATTGTTATATTTCTAGTTATGAATAAAAAATTAATTGTGATTTTTTTAGCCCTATTCAGGTAAAATAGTGAATTATTTTGATTGATTATGAATAAAAACAGTAAATTAGAATTTAATGATAAGATATATTTTCTAGAAAATGTTTTGCATAAAAGTTTGTCAATGATGTGGGGCACCTGGGTGGCTTAGTCAGTTAAGCGTCCGACTTTCGCTCAGGTCATGATCTCACGGTTCGTGGGTTCGAGCCCTGCGTCGGGCTCTGTGCTGACTGCCAGCTCAGAGCCTGGAGCCTGTTTCAGAGTCTGTGACTCCCTCTCTCTCTGACCCTCCCCTGTTCACGCTGTCTGTCCTCTCTGTCTTCTAGAAATAAATAAAACATTAAAAAAATTAAAAAAAAAAAAAAAAGAAGTTTGTCAATGATGATCATGGGAAATGGCCTCTAATTTATTTCTTTAATACTATCCTTCAGTGGCTTTGGTATCCAAGTTAAGCGGGATAATGAAAACTCTTAGGAAAGCCACGCTTGCTATTACTTCACGTTACGGGCTAAAATGGATTATTTTATCCTGATATTTTATTATGAAAAATGTTAAACGTGTAGTAAGTTGAAAGATGTCTAGAGTAAATACCTATATACCCCACGTGGTTTTAGCCATTAACATTTTTATTTTGCTTTCTTTAACCAATTATCCGTCTGTAATTCTATGTGTATCTGTGTAATCATCATCTGTATATCTGTGTATCTGACTATTCTCTATCAATATATCTATCTTATATCTGTATCCGTCTAATATATTTAATATAGGATTGTAATATATGATATTAATATTATAGGATTACATACAATATGTAGCATATGGATAGCTACATATAGAGTACAACATATAGAATATACAACATGCTACATCTGGCAGATATATTCCTGAGGTTTGTATTCTGTGTGTTGACTGACTTACCGATTGATCCTCATGCTGGTACCGTATCGCTTGACGACCTCTGCTCTATATTAATTCTGCAAATCAGTTAGTTTAAGTCCTGCAATTTTGTGGAGTTTTGTTTTTTCAAGATTCTTAAGTATATTCTAAGTCCTCTGATATTCTAGGACTTACGTATAAATCTTAAAATCACCTCACCAGCTTCTACCGATAGCATGTTGGGCTTTGATCCGAATTGCACTGAATCTGTAAGCTAATCAGGGAAAGATATCACAGTGTCCCTCTGCACGCCCCAGCCGGCCAAGGCGAGTCACATGGCCATGGCCATCATTAGTGGGATAGGCAAGCAGAGACCTGGCCAGGAGGTTCTGTTTGAGGTAGGGTGATGGCTGAGTTTGTGTCAACTTTCAAGGTATTTTTGGATGAGGTTGACATTTATATTGGTGGACTTGAAAGATAGCTGATGGCCCTTGATCAAATGGGTGGGCCTCTCCTAATCCGTTGAAGGCATGCCTAGAACAAAAAGACTGGCCTCCTCAACTACGAGGGAATTCTTCAGCAGAGGCCTTTGGACGTTGTCTGCACCACGGACACTTTGGTACCTCGAGCTTGCCAGACCACCCTGCCCGTGTTAGGTCTTCCTTCCTCCATAGTCACATGGTCAGTACAGGTTGGTAGGCAGAACTGCCTGCTTATCAGTCATCGAAGGTCCCGCACTCATCAGATGGACACATTCTACCGTTACTTAGACACAGGTCGCTACCGTAGGCTGTTACCAGTATCTCTTTTTATCGCGTTTGATCCACAAAGGATTGCCCGAAATGGCATAACATAATGTTTAAACTCAACTCCGTGGTCCTGTTGATCTTTTCGTTTAATTCCCTTTTTTTTTTTTCCCCTCCATGAACTTCCCTGACGTGATCACACAGTTGAGCACTATGCTGTCGTTCCTGACGAAGGTGACCACGTTATGCCTGAATTCCTCCGCGTTTTTCTCAGTTAACAAGCTTGACCTCCGCAAAGGTCTCGCACTCCTGGATTACACGTGTCAACATCCTACACACCGTCGGGTTGTGAATGGAGCGACCCTGAAATTACTACCCTCACGGCCTATTTCCTGTCACCACGAAAAGGAACCTTCTGAGTGCATGAGGCACCCCAGAGGGGGAAAATCTTTTTCTTTTTTTGCCATAGTACTGGCATGAATTATTAAATACGCCAACAGCAGGGTGCATTTAAAATCCTTCTGCTGGTATTGAAATATTTCATCAATTATGGAATAAGCCATAGTGAGTAGGTAACATGTCTAAAGTCCCTTATTGCTTCCTTTAACTGATACTGATCATGTGTGAAGATCTTAATTAAGCATTGAGTTGTTACAGAACCAGAGACTTTAACATCATATTCAGTTCAGCTTCAGGCTATTTTTCATAGATACAGGTATGAGAAACTAAACTCAAACCAATGAAGGGCAGACAAGAAATGGGGTAAAGATTTGACCTCTGTGTTAGAAATTCCTAGGATGAGGCTGGTTATTTGGCAAAATACAGGGGAGCCTTTAAAACTACTAGTCTAGGGGCGCCTCGGTGGCTTAGTCGGTTAAGCGTCTGACTTTCGCTTAGGTCATGATCTCGCGGTTCGTGGGTTCAGGCCCCGCGTCGGGCTCTGTGCTGACTGCCAGCTTAGAGCCTGGAGCCTATTTCAGAGTCTGTGTCTCCCTCTCTCTCTGACCCTCCCCTGCTCACTCTGTCTCTCTCTCCTAGAAATAAATAAAAATATTTTTAAAAAATGAAACTACTAGTCTAGCTTTGAGAAGAATGCTCATGCAGTTTTCATTGGGCTAGAATCAAGAATATGTGGTTTATATACACAACAGAATACTACGTGGCAATGAGAAAGAATGAAATCTGGCCATGGGTAGCAACATGGATTGAACTCAAGGGTGTTATGCTGAGCGAAATAAGTCAGGTAGAGAAGGACAGGTACCATATGTTTTCACTCATATGTGGATCTTGAGAAACTTAACAGAGGACCATGGGGGCGGGGAAGGGGAAAAACAGTTGGGGAGAGGGAGGGAGGCAAACCATAAGAGACTCTTAAATACTGAGAACAAACTGAGGGCTTGTTTGGGGTGGGGGAGAGGGGAAAATGGGTGATGGGCATGGAGGAGAGCACTTGTGGGGATGAGTGCTGGGTGTTATATGGAAACCAACTTGACAATAAACTATATTAAAAAATAAAATAAAATGACTAGTCTAATTCTACTTGTATCTTCATCAGTACTGTGCTATTTCCCTTGGGACCAGAAGAAGGTTGTTCAAAAGAAGCTCAAGGGGAAGCAAATCGCATGGAAATAGATTTTCTTTCCCCAGTTTCTCAGCAGAATTCTTGGGCTCCACCCTTGACCTGGGTATTAGAAGTTACCTCAGCTCTACCCAGAGCTCAGAAACACTGAAAATCAAAGGGAAGTCGGTAATTTCGCTGGAAGTTTAGATGCTGAATAAGTGAAGGAGATAACCATCTGATTGCACGTGATGGCAGCTAAATATGTCTGAAGTATTGATACGTGTAAAATTATGTATCACATATCTAGCATGTAAAACAAGTAGTAAATTTAATCTGTTATATCTAATCAACATTTTGAGCATTTGACTGTGCTCTGTATTCGTGGGTCTACGCCAGAAACATATCCCTTTATTGTCTATTGTTCCTTAGCCCCTGTTTATAATTGTTCTGCATCCCTATATATTCTTTTTTTGAAAGTTTACTTCTTTATTTTGAAAGAGCATGAGCAGGGGAGAGGCAGAGAGAGAGAGAGAATCCCAAGCAGGCTCCATGCTGTCAGCACAGAGCCCGATGTAGAACTCGAACTTACCACCAATCATGAGCCAAAATCAAGAGTTGGGCACTGAACCTGATGTTTCCTATAGGTGTGTGTCTTGTATACGTTTACCTCTTTCTATAGAAACCTATGCTAATTACATCTCTTACTATTATCCTCATAAATACCACTTAACGCAGTAGTAATTAAATGATATTCACCAGCATAGAGCTTTTTCTTTAATCAGCGCTGGATTGAAGATGCTTGTCCTGACCTACTCTATTTCATCGAGGGGTGGTCTGGTCCTAGGTATGATACTGAGGAATTTGTTAGCTCCCAGTCTACACCCATCGAAATCTAATCTCTCTTTCCCCAGAGTGCTCTGGTCCACTGGCCCATGATTCACAAACACCTGTTTCCATGGACACTCCAATTTTTCCAATCTGTTGCTGATTACACATATCTTACTGTATTTCTTTTTTCCCAATTCCTCAGTTCCTATTGAAGATGACAAGCCTTTTATTTACTGTTTGGCCAGATTTTTCTCTTTCTATGTTATGTAATGTCTGTTAATGCCCTCAGATTTGTTTCCCATTGATTTTTTTTCTTCTTAAAAATTTTTTGACTTGATTCCTTTATGTGTTATGCATATTAACATGTTTTTCCTCCTAAATATTGCAAAATTCTGCTTCTAGATTGGGATATTTGGGGATGTGGGACATGTTTGTTGACCAGAAATTATTGAATTTTAGCTCTGTATGAATGGTACCTCTGTCATAGTCCATCATAGAATTGGAAATACAATTTCAGGCTTCTCAAATCATGCCATTTTCCCTTTTTTGAGTTTGAAACTGAAGCCACCAGCATTTTCCAAGGATCACTTATAGGAATGAAATAACTGGAAAATAGTGATTTGGCCAAAAGGAAGGGTTAATGCAGTTGTGCTGCTTGATAGTGCTTTTATTTTACTCAAAAAACATTTCTCCTTGCCCATCAATAAAGAAATTCTCCCTTAAACACTTTCTCTGCTACGGTTTAACAGGGAAAAAAACCATCTAGTTTAAAATTAGAAATGTAAGAGCAGAAAAGTCAAGTCAAATAGAATATGTTACATTTAAATGATACTTTATATACACAAATGTTTGTATACATACAGAGTTTTGTTAAATGTTTTTAGAACATTACTACATTATGTATTTAATCTGTACATATGTGTGTTCACAATCACATCTGCCTATCCATCCATTCATCATATCTATCATCTATCTATCTCTATCCATCCATCCATCCATCCATCCATCCATCCATCCATCCATCATGTCTGTCATCTCTCTATCCATCTATCCATCTATGTGTCAATCTATGTAACTATCATCTGCCAATCTATCATCTATCTATATCTCTTTATCCACCCATCCATTATCTTATCTATATCTTTCTACCACCTATCTGTCTGTCACTCAGCCACCTGTCTATTTATTAGTCATTTATGTGTCTATCATCTCTCTATGGAAGAATGGGAAACTATAAAATAACAGTAGCAATTCTTTTCTCTAGGTGATGAGGTAATTTTTATTTTCTCTGAGTCTTCTGTGTTTTTCAGGTTTCTAAGATGAGTTTAATAAATATTTAATCTCAAATATAAATATTTACTCACATATGAATAGCATGACACTAGATTTTTTGAAGATCTCTGTGATAGATTGCTATCTTTTCTACAGTATCAGTTTTGAAAAGCTTGTCTCCCTTGTGTGTTTATAAAAAGACTGGTACATCATCTGATACCAGCCAGAGGAAGACACCTACAGCGAGGGCCAGGGAAGAAAATCAAGCCGTGTGGGGAGCTAGCTCTCCGATATAAACCTTTGTTCCCTGTGAAACTTTGCTTACGCAGAAAAAGTCACTGGGGCGCCTGGATGGCTCATTAGGTTAAGCTTCTGACTTCAGCTCAGGTCATGATTTCACAGTGTGGGTTTGTGCTGACAGCTCAGAGCCTGGGGCTGCTTCAGATTCTCTGTCTCCCTGTCTCTCTGCTCACACTCTGTCTCTCTCTGTCTCAAAAATAAATAAACATTAAAAAGAAAGAAAAGAAAAAGACCCCAATGCTAAATACACATGAGACCAAACAAACTTTATACCCAAAAAATTGGAAGAAAAAGATGAATCATTTCCACAAAGTAAAGCGGTTCTTGGTCCCAGCAAGAAGAAAAGGGGAATGAGACAGGACACCATGTTCAAAGTGTCAGTTCTAAGTAGGTGATTCAATTCTAAATAGCTGGTTTTCTTCTAGCTAGAGACCATAAATGATTTTCCCTCAGTGAAGTGATACTGGTTCTAAATCACTCACAGCCTTGTAGAATTGACACAGAAATTTCCAGATATGTTAGCAGCAACTTTTAGACCCCTCAGACTTACTAACAATGATATGGGGGGTGGCTATAAAAATAGTACAGGCCACAATTATCTTTTTCTTAAAAGTTTTACTGGTTACAAGCACCTGGGTGGCTCAGTCATTTAAGCGACCGATTTCAGCTCAGGTCATGATCTCACGGTTCATGAGGTCAAGCCCAGCGTCGGGCTCTGTGCTGACAGCTCAGAGCCTGCAGCCTGCTTCCGATTCTCTCTCTCTCTCTTCCCCCCTGCTGGTCATTTTCTGTCTCTCTCACTGTCAAAAATAAATAAACATTAAAAAAAACTTTTTTAAGTTTTACTGATTAATGTGCTCAGTATCATCTCCCCCCAACACACACACAGTCCATTGTCTCCATCATCACCAGCAACAAACATGAGAAGCATATTTTATACCCAGCATTGGCCAATGTTCCCCAAGACATAATCCTTTCTCAGATTATAAGATCTCATTTCTCATTAAAGTAGAACATGTCAGAAAGTACGCCTAAATAGCATTTGTTTCTATTGTGAATGTCTGAAAGACGGGCATGCATCTGTGTAGTATCTTCGAGAGCACGTCCATTTGACATAGTTAACAAACACATTGTGTCTCTGAGATGCATTTGCTTGCAGGAAACAACTAAGTCATTGTCTGTGCGTAATTAAAAGACATGTTAGCAAGTTTATCGATATGGAGTTGGACACATCCATTTGAGGTGATGGATTGCTTGCCGTTCTACGTGGCGTTGCCTTTAGCAGCTCGAGGAAAGATTGCAAACAAGTGTGTCCATCACGTGTGAGACTCCTACTTACGACAAAAAGGGCAGCTTGTTTTAATCAGATCCTTTCTGTATAGGATCAAGTCCATCCCACGAGAGGGATTCTGTCTACTTGGATCCCTTCCAACAAGGAGAGGCAGAAGAATATATACCTCTGGTGGGTCCGGGTTCACTTCATCAGAACTAAGATTTCATAAGATGTGAAGAAAACAAGGACATTAAATCGTGTTCTCCTGGATTATAGTCCTGACTCGTCCGGACATGAACTATTGCCTTCCGTTGACAAATGCCCCAGTTGACTTCCATTTGTCTAAACTGTGCCAAGGACACAGAGGGTGGATGTAATCACTTCCTGTTCGTTCCACCACCAAATTCTATCAGGAATTTACTCCCTTCCCTTCAGCTCCACGGGCACCTCCATCATCATCCAGATGATGCATCAGCCAACTCCAGCCTGGGAACCAAGCCTGGCCAGCTGCACGGTTTTTGTAAATTGTGCTACCGACATGCCGGCCACGACCATCCATTTACGCATTGTCCGTGTGCGTCCCTGTACTGCGACAGTATCGCTCTTGAGTTGACTCTTTTTGCTACACGTCCTTTGGCCTGCACAACCTACAATACGTACCCTTTATTTGGCTCTTTTTATGAAAAAAAGAAGAGTTGCACACCTCTGGGTCCTCTTCAGGAAACTCCTGTCTTCACTCTTGATGTTGTCCTATGTGTGTGTTACAGAACCATTTAGGTGATAGCTCTCCCTGGAAATGTCCATACGATTATTTGAGCCTCCTGTCTAGAGCCATGAATCCTTTTCCAGTGAACCCAGAACTACATCCAGTGTTCACGCGGCCCCTCGTTCTCCCTTTGCGCAGCCAAGGAGGTCTTCCGATTGGTCTCCCAAGTTCTGACACGTTGCATCCTTCACGGTGCTGTTTCCTCTGCCTCCAGAACGGTGCATCACCTTTGCCTGGACACCTCTTCATCCTTAAGTGAAACATTACATCTTCATGTTCCTCCTTCGTGGCAGCCCTCACCCAAGTCAGCTACACACTCTCCCCATGAAGGGCTCCCAGTGGTGCACTGTCTGCCGGTGTTTTTATCCACAGCAAACACAACCCCAAACTCATCGCAGCAGGGTGGACACGGAGCGGCCGTGTGATGCTGTAAGAGCCACGTCAGTCCCACCAGGATGCGCCCAGTTCTCTCACCCACCTCCACACCTGGCAGCACAGTTCCCCAAATCCCGTGGCAGGAGACTGTTCCTGGGGCCGTTGCTCAGTGGGTATCGTATTTCAGTGATATATCCACTGAACGCATAAATCCTAGATATTGCTGTAAACATAGTCCCTGTTGATACCGCTCTATCCTGCACTTAAAAGTTTCTCAGAGGTAGGGCACCCAGGTATCTCAGTCAGTTGAGCATCACTTTGGCTCAGGTCATGATCTTGCAGTTTGTGGGTTCGAGCCCCACGTCGGGCTCTGTGCTGACTGCTCAGAGCCTGGAGCTGCTTCAGATTCTGTGTCTCCCTCTCTCTCTCTGACCCTCCCCTGCTCACGCTCTGTCTCTCTGTCTCTCTCTCTCTCAGAAATAAATAAAATAGTAAAAAAAAATGTTTCTCAGAGGGGTAGATCTCACATGAAGTGGTTTTGCTAACACACACAGAGACCATAGAAACATGTGGAGGTGATGGATGTGTTTGCTTCGATTGTGGTGATGGTCTCCTGGTGTAACCATATGTCCGTGCTCGTCGAAGCGTCCATGCTAAAGATGCGCAGGAATCATCCTACGTCACTAACTCCTCAATAAAACTGTTAAAAGACAAGAAATAAACATTAAAGGTATTTCACAGATTATAAAAAAAGAGAGAGAGCTAACCAAGGTAAACAGAACTTCTTAAATTATACATCAAATGTCAGGAACACAGGAAACAGTTCAATTCCTCTAAGCCCTGCAAACTTTTTCTTGGAAATATGGAAAAAATATATACTATGCAAATCTATTAAATTGACACCTTTTAGATAAGTGTGAGTCTCAAAATTTATTATTTACAGGGATTTTTTTTAATATAATTTATTGTCAAATTGGGTAACATACATTGTATAGTGTGCTCTTGGTTTTGGGGGTAGATTCCCATGACTCATCGCTTACATACAACACCCAGTGCTCACCCCAACAAGTGCCCTCCTCAGTGCCCATCACCCACTGTCCCCTCTCCCACACCCACGCATCCACCCTCAGTTGGTTCTCTGTATTTAAGAGTCTCTTGTGGTTTACCTCCCTCCCTCTCTGTTAGTAACTATTTTCCCCCTTCCCCTCCCGCATGGTCTTCTGTTAGGTTTCTCAAGATCCACATATGAGTGAAAACATATGGTATCTGTCCTTCCCTAAATAACTTCTTTCACTTAGCATAATGCCCCCCAGTTCCATCCACGTTGCTGCAAATGCAATGATTTCATTCTTTCTCCTTGCCAAGTAGGATTCCATGGTATATACATAAGCCACATCTTCTTGATCCATTCGTCCGTTGATGGACGCTTAGGCTCCTTCCATGGTTTGGCTATTGTGGAGAGTGCTGCTATGAACATTGGGGTCCATGTGCCCCTATGCATCAGCATTTCTGTGTCCCTTGGGTAAATTCCTAGCAGTGCTATTGCTGGGTCATAGGGGAGTTCTAGTGTTAATTTTTTGAGGAACCTCCGCACTGTTTTCCAGAGGAACTGCACCAGTTTACATCCCCAACAACAGTGCAAGATGGTGCCCGTTTCTCCACATCCTCACCAGCATCTAGAGTTCTCTGATGTGTTCATTTTAGCCAAAAAAAAAGACACAAAGACCAGTGGAATAGGATAGAGAACCCAGAATTGGACCCACAAATGTGTGGCCAACTAATATTTATGGAGATTCTTAAAAACAAGCAAAAGTTCTTCAAAGGACTTCAGAGGATTTGACTACATACTAGCTACCCATTCACAAGTGCAGATATGAAAATATTGTGGGCAAACCACTGGAATTCACATCTTGCTTCATTTAATCTCTCTTCCAAGTCTTCACTGATGATGTCTTGTATCTAAATTATTCTTGAGTCAATGTATTTTGACTGTCCGTTAAAAAACTTCCTAGTTTAGATTACCAGTAAGCCTCCCCATGTCTGGATCATAGTTCTTTCTTTCTTACCTGAAATAGACTTGACATACAGTTTTCCATCAGTTTCAGGTCGTAGTCTTTCATACGATGCTTTGAAGACGTTCATTTAGACCCGACTAGCACAGAATGGTGGGTACTTGCGATTGGTCTCCCAAGTTTTGACACGTTGGCTCCTTCACGGTGCTGTTTTCTCTGCCTCCAAAATGGTGCCCGGATTTGAATCCAGTGCCAGCACTCGCGGCTGGCCAGACCTGTGTTTAATGCACAAATGGATAATGAGCATTCTGGGAGGGGCAAACTTCACGTCCAGGTAATCCCTGGTCCCTGGAGTCTGTAGTCACACCGTGTGACACCAGAAAGCATCCGCACAGCTAATCAGCTCTGTTCTAACACCCTGTGCAACTGTGTCAAAATAAGATTGCTGAGCAAAGTAAATATTTAATTAAGAAACAGCTAATCAGATTCTACTTAGCTTCCTCCATTTATAGTTAAGCAACTCCATCTAAGACCATTTCCATTAATATTTTAGAGTCCCTTCAGTATGTTTCATTTCAGTTTTCTGCCTCATTATATTTTACTGACCATCTTCCGAGAATTGATTTTGACTGTGTTACTGATGGAGATATATATGTATGTAAAACTTTTGAAATTTACTTAGAATTTGAAATCATACCATCATCAGCCTTAGAATTGATTATTTTATTTAGTCTGGGCCTCCCTCCATAGACAGCATTAAAATCTAACCACTGCAGAACTGTAGTTAATTTGGTTCCTCATAAATTTTCATTAAAACTTCAAATAAACATAGTCAAGCTCTCAGACACTAAATGTGATACATTGCTGGTAATTACAGAGGAACCGATATTTCTTTTTTTTTAATGTTTATTTTGAGAGGGAAATAGCATGAACGGGGGAGGGACAAAGAGAGAGAGAGAGAGACTGACTCCCAAGCAGGGTCCTTGCTGTCAGCACAGAGCCCTACACGGGGCCGCCGCCTCCTAACCATGAGATCATGACCTCAGCCAAGGTCAGGTACTCAACAGACTGAGCCCCCCGCGTGCCCCAGGAACGCATATTTCTAAAACAGGGAAAACAATCTCCATGACTCTATTTTCCAGAATCCTTAAAAGGAGCAAACTGTATCTGAAACTTTCATTGCGTATCTAAGATTTCCAGTTTTTGTTTCATACAGGGTGGCCATGATTTATGAAAGGTATCAACACATTTTTATGCTTAATACTTGTCGTCTTTAAAAAGAGATTAATGAAGAGCAGGCACACATTTTGGATAGTAACCTAAAGCCAATATTCAAATGCGGTACTACGGCGGGGTGTTGTAAGGCCCCTGGGTATGTACAGCTGGTACTCTATTTTTTAGAACTCGGCAAACTTCATTTTAACATATGTAAATCCACCTCATTCTTAATTAAACATGATGGATGCACATAAAATTAATAAAAGTAATTATTTGTCAAAAATGATAGGGACAGTGTGTTACCTGAGGATCAGTCTCTCTCTGATCAATACATATGGATGTGATATATACAGATTACATTTATATTTATGACATGTACTATTTATATATATGATATGTATATAGAGAGAGAGACAGCTATGATGTTTATATATCTCTCCAATGTCAGCTATAATGGCAGTGTACCAATATGTAACAAATTTACATGGTGTGTATGTCAGTGATTCCTATGTTTTTCTCTGTCCTGTTCAGTAGAAAGTTTATAGATGTGTTTACTGTAAGGAATCAAAAAAACAGAAGCATGTTTCTGCTTTCTCTGCTTCTGCCTTTCAGGTGTATGAAATCTACCAGTGGTGGAAGAGCCATGTCCACACGATGTTAAGTGTCAGTGATAAAAATAGGGAGAAAAATAAATGTTGAGATTTGGAGAAAGATAAATAGGTAGATAGATACATATATATGATGGGTGGATGGATATATAGATACATAGATAGGTTGATATGATGGGTGGATGGATACATAGATACATAGATTGATATGGATTAATGGATAATTGATAGATAGATAGATAGATAGATAGATAAAATAAAACAAAGAAATATGTATACATGAGGGTTAAGGCTTCCATGAAAACTGAGCACTTATAGAGTGGAAATTTCTCACCAGGAAAAAATAATGCTACTTCAACCATTCTCCTTATGGAAATGATGTAAATCAAGTGAAGTATAAGGTAAAATAGCAAGACACTTTATTATTCCAAAAAGAAAAAAAGAAGCTTACACGCATCCATACTCTGATACGAATATGTAGAATGCTCAGAAAAACACCAGGAGCGTCAAAAAAGGGACGCCTCCTGGCTTGAGCTCTGAGAGAAATTGCTGCACGGCAGACGTGAGCACCCCATGCCCCACCAGGTCACAGTACGAATGCTGCAGAGAGAAAGCCCAGGGACACACCGAACACCCCCTGAAGAGTCACCTCTCTGGAAGTTGCTGCAGCAAGAGTTACACCCCTTGCCTAACCAAGTGGAAATTGCCCAGCAAGCGCCAAAACAACTAACCAGTGTAGAGAAGGGCCGAGCTCCAGAAACTGTTAGTGTCTGTGGCCATTGTGATTTATAGGAAATGCCTGTTTGGTCTTTACCGGTTTCTGGCCCTGAGCTCCTAAAGCCTCAGAATTTCCTGAGATGAGAGAGAGTAAAGTATCTTTTGTTATGTGAATGAGGCCATTTAGGAGAGCCCCTAACGATGACAGCTGGTTGCCAGGGAAACTAACCTTGTAATTTGTAGGTTGGAACTTTCAGCCCCAACTCTGACTCTCCGGGGAGGGAAGTGGAGTTGGAAGTTGACTCCATGGCAGTAGCCATTGACTTAATCAATCATGCCCATTTGATGGCGCCTGCATAAAATCCCAAAAGGACAGGGTTCGGAGACCATCTGAGTGGGGAACCCAAATCCTTGCGCTTGCCTCTCTTCCAGACCCCAAACGCTAATGGGACTGAAACTCCTTTCTTTGTTCAGGTCCTTGCTCTGTGTACCGCTTTATCTGGCTGTTGAATCATATCCTTTAACATCCTTTGTAAGAAACTGGTAATCTAGTGAAAAAACAGGTTTCTGAGTTCTGTGAGCAACTCTAGCAAATTAATCAAACCCAAGGAGAGAGTCATGGGACCCTTCCCTTTATAGCCAATTGGTCAGAAGCACAGGTGACAGATTATACTTGTGATTGGCATCTGAAGGGGTGGGGGGTGGAGAGTAGATGTGTGGGACTGAGCGCTTAACCTGCGGGACCTGATATTTTCTCCAAATCAATGTATCAGAATTGAGTTGATTTGTAGGGACACCCTGTTAGACGACTTTTTCCAAAGGAGAATCACCGAGGACAAAGCCCACAAAACAAAAGGAGTTGGCTATTCAGGTTTATTTTAGTCCGGACTGACGGCCCCTCCCGAGCACCCAAAGAGCCCTCGGAAGAGCACCCCGCCGAGCCATAGCTCAGGGTTTATATAGGGAGAGGGGCGAAGCTGGTGTACAGAAGTGAGAATTCTGCGGTTAGAGGTAGGGGTTGCTTAACAGTCGCTTGAAGAACATGTTTGACCGTTCTAATCACAATGTTCACTAAAGATTCACATCTCAGGGGCTTGCGGCAGCCAGGAGGAGCCAGGTCGCTCAACCTCTGACCTTTTACCCAATAGAGTTTGAGATCAAACAATGGTTGGTATCCTCATTTGCAAGCCCCTCACCTTTTAGCCCAAGGGAGTTTTTACAGCCCAACTTGGTGTCAGAGAATTGCTTGTTGGTTTGGACAAGCCTACACACACACACACACACACACACACACACACACACACAACGGAATTGAGTGCAGGACCCTGAAAGAGTATCTCTTTCTGAATTAATAAGTAGGAAGACTTGCACAATGAATGGGTTTAAAAAACCTTGTAAAGTTTTACTCACTAAGACACCCTTGTATTGTTGCAAGATCAGTAAAAGACACCGTAAGGTCCATGAGTCTATCGCCACTGATTATATGACTGAATGGGATTGTATGTAATTGTGAAAAGAAGGAGTTTTTACTCCTTTGCCTGCAGGGCATATTTCTGCAATAACTGCAAAGGAAAAAAAAATGGTTTGCTATTAAATACAAGGATGCTTGACAGGCAGGGTTGTCAAATAGCCAACTAGATTCCTGCCCCCTGGGGGTACATACCCCGAGCCACCCAGGCGCCCCTCCAGGACATTTGTATATCGTGCTCCCGTCTAAAAGAAAAACTAAAAAGATCCACCTCGAAGAAGCCACAGTCAGCAATATGGCGTGACTCCAGCGTCCCATCCAAAGTCCCTTGTGCCTTTGTCCATTTCCCTTTGTATCTGAACCACACGCCCTTCATAGTCGTCAGAAGCATGTTTCTGCAAAACCAAACTTCTCTTTAATCGGTAAGGGCCCGGTCAACTGCTTAGTTGGTGTTGCCAATAGAAAGAGCTATTTCCAATTGGAGACCAAATGCATTCGCCAAGGAGTTTCGTGCAATGTGTCTTTACCGAAAAAGTCTGTACCCAACACTGCAATTAAGTAAACGATGAACGTCAAAAGAGAACAGCGGATGTGTTAATTTTTTTTTCTTTAGGATAATCAAGCATCATTTCACCAAGTGGTGTCTAGAGTTGCTTTCCCCTGGTGTGCTCTGCTGTGACAAGCCTGCCTCCTTTCCCTCAGGGTCCTCCCCATGCCCCTGACATTGGACACATCACTGTGCCAGCCAGGACGAGGAGAGAAGCTCCCAGCCACCTGTCACCGAAAGTCATCTTGCACGTTGCATGGGTGAGTTTATTGTACGTGAAGTACACTTCAGCCATGAGGAGATACTCTCTGGCCACATTTCTACCCAAAAGAAAATCCAAAACACAATCGTTATCAACAGGAGAACGTAAAATCTTAAGGGGTTTTATTTGTCGATTCATCTGCGGCAGAAAATTGTTAGCTGTAGATATAATTCGGTGGTATTAATACCTAAGGGGGTAGGGAGTGTTCAGGTTGGAGATCTCATCGTACGGTTATAAAGGCGGGTGGAAGCCTACGTAGCGCGAATGTACGATTTGGTCCTAGATCAGAACCATCCGTATTGCCCACAACACAGCACATCCGAAGGGCGGTGTTGATCGAAACACGGACAGTGCATGGTTTCTTGGGTTCACGCCGTCAGGTCAGCCATCACTGTTTTCCTCCCGTTCATTCTCTTTCTTCACATCTTATCTGCAAGCCACCGAGATGTGTGCCTCACGAAATGATGTCTGTGCAATAACCCAAATGGCAAGGAAATGTGGAGGTTGCCTTCTAAGAAAACCAGTGCAAGCAAACTCTGGGATTATAGCATGCCAGTGATGGTGGGGGATGGCTGGTGTTTAATGCAATTTTGTTTTATAATCATATTTTGCACTATTCACCTTTAAGTGCTTTCCTGATATCCGCCTTTGGGATACAAGTGTGGCTCACCTACCATTTATCTGCTTGCCAAAAACTCAGCAGGCGAGGTTTTCGTGCAGTTTTAAGTTTATTCCAATTAAACATGTCCACGGATTCTGTGCACAATGATTTCTGCTTGGAAACTGGGCTCTTTCAATATACGTATGTTTTCTAATTGAAAGTATATATGGATGTTTATTTTGTAATTTCATTGGTGTTCGTTGGACGTCATTGCGTTGAGCGGGAAGAACCCCGTGTAGAATGCAGATCCGAAGCCGTTGGTTAAAGGCAGGTTTCTAAACTTTTTCCCCTTTTCGAAAAAGGGCGGGGGTCTTTGGGCAGATGACAAGAAGACCACCAGGAGCTAGTCGTTGGCCGGGTTTGTGTGATGACTCACCGCGGCAACACAGAATTCAGACCACAGAGGCGGGCTCAGGCTCGGTAGGAAGGTGTTAGCACCTGTCGTAGGTGTCCGTGTGGGTGCGTGCCGTGGGGAGGTTCTCCGTCATTGGAAAGTGGGGATATTTGCATGGCTGAGTGTCTCAGAAATTGTCACCTGTAGGGGGGCCACGAAAGGCTGCCTCTTGGCAAACGAGGAGCAGCTAGATTGGTCAGAGGAAGGGCCTGTTTTGGATTCCCTGATCTGGACAATGGTCCCCGTCTGTCTGTGCTCGGACGTGATTCCCGAGGGCTCTCATCTCTGTCTTCATTCCTTGGTGGCTCCGTGGCGTTGTCCCATGTTTGTAAATCCGTCCGTGATTTCATTTCCCTGCTTTCTCTATTTGCAAACTTACATAACGTAACATCTATTTGTTTTCATCCGGTGTTTTTTTTTGTTTTTTTTTTTTTAATGTTTATTTTATTTTTTTTTTTACAAATAGTTTATTGTCAAATTAGTTTCCACATAACACCCAGTGCTCATCCCCACAAGTGTCCTCCTCCATGCCCACCCTCCTCCCCCCCCACATCCACAGTCCTCAGTTTTTGTCAGCATTCAAGAGTCTCTCATGGTTTGCCTCTCTCCCTTTCCCCCACCATTTCCGCCCTTCTTCTCCCCCTTGGTCCTCTGTTAAGTTCCTCCTAATCCTCCTATACGTGCACACATATGATATTTGTCCTTCTCTGCCTGACTTATTTCGCTCAGCATAACACCCTCAAGGTCCATCCATGTTGCTACACATGGCCAGATTTCATTGTTTCTCATTGCCATGTAGTATTCCATGGTATAGATAAACCACATCTTCTTGATCCATTCATCTGTTGATGGACACTTAGGCTCTTTCCAGGTTTTAGCTATTGTGGAGAGTGCTGCTATGAACATTGGGGTACATGTGCCCCTATGCCTCAGCATTTCTGTATCCCTTGGGTAAATTCCTAGCAGTGCTATTGCTGGGTCATAGGGGAGTTCTATTGTTAGTTTCCTGAGGAACCTCCACACTGTTTTCCAGAGGGGCTGTACCAGTTTACATTCCCACCAACAGTGTAGGAGGGTGCCCGTTTCTCCACATCCTCTCCAGCATCTAGAGTTCTCTGATTGGCTCATTTTAGCCACTCTGACTGGCGTGAGGTGGTATCTCAGTGTGGTTTTGATTTGTATTTCCCTGATGAGGAGCGATACTGAGCATCGTTACATGTGTCTGTGGGCCATCTGGATGTCCTCTTTGGAGAAGTGTCTGTTCATATCTTCTGCCCATTTCTTCACTGGGTTGTTTGTTTTTCGGGCGTGTAGTTTGGTGAGTTCCTTGTAGATTCATCCGGTGTTTTAATACTTGCTCGAGAGGTTGTGTTCACAAGGTTCGATCAAAGCTGCGGTAATGCGACAACTTAAGGTTCCCCTGTGTCGTACAGCACCGCTCACTCACGGCAGGGAAGGTCCTAACATTTCCAGAGCTTCTATGCTGAGGAGTGAGGACCCAGTCAGCAGCATTGACACCAAGAGGGACAGGGAAGGTTTTGTGAATGACAGGTAGCCCCTGTCAGTGAAGAAGAGCCTGTGAAAATGACCCCCATCCCCACTGACCTCAATATGAGACAAATACAGTGGAAACTGCGTGAAGCCTCTGACGTTTTTTTTTTTCTTATATTTTTATTTATTTCTAGGAGAGAGAGAGACAGTGTAAACAGGGGAGGGTCAGAGAGAGAGGGAGACACAGCCTCTGAAACAGGCTCCAGGCTCTGAGCTGTCAGTTAGCACAGAGCCCTATGCGGGGCCTGAACCCACGAACCGCGAGATCATGACCTAAGCGAAAATCGGACGCTTAACCGACTAAGCCACCCAGGTGCCCCAAAGCCTCTGACATTTGGATGTCAACTGTTTGGCACTCACTCTGCCTACAGAAAGCTGCAAAGTATAGGGGCGCCTGGGTGGCTCAGTGGGCTAAGTGTCCGACTTTGGCTCAGGTCATGGTCTCACGGTTCATGGGTTTGAGCCCCATGTCGGGCTCTATGGTGACACCTCAGAGCCTGGAGCCTGTCTCAGATTCTGTGTCTCCTTCTCTGCCCCTCTCATGCTTGTGCTCTGTCTCTCTGTGTCCCAAGTATAACTAAATATTTTTAAAATGTTTTTTAAAAAAAGGGCAGTATCAGTTTCTGTTGCACTCAGGATGTTTGTCAGGGGTAATGGGCAGCATGGTGTCACCGTCACCACGTTCCTATGCTAAGGCCTCACCCTACGACCTCGCAATGGGGCTGTTTTTGAAGATGGGGCCTTGAAAGAGGTGATATACATCAAATGCGGTCAGCAGGGTGGGCTCTGACCCCGTACGACTGGCATCCTTGTAAGAAGAGGAGATCCGGACACAGAAACACACAGACGGACATGAGGGCATAGGGAGAACACAGAGTCTACACGCCCAGGACAGAGGCCTCACCCCTACCTGGACCTCGGACTCCCAGCCTCAGCCCTGCCTGGACCTCAGACTCCCTGCCTCAGCCCTGCCTGGACCTCAGAATCTCACCTCGGCCCTGCCTGGACCTCAGACTCCAAGCCTCCACCCATCCTGGACCTCAGACCCCCGGCCTCGGCCCTGCCCGGACCTCAGACCCCCGGCCTCGGCCCTGCCCGGACCTCAGACCCCCGGCCTCGGCCCTGCCCGGGCCTCAGACCCCTGGCCTCGGCCCTGCCTGCATCTCAGATTCCCAGCCTCAGCCCCACCAGGAAGTCAGACTCCCAGCCTCCAGGACCCGAAGAGAATAAATGTGTGCTGTGTAAGCATCAGAATGTGGTGGTTATAAGAGCACCAGCAGCCTAGTGAACATTCCGGTACCTTGTACTGGAAATCTGTGAACTCCCTCCTGACCGCTGCTGCCTGACTGCCACATTCTGTAGAGCGACCATGTCACCTGGTCTAACGTGAGGAAGACCTGCCTTGTGCCCTGCTCCATCTCTGCCTTCTGTCTCCTTACGTGGGGGCCTATATTTCCGTGAGTTACGTTACATTAATTCACTAGAACCTCCTGCAGTGGAAATACTCATTTACTGCTGTGGACTCTGCCCCTTTGTTTTCTGCTGGAGTCGGCTGAGGCTTTTCTCACTTAAGCTGAAATCCGACTTCCTGCATGGTTTTCAGAAAAAAAGAGAAACATGCTGTAAACGAAGGACCTTCTGGCTGAGTGCATGGTGGACAGTTAACCACGCATCTGGAAGCCAGAATATTGTGTGGGCGAGGGTGCTTTCCTAGCGCACAAAGTGCCAAGTGAAAACCAGTAAGAACAGCAAATGGCCCCCAGAAAATCGTGTGTTCGTTTCCATCAATTGCTGTGATGTGTAAAAGGATTCATACGTAAATCGGTCCTAACAATAGGAAGGACACAGAATGAAGAAAACAGCAGGTGAAGTTTATTATCAAAGAAATTCAGCAATAATGCTATGCTTGTAACCAAAAAAATGTGTATAATGCAGCAAAGCACAGACCTCGAAAGGCATCTTACGACAGCTGCTTACAGGTCCAAAGTGCCGACAGGCTCTTGGACGAGTTGAATTGAACGTACTTTTACCCTATTTGCGTGTTAATGTCCTGGTAATACTTCCAAACCGTCCTTTTTATTATTCTTAAAATTGCTGTTTCTTTAAAATCATAATATTATACAGCATTAGGCCAGAAATGAAATCTAGAAATATTCTGCAAGTAAAGTGCCTATTTTGCAGATGCTTTTAGGAAGTGGAGCTACTATTAAGCAGTTAATACGTGTGGCGGACAGAGAGGAGATGTAGCGGCTCTCTTTCCAAACCCGGTTTCATTTCTGGACACATTTTAAGTTAATGGGATACATTTCCTGTCCTGATTCCCACCATCCTGTAACCGGCTTCAAGTCAATCTTACCATATTAGCACTTCATTCGTTCATTTTATGGTAATACGTATGTTTAAGTAGCAATGCAAGGTGTTAAATTAAAAATAAAAACTGGGGGGGTGCCTGGGTGGCTCAGTTGGCTAAGCATCCGACTTCGGCTCAGGTCATGATCTCACAGTTCATGGGTTCAAATCCCGCATCAGGCTCTGTGCTGACTCAGATATGATATGATATGATATGTTATGATACGATACGATATGATATGATATGATATGATATGATACATTGAGAAGTAGAGTTAATAATATTCCCTAGATTTTGCCACATGCCCTCTCCGTGAGATCAGATGGCAGAGTGGATTGTGGGCTTACAAAACGAGTTCTGTGTTTCTTCCACTCAGAGCAGTATGGACACATCCAAGTGCTAAAGCTTGACCCTCCTTCTACTTTGCTCTTCCGTCATTAAGCCGCTTGTAAAACCCGTACTATTTGTACGAAGCTGGTTTGTCTCTGCCGGCCCTCTCCAGAGCCAACAACGTGTAGGAGATGAAGAAAGAGAAATGAGATTATTGAAAAGGAATTGATACATTGCAGACTATTTGTATCCCCAGATTAACTAAAGGATGTCAATTAGACTGTGCTCTTCTCCTTTAGAAGAAAATGTAATATATTTGGGAAATTGGTGTTCTAGGCTTTGAAACATTTTTCAGAGAAATTCAATAGTGAATGCTGTGGTGATTTATCTTATGTAAAAGGCACAATGAAAGTCCAAAATATCAATAATTTTGTTAAGTACGAGGGAAATATGTTTGGGGAATTACTGAAACGTTAGGAGAAACAATCTCATTTTGCACTGTACATATATTTTCTCCCCACTAACAAATGTGAAGTCAAGAATCATCAATCGTGGATAATCATTTGTAAGAACTTGTTTGATCTGTGTTCGTGTAACATTGCCCAGAATTACCAGAGTGTTTTAAAAACTTCAGGGATTTTAAAGCACATTAGAATAGTTTCATTTTACTGGTTTATTTTCTCCTTTGGGTCCGTTCTCGTGAATCACCACAACTCAGTAGCAAGCAGCCTAATACTATCAGACAGCTGTAATCTTCATTACTCTGAGAAGGAGCGGCTGATCGCTCAGGCAGCCTGTGAAGATTTAAATATTTAGCAAAACTGCTACTACACGCATAGTTACCCAGGTTTCAGAGCACTTTGGCTTGCAGTAAAATAGAAATAAATTCCTGCTGAAGTCCTCATTAGTGGGATGGAAATGATCGTGAAGATAAGATATAGCAGCAAAGTGGATGGACTATCGCCATACTCAACTGCATTGATGGGTCTTGACTACTTAAAATCCTGCCTAACCAAAAAAAAAAAAAAAAAGAAGAAGAAGCCTCAGAAGTCTCTCCAGATCCACAGTACCATTGTTTTACATGTTGAACGCAAACAAAACCAAGTGACGTCTATAATGATGTACAGAAATCCCAGTGTGTGTATATAATCAGCAAATATTTGACACAGGAGCCAAGAATACCCAAAGCAGAGAGGACCCTGTCTTCCTTTTTTTAATGTTTACTTATGTTTGAAAGAGAGAGAATGAGCAGAGGAGGGGCAGAGAGAGAGGAAGATACAGAATCTGAAGCAGCTCCAGGCTCCGAGCTGTCAGCACAGAGCCCGACACGGGGCTCGAACCCACGAACCCTGAGATCATGACCTGAGCCCGAGGTCGGATGCTTAACCGACTGAGCCACCCAGGTACCCCGAGAGGGTAGTGCCTTTAAGAAATGGTGTTACGAAACCTGGATAAACACACGCAGCACAAGGAAACGGGACGCTTACCTCATACCATTCACAAAAATGAACTCAAAATGGACAGCCGTTAACAACACCTGCTGCCATGAAACTTACAGAAAAACACATCGGAAAGAACCTTACTGATACGGGTCTTGGCAGTGATGTTTAGAACATGACTGCCAAAGCACAAACGAAGAAGAATGAACAGTTAGGGTTACATCAAACTGAAAAGCTTCTGCACAGCGAAGAAACAACTAACAAAATGAAAAGCCAGCCTACAGAAGGGAAGATAGATTTGCAAGTTATATCAGATAAGGAGCTAATACCCAAAATAGATGAATGACTCCAGGAACTCCAAACAAAAAGACAAACAATATAATTAAAAACTGAGCAGAGGAAGTAAATAGATATTTCTCCCAAGAGAACATGCAGGTGGCCAGCAGTCATGACTCATCATCAGGGAAATACAAATCCAGACCACAGTGAGACACCACCTCACACCTGTCAGAACAACTTCCGCTAATAAGACAGGAGACCACAGGTGCTGGGGACGAGGTGCTGAAAAGAGAATCCTGCTGCATTGTCACTGGGAGTGTAAACTGGTGCAGCCACTACACAATACGAAGCTTCCTCAAACATTAAAAACAGATCTACCATATGATCCGGCAATTCTACCTCTCGCTGTATGCCCAAAGGACATTTTAAAAAAATCTGATGAGATATACGGGCTCTCATGTTTATTACACCAGTATTCACAATAGCCAAAATATAGACACAACCCAAATGTCCATCAACAGACGAATGGATGAAAAAGATGCACACTGAAATCTTATGCACACTGAAATCTTATTCAGCCACGAGAAAGGAGGGTATCCTGTCATTCGTGAAAAATGCATGGACATTGCACACATTATGCTAAGTGAGATAGGTCAGAGAGAGGTAAGTAGGGTATGATATCACTTACACATGGCATCTAAAAAAGACAGTGGAACGGTACTTACCAGGAGAGGGTGGGGCATAAGTGTGACGGTGTTTCAGTGTATAGATGTATAATCAATGGCAATAAGCCACAGAGATCTAATGCACAGTGTACTGACTATGGACACTAATATTGTAGCAGAAGTAGTTAATGTGATACATATCATTGCATCAGCTACCATACGCCAATATATGTGTATCAAAGGAATAGCTGAGACTTACACAATGTTACATGTCAACTTTACTCAAAAAAATTTTTAAGTTTGTTTATTTCTTTTGAGAGAGAAAGTGCACGTACATACATGTTGGAGAGAGGCAGAGAGAGGGAGAGAGAGATAGTCCAGGCAAGCTCCATGCTGTCAGCACATAGCTCGTGAACTGTGCTGACATGATCTGAGCCAAAAGCAAGATTCTGACGCTTAACTCACTGAGCCACCCAGGTACCCCCACTCAATATTTTTTAAAGTGATTTATACTGCATTATGTAGCATTTTAAATTAAATTTAATAGATAAAATAAATTTTAAGAGTTCAGGATGTTTGTTACTTATATTGAGGTGAGCAGATGAATAAAAGAAATAGTGTGTAGATTAAGCTAAATTATAAATCATATGCTCATTCTTCTCTTGACTTGTGAGTCCACAGATAATCATTATAATGCTAATGATGAATGGATGGATGCATGATGGGTGGGTGTATGGATAAATGGATAGTTGGACAGATAGATGGATGGGTGGATAGACAGATGGATGGACGGAAGGATGGATGGACGGATGGATGGATGGATGGATGGATGGATGGATGGATGGATGAGTAGATGGATGGATAGATAGACGGTTGGACAGATGGACGGATATATGGAGAGATGGATGGATGGATGGATGGATGGATGGACGGACGGACAGACAGAATAAAACTGTAGACCATGGATGCCAGTGCACTATGATTATCCCATATCTTTGCAAGTGAGTTACTGAAGAAACAAACAAAATGATATGGTAGATGGTATGTGTCTGAGCATGTTTCATTCTAGCACATGTGTTCTGATTTCTAAAGAGAATGTTCTGGTGCTACTAAGCACTGCAACATATGTGTCCTTGGTGAAATGACTTCTTACGCTAATACATCATTTGCTGAGAGCTGCCGGCTGGCACATAATGCGGGGACTGTCCTTTGCCGCGCCCATGCCCCGAAGCCCCAGTTGGGGAAAGTATTTTAAAAAGCTGCTTCCCACCAACACCTTCGTTTCATTGAATTTTTGTTTAAGATGGCCTCTGGATGTAATTTCCTTGATCTGCACAGTGAGCAATCACACTTAACCTCGAAATACCATGGTTTTACAAAAAGAAATGTTTTCTGAAAAGAAAGAGCAAAGAAGGAAGTTGAGTGAAGCACAGGTATCAAGTTTCTCTTAATCTCATCTCCTGCGCAGAATATCTGAACAGGCTAATGTCAGGGCTGAGGGCTCCCTGCACGGGAACTAACTACAGTGGATGAATTCTTGGGGCAACACACGGGCAGCCATACTTGACCATTGGGTGCCCTCATCCTGAGAGAGCTGCTCACAGGGAGCACTGTCATAGGAAACCCGTGCTGTGTCTCTCATCTGAAGGAGCCAGGTGGGCAGCTGGTATCCTCATCTCCTTGACTCTTAAACCTTCCCCGCCTCTTCCATTTAACAGCTTTTATTTATTCTAGCTGCTCAATGTTCACCAAGACTGCAGTATTTGAACTCCAGGCTTAAAGGCCATTAATTGTGTATTCACTTACCTGACCAAGAAAATTGGGGTCCTTTGGCAGGCAGGATGTCACCCAAGCCCCAGAGACCTAGGTCTTTGTAGAGAACTCTCGTTGATTGAGTGTGGAAAGATCCTGACACTGAACTGTCACTCCCAGGATCAAATTTGTAACATGGCATGGTTGACTTTAAGAGAGAGAAATTATCCACCTTGGGTGTGACTTAATCAGGCTAGACCTTCAGCAGGACCTTCTTCAAAGCGTGAAAGGAATTCTGCTAGACAGGGAGGGTCCCCATTGCTTGCTTTGAGGATGTACAGGGCCACATGAAAAGCAGTGTAGAAGACTGCGAGGAGCTAAGTACGGCCCCGCCATGAAAACCAGCCAGCAAATGGATTTGAGTCCTCTAACCACAAGGAAGTGGCTCTTGCCACAGCCACTCAAGCCTGGAGAAGGACCTCGAGCTCAACAAGAGCACAGATCAACAGCTGAATTTCAGTCTTGTTAGCTCTGAGCAGAAGACACGCATGCTGTGCCAGCCTGTATGTGATTGTATGTGACACTCGGGGAAACCACACTGATAATACGGGGGAAAAAATTGTCTTTGTGACAGGCTTTCTGGTCACCGCAAGATCAGTTTTGTTTTTCTTCAGACAGCATTTTCACATCTAAATAGGACTGCCCGTTCTTTTCCAGAAGCAAATTAATCTCCCGCCACCACTGCGTTCTTGTGGAATTCCGCATTCACAGATGACACGTTACTTTTTCAGATTCCCACATAGTGTGTAACCACAAACTGATGTTATGAAATATTTATAATTGGCTTACATTTTGTTAGGAATGTGGGAACTTGATCCCCTCAACAAGATTTTTTAAATTGAAACTGTGCCAGAGATCTATGACCAAGACACTGTACTATAGATAACTATAAAAATTTGTACTTTCTATTTCTCTAAGACTCTTTCACCTGCAGCATCACAGATATGACATTATATTTTAAGTGTTAATGATTTATTGCCTTATTTCAGATGCTTAGAATATATATAGGCTAGGGTATTCATATTTCTAGGGATGATTCTTTCAAATTAAAATCTTTTATTGTCAGAATTAAATACATTAACTGATGAAGGATATGGTTAAAATGACCCATTCTTGAATATTCTCCACACTCCTGATAACTCATGTGAATATACGTCTTTAAATTGCATATGCATGAATTTCAAATAGGATATGTTGTAGAAGAAACACATTAGACTTCAGGTAGCAATTTCGCCAGTTTGAGAAAAACCATCCCATTTCTGTTAGCTAGGACATATCTGTCCAGTCATATGTATGTGCCCAAGAAATCTCCAAGCCAGGTAATTATTGCAAACTTAAATTTCAAGGACTTCTAATTTTGCATTTTCAAATTGTCAAAAAACTTGTAATTGGAAGGTCAGTAGGTGTTCCTTTTAAAATGCCCTTAGTGAGTAGGTATGTAGATGAAGATCCGCGGTTATTATTGTTGAATTCAAAGATTCATTAATTTCTAAGACATGGTGCTAAATAAGGTTGACCAGAAGGCTGAGGAAAATATAATGATTTGGTAGAAAACTTTCCCTATTTCTGGGCTCCTTTAGGAATATTTCTTGGTTCTCCCTGGAGGAAGCACACAAGTAAAGACATTCCATTTCTCACTTTCATTTTGTTGACATTCCAGGAAACAAAAGAAATAATGTCCAGAACTATTTCTGACTTACCGTGTAAGAGAAATAAGTTTGTCTCATGGCCTAGTTCAAAGGGGCAGCTCAAATCTGCTGCCAATCTGGGGTCAACAAAATGGCCACCAGGGCTGTGACATTGTACGGACATAGGAGCTACTGAAATATCCACATGGTTATGAGAAGCAACAGTCAACACAAGGCTGGTTGGATGACATGTCACTAGATGTCCACCACAAATGGCATGTACCACGCGTGTGCTCCATCTTTAATGGAGCGCACAGAATTCTCCAGATAGACTCTTTGCAGAACACCTGGCCTGAAATGGATTCCCGCGGAAGGATGAGGAAGAAGGCTTTTGCTGTACTGGTTTCAAAGCTTGAATTCACCCAGGTGACATTCAGAAAGAATCTGGTGGCACAGAATTCTGTTAGGTGGTGACAACACGGGTGATTTCCATTTCTACCCTCCCAAGCCGTGTTCCCCAGTCTACGTTACTCTTCTCCTGTCAGTCCTACAAATCATGCACATTCCTGGAATTTAAGAAAAAAAAAAAAAGGTGTCTCACAGAATGCAAGATTCAAAAGAAGTGAATTTGCACTATGGAGTATCAGATGCCTGGAACACCCAAGTGAGTTGAACGAGCACAGGTCAAAAATGAATGCTCTTCCATTCTTCACAGACTCCTGTATCCAGATACAGCTCATGGGAGATTCCAAGTTCCTAGAGGTCTGATTGCCCCATCCGTTGTCAAAATAATAATGGCGATGGCCACATCTACGCATAGCGATTCATCGCATTTTAGGAGGGGCTGCGATCCAGCATGGCACCAGATGACCAGAAAGGTCACACTCAATGGGAACATGTGGAATATGGCGGGGGATGAGTTTAACCTGATGCAGCCAAAAAGATACAGGGCGCTGGCCAACACAGCCCTACTCCTGAAGACCTGATGGGAATTAGCACGCGTCAAAGGATGACTTCTTGATAGAAGAGGAATCCAAAGACCAGAGGTTCCTTCAGCTTCTATCCCGCCCGTTTCCCCAAATAAGTGGGTAAAACCTTAGAAAAAGTGCTTCATGCAAGGAACTGAATTTACGAAAATAAATTTCCAGCCCCTTGGTTGAAATGAGGGTGACAAACAAAGCATTGGTTGCTATAGGACAATAAGTGTATAATTTTCCACATGCTTTGGGGCCAGAGGCTCAGACCCAATGATATCAGCATTCTCTTTAAATTCTTCCTTCCATGAATGGTCCTTTGGGTATTTTAGAGTCAAATGTCACTAAACCCCCCTCTCTTTGTGTGCACCCATTAGCATGTTCCCAGGGACTGCTGTGGGTGTTGAATTCTATTACAAAATGTGTAAAATGGTCATTTTCAGATTGCTGACTTGTAGGAAAACCAGTAATAGATCTTCAGGGGAGAAATCTTTATAAATAGCAGCATGCAAATGACTGACAAAGTTAATGCTCGAGACGATGTTGAGTCTACCCTTGGAATTTCCTTAGAAAGCAGCACTCAGAGTTTCTTCTCTGCTGAAAGTCTCAGGTACTCTGCTGGTAATTAGATATCGATTACACCTGTCAATGACCATTCTGCCACGAGTCTTCTCCCATGAAATATCAAATATATCCAGTCAGAATTCATCCTGAAGCCAAATCCAAAGGAAAACATTTTATTTACATAATGTCTTAGGGAAGGAAAATTAATCTCATCAGAAATTAAAAGGTGGAGATGAGTTTTGAACATAAATTACATCACTACAAATAATCTAATATAATTGTTTCACACACTTGTCTTTCTGTGAGAGTCTGTGTTCTCTCTCTGAGGGAAAATAAAGACCAGTGTTTCAAAGGGAGTGGGTAGCCTCACTCCAACCATCTTGTGTACGGGGAGGGGTTGATGGTATGTAAAATAGAGCATTACGTGTGTATTTGCAAGACAGAAATATAAAGAGTAATACATGTGCGTTATAGACACTCCTATTATCCCACACTGTCTCTTGGTTTTTTTCCCCCTTTCTTTATGTAAGAAAAAAATAACACTTAAAAATATTATCAACCCTGACATGTTTGATTTTCTTCATCATTTTGAGACGACATTCTTTATTATATTCTTGTATTCAATTCATTTAATCATCCATTTATCGAATATATATTAACATTCTGTGATGGTTGTGGAATAGGATGGACTATGGACTAAGGTTGGTGCCAGATAGTAGGAAAATACTCATTGACAGGTGATCCCTGTCCTCACAGATTTCAAATTCTAGTAGTTGGGTAAACACAGAAGTGACGCCCACCACCCGTATTCCATACACGCTCCAAGAGGCCTGTGTCTAGTGTGCAGGGAATATAGGGTCCATGATGGCTAAGACATAGATAAATGCGTTAATACTGGGTAGTATATGAATTCTTCGCTTTGCGTCTTGCGGATTCGTATGTGCTGCTGAGTTTTTGGTCCCAGAACTATCTTCCCCGAAGTTACATACAAACTCAGATCACAATGCTTTTATCAGTCAGCATGGCCCATCATAGGAAAATACCACAAAGAGGTGGCTTGAGGGACAGACACTTATATTCTCATGGTTCTCGAGGCTGGAAGTCTGAAATGATGGATCAAGGGAGCTAGCATGATCTTGTGCTGGGGAGAGCTATCACTGAAGATGATAGCACTTGAAGATACCCACCCTGCTCTCTGATGTCTCTCCTTATAAGGACACTAACCCAGTCATGGGGCCCCCACCCTCATGAGCTCATCTAACCCTAATGAGCTCCCAAAGGCCCATAGCCAAACACCATCACAAAGAGGGTTACAGCTTCAACATATGAATTTGGCAGGGACACAATTCAGCCCATACCAATGCTGAAGTCACTTTACCCTGAATCTATGACACCGTTCACAAACTAAAAATGAGCCAGCCATGGATCACAGGAGTGTATTTTTTGGAGAAAAAGATAACAAAACTTTAGTTGATAAAATGAGCATAATGATTGAAGACATGTGAAAAATATCCAGACTATATATTTACAGGCAGGGATATATTAAGTCAGTTTGAAAATACATCAAAAAATTAATTGGAGCTAACAATACATTAACAAGATCATTCACCATAGTAAAGTGAGATTTGTTCCCAAGATGCAAGGCTGGCTCAATATTTGCGAGTCAATCAATGTGATGCATCAGGTCAACAAGAGAAAATTTAAAAGCCACATGGTCATTTGAATAGATGCAGAAAAAGCATTTGGCAAAGCACAATATCCATTCGTGATAAAAACCCTCCACAAAATAGGTTTAGAGGGAACATGCCTCTATGTAATGAAGGCCGTATAAGAAAAATGCACAGCTAATATTATCCTCATTGCGGAAATACTGAGAACTTTCCCCTGAAGATCAGGAACAAGACAGGGATGTCCACTATCACCACTGTCATTCAACACAGTACTGGAAGTGTCCTAGCCACAGCAATCAGACAACAACAAAATAGAAGACATCCAAATTTGTAAGGAAGAAGTCAAACTTCCATTATTTACAGATGACATGACACTAAATACAGAAAACCCTAAAGAGTCCAGCAAAAAACTACTTGAATGGATAAATGAATTCAGCAAGGCTGCAAGATACAAAATCAATATACAGAAATCCGCTGCATTGCTATGCGCCAAAAATGAAGCAGCAGAAAAGGAAATCAAGAAAATAATTTCATTTGCAATTGAACCAAAAAGAATAAAATACATGGAAATAAACTTAACCAAGGAGCTGAAGACCTGTACTCTGAAAATTATAAAACACTGATGAAAGAAATTGAAAAGGATGCAAACAAATGGAAAGATATTGCACATTCATGGACTGGAAAGACAAATACTGTTTTAACGTCTATACTGCCCAGAGCAATCTACAGATATTATGTAATTACTATCAAAATACCAACAGCATTTTTCATAGAACTAGAACAAACATTTCTAAAATTTATAAAGAACCACAAAAGACCCCGAATAACCAAAGCAATCTTGAAAAAGAAAAGCAAAGCTGGAGGCATCAGAATACCAAACTTCAAGTTATATTACAAAGCTATAGTGACCAAAACAGTATGGTACTGGCACAAAAATAGACATGTATATCAACAGAACAAAATAGAAAACCCAAATTTAAACCCACAACTGTATGGTCAGTGAATCTTTGACAAAGCAGGAAAGAATATCTCATGGGGAAAAAGACAGTCTCTTCAAGAAATTATGTTGGGAAAACTGGACAACCGTGCAAAAGAATGAAACTGGACCACTGTCTTATGCAAAGTGGTACATATACAAAAAATAAATTCAAAATGGATTAAAGACCTAAATGTGAGACCTGAAACCATAAAGATTCTGGAAGAGGGCATATGACATAATTTCTCTGACATTAACCACAACAACATTTTTCAGGATATTTCTCCTGAGACAAGGGAAACAAAAGCAAATATAAACTATTGCAACTACATCAAAATAAGAAACTTCTATACAGTGAAGGAAACAGTCCACAAAACTAAAAGACAGCCTATGGAATGGGAGAAGATATTTGAAAACAACAGATTATGAGAAAAGGATAATGTTCAAAATCTGTAAAGAATTTATCAAACTCAACACCCAAAAAAACAACCCAGTTAAGAAATGGGCAGAAGACATGAACAGACATTTCTCGCAACAGATGGTCAACAGACACAGGAAGAGATGCCCGACATCACTCATCATCAGGAAAATACAAATCAAAACCACACTGAGATGCCAACTCACACCTGTCAGAATGACTAAAATCTGAAAGTCAAGAAACAACAGGTATTATCAAGGATGTGGAGACCAAGGAAGCCTCTTGAAATATTGATGGGAATGCAAACTGAAGCAACCAGTCTGGAAAGCAGTATGGAGGTTCCTCAAGAAGTGAAAAATAGGACTACCCTTTGATCTGGTAATTGTACCAGTAGGTATTTACCTCCAAAATACAAAAAGATAATTCAGAGGGACACATGCACCCCATGTATTATTTATTATAGCCAAGTTGTGGAAGCAGCCCAAGTGTCCATCGATAGATGAATGGATAAAGAAGGGGTGTGTGTGTGTGTGTGTGTGTGTGTGTGTGTGTGTGTGTGTGTTACATGATCTCACAGTTCATGGGTTCGAGCCCCACATTGGGCTCTCTGCTGACAGCTAGCTTGGAGCCTGGAGCCTGCTTGAGATTCTGTATCTCCCTCTCTCTCTGACCCTCCTGTGATCTCTCTCTCTCTCTCTCTCAGAAATGAATAAAAAATTTTTTTAAAAAGACTTTGTTGAGAAATGAATGGGCTGGGATCCCGCACTGGCTTTGTCCCTTGTTAGCACACTGGCTCTTGCAATTTCAATCTTCACTTAAACCTAATTCTTGAAGGAAATGGATTGGAACTCGTACTAAAATTACTCCAGATAAATCGCTGGCGGCCAGCCAGGTTAAAATAAGTCTTGCAATACATGGGAATGTTTGAAAGACGTGAGGAATGAGTCTTCATGTGGGAAAACAATGTAGAATTGGTGAAGACACAATTTTAGGTAGCTAACCAAAAAAAAGTAAGGCATTCTCATGGATTTCCGTGGCATGCAATAATCGCTTTGAAATTATTTTGGAACTTAGAATAAACTATTCTAAATATGACTATAATATTTACCTTAATATTGGGAGCCTGAAAAGATAAAATTTAAAATACAATGCCATAGTTAATTTTATGATTTATACTTATATACAAATTCAGAAATGATCATTGTGGTATTTCTAAGAACAATGAATTAGTAACTATACCTCAAGCTAATAATTGAAGTATTTTTTTTCCAAAGGGCATTTTTTCCCCACATTCTTCAGGTCATACTAAATATTTTATTCTTTAAAGATGAACTTTGCTCATTAATATTCTGAATCATCCTTTACCCATAAACAACAATTTGGGTGAGACGCATTCAGTGGCATTGAGTCCAAAGGGCAATGATATAAATGTTAAACAAACATGTCCACCTGACCAGAATGTCCTGTCTACATTTGATGCTCTGGAGAAAGCGGTAAAAGACCAATGTTGGGAATTATTCCATCCATCGTAACCCACCAAAAAAATTTACATATGGTTGATCCTTCAACAACCCAGCGTGAAGGGGCACATACTCCCCTAAGCAGTTGAAATCTGCATATGTTTTGACTCCCCCAAAAACTTAGCTACTGTTGACCAGAAGGTTTATTGATAACATAGTTGATTAACACATATTTTGTATATAATATGCATTCTGTACCGTGTTCTTACAATAAAGTAAGGCAGACACAAAATGTTATTCAGGAAACCATGAGGAAGAGAAAGTACATTTCCAGTACTGTACTGAGTTTATTGGGAAAAAAATCCGTATGTAAGTGGACCGTCACAATTCATACCTCTGTTGGTCATTGTTAAAGGGTCAGCTGTGTAAGAAATGAGTTGAAGTAAATGCATATCCGTTCCCTTAACCCACATCATCTTTTAGGGTACAAACTTAAAGCAGTCGGACAATAAAGAGAATACCTGAAAAATAATCATACACGTGGATATTGAAATATAATGCTAACTTCAGAATTTTTAAGTATTCTGCCATAAATATAGCCTTGATCAAACGAATACCTTAGATCCAGCTTTGCCCTTTTTTTTTTTTCTTTTTTCGGTTTCCTTTGGAAAAGAGTTTGGGAATACTTTCTTCAAATGCTAATGCTTCCTCTGCCCCAAATGTAAATGAAACTTTAAAAGATCATTGATGAACAATACTGGGAGCTGTTTGGGACTGAATTGAGTCCTCCCAAAATTCATATGTTGAAGTCCTAAGCCCCAGGACCTCAGAATGGGTCTGAATTTGGAGGTGGGTCTTTAAAGAGGGGATTAAGGTAAAATGAGGTCGGTAAGGTGGCTCCTGATCCTATAGGACTGGTGTCCTTAAAACAGGAAGAGGATACAGACACACACACAGTGACAAGCGCGGGAGGACACAGAGAGAACACGTCATCTACACGCCAAGGAGACTGACCTCAGGAGTAACCAGCCTCACCCCTGCCTGGACCTCAGACCCCGGCCTCTGCCCTGCCTGGACCTCAGACCCCGGCCTCCGCCCTGCCTGGACCGCAGACCCCCAGCCTCGGCCCTGCCTGGACCTCAGACCCCCAGCCTCGGCCCTGCCTGGACCTCAGGCCCCCGGCCTCGGCCCTGCCTGGATCTCAGACTCCAGCCTCCAGAACTGGAATAACAAATGTCTGTTGTTTAAGCTGCTCCGTCTGGGGCACTTTGTTACCTCAGGATCTCAGACTCTGAACTGCAAATGTCTGTTGTTTAAGCTGCTCCGTCTGGGGCACTTTGTTATGGAAGCCTGAGCTGACTAATATAGAGGCCGTCTCCAGTTCTCAATCATAAATACTGTATCCAGTCATATTCAGGATGGTGATTAAGACAGGCAGTGGCATAATCTACCATAGATATTATTTCAGAGGCACAAATAGGACCGCTGGATAATTGCACCACGGAGAGAGACCCTGTAATGAAGAACCCATCTCACACCATTTCCTGAGCTGCTGATTCTCTTTCTCCAGATCAGAAGGCCTTCGTGAGATCTATTCATCCCTCCATGAAATATTCCTCCATCTCCCCTAGATGTCTGCCTCTCAAACAAGATGCTTCGAACTTGGTATTCCTGTCTCTGAGAGTAGCCAGTGGCTTTTTTCACGTTTGCTTTTTTCCGGTTTTGTTTCATCTTTAATTAGTTTCTTTTTATTCTGATATAATTGCAGATTCACATGCAGTCATAAGAATTAATAGAGATCTCATCTGTGCTTTACCCTATTTCTCCCATATCTTGTCAAGGCATCTTGTCAAGTTACCATATCATGTGACCACCATGGTATAGACATGAATACAGCCAAGACACAGATCATTTCCGTCAAAGGACCCTCATGATGCCCCTTCAGACACGTGCCTACCTTTCTCGCTTTCTCAAGCTCCCCTACACCTAGAAACCACTAATCTATTCTCCATTTCCAGACTTAATTTTTCATTTAAAGAAGGTAATATAACTGAAATTGGACAGGATGTAATCTTCAGGGATTGACTTTATGCAGTCAATAATTCTCTCCTGATAAGTTATCCAAGTTGACACAGGAATCAATAATTCATTCCATTTTATTGCTGAGTTATAGCACTGGGGAAGTTCCTCTTTACCTACGGGGAAAGCCTGGGTGACGCAGTCGCTTAAGCATCCAGCTCTTGATCTTACCTCACATCTTGAATCAGGGTCATGAGTTCAAGCCCTGCGTTGGGCTCGGCTCTGGGCATGAAGCCTACTTAAAAAAAAAAAGAAGAAGAAGAAGAAGAAGCCCCTCCTTATTTGTATTCCAAGACCCCCATGGATGCCTGAAATCGTGGATCAGTAAGGGCATAGGCTATGTCTTTTCTTACCCACACACACATAGGGTAATCTGATTTATAAATTAAGCACAATAAGAGATTAGCAAATAGCTAATAATGAAATAGAACAATTATGGCAGTATACTATATTGCAAGTGATATGAATGCAGTTTCTGTCTCTTCTCAAAATGGTGTCCTGTACTCTCCCTTCTTCTTGAGATGACATGAGGTGATAAAATGCCCACGTGAGGAGATGCAGCGGGTGGAAGTTGCCGGTGTTGTGACATGGTGTTAGGCACCTGTTGACCTTCTCGTGATCCGTCAGGAGGATCGTCAGCTTCTGAAATTGTGATGAGGGGGAACGCTGCATGTGAGTTTATCACATTTGTGCATCGTTCCCTTGCTAAGGGTCTTCCTGGCCGTTTCCAGTAGGGCGCCATGTGCGTAAGGCTGATAGGATCATCTGTGTCCGAGAGCTTATGTGGCCATAAGCGTCCACTTTGCTGGCATAAGTGCCCAGAAGCTCTGGGTTCTACGGGAGCTGCTTGGTTACATGTATAGAGACTTAGCCAAAGAGTTTTCCAGAAAGACCATTCCATTCACGGTACCATGGAAGTAGATGCCTGCTGCACTCTCTGTACATCGGTGCCAGCATTTTATGACCTCACTTTGTTTGAGGGTTTCCTTTGCTCATTCTCATAGGAAGGTGGTAGTATCTCACAGTGGCTTGAATTTGCAAGCCACCTTTTCTTTACAACTTCTATGTCTGTCTTTGTCCCATTTTCTACTTGGGTTGAGGATTGTCTTATTTTTTTTTAATTTTTTAAGTTTATTTACTTATTTTGAGAGAGAGAGAGCACAAGCAAGGGAGGGGCAGAGAGAGAGAGTCCCATGCAGATACACACATGGGGCTCTATCCCACAACCCTGATCATGACCTGAAATCAAGAGTCAGATGCTTATCTGACTGAACCGCTCAGGAGGCTCCAAAATTGTATGATTTTCTTTGTTGAGTTTAGAGAATTTCTTATATATATTCTAGCTATTAGTCCTTTGCAAATAAAGGCTGCAAATATAAATATTATTAAATTTTAATGTTATTTTCTTATTTTTTAGTCACTTTATTAAGTTTCAAACAAGGAGAATTTTGAGATCTGACTTCTCTGAAATTTTATCTTTTCAGACTCATTTTACACAGAGAAAGATTTTATAGTTCTAGTTCTTTGTATATTTTTACTATAAGGAAAAAAAACTATGTTTGCCATGTAATTTATTAATGCCGTTTTGTTCAGTGGCTTAAGTGCATTACTGTATATTTTACGTTATTTTCCTGGTTAAGGATATGCATGAATTCCAGAATTTTCCCATGATTCAACTTGCTACAGTTATACTCTTCTTTTATAACATAATGTGGATCATAAACACGTGAGGAAAAAAGCCAATTTTATAATATTTTATTCTCCTGTTCACATTACTGAGCAGATATTTTATGACAAACAAGCCTCCACTGTATGTATTTGGTGGAATGTGTCCTAATATTAACGCAGTGAACAAAATCAGAAAACCCCTCATAGTAGGTACATAATTATTGATTAAAATTTGATACTATTCCTAAAAGTAACCATAAGAAAATGAGCTAAGGTATCAGGAATAGAACAAAATACCGTAATTTGATAAATATACCTACAAAACTCTAGCCTCACTATCATCGTTGATAATGAAACATGGGGATGCCTCCCTTCAAAGGAAGTATATCTGTTATCTTGATACATGTTCATCAGTTTGGGTAAAACGCTCATCACCACAGGAGGAAAGTACACAAATTTTAAGAGGAAGACATGAACATTTGCACTGGTAAACTGATATGTCAGTTAAAAAAATGGACAGATACAGTTTTCAATTAACAACTCAGCAATTATTTGATATAAGATCAATACCGTCATAAAAAATTACAGATATTTTCCTACTTGACACCAGACAGTCGTACCACGCTTTTTAAAAAATGAAAATCATTTACAAAAACAGCAATGTACAGTTTGGGTGGGGATTAATCCAGGAAAAACTACATGGGTTTTTTAAACATTTGGAATAAATTACAACATTGGGTTAAAAAATTCAAAAGAACTGATTTATTCTTTATACTTTTGAATTTCTTTTATTTGTTTTTTTTTTTTTACTGTCTTTATTTATTTTTGAGAGAGGATGACAGAGTACGAGCCAGGGAGGGGCAGAGTGAGAGGGAGACACAAAATCTGAAGCAGACACGGGGCTTGAACCCGCAAACTGTGAGATCGTGACCTGAGCCACAGTCAGATACTTAAGTGACTGAGCCACCCAGGCATCGCTATACTTTTGAATTTCTGCTTATTGTCTGTGACTTTTGTTTACACAGTGGCTTTTTCAAGAATGACTACCAGGGGCGCCTGCATGGCTCAGTCAGTTAAGCGTCTGACTTGGTCTCAAATCATGAACTCTCAGTTCAAGGGTTCAGGACCCGTGTTTGGCTCTGTGCTGACAGCTCGGAACCTGGAGCTGCTTCAGATTCTGTGTCTCCCTTTTGCTCTCCCCTTCCCTGCTCATGCTGTCTCTCTCTCAAAAATAAATAAACATACAAACGAAAAGAATGACCATCAATGACACTCAGTAAAAGAAGTCACAGAGGTAATCACATACCAAAACTAATCCAACAGGGGCACCTGGGTGGCTCGGTTGGTTAAGTGTCCGACTCTTGGTTTCGGCTCAGGTCATGCATGCAGTTGGTGAGTTCGAGCCCTGCATCGGGCTCTGTGCTGACAGTACAGAGCCTGCTTGGGATTCTCTCTACATCTCTGCCCCCATTCAAAACAAACAAGCAACCAAATAAATAAGTAAATACGTAAAAACAAAGAATGACCGTAAAATGATGACCGTGTGTTACCGTATCAATTGGCAGTTGTGCAGGATGTCAGGATTTACAATATTCATAGACAGACTCCCATCACAGAGGAAAGAACTTCTGAATAATGCAGAAATTTCTTCCAGGAACCTTGAAGAGAAAACTCTCCCTGCAGGCTTACATATGTGACCCTGTGTAAAAATCAGAAGCCACAGAGCTTTCTCTCTTATGGATACATGCTTATAAGAAGTCCATAGCATTTTATATGTATTGATTGTAAGGTATTTTTATAAGAATGGTTTGTTTTCATCACATGTAGTTTTTAATCAAACGAGAAAAACATGTAGTTTTTCTAACCATGTAGTAGAAAGTTGATTCATTTCGAAGTAGGTTTTCTTAGTATTAAAACAGATGCCTTCTTCTGTTGTGGGTACCGACATTCAGTAAAGTAATGTTAGCAGAACTGTGACCACTTGGTCATGAGCAATAATTACACTTTTTATTTATTTATTTATTTATTTATTTGTCAAATATTTATTTATTTTTGAGAGAAAGAGAGAGAGAGCATGAGCAGGGAAAGAGCAGAGAGAGAGAGACACGGAATCTGAAGCAGCTCCAGGCTCCAAGCTGTCAGCACAGAGCCCAACGCGGGGCTCGAACCCATGAACCGTGAAATCATGACCTGAGCCAAAGTCAGACACTTAACTGACTGAGCCCCCCAGGAGCCCCGACAAGTGCACTTTTTTGAACGAAATTCTGCACAAAGAATCCTATAACCAATGCTGAAACAAAGCACCTAGCAATTCTGCAGGGCAAAGTGGAAGAAAACATTCTATTATTTTAGAATAACATGTATTTTACCTGGTTTTACAAAAACGTAGCTTTGAAATAAATGGCCGTGCTTTTTAAACACAGTCATCAAACAGGAATAATTTGGGACCCATTTTTGTAGATTTCTCTTTCTATAAAATGTCACGAAGCTCTCCTTCGGTGAAGCCATTAACAGTGTCTTTCTAAATCTTGTTTTCAAATTGCATCAGGACATGTTGGCTCAATGACATCCTTGGGAATGAATTTTAAAGAACCTTACATGTGATCATTTCATCCACCGAAAGCCTAGTAGTAATAAGACTAATTGCTTGGCAAATTCTTGCTTACACTGATTAACTTTTTAAAAAAATAATTTAGCAGGTTACAGACATACAGTTACCTGAGAATAAATCTGAGAAGTATAACCTGTACACAATCGCTGCTCATTTCTTACAGTCATATATTTATGAAATGCTAAACACAGAAATATTTTATGACGAGTACACTCTGAATTCTAAGCATTGCCTTTCAGTAATGCTTCCTATTTTTTA
The DNA here is from genome assembly GCA_017311185.1 of Proteles cristata cristata. Taxonomy (NCBI): domain Eukaryota; kingdom Metazoa; phylum Chordata; class Mammalia; order Carnivora; family Hyaenidae; genus Proteles; species Proteles cristata. Next base: position 351,846 of record JAESUZ010004310.1, read on the forward strand.
ATGTAGAATCCCTAAATCTAAAATTACAAGCATCCAAACAATTTTTAAGCTTGTGGTGCTCCATAAAATGTCTTTAAGGTTTGTTTCAGCAGGGGCGCCTGGGTGGCTCAGTCAGTTAGGCATCCGACTTCAGCTCAGGTCATGATTTCAAGGTCTGTGAGTTCGAGCCCCACGTCAGGCTCTGTGCTGACAGCTCAGAGCCTGGAGCCCACTTCAGATTCTGTGTTTTCCTCTCTCTCTGCTCCTCCCCGATCACGCTCTGCCTCTCTCTCTGTGTCTCAAAAATAATAAATAAATGTTTAAAATTTTTTAAAAAATAAATAAATTTTATTTAGTAGGCAATACTTCCATGTTGCAAAATTTAAAAACAAATGTATAAACAGATACGACATTGGGAAGCCTCACCTTTGTACATGCTCCGTACAGACATCCCGACAGACCCCAGTAATTTGGTATATTTTTGTGTATTGTCCCAGTATTTTTATGTACTTATAATCAATTATGACTATACATGCAAATGGAATAAACACAAATGTATATTTAAGTAAGTGTGCAAAACATTGTGTGTGTGTATATATATGTATATTCAGTATGCCACGTGCCATTTTTGGGGTAGAGCTTCCTGAAACCTGATACTTTACGCAGGTGCACGTGTATGTAAAGAGTAAGTTCTCAAAGGAAATCATTGGTCCAACTGGCAAATGCCCTTGTCATTTTAACCGTTTTTACATATGGTATCCCTCTTGCCAAAAATATATGACAGTGCGCCTCTCCCACCGGTTTTGCCAACAACGCGTGTTATGTAACTTTGGATCTTGACACTCTCATAGGAAAAATTTGACCTTGTTTCCCGGTGCTCTGAGTCAGGTGCTATTACAATCTGCCATATTTCAGATGGTTACATACATACAGTGCATACAATGCACACATATACACATGCTCAGAAACAGAAACACACACACACACACGCACAGGCATCATGCCTGTGAGCTCTCCCAAGGCTATCAAGATGGGACTGGACACGTAGGCTGTTGGTTTTCCCTTCCAGGTAAATGTTGAACAGAATCACAGCTTGCCCAGGTCATGTCCATGTTGCTTCATGAGTGTCCCTTCTAAGCTCAATCTGCCTGATTCACGCCAGCAACTCCTTTCTCCTCAGACAAGAAGATTCTCTATGGATCCTCCAAATCTCTTCTCCTTCAAGCATCTTAAACAATTTTCCCCTTTGTCTTGGACCCAAACATTTGAGATTTGTCCCTCCTTTTGCTCATCACCTCTCTGTCCTACTTTGCACACTCTTGCATCAAAGGGAAGCGAGCCTTTCACAACACATGCCTTCTGGAGTTCCTGTGTTTGTTAAACTCTCCCGTTGCTCAACTCATTCAGGTGACTTCGAAAACCATCAGTGATTAGACTTCCCTTTCCTAGTCAAACCTATTTTCCCCTACAAGAATTTCTACGTAAGTTTCCTAGAATACCAAAAATGCTTTCATTCGTTCCTGTAATTTATTCTTTCCTTCCACAAAATGTCTTGCGTGCCCTGAGCATTCCAGGTACTGATTCAGGTATTGAGCAGATCATCTGCTCATGCTTTGCGAACCCGTAACGGATTTCTTCGTGACCTCTTGCCGTGTCCCAGTGGGAAACGTGGTCCAATTGCTAAGGGCTTTCGTTACAGTGCCCAACAGCATTTCAATATGAAATTAATGAGAAACCTTGATGTAGAAGAAAGACCAATGCCTCTGTCTCGTAGGCTGCACCTATCATGGTACCAAAAATAAGTAAATAAACACTTTATATTAAGTAAGTAAAAAATAGGTATTTAAGTACCTCCTGTGCACTATACACTTTTGCACGTAGTGTATATACATGGATATACATGTAACGTATGTATACTCTGTATATTATACCTTGTAAGAAGTCTCTGATGTATTAGCTCCTATATTATATTAAAGCAGTACGTATCATGTATTAGTATGTCATATGTGATAGGTATTAGTTTATGATATATACTATAATGCTGTTATTAAAATTATACACTACTCTATATTATAGTATATACATATGTGCATGTATATATGGATACACAAAACTATAATTTTATTATGTGTATATATGTGCACACACACCCCACACACATATGTACACAATTGCTGCTGCTGCTTATGTTGAAAACAAAAATAAACATTTCTACTTCATTTGTACGTGGCATCATTTCCCAGTTTTTTTTTCAGAATTCCTGAAAAAACACCACAAACATAAATCTGAGGAACGTGATTCTACTATCAACATTTCAGAAACCCCACCAGTATCCCTTAAGATTATTAAAGATGAATTTGCATGAGCCAGGCTCCGTCCCGTCCCTAATTTTTATTAGGCATGCTGGCTTCAGAGCAGCTGATGTGGTTCTGATTTCCCCCGTGGCTCCTGAGACACTGCAAGGTTTCAAATCAAGGGAGGTTTACTCCCCTAGAATGAGAATGAGCAAATTTATTTCCTGCCAAGAATTCAGGAGTGCTTGAGAGAACACACTGTGCTTTCTCAAGAGTCTTCAGCAAAATATCTCTAACAAACATGTGGAGGGGTTAAGAGGGAATTCTTTATTCCCTAGCATTTTAAGAAACGGTTCAAGTTTTCCACTGTGCTGGATCCGGTCTATCATGGCTCACATCTCACACTGGATTTCGGAACAGCGCCAATGACTTTGTATCATTGAAAGTAAATACCGTTAAGAATTGCGCTTTATCGTGGAGGAATAAGCCACATTCCCCACTAAATGCCCTGTCGTAGCGAGGACTTCAACACTACAGGGAGAGGATGACACAGAGCTCAAGTTCATTTCCCTGCTTCCTGTGCCTCAGGATTATTGTAGCACCGTGTGGCCTGACTCTGCCTTTCCGCTCACCCCTTCTCTCCAGCATCGGGCGCTCCGTCTCAGAGTTCCTACACTATTTCACTTTGTGTGTGTGGCCTGGGGTCTTCGATCTTGCTTGGTAGGTGGTAGGTCGAGGGTCTTCTATCTAGGTCTCTGACGTTCTGGATTTCTTACTCTCCCTCTACTGAAATCTCAGGGCTGACAACATGAGGCAGTAGCCACTCTGTTCCCATTGGTGGAGGCTCTTAGTAGGATCTGGCATTTCCAAATATTTTAGGGAGCCAAAGTTTCTAGACTTTGATTCTCCAAGAGTCTTGATTTACTGGGCATGGAAATGGGCCAGGGGCCAGGTGCTATACAGGACACATTATTTTGAGGGATCAACGAATCAGGAGTAGAACTTGAACAGGGATTGCCCACTGGGTACCGCGTTGCCCCCCTAACTCGGGATAATTTGACAACGTCAGGAGATAGTTTTGGTCGTCCCACCTCTGAAGGAATCCTGGTGGCATCGAGTGGGTAGCTCCTAAAGGTCCCGGAGGGCGCAGATTTATCGTTCTGTAGCTCAGAGAGTCAACAGTGCTCAGGGTGGGAAGCAGCCCGGGACGTGTTTGACAAGGGGTAAGATTGGACACTTTCGTGCAGCAAGCTGTGTGACCACAGTGCTGGGTAAGGACGGAGACTGTCAGCGGGAGGAGTCTGTGTTAGGATTCCATGGGAGTTTGCAATGCAGAGAATCCGGAGTCGGGACTTGTCCGGCACAGTGCCCTAATGATCAGGGTCTGCGCTCAGCCCCCTGACAGTCTGGCTTTTCTACTAGCTGAGGCACTTCAGATCTTGCGACTGGGATTCTTTCTCACTGCCTGAGGACACACTTCCTAATGCTGGCCTGGGTGTGTTCATGAGGACTTGGGGGCAGGCCCTGGAGGAAAACGCACAAAGCGTCTTGGCAAATGGCCGGCATGCCTGGGTCTGGCTCCTGCAAGCACAGATTTCTTCCTGTCTCTGGGACTGCTGTTCAGACTCAACCCTTCAGCCAAGAGTGGGTCTTACACAGGCGTGAAGCGAGCTGTCGATGCATGGTGTGTCCTGAAAAATGAGCAGCCACACACCAACACATGTCCATAGGAACCAAGGAGCATCCATCATTGTGTTGATGGATTTCTGTATTGTTGTTCAGCCTTGTGACATTTCTGGGCATTATTGATTAGCATCATCATACAACGGGGTAGAATGAAGATGTGTGTAATTCACGTGACAAACATCCCTTTGTGCGTGTTCCTTGGGTGGAGTGTAGACCAGATCTTGATTTGGAGGGATTTCCTCTGAAGGCCTCATACTAGAAGTATGGGTTTTGATTTGTTTTTCAGCTTTATTTATCTTTACAGCTAAATACAAGGGATAGATGCTTCCCCCGAAGATATCTGGGCGACGTTGTGGTCGCATGTGGATAAGGTCTGTTGGCTACAGTGAAGGATGCCTACTGAGCTGGCGCAGAGAATGTACCCAGTTCTCTGGACCCAAATAATAACTGCGTCTTTCGTTGTTTAGGAATTCCTACCAAAGGCCAGGCAAGATCTGGCAACACCCCCCTTAAACCAGGAACATAGTATGCAAGCCAAACGAGTACAATAAACAACGAAGCGTGTACTCTGCTCGGCTTTCAGATGCAACTCGATACTTGACAGCAAATGTGTGATTTAAAATTGATCAAAATTTTTAAAATTTAAAAACCAGCATGTAGATGTAAATTTTTCAAAACTTTGTCTGCATTTACCAACCTCATTTAAGTAGTGTTCTTTCTTGGGGCGTCTGGCTGGCTCAGTCAGTTAAGCGTCCAACTTCAGCTCAGGTCATAATCTCACAGTTCATGGGTTTGAGCCCCATGTAAGGTTCTGTTCTCATAGCTCAGAACCTGGAGCCTGCTTCAGATTCTGTGTCTCCTCTCTCTCTGCCCCTCCCCAACTTGTGGTCTGTCTGTCTCTGTCTCTCAAAAATAAATAAACATTAAGAAAACTTTTTTTTAAAAAGTATTCTCTTTGTAGATTAATGGTAACATGCATGCATTATCTGCTGAGCATATACATGAATCATATTAAATAGATGAGATTCAAGTGCATCTTTAGAATTTTGACTGTAAAACCATGTTTCTAAAATAATACAGGGGTGGCTGGGTGGCTCAGTCAGTTAAGCATCTGACTTCAGCTCAGGTCATCATACCGCTGTTTGTGAGTTCCAGCCCTGCGTCAGGCTCTGCGCTGACAGCTCAGAGCCTGGAGCCTGCTTTGGATTCTGTGTCTCCCTCTCCCTCTGCCCCTCCGCAACTCACACTCTGTCTCTCTCAGAAATAAACATTAAAATTTTAAAATAATCCAAATAATATATTCCAATTTGCAGAAGAATTATTTCTTGAGATGCTGGAGCACATGTGATCCAGAAAAATGATCTGGATCAGGTTCCAGCTCTGATAGTTGATCCTTAATTTATTCACATGTGCTTCAAACGTTCTGGACGTTATGGTGTTCTTTGACCTGGGGCCACTATGTTTTTAAAGTTTAATTTATTTTGAGAATAGGGGCAGAGAGGGAGGGAGAGAGAATCCCAAACAGGCTCCAAGCTGTCAGTGCAGAACCCCAAGCAGGGCTTGAACTCATGAACTGTGAGATCATGACCTGAGCAGAAATCAAGAGTCAGACGCTTAACCGACTGAGCCTCCCAGATGCCAGTGGGGCCACTATTTAAATCATTACATTGCTAAGAGAGAGGAAAAAAATGGTTTCATTCCATCACCACCTAATGTACATAAGAATCTCTTGGTAAATTATTGCAGGTCTCTGCATAAAAGGACTGCAATTAATTAGATTCGAGTTGGGAATGAAAAACTCGACTGCAATTTTGTGGTAATTGGGAGGGCACACTCTGCCAGGTCTCCTCGGAGAGCAGACCGGACTTGTTCTTTTCCTCCTTAAGTAGGTTCTGAATGTTTGTGGTTCTATTTTGAAGACACAGTATGGGTGTAAAGCGTTCAGTGATTGTTAACGTACATTTTGGTGTGCCGCTTCTGTTTCCAAACAATACAGCATTCTCTCAGTCTCGCTCTTTCTCTCCACCCTTTCTCCCCTTTTACATGTGCACACGGGGAATTTGGGATGTTCACCTACCCCCAACCCGTTTCCTCCCTCTCTTCTTCTGTGTAGCAGATTTTTATCTCTATGATTCTAAACATGGTCCACAGTTCAGGAGCTAAAGCAAATGCCTATCTCAGGAGACCCAGGCACTTGATGGAAACACACACAGCCTGCACACACACTGCTCTTTTATAATAATAGTATGTACAGTTCAGCCTCGAATGACACAACAGATACAGGCGCCAACCCCCATGCAGTTGAACATCCACGTGTAATTTTTGACTCACCCAGCACTTCACTACTAAGAGCCTACCATTGACCGGAGCCCTTTCCGATAACATAAGTGGTTGAATCACGCATATCTGGATTTCTCTAAGCTACAGAAAAGAAAATGTTATTAAGAAAATTATAAGGGAGGGGCGGCTGGCTGGCTCAGTCAGTCGAGTGTCCAGTCCTTCATTTCGGCTCAGGTCATGATGCCGCAGTTTGTGAGACCGAGCCCCGCATTGGGCTCTGTGCTGAAATCAGGGATCCCGCTTGGGATTCTGTCTCTGTCCCTCCCCACCTGTGCACATGTACGGTCTCAAAATAAATTAATAAGCATGAGAAAAAAAGAAAGTCACAAGGAAAAGAAAATAGATGTAGAGTCCTGTACTTTAGCATAAGTGATCCTGTGTATCTCAAACCCATACTCTTCAAGAGTCAACTGTATGTGTACACATGAATGGAGAGAGTTGGTATATTGTTATAGAGCCAGATGTGCCTTTTTAAAAATGTTTATTTATTTGTTTTTGAAAGAGAAACCATAATCAGGGGAGGGGCAGAGAGATGGAGACACAGGATCCGAAGCAGCTCTAGGCTCTCAGCTGTCAGAGCAGAGTCCAACATGAGGCTCGAACTCACAGACCGTGGGATCATAACCTAAGCTGAAGTCACATGCTTAGCTGACCGAACCACCCAGGCATCCTGTCTAGGATCCTTAAACTCACTCGACCCGATGCTCCACGCTTTCTGTGGAGGGGTCCTTCTCTGTCATTTACCACATAAGCATCCTCGGACCTCTCCATGCTTTAACTACAAGCAATCAAAACCAGCCATGGCGTCCTGTCCATTGGCTAGACCTTCTGCTTCCCCTTGGCATCTCTTTTATTGTTTGAGTTCAAGGCCATGTTACTTAAAGTCCCATACAATATCACTGCTTGGGGGTGGGGGTGGGGGTGGGGGCTGCAAAATTAGGAGAAATGGAAGTGTCCTGACTCTTTGCAAGCCCATGCATATAGATTTTACTGTCTTGTTGCCATCTATATTATCAGCATTTCTATGGTCAAGCCAATCTACCTCCAGTAGTTTACCCAAGGCCTCATTGTGGATACAAGAACTGAAATATAGATCTACGAAATGGATGGCCACTTTAAGGCAGATTCCACAGTGGAAACCAGGGTTCGCTCTACAGTCTTTGTTTTCTGATCACTTCCTAAACTTCTATACTTAATCTCCTCTGATGACAAGTGTAGATACCTTTTTAAGTTGATCATAATTTACACCTTAAAAGAATATTTGCCTTAAGGAATCTTGATAAAATAAATGAACAGTAACACTAACTCAAAGAGGATATTCTGATAGGATTATCTTACGCTGCTGCATTTTGGCCATAGGGATGATGGTTTTCATATTTGTGGTGTTGTTGTTAAATAGTAAGATTTCATTTTTTTCTTCCAAATCCATGATGTTGAGGGTTAAGACCACATTAGTAGGAACACCCCCATATTACACAAGCAAATGGGACTAATAGACACAAGCTTAGCCAATATTCAAGGAAGGGCTAGGAAGATACATGAGAAGCAAATGTTGGGCAAAATGGGAAACCCATTGTATGGGAAGGTAGAAAGTTGTCAAGGTTTGATAATCCTAAGAAAGAGCAAATGTAGGTGCAGTTGCAAAGACCAGCCTGATTTTGTGCAAACATACACTGAACAAAACAGGAAACAACCATGAAATCTTTTGCCTCTTCAATGCCAGAGGAGCGATGCAAACCCAGATCTCCATAGGTTCTGACCAAGTGAAGTTGAAGCTGTCATAATGCGTTATTACATCACACTCAGTCGCCCTGGCAACAACACACAGCCTGGGGACCCAGTGACAACCTGGTACCCAAAGCCCCTAGAAGCTTCTTCAGAGGCTGGCTGCCATCTCTGTCAGTACTGAATCCATTTGTGGTGAGTCTTCTCTGATTCCTCCACCCTGATGATCCCGTGGGCAAGGCACTGGCCCCCTTGGGGAAGAGGGCAGGTAAAAATAGAGCCAACCACGGGGCACCTGGGTGGCTCAGTTGGTTAAGCGTCCAACTCTAGCTCAAGTCATGACGTCGTGGTTTGTGAGTTCGAGCCCCGTGTCCGGCTCTCCGTTGATAGCTCAGAGCCTAGAGCCTGCTTCAGATTCTGTGTCTCCCTCTCTGCCCACCCCTCCCCCACTCACACTCTGTCTCTCCTTCAAATATAAATGTGTGGTGAGTCTTCTCTGATTCTTCCACCCTGCTGATCCTGTGGGCAAGGCTCTGACCCCCTTGGGGAAGAGGGTAGGTAAAAAGAGAGCCAACCACGGGGCACCTGGGTGGCTCAGTTGGTTAAGCGTCCAACTCTAGCTCAAGTCATGACGTCGTGGTTTGTGAGTTCGAGCCCCGTGTCCGGCTCTCTGTTGATAGCTCAGAGCCTAGAGACTGCTTCAGACTCTGTGTCTCCCTCTCTGCCCACCCCTCCCCCACTCACACTCTGTCTCTCCTTCAAATATAAATATTTTTTAAAAAATTTTTAAGTGAGCCAACCAAAAATCTTCTGTGACTTCTCAATGCAATTTGCACTAAAAAGAGGTTCATCTTTATAAATCAATCTATAATTATAACTCAGCATGTAATCAATGTCTTTATCAAAGTTCTCATTGATTCAAACCGGAGTATTGTTCTCAGTGTAGATAGGCATTAACATAACAGAGATCAGTCTGTTCTTGTGACCTAATTTGGAATATTGTTGCATGGAGAAATAATCTAGTGATGATTCCCCCTTAAATAGTACGATCACAGCCATTGAACAATCCCTCTGGATTAAATAGTCTAGAAAACAATTTCCCTTGAAGGTGTACAATTTTCTCTCTAAAACAATTAGCTATTTGACTCCATTATTCTTTGACTTTACAAATATGTGTCTTTATAAACATATCTTTAAGAGCTCATTAATCTGTGGTTTCTTTCTGAATCTACTTGAGCCTTCTAATTTATAAAATAGTTAAATATCATTACCTGCTACGTTGGCTAATAGAACCCAGTCACTGTATTTCTGTTCTCTGTCATTCTGACAATGTCCCTTCGTGAGAGGCGTTTTAATTATTTTTGAGTGGGAGAATTAAATCTAGCAAGGTCGAAGTCGTCTGAGAGAAAACTTCCAAACCATTCTACAAAACTGAACAGCGATGTTTCTCATGGTTTTTTGGGGGTGAAGGGGGTTAGTATATTAACACTTTTTTTTTTTTACTAAAGGAAGTGTAATCGTATAGATATCTAAAAACAACTGTGTTGTGGAATCCATGTTTACATCGTCCCCAGATTTGTGCTTAAAATCCAGACCTTTCCATTGGTACTGAGAGGAGAGGCTGGGAATGATTAGGTCATGCAGGTGAAGCCCTCATGAGTGGGATGAGTGCCCTTGTAGAAGGATTCCAGGGAGCTCCCTCGCCCCTTCCACCGTGTGAGGACACAGCAGAACAATGAGAAATACACACCTGTGGTGTCCCATTACAGCAACCCAAATAGATTGAAGTAAAGCAATAATTACTTGTTCATGCGAATTATGGAAATACAAAGAGGAGAAATGTGAGATTCGGTTTCTAATATCTACAAGAAACTTGTATCTTAAAAAGACTTAAATAAACCTGTATAAAATAACTTTTATTTTTTATTTATTTTGGTGAACTCTGTGCCCAGTGTGGGGCTCGAACTCCTGACCCCAAGATCAAGAGTCACATGCTCTACTGACTGAGCCAGCCAGGTGCCCCCTAAAAGAAACTTTTAGGTAAACACTTCCAAAACAAACTTTTCTTGAAGTATCATTGTGCATTTGGGGAAAGAGGTGGTTAGACACTAGTAGGAGTCACATGAAGAATTCCACTCAGTTTGTCGTCTTCTAGGAGAACATGACGATGCTTACCTAAAATGCAGTGTCTTAATGAAATCTCTGGTAACCATTAGTAATAGTTAACCTAGGGACGCCTGGGTGGCTCAGTCAGTTAAGCATCCGACTTGGGCTCAGGTCTTGATCTCAAATTTGTGGGTTCAATTGCAGCATCCAGCTCTGTGCGGACAGCTCAGAGCCTGGAGCCTGCTTCGGATTCTGTGTCTCCCTCTCTCTCTGCCCCTCCTCTGCTCATGCTGTGAGTGGCTCAGTTGGTTAAGTGCCCAACTTCAGCTCAGGTCATGATCTCATGGTTCATGGGTTTGAGGCCCGTGTTGGGCTCTGTGCTGACAGCTCAGAGCCTGGAGCCTTCTTCCGATTCTGTGTCTCCCTCTCTCTCTGTTCTCCCCCACTCACACCCTGTCTCTCTCTCTGTCAAAAATAAATAAACACTTAAAAATTTTTTAAAGAAATGGTTAACCTAGTTATATTGGTATTATAGATGCAGTGCAATAAATATATATGATATGTGCATATAAATGCTATAGGGAAATAAATTATGCAAAAACTCTACTTAGGATCGTAGAGGCAGTTTTTTTTCACTCTGATTCCCAAGGGTTTTGCCATCAAGGTAACTAATGCAATGAGGTCGTTATTAGCAGAATTATGATTAGGCTTCTTAAATCATATAGCTGTTTTGCACAGTACACCTTAAAGATACACTTTTAGAAATTTAATAGTGTAGACAACATGCAAAGAAACTTCTTGGAATCTGGGTTGTGGGGGACTGTGGTTTGACTAAATTCCTCTACGTGGCCTTGTTCAGGGTCTGTGTCAGGGGAAGTAGAAAACGGTGTGGCTAGAACAGTATCAGTCTTGGTCAAAACAAATACCTTGTTTATGTGATAATATTTCATGGTGAATTATTCTCCAGTGAAATTTATTAATATCAGTGAATAACTGGTCACATTATTAAGAAGGGCTTAACGTGAGTCTCAGCATTTTACGAGCCTTAATGAGTCTACAGCATCCTTCTGTTTGTTTTCTGCAATGATAGAGGATATTTAAAATACAAATAGTGAAAAGGCTACATACTACTGCTGTCTCAGAAAATTAATTGCTAGCGTTCTGCTGAAATTGCAAACACCGCACATTTCCTATAAAGAATCATTATTGAGGGGGGAAGAAGTGATGGTTTTGGCTTCCCTTTAGCTTTTAGATATGAATACTGGAAAGTATTTGTAGGCCTGTAAATTGTTACCTTTCTCAGTGTTTGATTTTCGGGAGAAGTAGAGTAAACGTTTGTATGGAAGTGCTCGAGTAAAAGCCGCGAATCTCTGCGTACCAAACACCGCGTCATCTCCGCGCTGGGGGTGGCAGGTTTCCTCTCCATGTGGCTCCGGTGCTGAGTCCAGGCTCAGGTGCTGTGTCCAGACACAGCCTGACAAACAGAAACCACATGTCCTGCTGCGGAAATTCCTCAAGAAGATGGATGTGATGTCCACAGCAACCCCAGCTCACCAGCCCGAGGGTAGATGGAAACTTCCGTGTCCCTGCTCCCAATGCCAGGCATCACGCCTGCCTGCGGTATGATGTCCGGATGCCCTGTGCTGTCAGAATAGGCTGCTCTCTGACCCCACCGTGGATGGGGCGTGTGGCGTGGACATCCGTCTCTGAACTCTGCTCAGAGGCGTAGGTGTTCTCTCTTTCCTCCTTACTTACTAGCATTTGGCCCATGTGGGGGAGTGCGTGATGTTCTCAAAGTGCCCGCTGTCATATCGCTTCATTTCACTTCACTCACATGTACCACCTCTTGTAGGAGGGGCCGCAGGCAGCGTGCCATCCTCAGCTTCAGCCTGGGGCAGTAAGGCGCCCGTGGGGGACCACTGAGCCAGGTGGATTGTGGGTATTCACAAATCACATTTGTGCTTCCCAGCAGGGCTACCGAGCTGTTCTCTGTGCATAATCCGTATGTTAGATCAGGAGAATCATTTCATTCTAAATCATGGGTACTTTCAAAGATACAGAAACTTTACTAGGAAATGGAAGGTACCAAAACCTCTCTGGTTTAAACAGTGATCAAGAAGAATACCATGAACAATGCATAGCTTGGAGATGCCTCGTCTATGAAAAATGGCTGCTACTTTACAGGCCACGCATCAAGGTTAGGGAACATGGTGACGGGTGAAGGTACGTTGGTCAGTGTTTGTTTTCAGACTTACGGAGTGAGTGGAGAAGGGTGGCATTCTGTATCACCCATTGTCAATGTCTCGTTGATTGATGAACTACATTTAGGATCACCGGGAAGGCTGTTAAATAACCCCACCCCAAAGCTTCAGCCCTGACTTGCTGGACCAGAAGGTCAGAGACCGATGTGCACATTTAACAAGCCCCAGATGCTTTGAGTGCACTTCGTGGTTGGGGACACAGCAATCTTGATGATCATCGGGAAAGATGGAGGATGGAAACCAAGGTCTCCAAGTGAGGCTGTTGGTAGAAGGAAAAAGCACTGAGCCTTGTGGTGCCTGCCATACTGGCGAGGATTAAGGCGTTCAGCGCTCCAGCCAAGTAGGATAGGAATAGTCTCTTTCCGGTGTCACCAAGGGATTCGAGTAGGAAGCAAACGCACCAGCTGAGGAATACGGCACAGGAAAGGGCACTGTTGTTTTGGGAGTTGACCTGAGCCCCTGCCTGACATGCAGAGCTGCAGACGCTGTTGTCCACGTGGATTTAAGCTGAGGGGCCCGGGGACTTGCCTGGCACCTGTGGTACTCGGAATAAGGACGGCTGTCTGAAATCCGTGAGGAGACTGCAGCTGAGGGTGGGAGCACCTGAGATGCAAACGTTAGCCCGAGTGTGCAGAGCGGCTTGTAGAAGCTATGAAAACGGTGCATTGTAAAAACGATCCCTGCACAGATAAGCAAGGGAAACACAATTAAGCATCCCACTCCCTTGTGGGCCTGGGGTAATGGTCAGAAAAGGGTTAGCCTTCAAAGTTTATTCTGCACAGCACTCTGAGTAGCAATCACAGCCTCATGATATCTATCAATCATTGACATCAAAGAGCAAAACCATCAGTAATATCCTTGGATATGGAAGAGGATTATATAGATGGAGGCTTTGATTAGAAAGAAATAACCTAGTACTCTGTCAAGATGAATAACCCTAAAGTTTTGCCATGAAACACCGCCGAAAACAAAATATTCGATGCAGATGGACTGCTTTCATCTCTTCCAATTATAAGAGCATCGCTATTAAAACGCTGCATCTTTATTGTGCGAAGGACATTCTTTGAAGTGTTTATGGCTATCATAGAAGTATATTGACTTGTTCTCTTATGAATGCTGCATTGGATAGTATGACAAATATAATTTTATTAAAAATGGATTTTTCTCGCTATGATTTTTAAAAAAGAGCCAATTTCCATCTCATTTGCACAGAACTAAGACTGTTACTTTCTAAGTCTTTGTTCTGAAGGCTCTGGAAAAGTGGCTTCTGAACAGCAGGCAATGAGGAAAAAGGACCAACCAACTAATCCAGTAGGGAAAGTGCATACTAATACGTCCAGCGTGTTGTCATGTTTTCAGAGGCCTGTGCGTCACGGTGGCCAGTTCTCTCACATCAGCCGAAGTATGGAAGGAGGTGGAACCCCTATGCGTAGTAGTGCTCACGTGATGGAGAACCCACATGTAGGGCGGTACGAGTAGTTACGTGCCAGGGGATGTGAGCACCGCGACCTAGGAATTCCCAGTTTTGGCAGACTGTTCGGTGAGTAAGTATGAAGGGAATCGGCAACACAGGAGTGAGAAAAATCACCTGGCAATTGGTCAGTAGGTATTAGTAAGATACAGTGATGATTGATGAGCTCTTTGAATCCTCAAAAGCCATGATTGAAAAAGAGAACTATCCTGTTATATTGACTTTAACAGAGGTTACAGAAGGTATATACACACGTCAATTTTTCCTAAGTACACATGTGAAAATATATGCAGGTGTGTATATTTATTTGTATGTAATTACATATACATTATATGTATACAATATATGTATGTTATGTGTGAATACTTACATACCATATACATGTATATATTACGTACATTATCTATTATACTTACATGTCATATACATATATATGTTACACAATCATATGTCATATGCGTATATTATACACATATACATATAACAGTTGTATACAAATATTTTATATTCATTATATACATATATGTATATTTTATACATCACGTGCATTATATATGTATGCTTATATATCATATACATGTGCATAGTATATACATTATATAATATATATCATATATTGTATACATGTTATAATAATATATTATATATCATATACATATGATATACATGTAATATATACATGTTATAACCATATATAACAATTTTATACATGTTTTGTACACTATATACATATATCATATGTATTAAATACATGTACATTAATAAATAAATACATATACTTTACATTATATAGAGACATATGCATTATAGACATTACGTGTACATGTGTGTATTTATATTTGTAGGTGTGTCTATATTATAAGTATATGGAAATCTGTCTCCGTAGACAGAGAATATATACTAATACACATAGAAAGAGAATATATATATATTTTTAATATTTTTATTTATTTCTAAGAGAGAGAGAGAGAGAGACAGCGTGAGTAGGGGAGGTTCAGAGAGAGAGGGAATCACAGACTCCGAAACAGGCTCCAGGCTCTGAGCTGGCAGTCAGCACAGAGCCCGACGCGGGGCCCGAACCCACGAACCGCGAGATCATGACCTGAGCTAAAGTCGGACGCTTAACCGACTAACCCACCCAGGCGCCCCTGTCTGGGCTTTTAAAGTGTTCTTTAAAGGATCTATAAGGAGATCCAGGGGCATCTGGGTGGCTCAGTCAGTTAAGCGTCGGACTTCAGCTCAGGTCATGATCTCACGGTTCGTGGGTTCGAGCCCCGCGTCGGGCTCTGTGCTGACAGCTCAGCCTGGAGCCTGTTTCACATTCTGTGTCTCCCTCTCTCCCTGACCCTTCCCTGCTCATGCTGCCTCTCTCTCTCTCAGAAATAAATAACTACCCATACGTTAAAAGAGAACAACTAATACAGAATAAAACAAGAATATATTCACACTGCAATAATTTGGGTTACGAAATAGGGAAGATTCTTTAGCTTTCGATACAGTGAATGCAAAATGGAACCGTGTAGGGATATATGATGTTTGTATCTCATGAAGAAAATACGTAGGTTTGTTGAAAAAGATTCATTTTCTCTGGTGCTTCATTAAATGGTAAACTAACCACACATTCCAAGTTTTGGAGCATGGACCAGTTGCGGCATGGCACCTCGCTCAGCTGCGGTATGAAGGGCTCTGGGAAGTCTTTTAAAAAACAAGCAAAGTCAGGGGCGCCTGGGTGGCTCAGTCAGTTAAGCGTCTGACTTCAGCTCAGCTCATGATCTCACGGTCCGTGAGTTCAGGCCCCGCATCGGACTCTGCACTGCAAGTGTGGAGCCTGCTTGGGATTCTCTCTCCCTATCTGTCTACACATCCCATGTTGGCGCTTCCTCTCTCAAAATAATAAACTTTAAAACAATGTTTAAAAACAAACAAGCAGAGTCAGCTCCCAGTTCTGGGGCTTCCGAGCCACAGACCTAAACCCTGCACCTGTGTTTGGCAGCCCTGCTCACGGTGAGGACACAGGTCAGCACCCATGGTGCTCCAGATTCTGGAAAACAAGCCAAGTCCTTAGACATTCCCGTCGGGCTGCCGCTCGTGCTCAAGATGCTAGGCTTGCATTCACCCTGGAGGTGCTGTGACAGGTCACAGTCAGAGGCTCCCCCGTGTGGTCTGCAGCCAGGGCCGTGTAGCGGCTGATGGCGGCCGACCCTGACAGTGAACAATGGCGAGGTGGCTGGTGGCAGCCGGTGTGAGAAGCCACCAACACACCTGCAGTGTGGAGGGCACGGCCCACGACACCATGATGATGGCTCATACGTCTTGTATTTCTTGAAAGCTGACAGGGACATTAATGATTTAAAAGGCCGCTGAGCCATCTATCTGTTGCAAAATTTTTTTCTCTCTCTCAAAAGTCCAGGCCTGAAAATAACGGCATTTGATCCATTTGGCACCTTCCCAGTTGGTTTCTTTGAAAATTTTCTCTGAAATGCTGAAATGATTCATTTTGCTGAATGTCTGGTCTGATGCTTGAGAGAGAATTGAAGGCGTATTAAAAATAAAACCTTCAGAATTTCCTTTGCCATTGGAGAAATATTTGATTTTCTATTTTTCTAGGTGTCACGAGGAAAACAGGTGAAGTGAGGGAAAAAATTTGCAACCCATAAGATGATAAAAAAGCTGCACCACCTGGTAATTATAGGAAAAGCTAGACTTAATCCCCCCTTTCACTATTATAAAGAGAATGGCCTCATGACGAAAAATGTTATAACTTAATACACAGTATGGGGATGGGGGCGTCTCAGGTGGAACGTACCGGAAAGGATGTAGCCTAAAAGAGCTTTGCAAGCAGTTTGATGATACACGACATTTGGCATGTGGCGGCTATTGATGAAATCAGATGATGAAAATATTCTTGAAGTTAAAATATTTGACCATCTCCATGGGCAACATCTTCGTAGTTGAGTAACCGAGAGGGAAGTTGTACTCACGTAACCGTATGTGTCGGTGTGAGCGCACGTCAGCCACCGCAGCCAGCTGGGCGAACGTGCTTGCAGCCAAGCAATCATGTCCACCCAGACACTTCATTGTCCATCCAGAGATCCAATCTCCATGTTCACAGCCCTCTCCAACACCAAAGTTGCTCATTTCCGGCCAGTTTTCAACAGCGTAGTAGGCTGCATCCACACCTGAATCTATAGAGGAATGAGTAAATAAACTATACTTTATCCACATAATTGAATAACATCAGCATTAGCAGAGCAAACTAGGTCTACATCTGCCAGAAGAATAAATCGATGAGGCATGTATTTGAAGAAAAACTTATTGGCAAAAACACGGGCAAGTATATGGAGAAGATGAATTATTTTATGTCCAATTTGAAATCAAATTTCCCTGAATATGCATACCTAAAAGTAAATTAATTATAGATACAGATATAGACGCAAGAAGGTATATCCACATCCATAAAGTGCAGATATGTGGTGGGGGCAGAGAATGGGAAATTTTTTGGCTTTATTGATAACAATGATAAATGTTTTTACATTTTATAAATGTAAAATGTTTCACATTTTATGTTTGCAGTATTTTCTCAATCCACTTACTATTATACCAAAAATGTACAAGATCTTTGGGGAGGAAAGCTCAAAATACTGTGTAAAATTTGTTAAAAAAGGAGAAGTATGAATATACGTAGATAAGGAAACTCAATACTGTTAAAAATGATAGATCTTCTTAAACCAAATTCATTATCTTCCCAGAGAAAAATAGGCATCTTTTTGTGGAAATTGACAAGCTGTTCTAAAATTTATAAGCAAAGATGTTAAGATTCAGTAAGTAATACCCCCAAAAAATTGGAATTGAAGAATAAATAGGCAAAAGAGCAATTTCCATGCAGAAAAAAAAATATTTAACCATTTGAATAGTGTGGTTTTGTCAATAAATGAATATACACAGCAGCATGATTCTAAAATATCTGTTGGCACCATCTTCAAAACCATGTTTAAATATAGTATTAACCTTCTCCCATCCCAAACCAGGAAAGCAAATTAAAAATGGAATATAAAGGGACTCCTTGGTGGTCAGTTGGTTAAGCATCCGGCTTCAGCTCAAGTCATGATCTTGTGGTAAGTGAGTTCAAGCCCTGCATTGGGCAGCCTACTTCGGATCCTCTCTCTTCCCCTCTCTCTCTCAAAAATAAATAAACATTAAAAAAATGGAAAAATAAAAAGATCAAGTAAACTAATGGCACTTAATTCATAAAACACAAGGTCAGCTACGCACATATGATACCCTCACATACCGCTGGAACCATGTGTCACATCGTGCGCCAGAACTATGGGTTTTTAATTTCCATTAGAAACCACCCCACATTCAGCGGCTCCATCCAACAACCAGTCATCAGCTCACTGTCTGGGTCCTGAGTGTGTGCACTGCATAGTGCAGCTCTCTGCAAGGCCATTATGCCTTGGTAAGCTGGGGCCGCATTCTCATCCGAAAGCTTTGTGAGGTAGATCTACGTCCATGGCCACTTAGATCATTGTCAGAATTCACTTCCTTGTGGGTGTCATATTGAGAGCCCCGGCTCCTTGCTGACTGTGTGATCAAGACCACTCCAAGGTCCTCGAGGCCGTGCACAGCACCCTCTGGCCACACAGTGTTCCCATAGCCCTTCTCCCAGTACAGAAGCCTCCCTCTCCAAAGTCAGGGGAAAAGAGGGGCGCCTGGGTGGCTCAGTCAGTTGAGCATCTGACTTCGGCTCAGATCATGATCTCACGGTTTGTGGGTTCGAGCCCCACATCGGGCTCTGTGCTGACAGCTCAGAGCCTGGAACCTGTTTCAGATTCTCTATCTCCCTCTCTCTCTGACCCTCCCCTGCTCACGCTCTGTCTCTCTCTCTTTCTCTCTCAGAAATAAATAAAATATTAAGAAAAAAAATTTAAGTCGGGAAAAGAGAGAAGGACTCCATAGCGACTCTGCCAGAAAGATGAAGTCTTATGTCAGGAAACGTTAACAATTGCCATAGAAGGTAACCTATTCACGAAGAGGCTCTGACTATATTTGTCATATTCTATTGGTCAGAGCAAGTCCGAGGTGTCACACACTCAAGGGGAGAGCATCACACATGGGGAGGATCACCAGGAGGTGAGATGATGTAGGCTACCCTTGAGATTCTCCATCACAGAGGGTTACTTCCCAGTTACTTACCATGTATTTTTACCATGTAAAAATATTTTAATGTTAATTTCTTTTTGAGAGAGAGAGTGCACAAGTGGGGGAGGGGAAGAGAGAGGGAGACACAGAATCGGGAGCAGGCTCCAGGCTCCCAGCTGTCAGCACAGAGCCCTACGCGGGGCTCAAACTCTTGAACCATGAGATCATGACCTGAGCCGAAGTCGGATGCTCATCCGACTACGCCACTCAGGTGCCCCTATATATATTTTTTAACTGAGGTTTAGTTATGTACAGTGTTATATGCGTTTCAGACATACAACATAATGAGTCGTGAGTCAACATTTATGTACATGACAAACTGCTCACCAAAATGAATGTAGCTGCCGTCTGTCACCATTTTTAAATTTTAAAAAGAATTGTAGGAACCTGAAGGCTATCCTAAGTGTACTTAAATTAGCTGATTAAACGCTTTTTAAGTGTAGTCAACAAAACGTTATATTGTTGTCAGGTGTATGTCATAGTAATTCAAGACCTCTGTGCTCTGCTCTGCTCACAAGTGTAGCTACCCTTTGTCCAATAAACTATAAATATCCACAGATTTTTATATGTGTTTATTTCGAATATGAAATGTGTTTCATGCTGGTTTTCTTAGTGGTTATTTTGATCTGATGATGAAGAGTATATTGATTTTTATTATGTGTTATTTTTACAAATAGGAAGGCCTTAAAAAAACGTGTCTTCCTTGATATTGTCAAAATCCTAAGCACAAATAAGTAGTTATGGACTATCACATCTATATATCCCAACGGAGAGAACATCATAGATATAGTGCTGATGTCTTCCTTCTCCACAGCACATGTCAATGGTTAGCGATACTTTGCATACATGAAGGTCAAGGGAAAAGCCAGTGATCTCAAAGAACTATTAAAAGTATTACTGACCCTCTGTGGATTGATCAGAGTTTTAGGGCTCAAAAAATGTATAGCCATAGTATCGATAATATGACCAAAATGTTCATAAGTCAGGTCAAATCTCCATTAGATAATTAAACAGATGACTTAGAAAGATCACATAATTTTCATGAAGCTAAAGCAACTGTTTTGGAAACTTGGAATTAAGCCATTTATTTTATTTTATTTTATTTTTTTTGAGAGAGATGCTGTGATCAGGGGAGAGGCACAGAGAAAGGGAGAGACAGAACCCCAAGCAGGCTCCTGTCTGTCAGCACAGAGCCCAACGCAGGGCTCCACGCCACAAACCATCAGATCATGACCTGAGCTGAAACCAAGAATCAGACGTTTAACCAACACCCCATGGACCATTTCATTAAAAATCCAACCAACAAATAAACAAACACACGGTCCTCTGATATCCCATGAGAATAGTGCCACGTGTCCCTTATGGTCTCCAGCCTTTGCTCGATGATAAACAGCCTAGACTGTGAGGCCATATCCACATATCTACATATCCACTGGGTCCTAAAAGCTATGGCCCACATGTTCTGTGCTTTAACCAGCATTAAAATGCCAAGTCACCGCGCAATCCAGTTTTAAATACACTTTCTTCTGATGCCCCTGCCTGTAGCGTTTCTGTGTGCGTAGCAACTAACCATTTTTCAGGGAGCAGGAAGAGACCATTCATAAAAATGCCAAACAGAGCAAAGTAAGTGAAGCCAAAAACTGTGTATATGAATATATAGGGGGCTGTAAGGCTGCTATAAACTTTTTATTAGCCCACGCTTGAGAAATCCTGACTCATTTGCGTCTGCCTTTCTTAATGTGTTCATAGCCACCTTTAGCTCCTGGTGATAGAAATTAAAAGATTTCCCACATAATCACCTCCTTTCTCTCCTTTTCTGTCTCTCATTTGGCTTCATTTAGAGACCTTTAACAAATCTCCTGTTCCAACTTTAGACCCTCTCATCACACAGAAGCTAATGAAGCTTATTAGTTACCCTGAAAACACTGATATCGTTGGAGATGGAACACGGGATGTCCACAGCGGCAGTGCTCGGCTAATCGTGTCACAGACTGAAACGTGCGTGGCAATGTGAGACACCGAAGTGTTCATAATGGTCACTGGAGCCGTAGGTCATATACATCTTAAATGGGCTTCATCTTCCTGCCCTGGCTGTTCATTAGCCGGGCAACTAGGTAGCTCATTTAATAACGCATTGGTTTTGGAATACACAACGTGTGCTCGACAGCTGGAGATTCATCCAAAGGCGTGCGTGCAACCACAGTCTAGGACAGTGCAAAATGCATTTACTCAGGCACGCTATGCATATCCCAAATGACATGATGCCGCTCTACAAACCACAGAGGCAAGCAGAGTAGACCCCAAGTCTCATCATTTTTCCTAGAGAAATAACTCCTCTTTGCAGAATCCTCTTGAAATTCCATTTTCTGAGTTCATGGTCGTATGGGCATTTCTAAGAGCTTCTGTGCACATGAGACTTGGCCATTTCCCATACTTCCCATGTTTCTGGATGTCTTCACAATGGCCCTATGGTAGCAAATTTTTTATAGCTACCTATATAGGTACTGTGATGTCCAGCTTACATCTGTAAGTACCATGTAGGTAGTTTATATGGGTAGAATTTTGTCCCTTCCAAATGCGTGTATTGAACTGCCACCTCCTGTAGCTCAGGATGTGACTTTTTTTGGAGATAGGGTCATAGCAGCTATGATGAGCTAAACTAGGACAAAGTCATCCTGGAGTGGGATGGAACCTTGATCCAGAATGACCGGTGTCTTACCAGCAGAGGAAATTTGGACCCGGAAACATGCAC
Organism: Proteles cristata cristata; assembly: GCA_017311185.1. Taxonomy (NCBI): domain Eukaryota; kingdom Metazoa; phylum Chordata; class Mammalia; order Carnivora; family Hyaenidae; genus Proteles; species Proteles cristata. The sequence continues at coordinate 373,662 of JAESUZ010004310.1, forward strand.
ACAGGAGGAACATGATGTGGACATTGGTAATGTGCCACCATAAACTCAGAAACGACCAGCAGTTAGGTCAGAGCCTTGCCCAGATCCTCTGCGAGAGCCTTCAGCAAGGCTCATCTCGGACTTCCCTCCTCCAGAACTGTGAGAAAATAATTGTGGTCAACGTCACTGGGATGGCCTCACTTTGCTAGGGCGACCCTCCCAAGTAGAGGCTGCCCTCTTTCGTGCAACGGGAAGAATTCACACCAACTGGCGTAGGCAGAAAAGGGTTTGTTGGTTTCTTTACAATCTGCAGAGAGCCTGATTTTGAAGGCTCTTGTGGTTGCAACACAATGCAGCCACCCCGTTTGAGCTCCTACGGCATAAATGATATTGGCACAGAGGGACACACAGTGGGAAGACACTCGCGTGAAGCCAGAGGCAGGGACAGTGACGCATCTGTAAGACAGGAGACAGCAAAGACTTTAGGAACCACCAGCAGCAGCAGAGAGAGAAGCATGAGGCACTCTCTCCCGCACCGTCCCCTGGAGGAGCCAATCCTGCCACCATGTTGATTTCAGACTCTGGCCTCCAGAACTTTCTCTTCCGGCCCGAGGGCCAGTCACATGTCCACCTGCTCTCTTCCCTACTCTGGCCCTCTCTTCCATTCCCTGTGCAGAAGGGACAGCGGGAGTTTCCCTCGGTAGAATTTCTTTGCATCGGCAACGCGTCCGAAAGCTGGTTTTCTCATGAAACACACGGTGAGCGTTCTTCCTGAGATTCATCCACTGTACAGGCAGGCGAAGGGGAGAAGCCTCTGAGAATCCTACATCCGTTTTGCAGCAACAGCAAAAAATCCCACTGCACATACTATTACCTTAGCATTTGAACTTCAAGCGGTGTTTCCTCCGATCCGGAACGCTTTCATGACTCTGTCCCCGAAGAATCAAAATCATGCGGGAATTAACACCTTTGCTGCTGTCTTTGTCAAGACGGATAAGCATTCAAACTGTACGCTGAAGGTGTAAGTGAATGTCTTTTCCCATTGTTCTTGTAACTTCTGCTTTTGACATATCCAAAATGTCATTAATAGATCAATTTAAACACATATATATGCGTGCATGTATTGGAATGTTCGTCTATAAAGAAAAGTGGTGTTGCCTTCTGTTTTTCTAATTTTACAGCATTTCTTATGTCAGCGTGTCACACACAGCCTCTGAGACAACATTGAATCGTCATGATAAGGGTCATCTCTACATGACAAATATTGCTATAGCCTTTCCCTGTGTATAGCTTCTCATTTTAATTTTACACAAAATTTTAATGTTTGGTCTAAAATTTGATCAATTTAGTCATCAGTTTCTAATGTTACAATTGTATGGGTTTTTTCCTCCGGAGTTTTGTTAATATGATAGTTTATTTCCATGAACTACTGTTAATTCCCAATAATATCCTTTCCTTAGACGAGATGCATTGTTTGGTCAGCATATTGTGGAGTGGGACTTATTAAAATATATTCAGGCAGGGGGCGCCTGGGTGGCTTAGTCGGTTAAGCGTCCGACTTTCGCTTAGGTCATGATCTCGCGGTTCGTAGGTTCGAGCCCCGCGTCGGGCTCTGTGCTGACTGCCAGCTAGGAGCCTGGAGCCTATTTCAGTCTGTGATTCCCTCTCTCTCTGACCCTCCCCTGCTCACGCTGTCTTTCTCTCTCTCTCCTAGAAATAAAACATTAAAAAAATTTATTTAAAAATAAATAAATAAAATATATTCAGGCACAGAAACTAATTATTGACTTCTATTATTGTTACCAGGTTTGGTAATAATTTGTAATAATTCAACTCAGTGAATCAGGGAACTTTCTTTAAGTGGAATTAAAATCATCTGCTTTTGTTTGCTTACTTTTTTATATTTAAAGGAACATACAGGGACACCTGGGTGGCTCAGTCGGTAGAGCGTCCAACTTCAGCTCAGGTCATGATCTCACCGTCTGTGGGTTCGAGCCCCGAATCAGGCTCTGTGCTGACAGATCAGAGCCTGCAGCCTGCTTCAGATTCTGTGTCTCCCTCTCTCTCTGCCTTCCCTTGCTCACGCTCTGTCTCTTTTACTCTCTTTCAAAAATAAATTTTAAAACATTAAAAAATATTTAAAGGATCATACAGAATTTGTCTTTGATACTGTCTGGTTCTGAAAGCCTTTACAAAGGACATAATATAATAACATTTCAAATCTCTGTTAGGGTGATTGGAAGTTATAATTCTCTGCCTCCGTTCGGGTCAGAACTCTCCTTTATCTGTGTGAATCCTTTCTTCTTATTCCTCACACTTCACACTGTGCCCACCCCCTCTTTATTCCTAAATCTCTTTTACAAACATAGCCTGTTTTTCTGGGTTTTTTCCAAGAGCTAGTGTTTACACTTGTACATTATTATTTTCTATTTAACAAGTTCCAATTTTATCTTAAACACTGGCCCACAACTTGTTTATCATGAGATCCATTATAATTTCTTAAAGGGAATACGTTGTTCCCAATGTTCAATATTTTTAATAAATTTGCAGCTGCATAATCTGTACATAGCACACATTCAGCCATGTGTTTTAGCATTTGTATGAGATACGCATCTTTTTTTTCCAACTTTCAGCCAAATTTCATGTAAGAAATTGGATCCATAGATTATTTAAGGAAATGTTTCTTACTTTGTGAACTGTTAATATTTTGGCAATCCCTTATGATTATTTTTTAATTACATAATTGAAAATTATTAAATATAAGCAAATTGATCACATTTGAATTTTATTAAAAATTTTATGATCACAGACCTAAACTTTTTTTCACAAATAGTCTAGGAATATGAAATAAGGATTAATGTAGATTTTGCTTTTTTCCTTATCCATATGCATGCTGGGTGTTTTTAATTTTTATTTTATTTTTGAGAGATAGAGACAAAGCACAGGTAGAGAAAATCAGAGAGAGAGGGAGACACAGAATCGGAAGCAGGCTTCAGACTCTGAGCTGTCAGCACAGAGCCGGACACAGGGCTTGAATTTATGAACTGTGAGATTGTGACCTGAGCCGAAGTCAGATGGTCAACTGACTGAGCCACCCAGGCACCCCAGCATGCTGGTTTTATTGCTGATAATGCTCTTTACCTTTTATTTTTTCTTAGATTTATTAAGATTACAAATTAAAATTACTTCATAAGTTTACTTTATTAAAACATTTTATTTTGCTCCAAATACGTAGCTAATGATTCCTTTCATACATAGATATTTATCAACTCTACATGTATTATTCATATCATTTTTCTGCCTATTATTACATTTTTTACTTTTATCGTTTTGTTTTAGGTATGTTTCTTGGAAATTCTGGTTTTTAATTCATTTATGTTATTGTGTTTTTATATTTCTGATAATTTTATTTTTCCTAAGCCTTCATATTTTGTGAACTTGTCCAAATAGTGTTTATCCATTTTTCCTTTGGATACGTTTTATTTTTTTCTTGTCTGATTGTTGCAGCAAGGACTTCCAGTACTACGTTGAATAAAAGTGGTGAGAGTAGGGGCGCCTGGGTGGCTCAGTCGGTTAAGCGTCCGACTTTCGCTTAGGTCATGATCTCGCGGTTCGTGGGTTCGAGCCCCGCGTCGGGCTCTGTGCTGACTGTCAACTCAGAGCCTGGAGCCTGTTTCAGAGTCTGTGACTCCTTCTCTCTCTGACCCTCCCCTGCTCACGCTGTCTCTCTCTCTCTGCTAGAAATAAATAAAACGTTAAAAAATTAAAAAAAAATAAAGTGGTGAGAGTAGACATCCTTGTTTGGTTCCTGATGTTAGGAGAAATGCTTTCTGTTTTTCACCATTGAGGTTGATGTTGGCTGTGGGTTTTTCATATTGTCTATTATGTCGAGGTATGTTCCCTCTAAACCTGCTTAGTTGAGAGTTTTTATCATGAACCGATGTTGAAGTTTATCAACTACTTTTTCTGCATCTATTAAGAGGATCATATGATTTTTATCCTTTGTTTTGTTGATATGTTGCATCATGTTGATTCATTTGCAGATATCAAACTACTCTTGCAGCCAGGGATAAATCCCACTTGATCGTGGTGAATTATTTTTTAGTGTATTGTTAGATTTGGTTTGCTAATATTTTGTTGAGGATCTTTGCATCAATGTGCATCAGGAATATTGGCTGTATTTGCTAATATTTTGTTGAGGATCTTTGCATCAATGTGCATCAGGAATATTGGCTGTAGTTTTCTTTTTATGCTGTGTCTATATGAGTTTGGTATCAGTACCATGTTTTGTAAAATAAATTTGGAAGCTTTCTTTCCTTTGCTATTTTTTGGAATAGTTTGAGGAGAATAAGTATTAACTCTTATTTATACATTTGGTAGAATTCACCTGGGTAGCCACCTGGTCCTGGACCTTCGTTTGTTGGGAATTTTTTGATTACTGACTCAATTTTGTTACTAACAGCTGTTGTGTTCAGATTTTCTATTTCTTCCTGATTCAGTTTGGGAAGATTGTGTTTCCAGGAACTTACTCATTTTTTCTAAGTTGTCGACTTTTTGGTGTGTAATTTTTCATAGTGTTCTCTTCCAATCTTCTGCATTTCTGTAGCGTTCATTGTTCCTTCTCTTTCGTTTCTGATTTTGCATTCTCTGTCTTTTTCTTTGTCAACGATACCATTCTTTCCCTCAGTTGAATGGTTTGACATTGGCATTGCCCTTTTCTGTTTTCTTAAATGGCTCTGCCTCCTTCCTCACACTCCTAACAAAAACACGGATAATTGTCCTTGCCCATAAGACTCTCGTTCCGAGTATTTTCCCCTTTGGTACATACCCTACCTTCCTTCCCAAACTCTTCCTTAAAAATCCTGGGTTTCAGACAGTCCATTCCTTTTATGGCCCAAGCAGTATTATATGTGTTTAGGACATATAACCGGCCATATCGGTACCAAAGGGTAACCATTCACTAATTTCAAAATTGACTTTTGTTCAAAGCCAGCAAAAGAACCACATCGAATCCTTACACGCACACCCCAAATAAGCCGTTTTTCCTTCAGTAGAGATTGTGGTTTGTCACGGTTGTATGAATACTTTAAAAATCACTATCTTGTAGCACGCTATGAGATGTTTTATGTAAGCTACTGTAAATGTATTTACCCATCTTACATTTCATCTTAACGTGTCAACATCTGTTTCACAAAGTGTGTACTTTGCTCATCCGTATTTGAGCTCTATAGACATAGGCAAATGTTTGTAGAAAGCCGAAGCCTGTGGTTTGGCTTAGGAAGTGAGGATCCCGCTGTCACCTCCCACGTGATGTTCACCGAAGATTATACCACTCACCCCCGAAGCAAAGAAATTGCGCACTGCGGTTCAGATATTGATGACTGTGTTTAAGACTTTTTTAAACACAGTCTTCTATGTGTCCCTAATAGAATCTGAATAGCAGAGCCATCAGAAGGACGTAAATCACAGATCAGGAGAGTGCTTAATGAACTGTAGAGGATGTCAAGGGAATAGCTCTAGATTCGCGGAAAATTGGACACTGTCAGGAGAAATCTGGCACCTACTTTGAGATCATTGCAAAAGGAAGTACCCCCTGCCATGATTTAACACCGTGTGTGTGTGTGTGTGTGTGTGTGTGTGTGTGTGTGTTTCACTAAAAGCTTAAGTGAACATAATTTGTGGTTTGTAATGTGTAATCCCTTGTAAGGACCTAGTGATTTACAGATCTGCTCACCCCTCTCTAATTTACATGTTGCATTAGCCAGGTACTCTGTAAATTCTGCACAAAGTGAGATCAACGCCACAACAAACCCCCTGGTCCTGCTTATTTTAAAGGCATCTCCCCCTGAAATGATATAAGATATGCCCATCATAAACCCATTAATGTGCGTTGTGAATGGATCTAGCAATAGCAAGCAACACATCAATACCAATCACATTATAAATCTCTTCTTCCTGAACAGAATGGGTGTTTAAATTTTAAAGCCAACCAATCACACAGAAAAAAATATAGCAAGAGATACTTGCTGCTAGAAAATCAGAAAAGACTGAAAGTCTGCTGTAGATTTAGCCAACACATGTACTATTTAAGCGGTAGCAAGCAGGTAGAATCAGGCTGTCTCATAATTTCAAGTGGTTTTTTAAATTATTACTATTTTCGAAAGATAAGCAGATTTGTAGTTAAGTATACAGTTGCTTCAAATGTAAACTTACGGAAAGCCATAAATCATTCTGGGTTTGTTTTTGGTTTTTTACATGTAAAACAATTATGTCAGCTGTTTCCCCTTAATTACTAGTGTGGCTATTTTGTAATCACAAATATACATTATTATATAAGTGGGATACTTTTGTATATTGAGCCAATAATTTGAGTTTTAATTGATTGTATCTAGGATTATTCATGGGGAACTGAGATACATTATGTGTAGACAGGATAAATTATACTGGTCTTAACAGAATTGGTGTCAACACATTTTTTATTTATAATAGTGATAGTTCAGGCATGTGGAAAGGAATTCACACATGCTTTTCTTAGTCATCCATCTCATGTTAGGATAGCATTCCCACCTAAGATAATTGTGAAAAATTTTCTCCATTTTCCCCCAGCGTAGCTCTGTTTATCTTCAATTTCACAGGTAGGGTGGTAACTTTATACACTGAAATATAACTGCATCATTAACAGGAGTCTATTATCGTTTAAAATTCCCATGGTAGTTAAACATCCTCCGTACATGTGTGTGTACATGCGTGCACTAATCCTTCGTTAGTGAATACTGTTGACGGTATTTCAGCATAATTCAACTACATTTTGAACATTTACTCTTATTTTCTATGCAGCAGAAAGTGTACAAGGGAGAATGAGAGAACATTTTCCTCCCGGATGATTTTCTGCAGTAAGAGAATTACAGTGAATAAACAACATAGCACGAGCCAAAGAGAAAAGTGATTGCCAGAGTAAATAGAGAGGAGTTTGGCACGAAGTGAGGGACTGGAGGCAGAGACCAAGGACACATGACAGCGTCTGTGGGATGGGGCACCTTACCTTTCGTGGACCCCATCTTCCCTGAAACAAAATTATTAAAAATTATAGATTCTGACCCCCTTGATATAAAGATAAACTGAATTCCTGATTGACTGTGACATGAGACTGGATATTTGTTTCCTGAAATGAAGTTACTCTTGGGATTTTGGTAACTGGAGGGAATTTTATTATCGGAGACAGTGTGGGGAGGGGCAGAGAAGAGCTGAAAATATAAGTGCCCAGTGCAGGCAAAGAATAGAATTATTTTCCACCTGCATCTTACAGATAACACTTATGCAATATAGTAGCTCCATAAGAAAACACCGGGATTCATTAAAACATCCAGGGGATCTACAGGGTGACAGTAAAATCCAGTACAAACTGGGAGTAAAAGCTATTTTTTTTTAAAGGAGGCTCCAAGCCCAACGTGGGGCTTCACCTCGTGACTCTGACATCAAGACTCACATGCTCTACTGACTGAGCCAGCCAGATGCCCCCAATTTTTTTTTAAATTAAGTATTGCTCATACTACATTTCTTACAAGTTTCATGGCCTCAACTCATATTGATGGATTCTTTATACACCGCACGTAAGCAAAAACTACTTTGATATGTAATAAATGATACGTGGGCGTTTGCTAGCTAAAAGCGTGTGTCGCGATACACCCTAGTCATGCAGCCAGAAGACAAACACTTTCTAATGAGAACGATCAAAAGGATAAGCCAAGGGCAACATTTGTGCCCAGCTTCACCAAGGACATTGTCCTTGCTGTCCCAGGCCTCTCCTCCAAGCTCATTACGATAATGCGACAAATTCTGAATCCCATTCCTATGTCTACACACCCTTCGGATAGTTGCTAATGCCACTTGATGATAATAAAAATTCCTTCTGCTCCTTCCTACCATACATAGAGAGTGTCATTCTAGCCAGTGTGTAGGACTCGGGAAATACACCGGAACAGAAGGATCCCTTGCCTGAAATAAGGCCATCATGTGTTGCCCTTGGTGAGGACTACTTAATGAAGATGTATTTGCACGAACAGAAATATGAACAAAATTCTAACAGAGATGGATCCTGGAGAGTTTGGAGAGAAGGCACATTTGTGGTGAAGCTGAAGTCTGTCGCTGATGTTGAGGGCAAGGTTTCTCTCTAGAAAGGGAAGAAATGTCAGGAGTAAAGAATGTTTCTGATGGTGAGTTCCAGAGGATTAAAGCTTACCTCATTGCTCCCAATACCAATTTCTATTATGATAAATATGTGTAAACAAGGTGCATGATTAAAATGACAGGGTAAGGACTTCTTCCAAATTGGAATAAGAGAAACCAGATTTTAGTCATAGCCAAAATGAAAAGAAATCAGAAGAACAAAATGTATACTATATTATATGTCAAAGAATAGTCTATCACAATTATAATAATGTATAATAGATCTATTTCTATTTCCTGACTTTAACAGGTGCTATTGTGCGTGGTAAGGACAGAAGATGATACCACAATTGCATAAGTTGGAAACTAAGTATAAGGTTGTATCAACATAAGTTAAATGGGGATCAGAAACACCCCAAGATCCTGGGCATCAAGTCAGATTCGTCATTAACAAGGAAAAATACAAACCACATGACAGTGACTCCAATATGCTATTTTAGATTAAAAAAATAATAATTACATTTTTGAAGAGAAAATTAGTTGTTGTAATAATTTCAAAAATAATTACAATTCCATCTGTGCTGAAAGATGCAATGACCCTTCCAATTAGCAATATAAATGGGTTCTTCTGTTCTATTATTAATCAGCATATAAATTGTAAACTTGTTAATATGAAGATAAAACTAAATGCAGGTTGTATTACTAAAAAGTTTTCAAGTGCGGTCAAGCGTATTGTACAGAATCGCTTCTGAAGTTCAGAGGATGGTTGCTCCCGAAACTCACATGCTTAAATTCAGCTCCAACATCGATACAGTTCTAAGCAGGGCTCATAATGTGATAACAGGTCCCTCCACCTTGGCGTACAGTAATTGTGTTGTATCAGCGCCCAGGGCGAAGAGTGGGAAGTTATCTCTCCTTGATATGCACTTTGTAACCTTCTCTACGCAGAAAGCTGAGAACCTACAGAACAAATATGGAGGCTATTTCAAAAAGAAAAGAAATGTGAGCCGTGGTTGCAAAGAGCATGGCTGAACATTTGAATCAATGTGTTTCTTGGAAATTGCTAACTTTTCGGTGCAGAATCGTTACTATTGTCTTATACCTGGAAGATATTTAAAGATAATGGGAAGTTTTAAGGAAATATTTCCGGAGTATCCCCATCAAACATGAATAAGAAAATGAGTATTTCACCCCCCCAAAAAAAATGCAATTCAAAAACATACCTGCACCCTTATGTTTATAGCAGCATCATTTACAATAGCTACGCTATGGACACAACCCAAGTGTCCATCGATGGATGAACGGATAAAGAAGATGTGGTACATGTATACAGTGGAATATTACTCAGCCTTTAAAAAGGATTGGGGCGCCTGGGTGGCATAGTCGGTGAACCGTCCGACTTTCGCTTAGGTCATGATCTCGCGGTTCGTGGGTTCGAGCCCCGCGTCGGGCTCTGTGCTGACTGTCAGCTCGGAGCCTGGAGCCTGTTTCAGTCTGTGACTCCCTCTCTCACTGACCCTCCCCTGCTCACGCTGTCTCTCTCTCTCTCTCTCCTAGAAATAAATAAAACATTAAAAAATTAAAAATAAATAAATAAATAAAAAGGATGAGATCTTGCTTTCGTGACCGCATGCATGGACCCAAGCGCGTATTACGCTAAATGAAATAAGTCACATGGGGGAAGACAAATACCATACGATTTCACTCATGTGAAATGTAAAAAAAAACAATACAAATGAATAAACAAAGAGAAGAAAGAGATCCGTAAGCAATTCGCAGGATTAGGGAGGGGGTGGGGAAGATGGGCCAACTGGGTGAAAGGGGAGTGGGAGATACAGACTTCCACTTTTGGGGTGAGTACTTCATGGGGAGAGAAGGCACAGCTCAGGGAATAGAGTCAATGGTATTGTAATCGTGCTGTGTGGTGACAGAAGGCCAGTGTGTGCTGGCCATTGCATGATGTGTAGACTTCTCGGACCACAATGTTCCACCCCTAACAGCTGTCAGCTGTACTTCGGTACAAAAAAGAAAGTAAACAGGTATTTTCCTGATCCAGGTCGATCAGGAAAGAGCAACTGATTATTTTCTGCATGAAAACAAAGGATCATCAGGTAATAGGAGGAGCCTGATTCCCGATCCTGCGTGTTTTCTTCTTGCCGTGTGTAGACAACAGCTCATGTTGTCCCTTACAGAGGTTTAACCGCTGTTCTTTGGTGACCCAGTCACCTCCCTTTTGTCCACACCAGCCTTTCAAAAGTCGCCGGGGCTGGAGGTCCACATACTGCCTGCCCCAGACCCCTCACGAGCTGTCAGCCTCGTAAATCATGTCCGATGACGGCAGAGATAGGAGGAAGAAGACATAGGGGACTCTGGGTCCTGTGTGCATGGCAGCTTTCTGATGTGCAGACATCACACCTTCCTTTGTCTTCTCTGTGGTTCCATTTCGCACAAACAAACTGCTATCCTCAAGCCCGCTGTTGGAAGCAGCTGCCGTGTGTTGTTTTCCTGCTTAGGGCTGGGTGAATTCAGCCTCTCTGCAGGGGCATGGCGTTCCTAAAATGGGAATCAAGGTGGCCAGAAGCTAAGGGGTGTCTAGACAGAAAGGAAACGAGGCAGGCGTGTGCATATCAGTAAGACTCCCCCAAAGTGGGTTGGTGCGTGGCCATGACACTTGTAATAAAAATGTCCCAGAGGGGACACAGAGAAACAACGTGCACAGAGATCGTTTATTCTTAGCGAAGACTTTGTATGGCATGTAATATATGCTTACCTTTCTGACTATTTCAGGAATCTTCAAACAGCAGAAATATAAAGGACGGTAGGAGAGACTGAGATCGAGAAAAAATATATTTATTGGGATATTAAAATAAAAAGAACCCTTAATGTGTAGGTGATGGCTGTTATTGGAATGACCCACAGGGAATATAGAATTTAAAACAAAGTTTAACAGGGGCGCCTGGAGGGCTCGGTCAGTGAAGCATCGGGCTTCCGCTCAGGTCATGACCTCAAGGCTCTCGAGTTCGAGCCCCACATCAGGCTGCTTCAGACTCTGTGTTTCCCCCTCTCTCTGCCCCTCCCCTAACTCATGCTCGGTCTCTCTCTCTAAAACATAAAGAAACATTAAATTTTTTAAATAAAATAAAAGTTTAACAGAACAGTTTGATAGGAAGAGATAGCAATTCTAAACTTGCCCATCTTAGCTTACAATGTCAAAATCAATACAAAAATATACATAAATGGAATCAGAAACTGTCAATTGAACAATTGTCATGAGAGGTTTTATACCATGTTCAGAAATATGTAAGTGACAAAAATGAGTAAAATCAAGATATGTGTTATATCAACTCTTGTAATCTATGAATTTCTCTGATCTTACAGAATGACTGAAAAGCCTTAATCTAAATATAAGTAAATTACTTACAATTTTTACAGACTCATAAACATTTATCAAGACAAACCCTCTGGTTTGTCCTGAATAAATTTGTCAGACAAAAGTTAAATCTCAGCTAAACAACAAACACATTTATAGTAGACATATGCCCTGCCTATGTATTAGACATATTCCCACTAAGATACTATTTGTTGTGGATGAAATTCAAATCTAGTGAGGTATCTTATATTGTTATTTGCTAAATCTGTTACCTCCAATCCTGAGGGAAATCCTGAAAAAAAATTAGTGGCTAAATACACCATTTCTTCTAAAGATAAATTAATGAAATTAAGAATAATTTTTTAAATACTCATAAACCACATGCATTTAATATTACTAACATTCTAAATAGCTCGTTGGTCAACCAGCTTTGCAGCCAAAATTGCCAAAGTTTTTAACTCAGAAGTCTTGCCTAATATCAAAATGCAATAATGATTTCCTGGATACAAGTAATTGCGCGCACACACCACACACACACACACACACACACACACACACACACATCAAGAGGCCATAGACAATCAGCACCTCTGTGTATATGCTCTCTTGGCTGCACTAGACCGTACCTGCCCAAAGTTTAACATTTCACACAAATATAAATAAATAATATAAAGTATATGTTAGCATGAATAAATACAAGTTCTATATTTAATATTAATATGTAAACATTAATATTGTATAAATAAAATAACAAAACTATTTTAAAAGTGTTCTCAGTAAAAGCTCAATGCATATATATTAAGAAACATTTCTTTACACCAGCAGCACCAGATACCAAATGCGACTGTTAGTTGTTCAAAAACTCCAATCCCAATGGAAAGAAACCTGTAAATTCTTAGAAATACACGCGATAAAAAATGAACAAGGGATGCCTGGGTGGCTCAGTCGGTTAAGCATCTGACTCTGGCTCAGGTCATGATCTCACTGTTCATGGGTTCGAGCCCCACCTCAGGTTCTGGGCTGACATCTTGGAGCCTGGAGCTGCTTCAGATTCTCCTCTCTGCCCCTCCCCACTTGGGTTCTATCTCTCAAAAATGCATAAGTGTTAAAAAAAATTAATTAAAAAACTAATAAACAAGAACTCTATGTAAAACCAAGCTTAGGAACAACGTAAAATAACATCTAAATGCACTGAGATATATCAGTATTTGGTATGTGTAGACTCAGTAAGGCACATACGTCAGATTTGTTAGAAGGTGTCAGTTCTGCACCAGGTTGACTTGAAATTCTTACTCTAACTATATTTTCTTGTCATAACAAACTGTTCCTAAATATGTATATAGAAATGCAGCAGTTGAGGAAAACGCCAACAGAAATTTGAAGAAGAATGGGGGACAGTTGTTATGACTTCTCCACCGTGGAAGCCAAGACTTACATAGCTGTCTGTCACTCTGCGATGGACACATGTCAACTTTCATCTTCCAAAGTTTGCTCATGAACAAGCCAGCAGTGAACGTTCCACATACAAAATAAATAACGTAGTATAACTGTTCTTGTAACCTTTACTTTTGCTTTGGGCTTTATATGAAAGATATCAATATCAGTGACTTAAGCAGACAGCACTGTATTTTTCTCAAATAATACCGAGTTCAGGGGTATAGAGGATGAAGTGCTCAGGAAAGTCATTCTGCACCCAGGATTATGCAGTTTTCGTCTCCATCATCCTGACAGCTGGGATTTTCAACTTCCAGTTCCAAAAAAGCACTGCCTGCATTGTCCCCACAGGAGGAAAGGGTGTAAAACTCCTATGTCAGAAGGATCCTTCAGTTAGGAGGAGAGGAGTTCTGTTCTGAAAACCTTGAGCCCACACAGCATTGACTTGAACCCACACAGTATTGACTGGAACCCACACAGAATTTTCTAGAACTGCACACCACAGCTACCTCTAGCTGCAAAGCATTTGGAGACGAAACTCTATGCAGCTGTGAACATCCATCATTCTGATCACATCACAGGTCTGTGGTGAAGAAGTGAATGGATACAGTGATGTCAAGTGCAGCATTGCCCCAGTGGACGGTAAGGGGAAGCACACGGAAGAAAAATCTCTGTGGTGCATTCGTTCATTAAATTCCAAGTCAAGGGCAAAACTTCAGTGCAAAAGCAGAGACTTCAGAGTTTCAGAAAAACACTGGAGAACATCTCCTTATCAGTGTAGACAATAATGTCTTAAGCCAAATAGTACAACTACATAAAAATACACAATATTTTGTAAGACAAAAGCACTGTAATTACTTGGGAGAAAACAACGTAACAACAAACTCTGGAATTAAACCACTGGGTTTTCCCTGCTCTTCTGCGGTTGAGCACCTTAGAGAAAGATTCATTCATGCTAGGAAAAAAAAAAAAAGATGAATAGATGAATTGATGACATGATTCATCATAAAATATTCTTTGCAAAGACTGTAATGTATTAATGTGTAGACTTCTCTATTTTGTCTTTAATAACTGTTTAAAATCCCATACCTGATTGAATTGCATTTACTGATTTTTTTTAAAAATACGGCAAATTGCAAATCGTAACTGTAGAAATATAGCCCATTGTGTTCCACTAAATTTGGCTAGGGAAACTTCGCGTCATCTTTGTGAAGAGTCATTTCATTTTTTCCCTTTATGCAATTCTGTGTAAATAGCTCAGGTGAAATTCAGTATTTCTAATTTTCGAGGCAAGCCCATAAAAGAGGGAAAGGCAATTTGTAGATGCAATTGTATATGTGTGGAAACATTAAGATCTAGCCAAGTCTCAAAATTGAATAATTTGGGGAATTCTCACAAAGAGAAATAAACCACTGGAAAAAATTGGTTTTGGGCTGCACATCATAAATGGGTCCATGTGGTAGAGTTAATGCCTTCGTAGTAACATCCAGCCAAAGTGTGGCGGAAAAGAGGTATTTTTTATCGTACTCTCACACATTTTTATGACTGTTGCCCTGCAGTATTTGCAACAGAGCACGGACATTCATCTTGTTCACCTTTGTTACCCATCAAGCTGTCATTCCCTGTAAATCACCGTTGAGCTAACGTCGCCCCAAATTATGTTCCACACAGCTCTCACGTCCTGAATAGAGCCTCACGTTTTAATACGTATTCCTGGTTCTGAATTGAGCACATAATCTTCTATAGCATGGAATTCAGCATGTCCTGAGCAATGATAAACCTTGGAAACTGATCATGTATTCCAAATCCCTCTTTATTAAGTAAGTGCCTGTTGTTTGAAAAGCCTGATGTATATTACATGCACAGTTTTAGGAGTGGGAATAAGATTAAAACAAGAAAAGCCTTCACAGCTAGTAGTTTTTACCTTCCAGAAAATGTTCTCTACTGTTTATTAACTAGTGAAGTTTCAGCATTAAGATCCACCCAGCAAAGCAGAATCCTGCCCCAAATATGAGCATTCTTCCAGAGATTTATTCATGATCGAGGGAATCATTATTAGCGCTGGAGGCTGGCTGTTACGAGCTTAATAGAAAAGCTATCAATAATAATACAAAGAAAATTTTAGCCTACACTTGCTGCTGGTAAACAGAATAATAATTTTGAGATTGCATGTTGAATAAGGATCTGTGGAAAAGAATACAGCAAATTCAGGAAGAAGGAGTGATTTCCAGTGCGATGACCCGACGGCAGCTTTCCATGTTGACAAGATTGCAGATCTGTTTGAAGACCGCAGTGACTGCCCATCCTGTTAGCGTGTCAACTCCTTTTCAAGGGAGAGTTCTTTCCACGGAAGTATTATTGAGCCCTGAGAATGCTTGTTTTAACATTGGACGTAAGGGCAGTGATAATGCAATCAGAATGACGAGACGTGATGATTTGGGGCGTCGTAAATGATTCTTGAGTGGAGAGTACCGCCACGCTCCTCCGCCTGAAGACATATAGAAGTGTCGTGCAGAGAACACTCGGGTTCCTGACTCTGCACCTCTGCACTGCCTGACACCCCTGGACCCAAACACACAGCCCTTTCTGCTTGACCCCCCCACATGCACCCTGCATCGTTCTGTGCCTGTTCTTTGCTCCCAGAGTCTGACCCGGCGGGCAAGCTTACAGGGCTTCCCTGCCCTCTGGTTTCTTTTCTTTTCTTTCTTATTTTTACAGTTTAAGAAACTAATTTTAATGAGATGACCACATTTTCCCACTGTTGTTTTATTTATTTACTTTTTAAATTTAAATCCGAGTTAGTTACCATATAGTGTAGTATTGGTTACAGGTGTAGAACCCAGTGATCCATCTCCTATGACACCCAGTGTTCCACCCAGTGTTCATCCCAGTAAGTGTCCTTCTTAACGCTCACCTAGCCCAACACCCCCGCCCCCACCTCCCTTCCAGCAACCCTCGGTTTGTTCTCTGTGTTTAAGACTCTTTTATGATTTGACTCACTCTGTTTATATCTCATTTTTTCTTCCCCCCCCCACGTTCGTCTATTGTGTTTCTTAAATTCCACATGAGCGAAATCATATATTCGTCTTTCTCTGACTTATTCTGCCTAGTGCAGCACCCTCTAGTTCCATCCACATAGTTGCAAATGGCAAGATTTCACTCTTTCTCATTGTCAAGTAGCACTCCATTGTGTATATAAACCACATCTTCTTCATCCGTTCATCCGTTGACGGACATTTGGGCTTTCTTCATACGTTGGCTATTGTCAGTAATGCTGCTATAAACATTGGGATGCATGTGCCCCTTTGAATAAACACTCCTGTATCCTTTGGATAAACTCTTAGTAGTGCTATTGCTGGGTCCTAGGGTACTTCTATTTTTTAATGTTTTGAGGAACCTCCACAGTTTTCCAGAGGGGCTGCACCAGTTTTCATTCCCACCAGCCGTGCATGGGGGCTCCCCTTTCTCCACATCCTTGCCAACATCTGTTGTTTCTTGAGTTGTTAATTTTAACCATTGTGACAGGCGTGAGGTCATTGTGGCTTTGATTTGAATTTCCCTGGTGCTGAGCAATGTTGAGCATCTTTTCATGTGTCTGTTGGCCATCTGGAGGTCTTCTTTGGAAAAGTATCCGTTTATGTCTTCTGCCCATTTCTTGACTGGATTATTTGTTTTCTGAGGGGTGAGGTTGAAAAGCTCTTTATTGGTTTTGGATACTAACCCATTATCTGATAAGTAATTTGCAAATATCTTCCCCAATGCCATCAGTTGCCTTTTAGTTTTGCTGGTTGTTTCCTTCTCTGTGCAGAAGCTTTTTATCTTGATGACGTCCCAGTAGCTCATTTCTACTTTTGTTTCCCTTGTCTCCCAAGACATGTCTAGTAAGAAGTTGTGCCTGAGGTCAAAGAAGTTGCTGCCTGTTCTCTTCTGCAGGATTTTGACGCTTTCTTACAATATACACAAACACAAACTAAAAATGGATGAAAGACCTAAATGCCCTCAGGTTCCTGGTTGAGTTTGGCCAATTGATATCAGAGGGTTGGGGGGAGCATCCATTTCCAGAGCTGTTCTTGGGCCCCCGCACAAGTTATGGCCCCTCTCTGCTGCCCGCTCTTACATGACTGCGTCCCTCTCTGTCCCTTCTGGTTTCCACTTCTCGCTGTTACACAGCCCGAGCGCTTTTACTGGTTTTACTCCCTATTCTAGGCTCTCCTCAATTACCCCCACATAAGGATGCCGTAAGCTCCCCTTGAACTCTGACTGCACACAACACGTAACAACATTTATATTCCTTTCTCACCAACTGAGAATTCCCCTGTGCAGACGTCAGCAACTACAGACACAGTGTTCACCTTCCACATTTCTTTGCACAAAAGATATGTCTTCCCATCCTGGTACATCCCTGAACTTACTCTTTTCAATGTCTAAAATGTGTTTGACTTAATATAACCTGACCGTCTCGTTGTAATGCTGCATAGCCCATTTCCTAAATGTGGGTTTTTATTGCTTTTTGTTGCGACCTAGATTTCCTTCTTACATGTGGGGAATGACTTAGTGAACAGCTGATTGCATATAAAAAATACAACAGTAAAGCACCTTATGCATAGTTTTCATGGACGTGTGGATGTGAGTGCAGGCTAAATTCCTAGCATGGGACTTCCAGGTCAATTGTAGATGCGTTCGTTATTCATAGTTGGAGATATTTATAAATCCTGCTTTGTCTGAAGTCAGTGGTAGCTGGTTGTGGTCCCGCCGGAGAAGTGTGAGAACATTTCAGACTTGCTAATCCAAGCCTAAGCCAAATCTTACAGTTCTGCACAAGTGACAGGGACCAAAAATGAAGGTACTGTGCCTTTAATTCTTCGTGCCTCTTTTCATTAATGGCTTGTGCATATTTTTATGACTAATAATAATTTATATTTCACTTTTTGTCAACTCGGGTTAATTTTCATTATCCTTGGTTTATATTACATCTCCAGGATTTTATATGGACATAAGCATTTCTAGAAGATTTTTATACATTTGGAAGTTAGCCCTTTGTAATGTGATCTGCCAAAAAATTTTCTCAGAGTGTTGCTCTCTTGCTTATGAATCTTTCACTATAAGATTATTACAAAATGATTTGAGTCAAATTTATTGAGACTTCTATAGCTATTGGATTTTGAGTTTTCATTAAAGCTTTTTGGGGCGCCTGGCTGGCTCAGTTGGTGGAGCATGCGTCTCTTGATCTCAGGGTTCAGAGTTCGAGCTCCACATTGGGTATGGTGTGGAGATTACTTACAAATAAAACTTTGGGGTCCCTGGGTGGCTCAGTCGGTTAAGTATCCAACTTCAGCTCAGGTCATGATCTCACGGTTCATGGGTTCGAGCCCCGTGTTGGGCTCTGTACTGACAGCTCAGAGCCTGGAGCCTGCTTCAAATTCTGTGCCTCCCTCTCTCTCTGCCCCTCCCCTTCTCACGCTCTGTCTCTGTCTCTGTCTCTCTCAGAAATAAATAGACATTAAATATTTAAAAATAAATAAATCTTAAAATTAAAGGCTTTTCCAGAAGATTCAATAATTATCTATATAAAATAAACACATATATGCTATTTACAAAACAATTACTATATGTATAAGTGGCAGATAGTCTACAATATTATATATTATGTCTGTAATTAAAATATTTATCAGGGGTCATTTGCCTGCCTATAAACAAATCTTTAAATTGAGCTATTTTTTTAATGTTTATTTTTGATAGAAAGAGACAGAACACAAGCAGAGGAGGGGCAAAGAGACACAGAATCCCAAGCAGGCTTCAGGCCCTGAGCTGTCAGCACAGAGCCCAACATGAGCCTCAAACCCACAAGCCATGAGATCATGACCTTTGCCGAAGTCGGACGTTTAACTGAGTGAACCACCCAGGCACCCATAAATTAGGCTATATTTTTGAGAGACAGACATGCTAACGGGCTGGCTACAAAGTTAAGAAAACTGGTTTCTATCTCATTTTTAACACGCAGTAATATTTTTATGGGTATTAAAATTCTTAAGTTATAATGATGGCATAATTTACTTCATAGACACCTAAGTGAACATTTCTTCCTGTTGGCTGCATCTGTTCCCAACTTCATCTCAGGTTTTGTGTGTTGTTGTTTTTTTTCTTGCAACTTGGATCCTCAGAAAACTCAGGGGTCTATGTGACCTTCTTACAGGAGTTACTGAAGGGCTTGTCCCTTTATATGGCTGTCATATCAGGGTGAAGAACAAAGATGGGACACGCAAGAACATTTTGCAGTAACACACCATTGAGCGCTGGACGTGACACCATTGGCTAATATGGTTCGTGTCTACCGTGAAAACCAGTGGTGATAAACAGAGCTGTATTTATGGCCCCTTAATAGCCGTTTGGAATCGTGGTGTATGAAGAGCTTCATCTCTGTGTTTTCATGTGCCAGTACAACATCTGATAAACGGTTGATGAAAAACCATCAACGCTGTTGTAAAAACCAAATTGGATTATATGCCTAGTCTAGCCTTGGATGGGGGGCATCTGAATCGGTGTAAATTTCCCTTCTACCTCATCCCGTATTCCTAGTCGAGCAGTATGTCGCCACCAGACATCATTACTTGTGATTCTGGACACCCACGACGGCCTATCAACATTTACACTGAGTGCATGTGTTGGAGAGGACTGTGTTTTGTGGCTTCATGCATTAAATCAGCAACAGATTCACTGATTTAAAATAAAAAAACCCCTGAGAATCCATTGTTTTCTAAATGAATTTCATGAGATATGGTGCAGGGTGATTAATAAACCCAACGTTGTATTTGTTAAAACCCCAAAACCCACATGGATGGTCGAGTGACATTAGCACACGTGTGGTCTAGTGGCCTCACCAGGCAAATCCTGTCAGGGTCTTTTAGATAAGTGCGTCCCATTCCGTGAGTGTCCCAGTCACTTAGAGACTAAAGCCCAAACACTGCCCATTACAATGTATGTGAATGGTGTTTGCCTTCTTATAGGTGCTGACTTAGAAACAGGATCTAGGATTTCTATTAGCCGCTCAGGCCAGAGCAATCCATCACAGAGCTCATCTACAGGAAGTGTGTCCACTGACAAACCCAAAGGAACCCTTTGGTAGCTAGATGTCAGTAACCAAGTTTCCCAACCTCGAGTAGTTAACCACATGGAGCCTGGAGGGAGTCCGCCTGCCACATACCTAGTGCATTGACATGTCCATCTTTCCAAAGCTCTACCAGCCTGTCTGATGGTCACCAAACTTTGTCAACTAAGGTGCACGTATGCACTTACAAGCTCACTTTGAATGCAGTAAATCGGCTCACTCTCTGTAGCGGCAGATGCCTATCAAGGGCTCTTGGTCCTTTCTGTGAATGTGCGTGCAGACTCAACTCGAATATTTCTCTTAGCCTAACAATCCAGACATGAAAGCACACAGGATTCACAACTTCCAACATAATGTAATTGTCTTCATTGGTTTGACATGTACCAACCTTCTTCCTGGCTTGCGTTGCAAGAAAGGTCATCTCCTTCTGGGGATGCTCCGCGGCATCCTTGTGAGTTCCGTCCTGAATGACAGCTTTCTACAATGTGAGATCCCATTCTAAAGAATGTCTTTGTGGCCTTATCAAAAGACAAACGTGTACATCTTTTCTGCGAGGAGGCTGAGACGTACCCATGTCAGGTATAAAATTGAAAGATACAGAACGCGCTTGAAAGGTTTGAAGCCATTCTGAGTGGAAGTGTGGAGGCGATTTAGATTATGACAACGATGATGGAATACAATAGATTTAGTGCCATCATATACGGAATATATGTGGATATCATATTCAACTTTGTTGAATTTGTATACGCAAATATTTTTTCTTTATTGTACTTTATTTGAAGATGACAGTCGCTGGGACATGTGGGTGGCTCAGTCATTTAAGCGTCTGACTTCAGCTCAGGTCACGATCTCACGGTTGGTAGGTTCAAGCCCCGCGTTGGCCTCTGCACTGACAGATTGGAGCCTGCTTGGGAATCTCTCTCTTCCTCACTCTGCCCCTCCCCTGCTCATGCATGTTCGCTCTCTTTCTTTCTCTCTCTCTCAAAATAAATAAATGAGGGGCACCTGGGTGGCTCAATCAGTTGAGCATCCAACTTCGACTTAGGTCATGATCTCATGGTTCGTGGGTTCAAGACCCGCGTCAGGCTCTGCACTGACAGCTAGCTCAGAGCCTGGAGTCTGCTTCAGATTCTGTGTCTCCCTCTCTCTCTGACCCTCCCCTGCTCACGCTGTCTCTATCTCTCAGAAATAAATTAAAACATTTTAAAAAATTCAAAGTAAATAAATGGAAAAAATGTGCAAACGTGTGGTGACAGGTGTTCAGTAGACTTAGTGAGGTGATCATTTTGTAACATATTCAAATATCAAATCATTATGTTGTATGCCTGGAACTAATATGACATCATATGCTTTACTAAGGGGGATGAAAACAGAAAGTGGGAAGCCAAGAAGGCAGGCACAGGTCAGCATGAAAGTCGAGCAGAGTTTTCTACCAGAGACAGTGGGTGTGTGACAGGTGAGAAAGTGGCATACATTCAAAGAATCCTCCATTTGACGTCAAAGAAACCATGACGAACACGTTTGTGAATTCACCTCATAACATTTTAACCTATTTGTACATGTATGTGAGTCCTGTTGTCCTATATACGTGAATATTATTTTTGTCGATTTCAGTGCATATCCCAATTTTAACCGCTTTTGTATTAAAAACGAAATGATTTTCTATGGTACTTTACACCAGTCAGATGTCTAGTCTCCCAAGAGGTAGTCCTGGAAAATTTACATACAAAATTCCTTATCATTCCATTTCTAAAGTTTTACCTTGTTTCTCGTCACCCATTCCCTCTGCCCCCACTGAAAGGATTACAGGTAAATCTGGTTTGTAAATGGTCTTTCCACATTTGCAGCAGCTCATCATGACAGGGTGAATGAGTTAGAATTACTTGGTTAAACGTACAGGCAGTTTCACAGGCTCTTGGTACATATTTCAACACTGCTCTTCAGACGGGCATCTGGAAATTCCTATTTCATTCAGTAAACGGGAACACGGCACTTTGTCTTCAAAGATAAAATGCTACAGAAGAAGGTGTTAATCTTGCTGAGCTGGAAAAGAAAATCGTTAGCACATTTAGAGGAAAACTCTGTCGATGTATGAAATGTTTTTGCAGCACCGCTGAATTTCCCTTTGTTTCTGATGGTGGCAGAGACTGGGGAGGAAATGTGTATTAGCCTCTAAGGAAGGTTAAAGCCTTCTTCAAGCAATGGAAGTTCTGTAAATAGATCGGAGTCCTTTGTAATCATGATTCATTGCCTCTCAGTGGATGCATATTAACTTGCAATTGATATGATTTAACTAGTATGCTCTAATTTAACATTAATTTCACACCGTTCCGTGTAGTTTGCAGTGCTCTCTGAACATTTAGGGAACTAAGAAAGCTCACATTTTAAGGATGCTTGGGTTGATTTTTGGAAAATTTTAAACCTCTTCTTACTTATGATGGTAACACTGGCACAGTCTGTTAAACATTGTGAAATGAATAACCTTACATTCCAAAGTGGCGGGAATAGAATAGAGGTCATCTAAATTGTGCTTGGTGACTTTGTGGTCTTTTTAGTTACCTGTCAGGCACCTGCCCCGGGGGGTGGTTCTACTCAGTTTTGAAGAGACTGGATATGAGCAAAATGCCTGCCAGCACTGAACACTAGGAGGTAGAAGTAAAGAAACAGTGCATGAATTAATCTGGGTGTGTGAGAGAAACATAACCAATGAATCCCTTTCTATAGCTGTGTACATCTATATCTGTGTCTGGGTTCATAGTTTTAAGTATATTTTTGAGACAGAGAGAGACAGAGCATGAGCAGGGGAGGGGCAGAGAGAGAGAGGGAGACACAGAATCTGAAGCAGCTCCAGGCTCCGAGCTGTCAGCACAGAGCCCGATGCGGGGCTCGAACTCATGAACCATGAGATCATGACCTGAGCCAAAGTCGGACGCTTAACCGACTGAGCCCCCCAGGACCCCTGAGCTGATAGTTCTTGAAACTCACTTTGATACATGAATGCTTTGCACTACAAACAAGCATCTTTCCGGAGTGAATTATGCTCAAAAACAAAAGCTTTACTGTATCTGGGAACGTAATAGCTCAGTGAAGTGGACACATAAAATGAGGCATCCTGATGGCTGAAGTATTGATATATGTCACGATTGCTGAGTTTGAGCCCCGTGTCTGGCTCTGTGCTGACAGCATGGATCCTGCTTACAATTCTCTTTCCCTCTCTCTCTGCTCCTTCCCCATGTAATTTAATGAAAATTAAATGGATTGGTGGAAAACTGATTCACTGTTTCCGAGACATCAAGAATGAGGTAATGAAGCAGATTGACAATGCCCAAAGAATGCCCATATCAACAGGACGGATTTAAAATCCGCACATCAGTAATTAAATCTAATACCAAAAGATTTAATGACCCCTGTTACAGAAAACAAGTGTCAGACTCCGGGAAATTGTGTTTTCCATAGATGCCCTCAACAGCATCTCACATGCCACACTGGCTTGTACAATCTGGGCTTCTCATGCCTCAATCAAGAGGTAGAATGGGGGCGCCTGGCTCGCTCAGTCGGCAGAGCGTGCAACTCTTGATCTCAGGGGTTCAGTTCTAGCCCCACGTGGGGCATATTCTGATAAGTAAGTAAATAAGAGAGAGAATGAAATTCCTGCCCCTGTTAGACACACGCGCCCCCTCTCCAGGCTTTCCAGCTGAGGTCCTGATATCAGAGTGCACTGCGCCCTGTCTGAGCTCATTGCCACAAAACACGTGAGCATTTGGGCTCGTCTGTTACGCAGCGCTGGTATCTCCAACAGATACTATGAACCTCAACAGAAACTGTAATCTGCCTCACTTCCTAGAGGCAGTCCTGAAACACAAACTAGTTACAGTAAAACAATTTAAAAAAAAAAAGTGTATTTTCCAACAATAAAACTGCAGCTGGTATAGCTGTATCAATGCCCGTGAAGGCAGACATGAATTTAAAAAATTTTTCAAGGATCTCAGTAAGGGGATTTTGTCTTGGTAAAATAGCCAAGTTGTCTGAAAACCATAGCCATTCTCAGACTGCAAGCACGTGGACATGACGGGCAAAAATAGGTCTTTATATCTCTGCTTTCCGTTCTGTTGGGTATATACCCCCAGGGGCGGAATTACTGGACTAGATGGTGGTTCTGTCTTCAGCGTGCCGAGGAAACACTGTTGTGTTTTCCACAGCACCTCTGTCATTTGTTATTTTCTGAGTCTTTATTTGGGTTTTTCTCTTTTAAAGAATAACCACCCTAAACGGATGTGAAGTGGCATCTCCTTGTGATTTTGACTTGCGTTTTCCTAGTGATTGGTACGGATTGGGTATGTGTATCTCTTCTTCAGAGAAGTGTTTCAAAGAGTACGTAGAGAATGTTAACCTTTAATTTTGTATCTGACATACGTGCATAAATGTATATGTATACATATCTGTATGTACCGCCACAGACACACGTGTATATATTTAAATATGTTTATAGGGGTATGCAAGTGCAATTGCCTAATGAACCCAGAAATGTAAACTGTGTATTTTATTTAATTTTAATTTTTTTTTGAGAAAGAGAACATGAGCAAGGGAGGGGCACAGAGAGAGAGAGAATCTTAGGCAGGCTCCATACTCAACAGAGTTCAATGTAGGGTTCGATTCCCTGACCCTGGGCTCATGACCTGAGCCAAAATCGAAAGCCAGACACTCAACTACTGAGCCACTCAGGAGCCCCCAGACTGTATATTTTAAATTAGTATAATAGATACATTTATGTATCTATGAAACAATTTTAAATGGTATTGATATTAATATGTTAATCTTAATTAAATTGATATTAATGTCTTTTTACTGGGTTGATAACTTCCCACTACTGATATGTAATAAATTAACACAACTTAATGCCTTACAACAATACAGATTTGTTCTCACACAATTGTGGACATCAGAGTGTAAAATCTGGGTTTTGACAAGGCTCCATTCCTTCTGGGGGCTTCTGGGCAGAACCTCTCCCTTACCTATTTCATCCCCCAAAACTGCCCACATCCTGCGATTCACAGCTTGTCAGGCTGTCACTGCTTTCTCTTCTGTTCTCAGAATTCCTACCACTAACTCTCATCTTCCTGCTTTCCTTCTCTAACCACCTCGATGCTTGCATTGGATCCACCCACATAATCCAGGATAATCTCCACATCCCAGATCCTTAACTTCACCACACCTGCAAAAAAAAAAAAAAAAAAAAGAAGGTACAATAGTCTCATCTTCTGGGAACGAGGGCAGAGATGTCTTTGGAAAGCTGTGTCACGGGCGCATCTTCTTGGAATGTCAAGGTCATGAGTATTCTACTTGCTTATGTAATCTCTTCTTTGTGACGTGATTTCTACCAGAACCATGACAACCTCCAGTATTGTGGCTCCAGGAACATAATATCCAGCTTCAGACAAACAGTTCCCTTCCGAGAGTCCTTGATCATGTCGACATAAAATGTGTCCATGTCCAGACACACGAATTAGCGCCAGGACCATTGACTCTCCATTTACTCAAAGAATTCCATTATGAAATCCTGTTTTTCCATGTTTAATTTTTTTCTCATTCCTCTAACTCCTAACAACATTTCTCATTGGAGTAAACATAGCTGGACTAAAATGTCAATTCCTTGTCTTAAATCACAGGCTGAAAAAAACAGTTTGGGCGGGAGGGGGGGGAGGATGGTGGAAAAAGGCCACGTGTTACTCATAATTGGGAGTTCATTTGGGACGCACGTGGACATATGTGTAATTTGGACTAACCTTGTAACACTTAATCATTTTCTAATGTCAGTGTCTTTACTACCGCCCAATGGTTATTCTCGGGCGTAGCTGGCAGATGGGAAAGCCATATGCCATGTATTAAAAATATGCTCTCAGAGACATTGCTTTTAAATAGGAGACCATTTCTGGTGTGTTTTTTTAACTTTTTTTTGAGGGGGGGGCATGATAAAGATATGATAAGGCTGAGAGCTAGACTGAGTCAGCAGGGAAAGGCGGCATCTTCCCAGCCATCTTGGGACCTCACCTGAAATTCTTTGAAGCCATCCAGAGGTCTTCAGGCACTTTTGCTGGGTGGGAGAAGATCACTTCATCTCCCCCAGGCATATGCAATGACATGTGAACTTTAGGATCTGGAGGAAGAGCTTTGCGACTTTCAGAGGGACAGGTCTCCAGCCAGCTCATGGCTCATAATATTGGGATTCTACGTGTGGCCAGCCCTGTTCTTATGGAGAATGAAAGGCTATAATGGAAGAGAGGAATCTGGCTATCTGATACCTTAAGTACCAGGCAACAAGAAGAAAGGAAACAAAAGATCTGTCAGCTTATACGTCCAGCTAACAAATAATTCCTCATGCCTACTCTCGTCCTGATGTAGAAATAAGGACATAGATCCTGTCCTTAAGGATCTCCTGTATTCATTTGCTTATCCCATTTTTTTTTCTGCTACTCATCACTCTATTGGAGTGAGTTTGTACCAGACCCCTTGACCTCAATATTGGTAAATCCAGTAGAAAATTTCCAGTCCTTCTTGGCTTCTTGGTCAGCAGTTCGCAGTATTCTCCCAAGAACTGAGTGCATCCACTTTCCTCGTCTTCAGATACAATTGCCTCCTGATTTTTCTCTGGTCTCCCCAGCCTCTGCTTCCCTGTGTATTTTGAAATTCCTTCCTTCTCTACCTGTCCATCAGGTGCTCTCTTCCACCGATAACGCAGGGATTCAGGGGTGCTTTTTCTGACGGCCACTCGGTGCTTCTGTTTTCTTGCAACGACACTGGAAAGGACCAGGACCTCCAGCAGAGGGTGAGGACGATACTGGCCTCTCCCTAGGCATGAAGAGCCCACCATTCTCACTCAGCGCATCTTTTCCTCTAGGTCGTCTGTCACCTTTGTAATTTTACGCTTCCTTGCTTATTGACCAGTGTCTCCCACACTACTCGGTATGACCTTCATGAAGACAACAGAATGTGTTTATGATGCTTAATCATATGACACTGCACACCAGACTCTCAGACATTGTTTAATAAACGATTCGCTAATATAGAGAGAGCTTCCTGTGAGAAATTAGTTGCTGGATTGGTCAGCTTGAATATTTAAAGTTAGGGACCATGGTGGAGAAGAACCGTTAAACCAAACCAGAGAAAGAAGCTTCATGGAGCTGTGGAGGATACATGCATAGTGAATAAACGGACCATACACCATGGGTCAGTGGGTGGATCTTCTACAGCAAGCAAGTCTACAAATCTCTTTCAACACCAACCGTCTGCCCTACAGTGTAACTCATGTTGACACGGTGTACCTGGAGTTACTGGAGACCCCACAGGTAAAGGGCTCGGTCCTACAAGCCTGCACCCTCTTCAGATACCAGTGGAAAGTAGTAGGTCCCTAGGGTACCTACAATTCTGTCCAACTCACTCCTGGGATTCAATAACTCATTAAAATGGTTCACAGAGCCTAAGTGAAACATTTTACCATTTACTGTAAGAGATGCTACAAGGGTACAAACGAACTCCCTGATGAAAAGGTACATAAAGTGAGTTCTGCATTCTGGGGCACACCACCATGCCTGCACACGGATGTGTTCACTGTCCCAGAAGCTCTATGCACCCCTTCACTCGAGCTATGTATGGAGATTGCATTCTGTACGCACGATTGCTTAATTATTGGCCATTGGTGATGGGATCAGCCTCCAGCCATGCTCCCCAGAGGTCAAGGTCAGGGGTTCAGACCGAAACCTCCAACCCTTTAATGACGTGGCTGGCTCCTCTGGTGACAAGCCTCTATCCAGAAGCAATGTACGGGCCTACCAAGAACCACATCACTGACATAGACCCACATACGCTTGAAAGGAACTTGATGAGAAGAACACAACACGTTCCTCTCTTCCCTGGCCCTTGGAGAATCACCAAGGTTTTAGGAGCTCTGTCTCAGAAACCAGAGACAAAGACTAAATGTATGTTTCTTCATATCATAGTATCATGAATCGCAGTTCTGCACATGAAAAGAGAGGTCAAAAACACATGATTGCTACATCACATGGTAAGCATAGGCTACATTCTGTAAGAAGCCACCAATGTACCTTGCAAAGTGGCTGCACATTTCTGCATTCCCACCAGCAACAGAAGAGGTTTTGTCACTGCACGCTCTTGTACAGAAAATAGCTATGTTTATGTGTTTCATGATTATTCAAGCAAGGTCCTTTGGTGTTGTATGCTACGTTGTATGTTACCATACATTCCACTCACAGAGAAGACATCAGAATGGATGCAAGCATCACAAGTTCACTTGGTCTCCACTTGAGAACCATTTCCATTTCCAAGTTGTCCATATTCACGGGTGACCCACCTCACAATCAGTTTTGATGACAGTGAATGAACTCTTGAATAATATGGCTTTGAACTGTGTAGGTCAACTTATGCATGCATTTGTTTTTCAGTAAACGCAGTGCACTTCTGAACATGCATTTTTGTTATGATTTTCTTAATATTTTCATTTCCCTCACTTACTTTACTGTAAGAATACAGCTATGATACATGTGACATACAAAATATGTGTCAGTTGACTGTTTATGTTATCAGTCACCAGTGGGCTGGCTACTCTAGTTAAATTTTGCGGGGGAGTCAAGAGTTACATGTAGATTTCTGTCTGTTTGGGGGTCTTGGCCCTAACTCCTATTGTTCAGTCAAGTATACTTACACGTGGGATAATAAACCATTGGAATTCTTTTTTTTTTTTTTCAATTTTTATTTATTTATTTTGAGAGATAGTAAAAAAGCCAAGCAGGGGGCAAGAGGTTGGGCAGGGAGAGAGGGAAAGAGAGAGAGAATCCCATGCAGGCTCCTCACTGTCAGCACAGAGCCCAACTCAGAGCTCAGACTCACGAACTACAAGATCATGACCTGAGCCAAGACCAAGAGTCATACGCTTAACTGAACAAGCCTTCAAGGCACCCCTCACTTTGGAATCCCTGATGTGTCTCAATGCCACTTAGCAAGTGTTCTTTTTTTTTTAATTTTTTTAAATGTTTGTTTTTTTTGGAGAGACAGAGAGAGACAGAGTGCAAGCAGGGGAGGGGCAGAGAGAGAGGGAGACACAGAATCTGAAGCAGGCTCCAGGCTCTGAGCTGTCAGCACAGAGCCCAACGTGGGGCTTGAACCCACAAACCGCGAGATCATGACCTGAGCCGAAGTCGAACGCTTAAGTGGCTGAGCCACCCAGGCACCCCACTTAGCAAGTGTTCTGACTCACCTACCAAAAAATAGCTGAACTACAGAAGCCCAGCATGAGTATTGCTGCTTCTTGAGTCACATGATCTCAGAGGCATCCATTGCCTGAGGCCCTTGGCCACTACCATGAAATTACATGTTTGCAAATCTCACATTATAATTTTCATTATAATTTCATTCTTCTCCATACATAGTAAAAATTATAAACAGATACAATTCCATAGTTTATAAAGACCTAAGATTTGCCAGTATCCCCTTAGATACTATTGTCCTTGACTAAAAATTATTTTTTAAGTGTCACCCCCAAGCATGAAATGGTTTATAATCCAACAAATTGGCTACTGGGAGACCTGCTCAAAACATTGAAGTTTAACTTGCTGTTCACTTTTAAGGTGTGACTGCTGCTGGTCATGGTCATGATGGGGCTTGTGTGGTCATGATGGGGCTGCTGATAGTGGTGGCCGGTACACCAAGTTCAAATACAACGTGCCTTCATGGGGGTGGAGGCACGTCTAAGGGGAAAAAAGCCTACTAGTAATAATTTGCTGTGTTTCTTTTTATCTTCCCTAAATACCGTTGAACACATATCCATATATCTTGGGACCGTGTCATATATATTTTTAACAAATCGGAAAAGGACTAACCTTATATTGGTAAAAATCCATAGGATAGACATGAGTTGGAAAATATTTACAGATAGAACAAATTGGTCCTAAAGTATTATCTAGGCAAACTTGAAACATATAGTAATCGGATATATGGCTACCTGAGAATAAAACAGGTGGGAAATCACTGAATTGAACACTTTTTATAATTAATTTCAAATAGTAAGTTTACACTTTTAAATAAAAAATAAAATAATTATCTAAAAATAAAAAATAAAATAAATAAAATTAAATCGAAATATGTTTGGAATTATGATGACCTGTCATGTATTTCTTTGAGACACTAAAAGAAGTACGTTTTAAAAATCTAATTGTTCAACAAATTTAGAGGTTGTGTTTTTTTTTCCCCACTGGATTCATAACACTATCTGGATGCCAAACACAAGCAAGTCTTTCAGTTTTATTTACTGAGCTTGAAACGATGGGAAATGGGATCAATGTCTTCTTTAGGTTGTGTGGTTGAGGAGGTAATGGTCAGTAATTGATCATTCTCTGTTTCGTACGTTTATAGACATTTTGCACTTTCTCATAATTCATGTTGGCTTTACCGCTTTGTTTGGTGATGCTTTGAATTACTACCTCCAGCACTGAAATGGTGTTCTAGTTCTTAGATCTACGGATTTGCACATATTTTATGAAACACAATTGGAGCATTTATTCTTTCAATTTATGGGGACTTGTTCTAATACAAAAAATATATAATGGACAGCATTTTTGTCCTGCTGCTGCCACAGTATAAATTATTTTTTGAGTGCGAGGAATGTTCCTCCAAATCCAGGAAGAGGTGCCTTTTTCTTACAATTTCACAAGCTGGGTCTTATGACAAAATGAGTTGGTTTGATTGAAAAGAATGATGGCTTGTGTTCCGAAAAGAACAAAACTGAAAATTACTGACTATTTTCTGGAACAAATAACAAAATACACAATGTAAGTTTTAATGTTAAGGAATTTGTTTATTTGCTGGAATTTTATAGAATATCATTCTTTCCCTCAAAGCAATGAAAGAATAAAATAAATACATTTTTACACGTATTGTTACCTGCATGTCAGCAATAAATATTAAGTGCTTGCTGGACAATCTGTTAAAGCTTTTTTTTTTTTTTTTTGAGTGAAGTTTTTGCATATTCTTTTAGACTTTACATGGTGAAAACATTGGCAAAACAGGGAAATTTTTAAAGAAGCCATTTTCCTTTTATACTGAGTGCTTGTAATAAGAACAAAGAAAATATCATGTAATCTTATTTTGGTTTAACAAGCTAAATTCCCGCTCAATACATGTATCTGTAATGTTGGCTTCAGAAAGCAGAATAAAGAGAACCATAGTTGGAAATGCAAATAAGAGCATACAGGCAAAAAAAAAAAAAAATTTCACCATGGGCACCAGAAAGGCCATATGAACTTGAAGTCCTAGTGATTAAGTTGCTCTCACTCATGTGCGGAGAGAAGGAAGGAACAAGATGGTCCCTCTGTTGGGTGGTGCAGGGGTCCGTCTTTGATGCCCACTTGGTTAGGCTACACTAGCTAGAGTCCTCAGACTAGTCCGGGTGTTGAGTGGGAAGGCATTTCCCCCATGTTTAACGTCTGCAATATGCTGACTGTAAGACTTATTCTAAAGTGAGCAGGACTCATCCAGTCAGTTGAAAAGGCATAAAGCAAAACCTGATGTTTCTCTGAGAAGGAATAAGTTGTGCCTAAAGAGTGCAGTCTCGGGGCACCTGGGTGACTCAGTCGGTGAAGCACCCAACTTCAGCTCAGGTCATGATCTCATGGTTCATGGGTTCAAGCCCCGCGTCGGGCTCTGTGCTGACAGCTCTGAGCCTGGAGTCTGTTTCGGATTCTGTGTCTACCTCTCTTTCTGCCCCTCCCCCAGTCATGCTCTGTTTCTCTCTGTCTCAATAATAAAAACATTAAAATAATTTTGTTTAAAAAGAGTGTGGTGTCAGGGATGCCTGGGTGGCTTAGTCGGTTGAGCGTCCGACTTTTGCTTGGATCATGATCTCGCGGTTCGTGGGTTCGCGCCCTGCGTCGGGCTTTGTGCTGACTGCCAGCTCAGAGCCTGGAGCCTGTTTCAGTCTGTGACTCCCTCTCTCTCTGACCCTCCCTTGCTCACACTGTCTCTCTCTCTCTCTCCTAGAAATAAATAAAACATTAAAAAAAAAAAAAAGAGTGTGGTGTCAACTATTCCAGCCTACAGGCCTGTCATACAAATTTCAGACTTGCCTACTTCCACAAGTTGCGTGAGCCAGTTCCCTGAAATTCCAGAGATAGATAGAGCATAGGTAGATAGATGATGATGATCAATAGATACATAGGTAGATAGATAGATACATATTATAAATAGATATATGATAGACATCTAAAGAGATGTAGACATATGGAATTAAATGATGAATAGATGATGGATAGATAGATCTATGTATACATAGATATAGATAGATGATAATAGATAGATGATAGATAGATTAGGTAGATATACAGATTGATGAGTTAGATAGATACATAGATGATATGGGTGAGAGATAGATACATAGATGAGAGATAGATAGGTGATGAATGAGAGATGGATGGATGGATGGATGGATGGATGGATGGATGGATAGATACATAGATGATATAGATGAGAAATAGATACATAGATAAATAGACAGATACATAGATACATGGATGAGAGATAGATGGTGGATGAGAGAGAGATGGATGGGGTATGGATAGATACATAGATGAATGAGTTATAGGTTAATAGATGATGGAAGATAGACAGAGAAAGATAGAATGGATAGATGGATGAATAGATAGATATGATGGATAGATAGATACATAGATGGATGAGTGATAAGTAAATAGGCAAATGGTAGATAGATAGATAGATAGACAGACAGACAGACATGACGGATACATAGATAAACATCCTCTTGGCTCTGTCCCTCTGGAGAGAGCCCTACCTGGTAAAGATGAGACTGATCAACCCTGAGCATCCCAATGAGATAAGGCTGCTCCTGATACCTGGGACCCACACTGTCTCGTGCAGTAAGTCCTGATGCTGTCATGTCCAGTGCCGTAGCGAGCGAGACCTCTCTCGGGCAGAGCCGCCAGGGGTTTTGATCCCTCAGGAACGCCAAGGTGGGGCAACCCCCATGGAAGACCCTGAGGGCAAGCTGGGGGCACAGCCTCCCATCTTCCTGCCTGCCCTCCAGCCGTGGTTCTGTGCGCACAGTCTGTTCCCGGCTGCTTGGTGTCCTTCACAGCCTGCAGGGAGAAAGAAGCCTGGTGGAGACCCTGCACACGCATCTTCTGTCTGTCTGTGCTGGTGTACGTGTTCAAGGCGGTCCTGTCTGCCAGACCTAAAGTGCCAGAGTGAGTTCCCACCTCACCGGGTGTGGACAGGTCACCTCTGCTGGTCCTACATACCAGCTGTGAGCCCCCAGGTTTTCACGGTGGCCTCCTTCATCACTGCGGCTCTTTTGACAGGCAAGGCACCAAACTCACACTCAATTTTGTGCTGCCAAAAACACCTGCCAGGGGGTACGGTCCCCTCCACTGAGCTCAGGGTGATGGGATTTGTTTTTGTCCTCGTGATATTTCATCCCAAGTGTTTTCTTTGAAAAACCTTTCTGCTTCAGAGTCCTACATTGCATTTGAGCCAGAGCGGGGGAAAAATCTTTTCTCCCCTGAAGTAGGAGATGGACTTATTCACTCAGGAGGAAAGAGAAAGAGAGAGAGAGCTAGCATATTTTTTAAGAGAACAAAAGTCACATCTGGATTTTAAAATCCAGAAGAACAGTCGGTGGGGCCGAAATGGGAAGTGGGAACGACCAAATGCCTTCTGATGCGGGAGAGCAATGAACTTTCTGTGCTTGGCTGCAGGAAGTGGAATCTGAGACAAAGGATGAAGATGAGACCCTGCAGAATTATGTAGGAGATGATGCTTCTGTGTAGAAGGGATCTGTGTCTCTTCAGGTGGCACGGAGCCATGTCACGGGGCTGCTGCGATCACAATGCCCCTGCTTTAGGAGCATAAACATCTAATATGGACTGTATGTTACCATCGTTACTACCTTCCTCTTGGCTCTCACAATGCTACCGGGGCTCTGTCTGCTATTTTGGGGGGGGAAGGAAAACTCAAACTGTTTTACGAAGTGCTGTAACATTCCATCGTCTATTTCTAGCTGAATTTACATGCCCCCCGGCGATTCCCAGTGATCATGATATTTTGGAAGTGTACAAGATGTTGCTTTATTGGAACACAGTCGTATTATCGGCGAACATCACTCCTGGCGTACGGGTTTCCCCAGAAAGTGATGAGGGCAGTTCTCTGATTCTCCAAAGAACGGGATTTGTGTTTGATCGTGTCAATTATAGGTTGCAGACAGTGAGTGCTCTATGTGGTGCCCAAAAGGTCTGGCCATTTGCCTCTACTTGGAAGATCTGGATGTGTTAGCCATCCTTCTGAGCCCTGATAAATCACGGCCTAGGCCCCCGATGCCATATCACCATCAGTGCCGTTCTCTCTGCCCACACCTGCCATTCACGATTGCTTAGAAGCCTCCTTCCTTTGAGCCGTCCGTGATGAACCTTCTGCGTCCCAGCCTCCACCCCAACGACAGAAGGATATTTCCCTCTGAAGTCCAATTAATGACTTAATAATGAGTATGTAACCCCCCACCCCTCCCCAAATCCCTGTCAGTACTAAACCACAGGGTATTTGTAGATGTAATCGCATTACGATGTGGGTGGGCTCCCATCCAGTCACTGGTGACCTTCCATGAAGAGGGATGTTGAGGTCCAGAACGAAGATCACGTGAGCTGCAGGGAAGATGGCCCTGTGACATTGGAGGGGGGACCGGCTGATCTGCAGGCTGAGGGGTGTGGACAGCCAACAAAAGTTTGAGGGGGGCAAGGAAGGGCTCTCCATCAGCCCTTCCAGAAGGAACCAGCACAGCCCAGCTTGACAAGGGACTTCTGGCCCCCAGAACTCGGAGAGCATAAATGTCCAAGCCGGGACTGCCCCCCACGTCTCTGACATACACAGGGTCTCAAGCACGTTCATACCATTGGGTTGACGACAGCATGTTGTGAGCAGCAGGACAGAACGCAGCACAGAAAGGCCAGGTCTGGTCAAGGGCGCAGCCTCCTCATGATGGACCTCCACCTGGAGATCTGTCTACTCTGCACCAAACAGCTACAAAAACCAAAAAGCAAGCTCCTGGGCACCCAGGCTTCTGGAAACTGTCGGCATTGCCTGATGATGAATTCTGCCAGAAAGCCGTTCATGGCACCAGCGAATCCCGGGCAACATGGTGTACCGCGCCCACTTCTGTGTTGGAAGTAAAACAAAACAAACAAACAAAAAAAAGAATCGATGTAATGGATACATTCTTAAAGCAAATTAAGAATTAATTGGGGTCAAAGTCCACATTTCACTGATCTCGCCCGCTGTGCATGTGGTCATTTTGATTCCCATTACTTTCAAAACCTACTGAAATGCATACACGGCTGACGGATGGACAGATGGAAATACTACTCTCAAAATATTTCAGTGTTTTGAAATACTGTTGCGAGCAAGTCTGGCGAAAGGTTGCTACCACCCTTCCCAAAGTGTGTCCCTTGGAACTGGAATTAGTACAGACCATATTTAAAAACCAAAACCCACGGTCAAACCTATGGACACAATGGATTAACTTCACACACACGTGAAAGTTTTCATTGTGCCTGTAAAGCTAATAGGAACATTTCATCCACAGGGAGGTATGACTTGTGGTATATGATTGTCAAAACTTTTTATTCCTTTTTTTTTTTCCTTCCTGCATATTCTCAGCATGAAACTATGGAAACTGGTGAATTTTAATGCATTGTGGTAGCCCTCTGTATATACCACTCGCAGAGAATGAGGGCTTTCCTTCATCGTCACTCTTTTTCCGTTTAAAAATAATATTCTTGAGGCACCTGGGCGGCTCAGTTGGTTGAACGTCCATCTTGATTTCAGCTCAGATCATGATCTTAAGGTTCCTGAGTTCAAGCCCCGCGTCAGGTTTTGTGCTGAGCATGGAGCCTACTTGAGATTCTCTCCTTCTCTCTCTCTCCCTCTGTCCCTGACCCCGCTTCGCACACTCACTCTCTGTCTAAACTTTAAAAAATTATGGGGAGCCTGGGTGGCTCAGTCAGTTAAGCATCTAACTCTTGACTTCAGCTCAGGTCATGATCTCACGGTT
This sequence comes from Proteles cristata cristata, assembly GCA_017311185.1. Classification (NCBI taxonomy): domain Eukaryota; kingdom Metazoa; phylum Chordata; class Mammalia; order Carnivora; family Hyaenidae; genus Proteles; species Proteles cristata. The sequence continues at coordinate 409,836 of JAESUZ010004310.1, forward strand.
CTTGAGTTCCACCTCTACTAGTGCAGAGGCTGCTTGGGATTCTCTCTCTCTTTCTGCCCCTCCCCTCTCCTGCACACGTGCACTCTCTCAAAATAAATAAAGAAACTTAAAAAACATATTTAAAAAATTTAAAAACAGTCTTTACAATACCTTGTAGGATCGTAAGATGTGAGCTCATACATTCAATAAATACTTAGTTCAAGTCATCATTACTGAATGGAACGAAGGTCGCTCCCCTCTCCCCTCCAACCCTGAATTCATCAGCCACCCGCCTTCAAACATGGCCTCAGCCCATTGCAGGCAGCACACATTTTCCTTTTTCCTGCCCTCCAGCCAGTCTTCCTTTCTTCTCCTATCAGGGCTCTGCATTCCCTCTCCATCTTGTTAGATAACATTCTCTTCATCTCCCAACCAACACCCTCATTTCAGAATACATTCATACTGATCACACAGCATCTTGTCTGGTCTCGAAAGTGTGTTTGTCACTGGGTAGAAGTAACACTCTTCACACAGCAGAGACTTGAGTCACATTTACACACTTTCTGTGTGTACATACAGACACGCGTGGGGTAACTGTTCTTCTGCCTCAGGGCTGATGTTGCTCGTACATATTAAACATTAAAATAAGTACAGTTGGGCACCTAAGGGGCTCACTCAGTTAAGCGTCCGACTTCAGCTCAGGTCATGATCTCGCGGTTCGTGGGTTCTAGCCCTGCGTCGGGCTCTGTGCTGACAGCTCAGAGCCTGGAGCTGCTTCCGATTCTGTGTCTCCCTCTCTCTCTGCCCCTCCCCTGCTCGCAATCTGTCTCTGTCTCTCAAAAATGAATAAACATTAAAATTTTTTTAAGTAAGTACACTTGAAAATCCCTAAAAGCTATACACCCACAAATAGCAGTGTACCATCTTTTAGAATTTTTATGACGGAAATGATCTAGACACTGTTAATATTTGAGCAGTGTTCTTATTATACTATGTATATTGATTGTTCTTTCAAAATAAAGAAGCAGAGAGTGGTAGCACCACATCACATAATTTGCTGTTTCTAGGTAATTGTGTTGCATCAACTATCGATTTAAACACAAGGTGGGTAGATAAGCTAAGATTTTCATAAGCCTCTGAAAATGGCTCACCAGTAAAACATTAGAAAACATTTGGAGAATGGTATGAAAAATTAAAAATTCAATATCCCACCTTCCTTCTTTTTGACTTCAGCTGGTAGACTGTACCGATTTCTGCAATCTGAAAGAGTACTTTGGTAAAAAGAATCCTGAGTCAAATGGGCTATTTACTAGGCTCCTTTGAACAAACGTACCGTTTAACTGAATTTCGCGTATTCTGGGCACAAAATGAACAGAGAAGAAACACTCTGATTTTTCACCCTCACATTTGGTTCAGTGCATTGCTAATCAAGATCCGTTATTTGGCGTTCAAATTAACTGATGATCCATACACTCTGACGGTTCCTATTTAAGAATAATCGTGTTGGATTTATATGTAAGGAGACCTACCGTGTTCCAGTGGATTTGCTGCCTTAATCTCGGCACTCCCACCCTGTGTCAGTCCTAGCTGTTTCCCAGCACTATTATCTTGACTGCCTTGAATTTCACCGTGTCCGGATGTATAGTCACGCCTCCCTGATACATGAATTTGCAGTTCCTCTGAGACACTTTGATCCCACAATAATAGTACGTACGGACTGTTAGGATTATGGTTAGGCAGCTGCCACATACTGAACACACCTTCTGACACAGTACCTCTGAAGAAGGGCTTGATATTTTACATCCCTAACAAGCTCCACATGATGCCGGGCCCGCCTGCTGCTCGGCGGACCCCACTCTGAATGACAAGGCTACACGGGACAGTCAGGCAGGCAGTGGAAGCTCGCTGCACTGTTTATTCACCCAGAGCTCTCGGTTCCAGGTGCACACAGGTTATGTACTAGACTCGCCCGACTGACGTGCAGACACACATCTTTGAGATACAGACGAGGCTGCGTAGAGTCTTGCAGAAATGTCGTTTCTCAGATGATGGATTTTCTTAGAGGGAGGGCTGCTTTTTTATTTCAGGGTTACTGCTAAGTGAAACGGTGAACTCTGGCAATGCAGGAGCGAAAGCATTATGGAAAGGCAGCGCCTGGAGAGTTTGTGGCTCTAGATGTGTGTTAATCATAAAACTAGCCCACTTTGGAAGACATGCGGGTCTTGCTAGCTGTTCCCAGGGATGGATTGAATCAGTCCCATGTTCTGTCCTACGGGCAGAGGGTCAGGTGCATAGGACTGCCTGACTCCTGAATTCATAAAACAGGATATTCTTAATTATAATATATAATATTAATATACCATATTATATGCTATAGACTAATACACAATTCATAATATAATAATTTGTATATTTTATGAATTATAATTTATAAATACAATTTATATACATTTAAATTACATATAATTTACAGTATAAGTCATATAACATGCAAGTAGAACATGGTGGAGTATTATAAATAAATTATATTATAAATTATATTATGAAAATATAACATGTTAATATTAACACTATTATAACAATATTAACGCTATTAATTATTTAAAATGGATGAAAGTAATACTTTCATTATAATATTAATATTACAGGGAAACTGTCAATGAGAAGTTTATTTCAAGAGAGACACCAGAAAGAAATTTTTTTAAAAGTATTTTGATTTGAAATTTTTTTTTTTATGTTTTATTTATTTTTAGGAGAGAAAGAGAGAGACAGCGTGAGCAGGGGAGGGTCAGAGAGAGAGAGAGTCACAGACTCTGAAACAGGCTCCAGGCTCCGAGCTGGCAGTCAGCACAGAGCCCGACGTGGGTCTCGGACCCACAAACCGCGAGATCATGACCTAAGCGAACGTCGGACACTTAACCGACTAAGCCACCCAGGCGCCCCTGATTTGAAATTTTTAAAAAATATTTTTTCATTCAAATTTCAGTTAATGTGTGCGCTGTATGACAACCACACTTCAATGAGAGCAAATACATGAAAAGAACGTGTGGAATATGTAAAAATGCTAGTTATACAACTTAATACAAAGCCACTGTATTTTAGTTCATAACTTGTACTTTTGTGGCCAGTGTCACTAAGAAAATCTTCATACTTAATGCCAGCTATAATATCTAAAATGTTTTCCATGAACTCTTTTCATTTTAAACAAATTTATCTAAAGTTGTATGCTAGAACATTCCGTGTGTGATGTTAATTTTATGAGTGCCATGCAAACTAGGGGAAATGTGGCCGTAAGTCAACAGGAATATTCTCTCGAGCTGTGCTGTCTCATACAATATCCATTGTCTGAATATGGCTATTTACATTTAAATATAAAGTAATTTAAATTAATTACTTGAATATTCAATTCCCCACTTTAAAAAAGCTCCATGTCAAGTACTTGATATAGTGGCTGCCATATTGGATCGAGGAGACAGAATATTTCTGTCATCGCAGAAGTTCAAAAGGGCACCACCAATCTACTTGACAGAGATTATTTATGCTCATTTATTTACTTTTCACTGGCTTTAGCACTCAGACGTAAGAAGAAACACGCACACACAGACACACATGCACACAAACACCCAAACACACTTTGGCGAATGGTGATACCAAAATGTAGAGCGCCAACCAAGAATAAGGATCTATAACCACTGCAACATAATTCTCCAAACAAGATTCAAACGAATTGTTCTCATTATAGAAGCAAAGAGACCTTGAACATAGTGAATTCCAGTTATAGTTCATCTAAAGAGATACTCATTCAAATTTTCATTTGTGCAGAACAGTAATGTTTTTAATGGAAGGCAGCAGTGGACTTCTGTTTTTCTGACTCAGTTCATCAGAAACACTCGTAGGATCTGCCTCACTAGAATTACCGATCTGAAAGTACGACGTCATGTAGGATTCCAACTCTCCGACCTTCTGGAAAATGCAAAACTACAGAGCTCAAGATCAGTGGTTGCCAGGAGCTGGGAGGGAGGAAGGAACCGGCGGGGGAAAGAAGATTTTTAGGGCAGAGAAACTACTCCGTGGGATTCGATGATGACGTACACTTTTCAGTCTACATTTGTGCAAACCTGGAGAGCGTACAATAACAGGAGGGAACCCTGATGTAAACTGCATCTGGGGCGATAACGATGCGTTCTGGTAGGCTTTTCACAAATGCACCACCTGTTGGGGATGTTGGTAAGAGGGGAAATGCATGTGTGGGGTCAGGGGTGTAGGGGAACCTGTGGACTTTCTGCTCAGATTTGCTGTGAACTTAAAACCACTCTGGAGGGGGCGCCTGGGGGCTCAGTGGGTTAAGTATCCGACTTCGGGTCAGGTCATGATCTCACAGTTCATGGGTTCAAGCCCCACATTGGGCTCTGTGCTGAGAGCTCAGAGCCTAGAGCTGCTTCCGAGTCTGTGTCTCCCTCTCTCTGCCCCTCCATGGCTCACACTGTGTCTCTCTCTGTCTCAAAAATAAATAAACATTAAATTAAAAAAAAAAAAAAGTAGATCTTGCTGACAGTTGTCACTGTTTTTTCTTGAACTGAAATGTCTTTATTTTGGCTTCGTTCCTGAAGGGCATTGTTTTTCTTCCATGTGGACTGTGGCTGGTGTTATTTTCCTTCAGAAATTTAAAGAAGTTCTTCCGGTGTTTTGTGGTCTTTATGATTGCTTTTTGTAAAAAAAAATTTACTGTTTATTTATTTTTGAGAGAGAGAGAGAGCGAGCAGGGGAGGGGCAGAGAGAGGGAGACACAGAATCTGAAGCAGGCTCCAGGCTCTTACTAGCTGTCAGCACAGAGCCTGACGCGGGGCTCGAACCCACAAACCAGAGACCATGACCTGAGCCTAAGTTGGACACTCAAGCAACTGAGCCACTGAGGTGTCCCTTTATGATTGCTTTTTAATCACAGTAGGATATCTCCCCTCTTCACCAGCTTTGAGTGTGCAACACTGTATTGTTAACTTTGGGCACAACGTGTTAGAGCAACTCTTTAAAACGACTCCTCTTGCATAACTGAAACTTGACTCCACAGAATAACCCAGCCCCACCGGCCCCTTCCCTCCAGCCCCTAACAACCACCATCCACTCCTCCGTGTCTATGGGTCTGACTATTTAGTTGGCTCATAAAAGTGGAATCGGGCATTATTCTCCAAATCACCTGCACAGATGTGCAACAGGTAAATCGACATGACTAACCACCAGGAAAATGCAAATCAGAATCATTGCACCCTGTCCATGTTGATAAGAATGTAAACTGATGTAGGAGCGAACACGCCTGTGTGGTGTCTCCTCAGATGTTAAAAATAGGAGCCTGGGGCGCCTGGGGGGCTCAGTCAGTTAAGGATCCGACTTCGGCTCAGGTCATGATCTCACGGTTCTTAGGTCGGAGCCCCACGTTGGTCTCTGTGCTCACAGCTCAGAGCCTGGAGCCTATTTAGGATTCTGTGTGTGTGTGTGTCTCTCTCTGTCCTTCCCCCACTTGGACTGTGTGTGTGTGTGTCTCTCTCTCAAAAATAAATAAACATTTAAAAATTAAAAAGAAAGATCAAGGGAGAACAAAGTATTTGAAAGATGGCAAATACCATTTGAGCAGGTAATACGTTTAATTAAAGGACTTGAGTATCTGGGTTATTTACGTGAATAGGGAACACTTTTCTAATCCCACAAATGAAGTGTAGACATATCCTTACATGGACCACTCTCTGGGGAAGAGTAAAGGATGTGAATTTTCACTGGAAATGTAAGGAAAGAAATCATGTCATGACCATCATTTTTAAAGAGACTTCCGCAACTTCTAGTCAATGTGTTCAAAACAGAAGGAATGAGAACTGAAAATACTCAAAAGGAGATTCAATGAAGTCATTACGGCACATGATTTTCCAGCCCGGGGAAAAGAATGTAGGACTTCAGCTAAACAAATCACGGTAGATGAGGTATTCATTATAACGGTATGAAATCAATACACAAAATTAATTTTCATGCACGTGAATATTAACATCTAATAGTAAGCGTTCTGGTAACAACCTTACGAAGTATGTAAGACACACCATATAAAATATATAAAATCTGAGACACGTGAAAGATTTGTATATATTCAAAGCTTTCAGCATAAGAAATTAACTGTGTAACAATATCAGTATATTTTCATATTTATTAATTTAAGATAGTAAGCTTTTTTGGGTAACAGCAAAATCATTCTAACCTAGATTCCAAAAAATAATAATAATAATAATAATAATAAGGGAGCGTGAATAATTTTGGCTTCTTCTGCCCTCATTAGTTATTGTGCTATTAAATTATTTTGGCACGAGCATGATGGATGTAGAGATTACTTAAAAATAAAATCCTAACGGGGCACCTGGTAGCTAAGTCGGTTAAGTGTCCAACTTTGGCTCAGATCATGATCTCACGGTTCATGGGTTCGAGCCCTGTGTCAGGCTCTGTGAGCCTGGAGCCTGATTCAGATTCTGTGTCTCCCTCTCTCTCTGACGCTCCACTGCTCGCTCGCTCTCTCTCTCTCTCTCTCTCAAAAATAAAGCAACCTTTGGGACGCCTGGGTGGCTCAGTCGGATGAGCATCCAACTTTGGCCCAGGTCATGATCTCACAGTTCATGGGTTCAAGACCCGCGTCGGGCTCTGTGCTGACAGCTCAGAGCCTGGAGCCTCCTTCAATTCTGTGTCTCCCTCTCTCTCTGCCCCTCCCCTGCTCACTCGGTCTCTCTCTCTCTCTCAAAAATAAGTAAACATTTAAAAATTTTTAATAAATCAGTCAACATTAAACATTTTTGAATTTAGAGTTTACTGAATTCTTGGATACGCTTTTCCTCAAATTTGGGAAGTTTAGTGGTATTATTTCATTTCCTCTTTTTTCCTTTTTTTCTGCACCGACTCCTATGCTCTCTCCTTATAGAACTTAAAGGAAAAGAGCCGTAGACCAGTTGCTATCGTCCCGTGCATCCACCTGCTTCGGCATCTTCCTTTTCTCGTCTCTGCCATTCCGATTGGCTGACTGGTGTCGATCGATCTCCGGATTCACCCTCTCTGCTCTGCAGCTTCCATCCGGCCTTTGAACTTCCCCCCTGCCTGGCTCTCCATGTTGCTGAAGTTTGCTTTGGGTTCTGTTTCATTGTGTTTCCTCCTTAGCCGTAAGTTTTCTGTCTTTCCTATTATTTCCGGAATATTCACCTTCATGTCTTGGTATGCTGTGACACCAGTGCTTTATTAGTAGCTCTGTCTCCTGCCTGCTAGCTCTCCAGACCCCATGGCATTGGGGGTACGTGGACTGTGTTTTCTCTGGGCAGCTGTTGAGATTATCCATCGCCTCTCATGTGTCCGGTACTTTTGGATTAAACGCTGTGCATTTGTTTTTAAGTTTATGCATTTATTTGGAGAGAGAGAGAGAGTGTGGGGGAGGGTCAGAGAGAGAGGGTGAGATAGAACCCCAAGCAGGCTCCACGCTGTTAGCGCAGGCTGGAACGCGCTCGGTGAGATCATGACCTGAGCCAAGATCACGGGTGGGAGACTTGGGGCGCCTGGGGGGCTCAGTCGGTTGAGCGTCCGACTTCGACTCAGGTCATGATCTCACGGTTCGTGGGTCTGAGTCCCGCATCATGCTCTGTGCTGACAGCTCAGAGCCTGGAGCCTGCTTGGATTCTGTGTCTCCCTCTCCCTCTTTCCGCCCCTCCCCTGCTCACCCTGTCTCTCTCTCTCTCTCTCAGGAATAAATAAAAACATTTAAAAAATTAAAATTTATTTATCGAGGCGCCTGGGTGGCTCAGTCAGATAAGCATCCGACTTCGGCTCGGGTCACGATTTCACAGTTCGTGGGTTCGAGCCCCGTGTCGGGCTCTGTGCTGACAGCTCGGAGCCTGGAGCTGCTTCGGATTCTGTGTCTCCCTCTCTCTCTGACCCACCCCAGCTCATTCTCTCTCTCTCTGAAAATAACTAAACATTTAAAAAAAAAAAAAACAGTGGGAGGCTTAATTGATTGAGCCACCTAGCAGCCCCTAAACCCTGGGCATTGTTAACATGATGCTGTGAAACACGAGATTCCAGTAAAGCCTCCTGGAATTTATCTATTTTGTTTTTGTTTTTTTTTTTTCATTTTGTCGCTTTAGCAGGTGCCCAGCATGGTTCATTTCAGCTCGCACGTTCTAACCTGCCTTTGAGGGCTGTGAGTCCGGTTTGACTTTGCCCTTGCGGCCTGTCCCACGCGGGCGCTTCCTCACGGCCAGCCTGCCCCCCGGGGGTCCACGGCCCCTCTGTCTGCCCAGCCGCTGCTGCGTCGAGTTCCATCCATTCTCTGTGTGCAGAGCCAGGTCCAGCCAGGCGGCCCCACGCACGTGCGAGGGTCTCTTACTGCACCTGCTTTAGCTGGTTGTTGCCTGCAGCCTTCAGCTCACGGGGTCGCTTCTCCTGGGCCCGCGGCTGCCCCGGAGCTCGCCCGCGTGTCTGCAGCTGCGGGGGCATCTGGACCCAACTGTTGTGCCACAGATGTTTCTAGAGCTTGCCAGGGGCAGCCCGAACTCTGCTCTGCAGGCCCCCTCTTCCTGCTCCTTTGGTGCCGTAGGGACGTCTTCTGGCGGCTTTGTCTGCCACGTCTCCGGACGCCGGCCAGACCCCAGCCAGGAGCACTGTTGGGAGAAACACCACTGGCCCCCTGCAGTGTGGCCGCTCTGCGGGCTTTGACTTCCTTCTCCATGTGCACATTACTCCTCATGCTTAGGCATCCTTGGGTCACTGCTTTCTCCCTTCCGTCCACGACTTCCTTGTCGTCAGAGCCGGCGCGAGGCTTCAGGGCCTGTGTGCCGCGTCCATCAGTCCTGAGTCCCAAGTCCTGAGTCCCAACCCCGTTTTCCTGCTCTGCCCTCGCCTTCCCAACCGGCTGCGGGGGCTCAGAGGGGGCGCTTCCATCAAGTCACTACGCCCTGAAATCGAAAACGGGTTTGAACACAGGGGCCGTCCACCGGGAAATGAATCTGCGGAGCTGGCCGGGACGGAAAGCTGAGCTAGACGTGTCAACCCTGCAAAGCAAGGTCACGGCCACCTCTTCCCGCTCGTGTTCCGCATCGAGGGCCCGGGTCCGGCATCGGCACCCAGGAGCAGTCTCCCACCACAGCCTCAGGCTGCTTCTTCCAAGGCCACACAAACGCTGTGTCTTGGGTTTTGTTTCCTGACTTCCATCCTCCGCTTTTGCCCAAAGATGCCTTGACGTTTGACTTAACGTGCTGTGGAGTCCCTGACGGAGGTGACATCGTTCCAGCATTGTCCAAAGGTTACCTCTTGCTTGGTGACGTCCTTAAATCATAACGACAAATCCCGCAGAGAAGGAAGGAACATGCATCAAGTATTCCCTTGCGAGGCAGCAAGAGGGAAGACTTGCGTTGGCGATCAGATTCATAATGAGACTGGAGAGGGGTCAGCCGCTCGTGGAGGCCCGAGGTCCCCCCACGGGCCAAGCCCTGATGGCTTTCAGAAAAAGTGAGGGCCATTCAACACCGCTTGCCCACACCTTGAGCACCGGACCCGGCGTGCACAGTGCCCTGCGGCGTGCGCCTCTGAACATCTCCAGTGGGCACGTGTATTTAAACATCTTCATCCATCCCTGTCACTTCTCATGCAGGGCCTTAGCTTTTTGGAGAAAAAAGAAAGACTTTTGCAAAGAAGTTCTTCATAGCTATTATTCAAAAGACCCAAGTAAGACAAACCCTCGGCCACCCCCAGGAGGTGACACATCTGTGGCCTGCCCTCCGATGCTGGCTGGCTCTTCCTAATGACAGGTACAGTTCCAGCAGCTTCTGGAAGCCCCCGCCAGGCATGCACCTGCAGCCACGGGCACACCAGCCCCCGTGTAATTTAATAACACATCTTTTGCTACTAAACCAGCCTTCGGTTCTGCGAGCCCAGGCCTGCGCTGGTGGAGAACATGGGTCGCCGAGCTTGCTGTCTTCTCTTCACCTGCACCTATTTTTAGGGCTTGTTAATACTTAAGAGCCTATTCACGGATTTCAGTGTTTTCCCTGCGCACACCTGATGTGCACTTGGCTTGTTGTAACTCATCCCACGAGTTCCCCGCAGACACATTCACCGTCCCAGCATCCGCCCGGCTGCGCTGGGGTCATGAGGGGTGAGCGGGAAGAACAGAGGAGCATCCAGCCCAGCTCGGCGATGATGCCAGAGGCAAAGCTGCCCCCGCTCTACTGATTCCCCATTCATCCTTCAATTTGGTCAGTAGACAGATGAGGCAACAGTGCGCACAGCACAGCGGGGGCGTGCACTTGCACCAGCCCGCGGGACGCCGGACTGGCAGCTCCAGCCACCAGCTGGACTCAGTCAATTGCCCAACCCAAATATTTGTCTTCGCCCGAGTCACAAAGCCCTCGTCACCGCGTAGATCCGGGGAAGAAGTGCACCATGGACAAAAACCTTCCGTTATTTAAAGCAGTGCGGTCGATGGGTTGCTGGGCGCTTGGACCCCACGGCTCATTAAATGCTGTTGAGGATTTCAGGACTGGCGTGCGACGCGAGGAAGAGATAAACTAATTAAGACTGAACGGAATCAAAATAATGTTTTTGGACTTTGTGTTTTAAACAAACAAAAAATTATGTGATTTGGAAGGAATTCCTGTGTTAAGAAACAAGAACAAAGCAATCAGGTTCTGGCTCTCTTCCCAATCAGTGGTAGTAGCTTTTTAAAGGCAGGGTGGCCTTGTTGGGTGAGGTACAAGTGTTGGAATAAGAATTTTCTAGTTCCTTTGGGACACATTTAATTGCACAGGTCTCCATGGCCATAAAATTAGGCCAGTTTAAAGTCACAGTACGCTGGGACGCCTGGCTGGCTCAGTTGGTTGACTGGTTGTTTCTTGATTTCAGCTCAGGTCATGATCCCAGCGTCTGGCTCTGAGCCTGGAGCCTGCTTGGGATTCTCTCTGTCTCTCTCCCTCTCCCCCGCTCATAGTCTCTCTAAGATAATAGAAAACTAAAGATAAATTAAAATAAAAAATAAATAAATAACTTCTGTGACTGTACTGGGGGGGAGGGGAGGGTCACAGAATGAGCATAAGAACTTCATTAAAACTGGGGACTCGGGCGCCTGGGTGGCTCAGTCAGTTAAGCGTCCGACTTCAGCTCATGTCACGATCTCACGGTTTGTGGGTTTGAGCCCCACGTCGGGCTCTGTGCTGGCAGCTCAGAGCCTGGAGCTGCTTCGGATTCTGTGTCTCCCTCTCTCTCTGACCGTCCCCCACTTGTAGTCTCTCTGTCTCTTTCTCTCAAAAATAAACAAACATTAAAAAAAGAAAATGAGTACACTATTTAAGAGTATCTATAATGACATGCGACCCAAATGCTCAGAGCTTTATCTACAAGAACCAGTCAGCACCTGACTTGACCTCATAGTTCTCGTGTAACAGTGCTCGGCTCAAATATACAGCTCAGTGCCGGGGTGTCACACTGAGTGCAAAAATCACCCTTCAGACACCATGAGTTGCCCTTTCACTTAGAGACCAGAATGTGTCCAACATGTGACATGAATGAGGGATTTCAGGACAATATTTTTCGTGACCAGGCATTTGCAAATAGTTTTGACTTTTTGACTTCTCCCCTTTTTCTGCCCGGCACCCAAATATCTGTGTATAGGGGACAGCTCCCAACCACATGTCATACATATTTCCTGGGTGACATGAAAGTATATTCAAGGGCAGTTTTTTCCACCCTGATTCTAACCATATGTATTCATTCTGGATGGGATGAATAGTAATACTCTTGTTGGAAGAAAGTTAACATTTAATTCTTAGTTTCCTTGGTGAGCTGAGAATGCTAAAAGTCAAAAGGCTTTGGTCAACATTAAATGATAAGAATATGTTTTTTCTCACAAATAGTAGGCACTCAGTACCTGCTAAATTAATGGAAATTTGATTTTTATATGCAAGCTCTAAACCCTGTAAATATTACATGGAAATTCACTTTCTCCTGCTAAATTATTTCTATCTGATTTTCTTAACCTTAAATCTTCTCTGTGTTTTTAGATTAACAGTAAGATTTATGTTGGAATTTAATTATAGCTGCTAAAATCTTAATCATGAATAGAGTTAAAAGAACCTCAGGGCACTTTTTCCTCTTAATGAACACTGACAACTCTGTGGAACCTGACGACGTTAGAAAAATATCTCTGTCACGTTAATAACTGCGCCTACCCCAGAACCATCTGGACACTACTCCAGAAACCTTCCCTCACAGAAGTGTCTTTAATGGCCCAAACCTGGGAAACGTCACGAATTTCTCCATGATAGGGCTGAACATATGTCATATTTCTTTCCTCCTGAGTCTCTTGACGGTTCCATGAATCTAAAGTTAGCAAATGTACAGTTCCCCACAACACATGACACATAAATTCGCCTTTTCTATGGGTGCAAGGGATTTCAGAGAACTCCAGAATTACATGTAGTTCTAATTCTCGTCTGTCCAGGCCTTTCCTTGGGGAATCTCAACCCTCCTGCGTAGCAGAATCACTTCAGGGGAATGTACAAAGAGTGAAAGGCCTGGTCCACTCTTGGAGGTGTTGAGTCAGTCAGTCTGAATTTGGGGCCTTTGGGGGAGGGTCTTCACCTGTGAGGACTTGATATCCATCCTCCCAAGTGAATAATACGATTATTCGGCAAAGTCTGAGAACTTTGCCAAATCAGGGAAAAGTCGTCACCTATTTCCCTGTTGAGCACACTCGGTAGAAAGAGAGATTTGGAAGGTGGCGCTCTAAATCAAACCCGAATCAAAATATACGTCTGAGGGCTTTGAGCATTCTTGAGACTGTAAGACAGTGTCTTGAATTTCCATTGGCAGAAAGTTAGCACTGGACACGTGATATTACTTGGGTGTTCACGAGCTCATGGCCTTGGGAAAGTTTTGTTCCAATCTACACATGAGGAAACTGAAGAGCTAACATGTTTACTAACTTCCCAAAGTTACGTAAAATATGGCCTACAAGAGACTCCTTATAGACCTGAGGACAGCTGGAGGTTGAAAGTGAGGGGATGGAGAACCATCTACCACTCAAATGGACGTCAAAAGAAAGTTGGGGTAGCCGTGTATGTATCAGACAAACTAGATCTCAAAACAAGGACTGTAACAAGAGATGAAGGAGGACGTTATATCATAATTAAGGGCTGTGTCCATTAAGAAGAGGTAACTATTGTAAATGTTTATGCCCCCAATGTGAAAACACCCAAATATATCAATCAGTTAATCACAAACATAAGCAAATGTATTTATAATAATACCATAACAGTAGGAGACTTTAATACTCCACTTATAGTAATGGACAGAGCATGTAAGCAGAAAATCAATAAGGAAACAACAGCTCTGAAAGACACACTGGACCAGATGGACTTAACAGGTACATTCAGAACATTTCATCCTAAAGCAGCCAAAGTTACATAAGAAATGATCAGCGGGGTCACCTGGGTGACTCAGTTGAGCATGTCACTCTTGATTTTGGCTCAGGTCATGATTGCAGGGTCGTGGGATCAAGCTCCATGCGGAGGCTGTTTAAGATTGTCTCTCTCCCTCTGCCCGTCTCCCACTTGTGCTCTCTCTCGCTCTGTAAAAATCAAAAAAAGAAAGGAAAGAAGGAAGGAAGGAAAGAAGGGAGGGAGGAATGGGGAAGGAGGAAGGAAGGAAGGAAAGAAAGAAAAAAGAAAAAGAAGGAAGGAAAGAAATGATTGGGGGAACAGACATCCAAACTCCAACCATCCAGTTCTTTTTTTTTAATTTTTTTAATATTTTTTATTTATTTCTAGGAGAGAGAGAGAGAGACAGCGTGAGCAGGAGAGGATCAGAGAGAGGAGTCACAGACTCCGAAACAGGCTCCAGGCTCCGAGCTGGCAGTCAGCACAGAGCCCGACGCGGGGCTCGAACCCACGAACCGTGAGATCATGACCTAAGCAAAAGTCGGACGCTTAACCGACTAAGCCACCTAGGTGTCCCCAACCACCCAGTTCCTAAATAGAACCTCATTTCCATCACACCATATTGCCTTACAGGCTGAATTCTATAGAATATCAATCCAACAGGCTTCTCAAAACAAAAAGATTTCATGGCAGAAGACATCCACACTAAATAAAAGTAAAAAGTGCCCATTACTTCTGCAAAACATATGTTTCTGGTTGAGTTTTTTTTCCCTTAACCAGTTGCAATTGAATACATATGCAAATATCCACACTGTAAGTGGACATGAGCTGAGAATCTAGGTAGACATTGTGGGAAGTCTGTGTGAAAGTAATAGAAGGTAAAGGTAAGAGAAGATATGTATGTGAAGAAAAGCAGCATGGGGCGGGTGAGTCTTAGTCCGACTGGGTCATTTCGCGGTTCGTTTCAATGGGCTCTGCTGAGCCAGTTGGAGCCGGAGCCTGTTTCAGTCTGTGACTCCCTCTCTCTCTGTCCCTCCCCTGCTCACGCTGTCTCTCTCTCTCCTAGAAATAAATAAAAATATCAAAAAAAAAAAAAAGAAAAAAGCAGCATGTTTGCAATCACTAAAGAGTTTCCTATTGATTGTACACATTGTATTTGAATTAGTCTAGAATTATTAATTAGTGAATTAGTAGTAACTATGTCTAGAATTAGTAATAGTACTACTTGTGATGGCATCAGTGAATCATTTCACTACTATTGCATTGGCAGTTTATATTTATTGAGACTCTGTAGCAGATGCCCCAGCTGACCTCTGATACCATTGCCCCTTGAGTTTTAAATTAAACGATTAAATTTCCTGAGCTACCACCAATTTCTTGCAACTTGTAGGGATTCTCTGCTCATGTGTGTTATGGTTTACACAGAGTTCTTAGTGTTGACTCTTCACCTCACCTTTTGCTGAAATGCTTCCTTTTTCAACAACTCACATGTCTTTTCTTTCCATACGTACTATTGACCCAAGGCTGTTGGGGGGATTTGGGGAAGCGCATGGCTTCCCATAACATCTCTGTACAACAGATGCATTAACTTTGTCTATTCGACATCCATAAGTGAGCTTATATTCTGTGTTTCCATTAAATTCCTCTTCTGCTGCTTCCCAGACCAAGGTTGAGGTGAAAACCCAAAACACCACCCCAGAAATCACCCTCTTCCTTAGAAAAAGCTCTTCTGTCCTAGATAAGCATGCATTGTGGAGTCACTTCTGGAATCAGAGAACATTTGCCCTTTCCTATCTGCTCATGTGGTGTGTCTCTCTTCCTCACCAGTCCGACTTGAGACACCTTTTGTTGCATTTTACAGATGGACAACATGAATCTATTAAGTAATGGACTGACCTGTCCAAGGCCAGCCAAGCCTTGTACGGCTAGGATATGAATCTTCACATCCCTGGCTCAACCCTCTCCCTCTTTCCACTGAACTTGCTCGACCTTTACACACATGGAGACTGTGAGTTAACACCACTACCCGCTGCTTGACCATCTATATAGTTTTGGGTTTTTATCAGTGGTTTGCATTCAACTTTGTTCGGCACCTAGCATTCTGTTCTTCGTACTAAGCTGTGTTGTCTTCCTTTGTTCACACCCATAGAGTGCCCGAGTAAGGTACATACACACACACACAGAAATAGTAGTGGCAGTGTTCACAAAGACCATAGACCATGGTCACAGGAGACCATGCCGGGATAGGGGAATTCAGTTTCATACCTTTGTCTGGAAATTGAGCAGGTGTTTCATCTTCTCAGACTTCTCTTGGATGAGCTATCCTTCCCCACCATGATGTCCATGACCATCTCCATGTCGATGATACCTTCCCAGTTCATACCTGCACCTGCATGAGCTATTCATACCACCATGGTCCATGAGCACCTCCATGTCAATGATGCCATGACCATCTCCATGTTGATGATGCCTTCCTAGTTCATACCTCTAGCAGATCTCTCATTTTGCCCATGATTATAGATTCAACAACCCACCAGAACCATCACTTAGCTACCTCACAAAAAACCCTAAGCCTCCTAAGGTCTTGTGCTGACTTCTGCATTTCCATGTCCATGAGCCCTTCTGTTTCCAGCCAGTGATCTCCATTTTATTTATTTTTTTTTTTTAAATTTTTTTTAATGTTTTTTATTTATTTTTAGGAGAGAGAGAGAGACAGCGTGAGCAGGGGAGGGTCAGAGAGAGAGGGAGTCACAGACTGAAACAGGCTCCAGGCTCTGAGCTGGCAGTCAGCACAGAGCCCGACGCGTGGCACGAACCCACGAACCGCGAGATCATGACCTAAGCGAAAGTCGGACGCTTAACCGACTAAGCCACCCAGGCGCCCCCAGTGATCTCCATTTTAAACCAGACATAAAGCTCACCAACTAACCCTCAAGCCAACAGTTACTTGTGACCAGAGAATTTGTCTTCTCGTCTTCACTCCCCTCTTCCCAGTGCCTGCCGGTCTTATCTCTGTATTCACTTCGCAGTCCACCGCCATTTTTTTCCCTTTAGATTTTTAATTCACAGCCCCCTGCCTCTCTGTTCTATCTTCAATTTTTTTTTCTGTATCCTGCAACAATAATGAACAATTCTAGAGACAAAGCCTCCTTCCTGTCATCTTCTTACCAAAACTCATTTAATGGTATCCCATGACCCTCAGAATGAAATCCACATTTCTTAACTCACTTTCCAAGATGTGGAGAGCTCATAACTTATCCAAAGCTCTGATAGCAGATGAAGAGGGGGTAAAACACAGAAAATGTCCAGGATGTGAAGGTGGCTTGGGATAAGGTAGAGGCCATGACCTGATCAAAGTAGAGGAAGACATTGGTAAGGGACGGCTGTGCAGGTAAGGATTCTGGGATCGTCATCCACAGGGTAAGGCTGGCCGTGATCACTGCTGAGAGTCTCTCCTCTTGTTCAAGGTGACTTAAGTGTTATCCTTATCGTCTAAGTATGGGGACACATGGGAGCTAGTCAGGCACAGCGAAGCATGTGCAGGATGCTGCCCAGATGTGGAGATGTGTAGAGAACTACACAAGATTAGAGAAGTAATGTAAACTGTCCAAGTGGGACACACAGGGGCCGGCCCTCCTCCCGCCCCTCTGTATCAATCCTACGTGAAGTAGAAAATATACAAAAGTTAGCTTTCTCCCTAGGAGAAAGAGCTTGTCTGCTTCGCTCGGCAGTGCCGGACTCAGTGCCGCTATATCTAATTTATCAGTTAATTACACTGCACCGTCAAGGGAGCTTTTGAGACATGCAGGAAGCATCCTGTCTGCTTCCGAGTAATAGATATTCCCAGATGTGCATCATGTGAAAATACGTGAGTGTCAGACACTCATCAGTTAAGAAGCAGGAACTGTGTGGGTCCACGGTATTGAGCTGAGACATTTCATACGCATTTGTCAACGATTTCATCAGAACAAACAAACTTAATTTGCAGTCTTATAAACAAAGTGAAAGAAACAGCCTTCTTCAATAGAAACCCAACTTTCTCAATAAAAACCTGCCTCAATTTAACCAGATTCTCCCGCTGGAAATATTCCTGCTGAAACAGTCACACCCCAATTTGACCAATCCTGGGGGTCAACTACTGGTTCACCAGAAAGCAGAAGACCATGTGATATTATCGGGGCTCATGACTATACGCCCAGGCTGTGGGAAACAGAGAAAACACCTGTTTCTTCAACAAATAATTGTAAGGGGAACAGAAAAAAGACACAATGTGAGCCTATATTTGTAAGAAAAAAGAGGGTCACCAACCGATTGCATGCATGGAACATAGTTTCATCTTAATTCAAACCAACAAACTATCAGTAACACTCATACTAATGGCTTATTACCCAATTTAGGAAATTAAACACTCGATATTCTTGGTCTTAAGAATGACATGTAATAATTTAAGTATGTAAATGAATTGCAGATTTATTTTTAAATGGGTCCTGTGTGTCCCTAAGTATTTACATAGGAGTGATGGATGCTATTGTTTATTACACCTGCTGTTGGCTTTAAAATAATCTGGATGGGGCGCCTGGGTGGCTTAGTCGGTTAAGCGTCCGACTTTCGCTTAGGTCATGATCTCGCGGTTCGTGGGTTCGAGCCCCGCGTCGGGCTCTGTGCTGACTGCCAGCTCAGAGCCTGGAGCCTGTTTCAGAGTCTGTGACTCCCTCTCTCTCTGACCCTCCCCTGCTCACGCTGTCTCTCTCTCCTAGAAATAAATTTTTAAAAAAATATTTAAAAAAATAATCTGGATGGAGAGGGTAGACATGGGTAAGGGGTAGAAAATGGTGAACATAGTTTGGCCATGAACTGAAACTTATTAAAGCTGGTTGATTGATATATAGCCATTCACTCCATAAAGCTTTGTAGTTTCCAACTGTTTCTATAAAAAAGTTACATATATGCACACACATATACGTAGATATATGTAATTATGTATATAACATAATCTGAAAGTTGGAATTTGAAGTATACAATTCCAATATAATATATAGTATAACTGCATATTGGTACTATAATTCAAATAGCACGTATAATATAAAATAGGTATTCTATGAACACAAAAATGAATACAATATATATTATACATGTGTGTGTATTATTATTATATCACCTGAAGGATGTAATTTCACCGCCTGCAGTTGGGGCTCCAAATCAAAATGCTTTCCTCCACAAGGAAAGGTTCTTTTGCAGAAACCTTGAAAGCTTATGCTTAAGCCGGATAAGGTTGAAACTATGTTCAACCACCTTATACCAAGGAAAAGAGGAGACAAATATAACGAAGCTATAATAGCAGTGAACTGAATTTTGAAACTACAGGCTGGTACTTATAGGTTTATTCTGGAAAAGAAAACTCAGAGAGGAGGCAGGGCTAGTATTGGTCTGCTGTTTTAAATTTTTTTAAGGTTTATTTATTTTTGAGAGAGAGTGTGAGCTGGGAAGGGTCAGAGAGAGAGGGAGACACAGAATCTGAAGCAGCTCCAGGCTCTGAGCTGTCAGCACAGAGCCGGACGCGGGGCTTGAACAGGCGAAGGTAGAATCAGAGTCTGGAAGGGGATGTGATGTTAACAGAGGCAGCAAACCCTGGGGACAAGGAAGGAGAGACGGCATCCAGCTCGGGGGTGTGTGATGCACGTGAATTCTGTTCTTGCACAGTGGGGTCTTCAAATGCTGTTCAGGGGCGCCTGGAGGGCTCAGTCGCTTAAGCGTCTGACTTGTAATCTCGGCTCAGGTCATGATCTCAGAGTTCGTGAGATGGAGCCCCAAGTCGGGCTCTGTGCTGACAGCGTGGAGCCTGCTTGGGATGCTCTCTCTCCTCTCTCTACCCCTCCCCTGCTCGCACACACTCTCTCTTTCTCTCCCAAAATAAACATTTAAAAAATATTTTAAAAATAAAATTAAACGGAGTTTTTCCTGGCATCACTGTACAGTTTTCTCTTAACAATGAACAAATATCATTTTGTGTGACAACGTTCTGCTTGCCGATATCATGTTCTTTGGGGTTTTGTTTTTTGTTTTTGTTTGTTTAGTTTTCGGAGAAGTAAGAATTTGCAAAAAGAGGGGCGCCTGGGTGGCTCAGTCGGTTAAGCCCGACTTCGGCTCAGGTCATGATCTCACGGTTCGTGGATTCAAGCCCCGCGTCGGGCTCTGTGCTGACAGCTCAGAGCCTGGAGCCTGTTTCAGATTCTGTGTCTCCCTCTCTCTCTGACCCTCCCCTGCTCACGCTCGCTCGCTCTCGCTCTCTTTCTCTTCTTTATTTAGAAATAAATTAAACATTAAAAAAAAAACAAGAAGAAACAAGGGGGCACCTGGGTGACTCGGTCGGTTAAGCGTTCGACTTCAGCTCAGGTCATGATCTCGTGGTCCATGAGTTCGAGCCCAGCGTCGGGCTCTGTGCTGACAGACACAGTTTCGGATTCTGTGTCTCCCTCTCTCTCTCTGCGCCTCCCCAGCTCGCACTCTGTCTCCCTCTGTCTCTCAAAAATAACGTTAAACAAAATTGTTTTAAAAATCGGGAAGAGAAAAGACCAAACCTATTTTGCCATGAACCGTTTAGAATTACTAAGAATGTGTTTGATCGTTGAAATAATCTTAGACATTTTACATTTATGTTTTTAAAAGCTCATTAAGGTGATTACTGTTGTCGTATTCATACTGTGAGGTATAGATTTGTTTCCTGTCACTCTTAATTCCAATACTCCTGTGTATTTACCCACTAAAATCACAGGAAGTGAAATAATCCACAAGCAGTATTGTTTTATATTCCCTGTTTTCAGTCATTAGATTTACTTCCTAATGTCACCAAGAAATATGTCCGCTGATCATTTCAAGGACCAAATACACTTCTGTACTGGAATCTGCTCTGTATTCTACCCTTTAATCCCATGACTAAGCAACTTGTTACCTTCTTAACTTTAAATATTTGTATCTGTATTGTTTCCATCCTGGGAACCCTGCGGAGACCGAGCTGCTCCAGGTTTCTGGAATTTAAGAGTCTGCAGACACATCTCACTTAAAGCCCTCTATGCTGCCGGGGACACCTGGTGGCTTAGGCTCCCAACTGAACGTTTTCTTAGCGTGTTGAAAACCTCACAGTGAAAGACAAAGAAAATAGTCCTGGGCCCAGATTTTACCATGACTACTGCAGAACCCCGCCTCACGGGACCCAGCTTGACCTTGCGAACCGTGAGATCACAACCTGAGCCAAAATGAACCCTAATCCTCAGACGATTAATCAGGGGAGACACTCAGGCACCCCTTGTTTATTTTCTTAATGGAAAAAAAAACCTGAGACTTGTAAATATTAAATATTATAATATTTAATTTTGTGTGTCAACTTGATCGGGTGATAGGGTGTCCTGATATTTGGTCATACATGGTTCATGAAGACATGTCTGGATGAGAAGAGCATTTGAATTGTGGTAGAGTAAGTAAAACAGGATGCTCCCTGTTCTGGGTGGGCCTAGTCTAATCAGGTAAAGATCCCCTAAACCAAGAAATGACTACGTAACGGGGAATTTTTCCTGCCTGAGTGTGGAGCTCTCTGATGTCTATCTTTCCCTGCTCTCAGACCAAATTGAAATATTGACCCATCTTGGGTCTTGAGCTTCCTAGCCTTTGGTCTAGAATGTGATCTACTTTCCTGGACCAAACTGTGGAATCACCTGAGGCTTTTTCAGCCTCCATAATTCCGTGAGTCGGTTCCCTGTAACAAATCTGCACCTATCCGTATCCATACCTGCATCTATATCATCTATATCTGCATCCACACCTGCTCCTGTGTCTCTATCTGCATCTCCTCTTACGTCTGTTCTCCGGAGAACCTACTGATAATCTGAGGCCGTGTTTGTGCTCACTTCTTGCGTCAGCAGAGGAGGCTTCCACTGAAAACGTGGTTCCTACGTAGCTCAGTTGGGTCCCCAGAGCCTCATACTTTCCCCATATAAATTGTGCAAAATAAGGTTGTGCTTTTTAAGTGCTGTGGGTTAACACTGTGGAGGGCGGCGCCGATGGTGAGATGCACTTTTTTTTTAAGTTTATTTATTTATTTTGAGAGAGTGGGGTTAGTGTTAGGAGATAGGAGTTAGGGGTTAGGGGTAGAGTTAGTCTTAGTGTTAGAGGTTAAGGTTAGAGTTGGGGGGTTAGGGTTAGGGTTGCCATCTGGGTCATATTGAAGGGCTGACTGGAAGCTTTTTTGGAGGACTGTATGCTTGGAAAATACAAATACCAGCCAAGGTAGCACTGAGCTGTGGTGAGGGTGTGGGTGGCTGAGGTCTGGGGGTCAACCGGGCTGGCTCAGTCGCTAGAGCTCGCAACCCTTGATCTCCAGGTTGTGACTTGAAGCCACATGTTACACATAGAGCTTACCTAAAATTCATACAAAATAGATTTGTAAAGAGGTGTAAGGCTGGAAAGAGAAACGTATCAAAATGTATGTTATGTGTGTGCGTAAAAATTTATACATAAGTATATCTACATATATTTACATATATGTGCACATATATTTATATGTGTATATATTTATGGTACATATAGATTTATGGTACATATAGATTTAAATGCATATATTTATACATATATTTTTATAATCCACACATATCACACATATATAATGTGCAATGTGAAATATCTTATGCACATATATATTATTGTGCGTGTATATTAATATATCCACATACCATATGTTTTGTGCAAATGTACATTTTGGTATGCCTCTGTTTTCCACTGAGAATCCAATAATGACGTTTAAAATAAAATAGGAATATTTTCCCCTAACTACTTCTCTGCATAAGTATGGATTTAGTATCCAAACCATTTCTCATCCGACCTGATCACAGGTTTGGTGTGTGTGTATTTGAGTTCCCACCACATTTATGGTGAGCGAGCTGTACGATATCGTAGTTTTAAGTACAGCATGTGCAGCCCGGCTGTTGGTTAAAATCTCCACTTCTTTTTTTTTTTTTCTTAATGTTTATTTATTTGTTTTGAGAAAGAGAGAAAGCAAGAAGAGGGACAGAGAGAGAAGGGGAGAGAGTTATCATGGGAGCTCGGGGCTCGAACCCATGAACCTTGAGGTCATGACCTGAGCCGAAATCAAGAGTCAGATGCTTAACTGAATGAACCATCCAGATTCAGTCTCCACTTCTTAACTCTGTGACCATGAGCAAGTCTGTGAGCTTTCCAGGGCCTGAGTTTTGGCCTATAAAAGGGGACTAAGAATGGCTAAAATTAACAACTCAGGCAACAGATGTTGGCCAGGATACAGAGACAGGGGAACCCTCTTGCACCTCTGGTGGGAATGCACACTGGCGCAGCCGCTCTGAAAGACAGTGTGGAGGGTCCTCAACCCTACAACTCAGCAATTGCACTACTAGGAATTTATCCAACAGATACCGGAGTGCTGATTCAGAGGGGCACACACACCCCAGTGTTTATAGCAGCGTTATCGACAATAGCCAAAGTATGGAAAGAGCCCACATGTCCATCGACGGAAGAATGGATAAAGAAGATGTGGTTTATATATTCAACGGAATGTTACTCGGTGATCAAAAAGAAACTTAACAGAAGACCTTGGGGGAGGGGAAGGGGGGAAATAGTTACAAACAGAAAGGGAGGGAGGCAAACCGTGAGAGACTATCAAATACAGAGAACAGACTGAGGGCTGATGGGGGTGGGGGAGGGGGAGGGAGTGATGGCCATGGAGGAGGGCACTTGTGGGGATGAGCGCTGGGTGTTGTACGGAAGCCAATTTGACAATAAATTATATTTTTAAAAAAAGGAAAATATAAGGTAAAACAGAAAAATATACCCACACCAGTGGGCGGGCCACTCCGAGCAGTTCTACGCATGGTCAGGAATGGCTAGATGACAACATGGCATTTATTCCTCACGCTTTGTAAGATACACACTGAAAGTGAGGAGGCAGACATGTTTATGGTAAAATTACGGTCTTTTTTTTGAGAAGACAACACCAGACCATTAAAAGGCAGGTCAACAAAACATTTGTACTTGATGATGTTGGCAGCATGATTCCTATGATTATCTTTCAAGAAAAGAACCTTCAGCTTGATAAAGCAGT
The DNA here is from genome assembly GCA_017311185.1 of Proteles cristata cristata. Classification (NCBI taxonomy): domain Eukaryota; kingdom Metazoa; phylum Chordata; class Mammalia; order Carnivora; family Hyaenidae; genus Proteles; species Proteles cristata. Next base: position 433,377 of record JAESUZ010004310.1, read on the forward strand.
CATCTGAAAGCCACGTTCTTTGTCAGAATAATTATGCCTAATGGACTCTATTATAATCTCATATCAAAATTACAGAGTAAGGTGTGTCTGCAGTGATTCTCGCAGGGACAGTTAAAATAGGGGAAGACAGGAAACATCACGGCTTTGTAATAGGAGATAAACCATCAGACGGTCTCTCATCATGCAATCTCTGCAGATAGAAAGTAGTACTTTATATGCACAGCTACCAGTAAATGCTAAAAGAATTAAAACACACATATTTCACTTCCCTTTTCTGTCGTCGTTTCTCGCTTTTTATGTCTTCAAATTTCATATGCCATATTTTGTCCTGGAAAATAACACAGAAGAAAAACATGTACTTTCCCGCATAGATGTCAATAAGGCCACCTTGGAAACATGTAATTGTCGTAGACGTCCAGAAGAAGATTAAATATCTAAAATACGTAAGACGTTTGCAGTCGGATTTTTGCAGAAGGGCCCTTGGAGAAGACAGATGTGCTGACACATTGTCTTCATCTTAACCAGAGTCTAAGCCACTGGCCACAGACATTGGCACGATTCACAGAAACTTGGATACCTGGCATTTGAAAAACAAGACTCACTGAGTTTCCCACACGGAAAAAAAATATTGGAAAACTGATTCATTCTATAAAATTATAACCAAAATATGTAAGAGAATGTTATTGAACACAAATAATATTACAAAACATTTTTTCTCTTGTATTTGAATTCGGGGCAATACACAATTTCATTCTCTTTATCGTGTTTTCTGAAGTATTCACACATCACTGAACTTTACTCACATGAGTGAACTATTTAATTTGCAGCAGAAGATACTGGAAAATGAATGACCATTTGTATCTAAATTATACAGTCATCCCAAACCCCAAAGACAAGTGCTCGTTGGGTATGCACACTACTTTCAAAACATCACTATGTTTAATTTAACACTAATTTGTTTCCTATCTAGTGTGTTTGTCAACCGGTAAATTTGCTTTAAAAATAGATGTGGAGAAGCGCCTGGGTGGCTCAGTCTGTTGAGCATCGACTTTGGCTCAAGTTGTGATCTCATGGTTCATGAGTTCAAGCCCCACATCGGGCTCTGTGCTGACAGCTCAGAGCCTGGAGCCTGTTTCAGATTCTGTGTCTCCCTCTCTCTCTGCCCCTCCCCTGCTTGTGTTCTGTCTCTCTGTCCCTCAAAAATAAACATTAACCAAAAAAAAAAATTTTTAGTACAAATTGAGTGCATAAACCAAAAATCCCACAGTCTGGAGGCAGCTCTCTTATACTCAAATTATGTGGTCTCTGTGGACTGAATGCATTTTCCATGTTCGGTGTTTGCGTTTGTCTACTTTTTTTTTTTTTTAATTTTTTTTTTTAATGTTTTATTTATTTCTAGGAGAGAGATAGAGACAGCATGAGCAGGGGAGGGTCAGAGAGAGAGGGAGTCACAGACTGAAACAGGCTCCAGGCTCCAAGCTGTCAGCACAGAGCCCGACGCGGGGCTCGAACCCACAAACCGCGAGATCATGACCCAAGTGAAAGTCGGACGCTTAACTGAGTGAGCCACCCAGGCGCCCCGCGTTTGTCTACTTTACGGAAACTGGAAATTGAATCCAGCTCATTTGGGTTGAGAAGCCCATCTCTACAACAAAGGCCACGCTGGTCGTTCTACGGAAAAAGTCATTTAAATCTGCCCAAGATTAGAACCATATTGACAAAGGTGTGTTTTCTTATCTCAGACCTCTGTCCTTCGAGATTGTGTTGGTTGCGATCATTCATACCAGGCACATTCCCCCTGATGCAGCAAAAGGCAGAGAGTGGTTACGGGAGGAGTTACCTGTCATCCAGCTCCGCTAACACAAGTGCTTACCACACATGCATTTCTGAAACGAATCGGCTCGCACCATAACATGAGTAATAGCTGTGTGTAAAGGATCTCCTGGGTCCTCTGCCTCGCTCAGTCAGGAGAGCATGCAACTCTTCATCTCGGGGTTGCGAGTTAGAGCCCCACATTGAACGCACAGATTACTTAAAAAAAAAAAAAAAAAAAAAAGGAAAGATTCTGTTACTGCATCAGTTCATACTTGAATCAGAGAGGCGGAAGTAAACTAATGAATTCATTGCTGGTTCCTCGGTTGTTCACCCAGACCATCCTATCATTTGGGCACCGAACGGGATCTCACGGGCTCACCTTGTCCATTCTCCGTGCCATAAATCACCTCTTCCCTCTGGGAGCCTGGAATTGCTTTTAATCACACCAGTATTCAGAAATCAAGACTTGGACACTCACTGATCTCAGCTCTGGTGTCATTGTTTCTAGATCCTTCCACTGTGCTGGGTTAGCATATAGTCTTCTTTACTAAATAAGAGTTTGTATTAACATTTTTCCTTGAAATTTATCATGACAGTCTTTTTGTTCTTTTTAGTTTAATTTTTTAATGTTTATTTTAATTTTTGAGAGAAAGAGAGCACGCAAGCAGGGAAGGAGCAGAGAGAGAGAGGGAGACACAGAATCCGAAGCAGCTCCAGGCTCTGAGCTGTCGGCACAGAGCCCGACATGGGGCTCGAACTCGTGAGCCATGAGATCATGACCTGAGCTGAAGGCAGATGCTTAACCGACTGAGCCCCCAGGTGCCCCCAGCAGAACAATGTTTTTAAACTTACTTTATTATTTTGTATTTTGTTTTCTCTTACACTGAAAGCCTTGGCTTTCATGACATCACTCTATCAAAATACCACTCATGGGTTCTCAATTTGAAATAAGGTCAGAGTCCTTGTTTTCTTGATGGGAGTAGTAATGCTTCTTCTAAAAAAGAAAAAAAAAGCCACTCGGATTTAATTTTATAGACATATAAAATGTAAATATAAAATATTTATATGGTGTGAAAGTCAAAGCCTCAAACAGGCATTTATGACTATTTTTAATTTCTTTTACCCACATATTTTGTTAAAAAAAAAAAACTGGTTCATACTTGTTATTAGGACTATAATCCTAATCTAGATTTTAAGGAGATCTCACACCGGCATTTATGATAGTTTTTCATTTCTTTTACACCACATTTCTTATTAAAATAAAGGTTCACCCTTGTTATTATGACTTTGAATATAGATTCTAATGAAATCCCTCATTTATTACAAGAAATTGTTTTGCTGAAACACAGTCATAAGGGGTTATTTGGAAGATAGTAACGCCACTATTTCTTGAACATTTTTAAATTAATGTTTATCTTTGAGACTGAGACAGAGACAGAGTACGAGCAGGGGAGGGTCAGAGAGAGAGGGAGACACAGAAGCTAAAGCAGCTCCAGGCTGTGAGCTGTCAGCACAGAGCGCGACGCGGAGCTTGAACCCACGAGCCGTGAGATCATGACCTGAGCTGAAGTCCGACGCTTAATAGAGTGAGCCATCCAGGCGTCCAGAACATTCCTTGAATAGTTGCTGTTTCGGTAAAAAGGCGCTTGGAAGGGGCGCCTGGGTGGCTTAATCGGTTAAGCGTCCGACTTTCGCTTAGGTCATGATCTCGCGGTTCGTGGGTTCGAGCCCCGCGTCGGGCTCTGTGCTGACACCTCAGAGCCTGGAGCCTGTTTCAGAGTCTGTATCTCCCTCTCTCTCTGACCCTCTGCTGCTCATGCTCTCTCTCTCGCTCTTTCTCTCCTAGAAATAAATAAAAACATTTTTTTAAAAGGCGCTTGGAAAAAAAATGATTAACTAACGACTCATATGTGTTTCAGTGAGGTTTCTGATGCACGTTTTACATGTGTCCGTCTACATATATACATTCTGTGCACTTACCTTCCTTCTTTTTGGTTCTGGGTGTTTTAGTGTTTTATGGCCATCATTCCATCATTACCCCAGTCACCGGCCTCTGGGCTGTTTTGCACTCAAACTTCCTCCCAAATCACAGCTCCTGGTCACATACACGTTTCTTGATGAGCACAAGTTTTTGTGTCTTTGGGATAAACTTCTTTTTTTTCCCCTTAGTTTATTGGCAAGTTGGTTTCCGTGTAACACCCAGTGCTCATCCCCACAAGTGCCCTCCTCCATGCCCCTCAACGCCCTCCCCGCCACACCCATCAGCCCTCAGTTTGTTCTCAGCATTCAGGAGTCTCTCATGGTTTGCCTCTCTCCCTCTCCCCCACCATGTCCCCCCTTCTTCTCCCCCTTGTTCCTCAGTTAAGTTCCTCCTAATCCTCCTATACGTGCAAACATACGGTATTTGTCCTTCTCTGCCTGACTTATTTCGCTCAGCATAACACCCTCAAGGTCCATCCATGTTGCTACACAGGCCAGATTTCATTGTTTCTCATTGCCATGTAGTATTCCATCGTATAGACGAACCACATCTTCTTGATCCATTTGTATCCCATTGTGTAGATGAACCCCATTGGGATAAACTTCTGAAGGGAGGTGGGATTGCTGACTCACTTGCTGAAGACCACCTCGCCCTTATCTAATTGCCAAACTCCTGTTCTCAATGTACCATCGTGCACCCTCGAGCCACGAGAGGATTTCCGTTTCTTCTGCAGCCACACCAGCACCTGGCACTTTCACGTTGTTGTTTTGGGGTTTTCCTGGCTGTTATTGTTCTTTTGCAAGATTGTACTATGTGTATAGTGGTACCTCATCTGATTCTATTTTCCATTCCTTAAGTACTAATAATTTTGCGCATCTTTTTCTTCTTCTTTTTTTATTTTTTTGCTTATTTGCCATACATATATCTACTTTGGTGAAGTGTATGTTCAAATCTTTTATGCTTTTCTTATTATTGATTAGGTGATTTGTTCTCTTTTTTACTTAATATTCTTTTTAAATTTTAAATTTTTTTTTAATGTTTCTGTATTTTGAGGCAGAAAGAGAGAAAATGCAAGTAGGGAGAGACAGAGAGAGAGAGAAAATCCCAAGCAGGCTCTGCACTGTCAGCACAGGGCCCATTTTGGGGTTCTAGCTCAGAACCCCGAGATCATGACCAGAGGCGAAATCAAGAGTCAGACACCCACTGACTGAGCCACCCAGGTGCCCCTGTTCTTTTTGCATTTAATGTTGAGGGTTCTTAACGCATTCAAGATTCATGTCCTTTGGGGGCGCCTGGGTGGCGTAGTCGGTTAAGCGTCCGACTTTCGCTTGGGTCATGATCTCGCGGTTCGTGGGTTCGAGCCCCGTGTCGGGCTCTGTGCTGACTGCCAGCTCAGAGCCTGGAGCCTGTTTCAGTCTGTGACTCCCTCTCTCTCTGACCCTCCCCTGCTCACGCTGTCTCTCTCTCTCCTAGAAATAAAAAAAAAAAAAAAAAAAAGATTCACGTCCTTTGTCAGACATGTGTTTTGCAAATAACTTCTCCCAATTTGTGGCTTTTTTTTTTTTTAACTTTCTTAGAAATATTTATTTTCTCTTTGTGGATCATGATTTTTTGGGCGGTCGTCTCTGGAATACAGTTGTCCAGTAATTTTCTACTTCAAAGACTTAACCATAACAACTGGCCGTTGGCCAGTGAAACGTTTCTTATCTGTAGTGTCAGGTGGGAAGCTCATACCTGTTGGGCTAACATTGCTTATGGTAAAGACCCAGAGCCAATGGATGTATGGGATGTGGATTTAGGGAAAATATCTCATGACCTCTGTAACTATCCAAGTCTAGAATCAACTTGTACCATGAGAGAAACTGAACGAACAGCAATCTGTAAAACTTGATTTGAGCCAGATGCATTTCAGGGGCGCCTGGCTGGCTTACCAGGTGGAGTGGAGAACTCTTGGTCTGTGAGTTCAAACCCCGTGTTGGTTGTCGACATTATTTTTAAAAATATTTTTTAATTCTGTTTTGCTGGAGAAAACCTGGGAAGCGTGTTTCTCATGCATGAGATCCTATCATGGTTTGGGAAGCTCAGCAGATGCTTCCGAGCTCTTCTCCGTAAAAAGCACATGGAGAGCAAGGCACCCAGCCACCCATCTGCAAATACTTTTCACTCACTCATTCCAGTTACACCTGAACTATTGATTCATAAAGTTAGGACAAAACCGTTGTGAGGTTTGTCTTAATTGCACATTGATTTTGAAACTGCGCCCAGTGTTTATGCACTAACATACATTACCCTTGCGTCTGTGTTTCCTCAGTGAAGAAGTGTTTTACCTCATAGCTCTCAAAGATTCTTAGGAAAAAATAAACAGTGTGACTAATGTCACACTCACGTTAATAAACGAGCTCAGGGGCACCTGGGTGACTCAGTGGGTTGAGCATCCAGCCCCTGGTTTCAGCTCAGGTCATGACCCCAGGGTTGGGGATCGAGTCCTGTGTCAGCTCTGTGCTGAGTGTGGGTGGACCCTGCTTGGGATTCTCTCTCGCTCTTTCTCTCTGGCCCTGGCCCTTCCGTGCACACTCTCTATATGAAATAAAATAAATAAAAATAAATAAATAAATAAATAAATAAATAAATAAATAAATAAATAAATAAACAAAAATTTAAAAAATAATAAGTGACTTTAGTATAAGTTATGAATTCGTAAAGTGACTTTCCAAGGATATAAGTCATTACTTCTGTCTCAGTGGTGTGTAAACAGATCTCCCTGTCGTCAACACACACGGTCATGTGTATTTTTTTGTTTGTTTGTTTCGTTTGAGAGACAGAAGAAGCAGCGGAGGGGCAGAGGCTGACTGAGCCCCCCAGGCGCCCCCATGGTCATATTATTGACAGACACGTACACGTACACATATTCTACACAAGAACATCATATATATAGTATATATCGTTTACATGTAACTATTTAGCACTTTATTTGTACAACCATTCTGTATTATTTTGGTTATATATAATGGATGTTTATAATTGCAATTTTATACACATGTGTGAATATATGTACATATATAAACATATACTTGAATATTTATATTTATATGGGCATCTATTTAGCATATATAATTTATATATAAATATATTTGTAAATATATGAATTATACAAAATGAAGTCTAAATAATATATATTAATTATGGTATGAATTATATTTATATGGTAATCTGTGTATTATACATAATTATACATAATTATATAAATATGTGATATGTATATAGCATATAAAGTATTAATACATTCATATATCAATATGTAATATTACTGTATATAAAGAAATTATTCAAAAATATAATTTGTATAATTATATGTAACATACATTTATTTATATGCTATTTATATTATAATGTAGATTATAAACAGATATAAAATACATAACTTATATTTATTATGTTTAATAAAAATAAATTATTTAAACATATTTTATATATGATATATGGTTATTACATGTAAATTTTAATATATAATATATATAAACAGATGCTCATATAAATGTGTATATAATTATGAATGTATTATTTATATATGTTTATTATATTGCATTGTGGTATATAATAAAATTTTTACAATATAATATATAATATATCCTGTATAGATTGTAGAATACAGTTATATAATATAAAATATATAATTAAAAGGTATATTATGTACATATAAATAGCATATATAATAATAAATAAATGTATTATATTATTCATATATAATTATATTCTTCATATAATACATTTACACACATACATTATATATAATAAAAATAACATACAAATATATGTTTACATATAATACTCAAAAATATATGTAATATCTTTATAATATACTAAAACAAATTATAAATGTGTGTTTATTAAAACAAATATATAATAGCAAATGTAGACATGTTCATAAATGTTCATACATGTGCATATAATCACACAATTGTCTGTATAGTTATAGTTATGTACCTTAATTATATTGAAAATAATGTAGTCTAGCATATATATTATAGTACACGTATTCTAATATGTATGGTATTGTGTATATATATATAGTATTATATGTATATATTATAGTATATATATATGTTATATATATCATATCATATCATATATCATATCATATCATATGTATTAAAGGCCCAGAATCTGACCCAAATGTGAATGGATAATTTCTGTAAATGAATTAACAGGACATCTATCTCAATTACGCGAGTTTTGCCACAGTACCAAAAATAAATTATTGACAGATTCACATCATCTAAAACTATTGACTTCCCTATAAGTGGCCCTGACGTAAGAAGCCAGTGTCAGAGAAAATTCAAGAACATTTGGGAATGTGAAAAGCAGGAAATAGAGCACACAGCGGCCAAACACCTAGCCTCTGTAGAAGAAGTCAGGAGATGTGGACGCAGGGAAGGTGTGTCGGGCATGGCGGCCGCTCCTAACATAGGAAAACATGTGGCAACAGTGAAGAAGACCTTTAGGGGCACCTGGGTGGCTCCGCCTGTTAAGCATCCGACTCTTGATTTTGGCTCGGGTCGTGATCCCAGGGTTTATGCGATCGAGCCCCTGTGGTATCGGGCTCTCCATGCTGGCTGTGGAGCCTGCTTGGCATTCTCTCTCTCTCTGTCCCGCCATTGCGTCTGCTCTCTCAAAAAAATAAAAATAAAAAATTTTTTTAAAAAAGGACCTTTAAGAAATGACCCCTTCTGTGCGCTCAGGGGGCAGATCTGAGCCCCAGAATCCCCAGGGCCACTGCACCGCAGTTACTGCGTGTCCCCAAAGACGAGGGGTGAGAGTCGCCAGGCATCATCAAATACGGACCAGCCCCTCTCCGTCATCAGGGACTTGATTTCATAAAACGAGAGAAGCTCTGAAGTCCCGTGATGATTACAAAAACCTGGAGATGCTCATCCATCTCTCAGGCCGCGGCCTCATTTATAACTCTTGAAAACGAAAAGACAACCCTATTTTTCTTCCTCCTCCACAGCCTCCTGTGAAGGGAAACGTCTCCACTCCTGTCAAAGAATCAAATATTTTGCCTTGGGGGTAGGAGGGGCGGTGAGCCACGGCGTAGTGTTCTGGTACCTTCCCCAGCTTCCACTGGTGCAGGGTCTAGATGCCCATCGCTGTATCCCTCCTGCCCGCTTCCGGCCTGTGGCTTCGAGCCACAGACAGCGATGACAAGAAGCCACGTCCCAACTGCGCCCGCCCCGAACGTCCCCGCCGAACCCCCTTCTGCAGCACAGTCCAGGAAAATGCAGTGAAGGATGCTTTCTGTTTCCGGGGACCCAGGCCACATCATTGCTTTCCATTAAGAACATAATTAAATTGCCTTTGTATCCACATGTGTTTCTATCATGCTTTGGGGCGCATCTCTTAGCGACAGAGTCTAATTAAGCATTCAAGACACGAGGCATGAAAATATTTGCTATAATATCCTGGTAGAGATACAACCTTCTTTCCTAACTGGCGACAGAAATGGGCCCAAATGTATTTTGCATAACAATTTACATCCGTGGATAAACTTCCATAATCAGAGAGCATGCCGCAAATTAATAGTCCACGCTTTGTCAACATAATTGGTTTGCCATTTTTGCAAGGTGGCTCGGGGCTATTCGTTCCCAAAGAACTAAAACAGTATTTTTTATATACGATACCAAGTTACGGAACACAGATGTACCTGCACTTGTCTCTACAGGGCTCTGGGTTTCAATGTTTCACTTGCAAGTTAGGAAGGGAATTTTGTGTCTCTTCCTGGGTTCAGATGCTTGCAAAGGTACTGATACAAGAGGTTATGAAGGTGGCATTAAAAGCATTTCTAGGGGCACCTGGATGGGTCAGTCGGTTAAGCGTCTGACTTCGGCTCAGGTCATGATCTCACGGTTTGTGGGTTTGAGCCCTGCGTCGAGCTCTGTGCTGACAGCTCAGAGCCTGGATCCTGCTTCAGATTCTGTGTCTCCCTTTCTCTCTCTGACCCTCCCCTGCTCATTCTCTCTCCCTCTCTCTCTCAAAAATAAAGCATTTAAAAAAAGAAAAAGCATTTCTCTTCGTGTCCTGTCCTTCAAAAACTATAGCACAAAGAGATGGATTATAGGTACACTTCAGATACGTTGACTCTTCGATTGGATAAGCAAGGAGCATCTGTAAAGCCCATTCTGGAGAAATGTTATGAAAGTGATATTTCGTTGCATTAAGGTTTCCTTTAATCAACCTAGGATTACAAACACACCGTCATTGATCTATTGTATCATTTATGCTATACAGACAATGCTGTAATGGGTGGAATCCCGAAACTGACATTTTTCTAGGTCAAAAATGGCAATTCGTGTGGTCCAACTGAGTAAGGGATGCGCAGATGTATCTGAGATTTGTCGGTCTGGGTGGAGCGCCCCTCTCTGGTTGAAAACTGGTGATTGGCCTCATAGAATTTAATGAGGATAATAGGGCATTTTGATTCTGCTTTGCCTTTCTCCTTAAACAGAAGAAAGAAAGCCTCAGGGAAAGAGACGGCGCACTGCTTTTCAAAAACATTAAGCTAAGGTGTTACCTGGGTGGCTCAGTCGGTTGAGTGTCCGACTTGGGCTCAGGTCAGGATCTCGCGGTTTGTGGGTTCGAGCCCCGCGTCAGGCTCTGTGCTGACAGTTCGGAGCCTGGAGCCTGTTTCAGATTCTGTCCCTCTGTCTCTCTCTATTTCCTCCACTTGTGCTCTGAAATGCGTGCGCTCTCTCTCTAATAAAAACATTTAAAATTTTTAAAAAAAGAATACATTAAGCCCAATTAGTGGAAACACGCATGCCATGATCTAAAAAACACTTCCTTGACAGAAATATCAAGGACATTAGTGTAAACCAGTTAATAAGTCAAGGCCATGGTCAGCCCTTCATCCATGACAAAGAAGAAGAAATAACACAATACAACAAAAAGTGAATTTTAAAACTACAAACATTATATAATTTTTATAATTATATAAAATCATGTAAAATTTTAAATTAACAACACTTAGGAAGATTATAAATTAGATGAATGAACCCCTATTATAATGTTATAAAAGTTATCCCAAAGCCAAAGGGCAGGCCTCCATCTGTATCTGCTTTAAGGACAGAAGAAGAGAGCTGGAAAGGGGAAGCTGTTTTTACTGAGTCTGCAATTGATCCCTGTGTTTTCTTTTTTTTTTTTTTTTTTATTTCTAGGAGAGAGAGAGACAGCGTGAGCAGGGGAGGGTCAGAGAGAGAGGGAGTCACAGACTGAAACAGGCTCCAGGCTCTGAGCTGGCAGTCAGCACAGAGCCCGACGCGGGGCTCGAACCCACAACCGCGAGATCATGACCTAAGCGAAAGTCGGACGCTTAACCGACTAAGCCACCCAGGCGCCCCGATCCCTGTGTTTTCATTTCAGATTTTGATCAGGAAAAAATGCTATTTGAACATCAATTGTAGAGGCGCCTCGGTGGTTCAGTCAGTGAAGCATCCGACCAGCTCAGGTCATGATCTCACAGCTTCTGAGTTCGAGCCCCACGTCGGGCTCTGTGCTGACAGCTCAGAGCCTGGAGCTGCTTCCGATTCTGTCTCCCTCTCTGCCCCTCCCCCACTCACCCCCTGTCTGTCTCTCTCTCTCAAAAATAAATGAACACTAAAAAAAGAGAGATGGACGCTTAACTGAGCTGCCCTGGCACCCCAGTCTTCATTAAAATTGAAAAGAGTTTTAAACTCGCCCCCCAAGTTCCTAAATCCTGAAAGAGCTCTAATCTGCACGAATCAGTGAAAGCTTTGACCCAGCCCGTTTTCTTGTCATGAAAACCATTTCCGTTTTTGCAAGGTCAGCACTGTTTGGTACCGTCTTCGCTGCGTTTACATATGCATCCCGAAATGTCGCTTTTTTCCCTCGAAACGGAAGGTCCCGTTTCGCATGTGTGTGAATGCATCTTGTCTTCCTGATCCCTTGCCCTTTCTTCCTGGTTGAGCCTCTCCATTTGTGCTCCGGGAGAAAGCTGCGGTCTGATTTTTATCACGTGTCCAGAGGCAGGGAGGCCCTTTTGAGGGGGATACGGGCTGATAATCGGATTTCCTTTGCAAAGCCACTGCCTCAAGCGTGGTCAGCAGGGGCCGGCCTCTAAGAAGGATTAGCTCATCCCATGGAAAGAAAGCGAAGGAGCCTCAGAGCATCAATGAGAGTTAAGCTGGGTTTGGCAGTTGAGGGAATTTAAAGTCACCTGAGTCCTCATAAATCCCATAATCCAGTTCTTTGAGTCCCACGGACACTGTTGTGTCTGGGCCTGTCTTCGTGGCTCAATCGGAACACAAAAAGGAATGCTGACCCACAGCCCACCATGCCCACAGAGTCCCTCTGCAAAAGAAAACATAAATCAGAAGCTCTGTTTTGGGTTTTCCGGCAAGAAACAGCAGGAATCTAACTTAGGCCTCCCGAGGACCACATCCGACCCGCAGAGCCTAAATCATGGAAAGGCTCAGAAGTTCTCCTCACAGTCAGTCATATTCTCTGGGAGCCAGGCCATAGCGCAAAGAAATATCCACAGCTGCGTGGGTTCAAACAGCTTCGAAAGGAATAGCTCACCCCATCTTGCCAAACGTAAAATGGATCAATCCATTGTGGGGCTTTCATAGAATAACACACTAGACAGCGGACAACGGAAATAAGTCCGGGCACTCGCGACACCTGAATGGATCTCATTATATGGCATTGCGGGAAGGAGACCCGAGATACAAGCCTACATACGCCACGTGCCCCATTTATATGAAATCCAAAGTTCACGCTCATGGGCATAAACGTTATTAGAAAAGAACAAGGAAGTAATTGTCAGCATGATTCAAGATAGAAGTTACGCGCAGGGGAAATGGAGCAGGCTCTGGGGAGAACTTGCAGATCCCAACAGTGTTCTCTTTCTCAACAGGGTGCCTTCCTGAGTGTGCCTCATTCAGAAAGCCTGTCCTTGACTGTTCAGCCCTTTTGATGAATGGAAGTCTCGTGTCATCAAAAAAGTTTACGAAGAAAGAAAAAACAAAGGTCTAAATTGTGTACATAATCTTTATCTGTAAGGAAAATGGAGCAAGAACATGTTATTTTCTGGGCTTGGCAAGAGAGAGGAAAACAGCCGAGGGGGTTGAAGGCAAGTTCATCACCCCAGGCTCAACGCCAGCACCAGGGACGAGACCCATTCTTTCCCGTTTGGAAAGCTGTCATCACTCCCCGATGCTGGAGGAGGATGGGGTTGGGTACAGTGGACAATGTGACCCATACATCAGGGTTTAAGCTTCAGGGAACTCTCTGCATTTCGTTTATCATCTCCTTGGTGTACGTAATTAATGTGAGATATATGTGCTCATCTCTGTGTATAATCTACTTCCCATCCTTGTATCCATCCACCCATCATCTCAATCTATCTGTCTATCTATCTGTCTATCTATATCTATCCATCTTATTTATCTATCTATCTACTTACCTATCTATCCATCCATCAATCCACCCAACCATCCATCATATCTGTATGTCTATCTATGTATCTATCTATCTAACCTATCTAATCTATCCATCTATCATATCTATCCATCCTATTTATCTATCTATATCTATCTATCTATATTACTATTTATCTATCAATCCATCATATCTATCCACCTATCATATCTATCTATGTATCTATATCTGTCCATCCATCATATCGGTCTATCTTTCTTATTTCTTTCTCTCTTTGCATCTACCCACCCATCCATCCATCTATTGATCTACTGATCTAGATAGATAAATAAGCCATAGAGAAATAGATAAGTAGAGAGATACTGACAGATGATAAACAATCAGTGGATGGATGGACAGATGAACAGACAGACTACAAATAAAATATTCTTCTACTCTGCAACTTTTAGCTTTTAGTTGACTCAATTATACTTCTCAGTTCATGGCTTCATATCATCACCTTTGATCATTGGAAGCCCCACCTCTACCTTTCATATTTTTTAAGTTGTTTTTGTCATTTATTTCCATAACACCTTCCCTTTCTACTCTCTGCACGTTTACATCTGTTCTATTGAATTTCATGGGTTCATTTTCTAATTTCTCGTCACCAGTATGTCCTGCTTACCCGCTTCCAGGATTCCTCTTTCTCCTCCGCCTTTGAGTGGCATCCACCCTTCCCCCCTTCAGCTCTCATGACACCTCACTCAGTGGACTTGTCTATATCTGCTCTGCCAGCACATTTGTGTGAATGCTTTATCATTCTCAAACAATCCACTTTTTATTTCCTTGGAGGCAGAGAGTTATTAAGTATTTAGGTCTTCATTCCCTCATTTAAAGTCATTTTAGATACAATGCTCTCTAGGCTCATCGCAGTTTTGTAGGAGGCCAGGAAGAAAAAAAAACTGTCAGTAAGTCAATTCCCTGATTTTTCTGTTTTTAAAACAAGCAGACGATTCTGGGAAATGGTGTTGGGTGTCTTGGAGACAGTGAAAGTTCTAAGACAGACCTAAACTGGGAAGGAGGCAAGAACTTTCCTGAGCCTGCACGAGTTTTTTCGGAGAACGGAAGAGAAGTCAGAGGTATGGCCTGTTGGTTTTGCAAGCAAGGAACCTACCTGTGCCCTCGTTCCTAACTCTGAAGGAGCTGTGTGACTCTCCCGTGCCAAATGTCTCTCTTCTGTACACAACCTGGAAGCCCATTAGCTGCAAAAGGCTTCAGCAAAAGGCTGAAGAAGCATATAGATGAGAAAATGAACCACGAAGAAACAAGAAGCCCCAGACACATCGTATGTCCATGAAACATGGAATAGATTGAGTTCAGTTTTCTCACCGGCTTTTTGAAATATGCCCGCAGAGTCATGATGTCAGTTGACCTGCAGAAGCAAAGAAAGACAGTATTCACTCTACAGTTTATTTTTTTTTTTTTTATGGTTACTTATTTTGAGAGAGAAAGCGAGCACAAGTGGGGGAAGGGCAGAGAAAGAGGGAGAGAGAATCCCACGCCATCAGCTCAGAGCCCGATGCGGGGCTCGAACCCACAAACTGCGAGATCCATGACCTGAATCTAAACCAAGAGTCAGACTGACTCAGCCGCCCAAGCGCCCATTTACTCTACAATTTAGATGAGACTAAATCGGACGAGAACACTGGCATTCGTCAACGTTTTCTTACATGCTCTGAATAGTTATGGATGCACTCTCTCTTTCCCTTGTCTGTGTACTTTGTGAGGACAACACACTCATCTATATATCATTGCACTATTGCCTATCAGAACCTACACCCTAAATGAGTATTGGTTGGATGGATTGGTAGAAGGCACATGTCTTCTTCAGAAACAAGTGTGCATGCCAAAATTCGGCAGCGTGGGTAGTCTGAATTCTAACTCAGTGAAAATATAAATGATCATGTAAGCTCACGCTTCTCATATCCACTAATTTATTATGACTCTTCGCCTCATATGCCGTGGGCCTCAGAGTGACTATAAACAGAGTTTGCAATTGGTATTTGACAAATCAAGTGTTGGTTCTTCTATATTACCAACCTGGGTTCTTTCCCAAAGAAGCCATAATCATTGCCTACAGAGCATTTTAGCTCTAGACCATGGCGAGCCTCTACCCAAAGTCACTGGCATTGTAATTTGGGCAAATGCCAGAATGTACCGTGCAGATTTTGGCTCTTAGAAATAACCTAGGCTTGCGTCTCATAATCAAGACTCTATTAATGCCACTGGATTTCTTTAGACTGGAAGTAACTGTATTTATTTGCTAGAGTTGGCATAACAAAGTACCACAGATTAAGGGGCTTAGCCAAAGGACATGTATTTCTCACCTTCCATAATAATATAACGTTGAGAGGTATGGACTGCCTGGAACCCCACAGATCATCACATGGACCAGATACGCTGGGTATCACACAACAGGCAAGAGCCAGAGGTCATCGGGGACTGCACCCACAGATAGCAGGAAACAAGTTCTGGGGAGATTTAGAGCTACGAGGTCTTTATCTTACTCTGCCCACATTCCAAACCTGGGGTTTCCCACCACCAACTATAAACTCCAGTTAGCACCATACAACTATAAAAGTTCATTTCCGTTGTAAAACTTTCATGGATTGCAAGAACTACAAGACTAAACAAACAGCATTCAGGGTCTCCCATGCTTTTCTGTACTTGAGCTCGAAAATTAATTGAAAGAAAAATTACGGTCATTTCAGAACAGATAGGAGAAGGGGAATCTGGATGCCAGTAGGTCATTGAAGGGGGAGTTTGAGGCCAGCTGCTCTGGGTGCTGATTCTTCCTCTCCTACTTGTTCCATAATGCTCATAAGTTGTTGTTTTTTTAAAGTTAATTTATTTTGAGAGAGTAAGCAAGAGCAAGCAGGGGAGGGGAAAGACAGGGGGAGAGAGAGAATCCTAAGCAGGCTCCATGCTCTCAGCACAGAACCAGATGTGGGGCTCAAACCCATGAACTGAGCCAAAATCACGAGTCAGATGCTTAACCAACTGAGCCACCCAGGCGCCCCCCCCCTCGTGAGTTTGTAACAGCAAATTAAAACGAGGGATGGAATTATTGAGAATAATGAAACCCCCTGTGGACAGGAGCCGAATATAAAGTCTTGTGCATGCTTTTCATAAAAGGTGTTCTGTCAACAGGAATACAATACGGGGTAGATGCTTACAAATAGAGACCATATTTAGAAATGGAAGGACCATGGTCCAGCTGTCTTGACCACACAACGTGTGTCAGAGTCATGTCAATCGGATGACGCAAAGCCACCCTCACAGCGTGGACTTCCCCAACCTGGGCCATGCTGTAGATGTGGTCGCACAATCCGTCAAGTCCAGTCTTGCACTTTCTTGGAGCTAAAGTTGCATGGTGGTCTTGTAGAATACATGTGTACTATGATGTAGCGGTGCCTCTCCACATCATATATGGAAACAAATCTCCGCGTGCAGACATGCACTGCCATGTTCATAGGCGCAGCCTTTGCAGACAACCAGAGCATATTATGTTATCATAGAAATAAGGAAGCTGTGATACAGGTTACACCTTGGATGCATCTTGAAAACGTTGAGTCAAAGGAACCCAGTTCCAAATGAGCACATGTTGGAGGACTCCATTTAGATGAAACACACATCATGGGACAGTTTGCAGACGCAAGAATTAGATGCCTGGGTCGCGGGATCTGGGAACAGGATGGAATCAGCAGTGAGTGATGGTGGCCACAAGGTTTTTCATTTTGGAGTTAATGAGAACGTCCTGGAATTGACTGTGGTGTTGGTCGCCCACCTCTGTGAAGAAATTAACTACCATGAAGCCGTCTATTTTAAATGGATGAATTCTGTGCTTTAGGCACATGGTTAATATTTGGTTTTCTGTTTTAAGAAAGATCCTTGAACATATTCTTTTCCCCTTATTTCTTGATTTTGTCCCCCACTCCCCACACTCGTAAAGTGGGAAAACCCCGGGATTTCCTTACCAATAACTTTCTGAATATGCCAGGGTCTAACAACATCATTTTGTTCTGATTTGAGAAAATCGGTTCCCTATTCTTTCTCCCTGAGTCCAGTGTGATCCGTGGAGAAGAGTGTCATCCCTCGTATCTGTGATCTTTGGGTTTTCCTCTATCAGAGACTTAACAGGACTCGAATCCATTTCTGAACACATTAATCCAAGGTATTTATATTGATAAGCTTATTCAATACCGCATTTTCTAGAAATCTACTATGGGTTTTCGCTGGACTTAAACTTCCCAAAAGCAACATGTGACAGCATTTTCCTCCCTTTTTTTTTTAATGTTTATTTATTTTTGAGACAGGGAGAGACAGAGCTCGAGGCAGGGAAGGGCAGAGAGAGAGACAGAATCTGAAACAGGCTCCAGGCTCCGAGCTGTCAGCACAGAGCCCAACGCAAAGCTTGAACCCACGAACCATGAGATCATAACCTGAGCCGAAGTCGGACACCTAGCCGATTGTGCCACCCAGGCGCCCCTCATTGCTTTTGTGTCTTTGCACTCTCAGTGGGAGAAAACGCAAGGGATGAATCACAAATATTTGATTCACGTGGAAAGAAAAATAAGATGTAATGGCGAGCTTAATCCTCTGTGAACAGCCCCAAACTAAAACCAGTGAGGGTCTTAAGTACCTGGGACGTAGTGGAGACATGGCTAGTGTGATTTCTGGAGGGGATTTATTGAGATTTACCCAGAAAGCACACCTTTTTGCAGGTGTCTTCCCGTGCAGGGAACGAGGGAGCCCCGTAGGCCAGTGACCAGGTGACTGGTATCCCGGACTCTAGTCAGTGACCCCCTCCATCTGAAAAGAGACATCAGCACCCCCGTGAAGAAGACCCACCTTGCTTTGCGTCCACACCTGAAACCCTCCGGTCCCCCGTTGCCCCTCTATGCTGACTCACGCCCATGACCCTGTCACACTACCACCTCCTTGTAAACTCAACGAGGTCCTGTTTGCCTCATGTCCTGGGCAGCTTAAATTCCATTGTCTTCACCTGCGTTTCCATCCCCCCTATATTCCAGACCATTTTTATTCAACTACTCTGTAATTTTACTTTCTGGGTGTGGGGGGGTCCTAAGTTATGAATACATACAATTTACACACACACACACATCGATTTGTGTTGTGAAAGCATCATGGCATTGTTGGAATTAGCCTCATCGGGTCATGTAAACAATGTTCTTTGCATTCCCTGTAGAAATCTCGCATCATTCATCATAACTGATTTTAACCTCTAGGTGTTAGTGTTCAATTATGGCAAATCCATAAAACGATGCTTTTCAAATGTTTTCCTTCTTCACACACTGTATAATCCGAAACAGGTTACAAAGCTTGGGAAAAGTGTGTTATGTTATGTACAATTTGTAGGAGAAAACATCTACACTTGTGTCTGCAGAACAAAAATCCCATTGGGGTACCGGGCTGGCTCAGTGGGTTGAGCATCTGACTTCAGCTCCGGTCATGATCTTACAGTTCGGGAATTCAAGCCCCACGTCAGGCTCGGCACTAACATCTCGGAGCCTGGAAACTGGTTCAGATTCTGTGTCTCCCTCTCTCTGTTTCTCCCCTGCTCACAACTCTCTCTCACTCTCAAAAATAAACATTTTTAAAAAGCCCATGGATATCATTGTCAATAATTACAGGATCGTTGTCTATATATGTTTGTCATTATTAGAGTGATTTTTGTTTCCTCTGAAAACCATTTCATCTAAGCCTTCAATTTTTTCATCTAGCATTCGACAGCGGATTAACTCACATAGTATAAAATTTAGCTCCTTTCTGCTTTCTTCTGTATTTTGTAACACCTTCGCCTGCCTTTTTGTTGACATTTCTATATTTTAATTTCCATTAACGGAGTTCATAATTTTATATTCTCAAAACCCTTGACCCTGCATTCAGGTCTGTATCCATTATCTCCGTGATTTGTGTGACTCTAAGAGTAAAACCAAGGAGAATATCTTTACACCTATATAATTATGGCTGTTTTATTTTTTTGTTTATTTTTAATGTTTATTTATTTTTGAGAGAGAAACAGAGCACGAGTTGGGGAGGGGCAGAGAGAGAGGGAGACACGGAATCTGAAGCAGGCTCCGCGCTCTGAGCTGTCAGCACAGAGCCCAGTGTGGGGTGGGGCTTAAACTTGAAGCATGAGATCATGACCTGAGCCAAAGTAGGAGCTTAACCAACCCAGCAGCCCTAATGCTTTCATTTTTAATATTTGTTTTTTTCAAAAATCTGACCGTTGAAGAGGGTCTCCTGTCTCTCTGTCCATCTGTCTGTCTCTCTCTGTCTCACATGGGTGCATGAGCCTGTGTATTATCTTCCTTCAGAAACACGGAAGTTCTGTAATCTGTGGTTTCACTTCACAGTGCATATTCGTAGATCCAAAATGACATCTTGACTTACCAAAATAAACCTGACATGGATTCGTATTCACAAAGATTTGGATAAGAAATATAAAGTAATTACCATCCTATCTTCCCATAATCATTTCACCCTCCTTCTCCATATTGTATTATTTCTATTTGTTCTAGACGTTTCTACACATTTCTACACACTCTTGAATAACGTCCATGAATACCTATCGTAATACAAATCTTTAAAGTATCCACTTACTTCCTCTGTGAAAAGGAGAAACGAGATGGATTTCCGGTCCTACCTGTTCCCATGGCTTCTTTCCTATTTGTGGTTTTATCGCCGTCGTTTGCATTTGTATAACAAATTATGCAGGTCAGACACCTGCCACTGTGAGATTTAGCATTAGTGGTTTGTTAAATATGGATTTAATGTTCATTCCCTTGACTGGATGGTAGTAGTATTTTTCATTTAAGAAGGGCTCCTTTAGGACTCCCAAGGTGTCCTACGTTTGAAAATACCCTTCTCTTACGTTCACACTTGAGTGACGATGCTTCTGCGTAAGCAATGTGTGCAGATCTGTCACCTGCCCTGAGGTCTTTGACGTATCGTTATCTTCCAGGCCACCAGGACACTAACAAAAATCATGCGTCATAGTTCTCCATCGGAGGGGTACGACTTATGCATATATTCACCCCGTTTTCCATCCTGAGACTGCAAGCATCTTGGTTCTCGTGTGTTTTGAATCTTTGTTCTTCATTCCATGCAGCTTCGGACTCAGAAGTCCAAGCTCCAGCTCTGTGCGTCTGTCCCGTTCTCAGGTGTTCCCCCCATCATGCGGCGCCCCGTACTCCCTGTCACTGTCAGAACAGCCTGGCCGCTCTGTCTCCTTTCCGGTGGCGGTGGCTTTCAGGTTTCGTTCTTCCGCAGTGTTTCCACTCCTTCTCAGATCCCAGGCACTGCGTCGAAGAGACGGTGTTTCAGACACGCCGTCATGTATTTAATTTGCTTGTGCCGTCAAAACGGGCCTCGCGAAGTATCGTTGCATGTTCTCCCAAAATTGTACTTCCTGCTGATTCTTCTTACCTCCTCCTACTGGCTTCCTGGTTTGCTTTTCCTCCCTGTCTCCCTTCCTCCTTCCCTCCCTCCCTCTTCCTTCCTTCCTTCCCTATTCCTTACCTTCGTTTGTTCATTCGTTCGTTTCCTTCCTTCCTTCCTTCCTTCCTTCCTTCCTTCCTTCCTTCCATCATATCTATCCTTCTTTCCTTCTTATCTGTCCATCTTTCTTCATTCCTTCTTCATCCCTCGCTCCCTTTCTCATTCCTTCCTTCCTCCCTCCTTCCCTTACTTCCTTCCGTCCATCATATCTTTCCTTCCTTCCTTCCACCTTCCTTCCTTTTCTCTTTATTTTACTGCTTCTTTTTCTTTAACCTGCTCTATTTCTCAGAAGACGCCACAATAATTTACTACTCGCAGTTTCTCGACTTTGAACGCGGGTCTTTGGCTCTAGGCTGGTCATTGGCTCTAGGCTGGTCAGGGTGGCAGACGCCGGGGGCATTGCTGGGGCCCATGGCGGGCCCGGTCTAGGCGCACCACCTGCATGAACTTCCCCACCAGCGGGCTTTGTCCTCTGCACTCAGCCCGTAGTCTGCATCTCCCCTCAGCGTTAGGGTAACTAGGGACCTAAGTGAAGTCCCATATAGACTGCTGTGTGCATGTGTGTGCAGGCATGTGCCTGTGGTGCTGCTGTGTACTCTGTTCATGAGTGACAGCAGAATAGATCCGCTGATGCCGTCACGTTTTCTGCTAGAATACCAGGAAGCTCCACTCACTTCTGCGGTGCCGCCTCTCTCGATCTTATTCCACGTCTCGTCTTGACATTTTGTCAGGGACTCTTAGGTCACCCTCCTAAACTCGTCTCACTCTCTAGAGCTGTTCCAGGGATGGGAACATGGGTTGGGCACCTACCTCCCAATTTTGGAAAACTCTGGGGGTGGATGAACACGTTCCCCCAAACCTCCATTAAAACCATCAAACAGGAAGGAAGGGGTCATGGGTAGGGGAAGCTCATTCTACGATGAGGCTATCGGGGATTGTTTGGATCCGAGCCAAGTGGGATTGCAGAACTGTTCCTGAAAAATGTGGTAGTTCAGCTGAATTAAGGAGGGTACTTGCTGGAATGAGCACTGGGTGTTATATGTAAGGGATGAATAATTAAATTCTACTCCTGAAGCCAATTCTAAACTACATGTCAACTACCTTGGATTTAAATACATAAATTGGTGTCCCCTGAGTGACTCAGTCGGTTGAGCATCTGATTTCAGCTCAGATAACAATCTGGCAGTTCATGGGTTCGAGCCCCAAGGCGGGCTCTGTTCTGACAGCTCAGAGCCTGGAACCTGCTTCAGATTCTGTGTCTCCCTCTCTTTCTGTCCCTCCGTTGCTCACACTCTGTCTCTCTCTCTCTCTAAAAAGTAAATAAATATTAAAAATTGTTTTAATTAAAATTAAATAATAAATAAATAAAACCAATCCAAATAGGTTACAGGATGTGACCAGGGGCCTCATTTTTATAGCAAAACAAGAACAAAAATGACCAAAAGAGATTACGATAGCGTAGAATCTAATACAGAAAATGAGAGGAGAAAAACCTGCAAGAAATATTGACTAGAATGTTCGACATTTCATCTGGGAAAATGACACAGAACCTTTCAGAGGAAGTGCGGGGAGAAGAAAGCTCTTGCACAGAGCTTGCCTGTGGCCAAGGGAGCGCCTTGCTGGCCTTCCTCACCATGTGTCACCCACTTGGACCCTTCCCATGCAGGCCCAGAGAGCCACATGTCTTGTTCGTGATGCAGGGATCTGGGATGTGAGATAACGCTCCCCATCACCCGAGGAGGGAGCATCGTGCCAGGCCTGGCGTGCATGGGGGCCGCTCTGACGTCCGAGCCTCCTCAGCCTCATCGCTGCACATCTTAGGGTGTTTCCGGCCTCTTCTGTACCCACCGACTTTCAGAGAAGGAATCGCTCCTGAGGGGACATCATAGGAGAACAGCACATGGAGAATATCAATAGGAAACACTGGAGGTGGCGGCACCTTGTTTTATTCTGTGGACAACGCCGTGACGGGGCCCCGCACCTTAGAATCTGTCCATCTAGTGATGGGATCGTCTACGTGCACAGGAAGAGCCAGGGACACAACATGGTGCTAACAAATCATGACCTTGACACCTGTTGTGTTCTCTCACCAACCTTGGACCATCCTTGCAATTGCTCTTGTTTCAATTGTCTCTATTTCTTGTTCTGAATGATTTTAAGGACGGGGGAAGGTGGTAAAAATTACAAATATATTCTTGTTTCAATTTTTACATTTAGTTATTTATTTTGAGAGAGGCAGAAAGAGCTCAAGCAGAACAGGGGCAGAGAGAGAGGGAGAGACAGAATCCCAGGCAAGCTCCGCTCTGTCAGCGCAGAGCCCGACATAGGACTCCATCTCACCACCCGTGAGATCATGACCTGAGCCCAAATCAGGAGATGGATGCTTAACTGAATGAGTCGCCCAGGCGCCCCAATTACAAATGTATTCTTAACAAAGCCATTGTAAAGCTCTCAATAAAAGTAGCACTTATTAGAGTGAACACATCGTCCTGTAATTTAAAGAAATATGATGACTCCAAATAAGAACCATTTCTCATCAATCGCCCAAGGGTTACTGGACACTGAAAACAAATTTCCTTTCTGTAATACACCTGCTCACGTGTTCACCCGTACCGTGTATTTCATAGACTAACGGGCTGTGGTACACATCATTCAGCTGATGTAACGTCTCATATAGGATTCATACACCTTGTTCTTACTAGTCGTCTGACATACTCTCCACTCCTCACTGCTCATTTTCTCTCAAGCCCGTCTTACTCCAGGAATAAATACAATCGATGTCTGTTTCACAGAAAGCCCTAGAGAAATCCCCACTCATTCTATTCAGAGCTGTTGTCCCAGGAAAATTTGCATTGAAATGTCCAAATGTCATTTCACCAAAGTTGTAATATATGTGTACATACACATACATGTATTGTGGTGGTAGATTGTGCCCTGTTTATTGTTAATTTTTTTTATTTTAGAGAGAGAGTAGGAGCAAAGAGGAGAAAGGCAGAAGTACAGAGAGAATTTCAAACAGCCTCTATGTTCAGTTTGGAGCTCAGTGCATGATTTGATCCAATATCCCTGGGATCTTGACCTGGTGCTCATCTGACTGAGCCACCCAGGCACCCTAGTCATTCGCTCTTTTAAAATCCTCAAAACTTTTTTCCACCTGAGGCAAATATCTATTGTGACCCTCATACGTGGTTCAAACATGTATCCTTCACAGCTCAATTCTCTTTATAAGAGTGTGTGTGTGCATGCACATGTGTGTGCACATGTAAATCCACGCATGTGTGTATCAATGCATACATACAACATACATACATACATTTCCTGTGCCATCTGTTGAAGTACCCAAGAAACAGACACCCAGGAGCAATGAGCAATGAGCACACTGCACTCAGATATTAGTGTCTAATATCAATTGCCAGTAAAGGAACTAAGTTTTATAGATACGGATGATTTCAGTGTTGGGCTGTGTAGATAGAAGATAAGCCTATATGTCTTCCAATACCAAAGAAGTGCTCCAAACTATTAGAGCAGTTTTTCAGAAGGGCAAAAGAGCTCCCATTGTGGGAAAATTCAAGCACCAAACAAATTATGTAAAGTAATAAATATTAAATATTTGAAAAATAGCTCTGTATGTGTCCATAGTGAATACATATATCTATGTATTTGCATATATCCATACATAAGGCATGCACATATCTATATCAATAGCTATAATCTATCTATATGAAAGAAAGGACTCTTATTTACAATAAATGCCCAATCCTGACTGGTAAATATGGAACAAGTTCTGTAGTTAGAGAAGTATGTGTGTATATCCATATATATTTTTTTGCAAAAAAATGCACGTGGTGTAGGTGATTTTGCAAGCATCATTGTACAGATTGGACTGGGCAAGATCTCTCAAATCTTGTGAACATGAGGACAGGTTTGAATAGAAACAGGGTATTTACATGGTCTTAAACAAGCTTCCTTCCAGGGCGCGTTAGTTGGCTCCATCGGTAGAGCATGGATCGGTAGAGCATGGATCGGTAGATCTCGGGGTTGTGAGTTCGAACCCCATGTCAGGTGTAGAGTTTACTTTAAAAAAATAAAATACAAGTACCTCCCTTCCGAGAGGCTGACTGAGTGAGCAGAATTCACATTGGCGATGGACGGCTGACGTTCTTTGAGACATGATGCACTGAGAATGAGACCATGTCACCTGGCTAGCATCCCACGCCAGGAGCCCCAAGGATGCCGGAAGACAAATAAGCCAACAACAAGCAAACACTTTCCTGTAGAAAAGAAAAATATATGCGGTTACTTAAGTTAATAAAGTGTAAGTGTGCATTGGAACAGTACTGAAGGCATAACTCATGAATGATTTCGTTAGCAAATGATCCATATTTACAACATGTTGCACAGAATTCAGCTGTAGAAACCCATAGTAATGATCCCTACAGCAGGTGGAACCTCATGAAAAGACAATTTGTTACTTGGAGTTTATTTTTCAGATACTTGGATGATTCAAACTACTTATCTATCATTTCTAACTTACAAGCAAATGCACTAAGGGGCGGGCTCTCTCCCCTGAACAAATGTATCCCTCAAGACACATAAACAACAAAAACGCCATGTTTCATCCTAACTTGGGAAGCTGAGGCAGTGCATATATGCTGTTCAGTCTCGCCGCTTGTGCGCTCTCCCTGGGAGCCCGCATTTACAATATGTTCACACACAAGGAAGTCTGCATACATCAAGCAATTATTGTTTTTCCCGTAGACAAACAGGAAGATTTGTCGGGAGTGGGGGGAAGGTGTGGTAATTAAAACAATTCCACAAAGGTTTACAGAGAAGTATTTCAGAGTAAACGCCCCTTGGTGCACCTTGCTGGCTGTTGGTACACGTTTAATTTAAGAAACCGAACTGGCATCAACTCCAATTTCCAGAGCCCAGTGAGTACAACTTAGAAAACTAAGAAAAATAAGAAAAGAGCGGTGTGGAAAAGAAATCTGATGAGACGCTGGGAAGCTTCTCCCCTTATTCAGACAAAGGAGATGGTGGTTTGAGTCTCCCCTTGCCACTTTCTCAATCGTGGGCGTAACCACAGGGATTGGTAAAGCCACCACACCGTGCATGAGACTCAGGCCCTCCCCATGCAAACAGAAAAGTAGCCGCCCTGAATCTCATCAACTCTGATCCATTCATGTTCCTCACTAAGCTTGCAAATCTAGAGCCTGAGATATTTCCCCTGCGAACGAGAAGTTCAGGGACTTGAAGGTGCCGTTTGTGAAAGTTCATTTGAAGGTTGGCACACGGTAATGGAGTAAAACGTGTCGTGTCCACATGGACACCTTCACCACGCGAATTGTGCTGGGCATCTCCCGGCCTTCCTAGCTCTGTTCCTCGGCTACTGCCTGAAGTGCACGTTGTCTGCAGTGCCAGTGGACTGATGTTTGAACATCAGTATTCCTTCCTGGGGATGTGGGCACCTTTGAAGACTGGATACCCAACAAAGACACACAGAACTATTGCATTCCTTCCGTAAATGTTAATTGTGGGCATGCTGTTGGCCAGAGTCTATAGCAGTTGTTGGCATTACCTAGATTAATTAAACCAAAATAATTTGGGGGTGGGGTGGGGTGTACTGTGTCTTTCCAGTGAAGACCCACGCCATTACCCATCGCAGCCTGTGATTAAAGCCTGATGTGAACATCGACTCCTTCCCAACTCACACACGCAGCTGCTAATATTCATTGTTCTGCTCTCTGAGAATGGCACGCAGTCAGAGAGCCCGGTTCCTCAGGGAATACCAGGTGATGTGTGATTCTTCCGGAACGCAGGGTTGAAGTGTAGACCTTCTGTGGATCAGTGTACTCCGTGTTAAAAGCGGCTCCACTGACAGCCATCTGTCTCACCCCCTCTGTCCGAAAGTCGTGATGATGTTGCCTCCCAAACCCAGTAGAGACCTTCTTTGCTGATTTTGAATGTCTAGTCTTTATTCACCTGGAAATGCCTCTCCATCAGCTGTCTGTACAATTCTCTGTGAGGCGACAGGAGAGCCCCCAGGCATGTTGGCGTGTCCCCGCAGCGTGCCCCAGACGCGGTCCCATCTCCACCCGTGCTCACAGACGCTTTCATAATCCCCTTCACCCTTGCCTGTCGCTTCCGATTATTCTCAGGGTTCACGTCTGATGTATTATTAAGTAGCCGCAGCGCGACTCTGCAAATGTAATACCACCGTGAAATGTATTCAGAAGCCTGGATGCGTCACTCACTCCAGGGTTCATTAAGTGCATACGTAGGTGGAATCATATTAAAAAGATTCTATTTACATGAATTTCAAAAACAACGAATGTGTGTAATCCAACAGATTTTGAAATATCAAAAGTGTCTCTGTTGAATCACATGTAATTTAAAATATTGAGTCTGTAACAAAATCAACGTTGTAGGATCAAAACACTCATCCGTTTGCACGTTAAAACCTCACTCTTTTTACACATTAAAATGTTACCCTACTTTAAAGAGAAACACAAATGCCTATTAGAGATTCAAATGTATTGACATTTTGGTTCTAATAATAGTAAAATATGTCAGAATACTAAAAGGTGTACAAAAAAATAAAACATTTATTGTAGTTTTGTTTCTAGAAAATGAACACAATCTATTTAAGTTAAAATATATTGTTGAGTTTAGTGTTTTGTTCTACAAGAGGATGTTATGTTTTGGGAGAATGTGAGTTTACAGGATAGGTGATGGGTGCATAAGTACATGGTAGGTAGATACATTGATTAATAAATGGGTAGATGATACATAGATAGATAG
Source organism: Proteles cristata cristata (assembly GCA_017311185.1). NCBI lineage: Eukaryota > Metazoa > Chordata > Mammalia > Carnivora > Hyaenidae > Proteles > Proteles cristata. Next base: position 460,990 of record JAESUZ010004310.1, read on the forward strand.
ATAGATAGATAGATAGATAGATAGATAGATAAATAGAATATGAAAATATGTATATATGTAGAGAGAGAGATGATAGGTTGGATGGATGGATGGATGGATGGATGGATGGATGGATGGATGGATAGATAGATAGATGATAGAAAGATAGAATAGGAAGATATATAGATATAGATATATAGATATATACAGAGAGAGATGATAGATTGGATGGATTGATAGATAAAAAGAATAGGAAGATATATATATAGAGAGAGAGATGATAGATTGGATGGATGGATAGATAGATTATAGATAGATAGTTTGATTGGATAGGAAGATATATATATATATACACCATATATATATATACAGAGAGAGATGATAGATTGAATAGATAGATAAATTGATAGATTGGGTGGATGGATAGATAGGTTATAGATAGATAGATAATAAGTACATACATATAAGCAGGTACATGAATAGATATTTACTTATGTGAAAAAAATTAAAGGTAAGCTAAAGTACCATATTGACGCAGATGTATAGAAATGAATTTGGTTGGAGTTTTTCTTGAGATTCCTGCGTTTCACACAATTGCCACAAAGCTAGGTGCAAACTTAACCGTGGAAGGTATTCCTACCTTTTGCATCATTCATCGAAACGTACAGAGAGTGCATCGAAGCAAGTTAGGGAAACTCTCCCCAGAAGGCCCGCCCTTCCTGCCGGTCTGTTCTAGGTAGTGGTGTTCGCAGTCAGGCACCTGCAGTGCTGCGCGTTTCGTTCTGTCTTTAGAACGGGTGTCATACCGCGGTACTTGGAATTTCCAAGACCTTCGGGACACACTGAAGCATCACCTGCGGCTGCTGCGGTCCGTCATGCCTAGTCCTGCTTCGGGGCTGTTCCCAGACACTGGGCATATGATCTCCTTTGAGAAAATGGAATCAGAGTTCATGTCCGTGATGAGGCTCCCCGCTGCGGCTGAAGGAGAGGCTCCGCAGACAAGGGAAGGAGGAGGGGAGCCCCGCGGCGTTCCACTCCTGGATATTTGCGACAAGAAAGGTGCTATCACAGGCTCACACACACACGCACACACAGTCTGAGGCCCAACCACACAGACCAAAATGGACCCACTCAATAAGCTAATGATAGGGATATGCTGAGCATTTCTCTCCCATATACCCCACCTCACTCACACAGAGACGTAAAGTTTAGGTGCTCCATGTTGTGGCTCGAGTAAAAGGTTTGAAACATGGGGCGCCTGGGTGGCTCAGTCATTGGGCATCAGACTCTTGATGTGGGCTCATATCCTGATCTCACAGGTTCGCCAGTTCTGCACTGTCAGTGGGACTGGGATTCTCTGTCTACCTCTCTCTCTCTGCCCCTCCCCTGCTCGCTCGCTCGCTCTCTCTCTCCCCCAAAATAAATTAATAAACATTAGAAAAAAGTTTTGGGGTGCCTGGTGTCTCAGGCTGAGCAGCCAAATCTTGATACCAGCTCAGGTCAGGATCTCAGGGTTGTGGGTTCGAGCCCCACTTTGAACTCAATGAGGAGCCTGCTTAAGATTCTCTCTTTCTCTCTCTCGGCACCTCCCCTGTTCATGCTCTCTCTCAAAAATAAATAAACTTCTTTTTTAAAAAACTGAAAAAATGTTTCGAAACTTAGAGTACTTACATTTCATTAACTATCATCATAAAGTTGTTTCCCTTCGTAGTGATATCTGAAGATGTCTAGCTTATTTAACATTCAGTTATTTTCAGAACCTCTACAGGACCACCTCCCTTCTGCATCAGGTGGCTAGATTATGCAGATAAAAACACATCACACGCTGTTAGAGTTGAATTTCCAACAAACGCCAAATTCATTTTCATGTAAGTCTGTCTTGCATCACCGTCGGAATGCACTTGAGCTAATGGTGAATTTGGAGTCCATCGGAAATTCAGATTTAACTGGACAGCCTGTACTTTGTGAAAAAACTCTAATTCGGGAAGAAAAGTAGATTAGAACCGCCACCACCACGCATGCGTGAGCGCGCACACACACACACACACACACACCTGGTTTTTGTCTGGGAACTGATAAGTGCAACACCACAATTGTCGACCCTACACAGGCACAGGGAAAACTGTAAGAACGATTCCTCAGCTCCCTTTGAGCTGTAGAAACCAGACGTGAGTGGTCATGTGACCCTTGATGCTGGGAGTCATTTACATAATTTCAGACGCTGAACTGGGTACAGAAGATCCCCACGTGGTGCATATTGTGGCTACAGTGATGGTGTTTGCATCGCTGTGAAGCTCTTCGTCAGCACAGCTGAAGGGGCGGGCTGGCTGCCTGCTGAATTTCATGGCTGTTCATCCTCACGTCTCCGATGTTTGCGGTCTCCTGTCCTGGGACTCATGCTCTCTCGGGAACCAATGTGTCCGCAGAGAGCAACAGGAGCCTTTTCTGGGGATAAATGACGTGTCAGATTAGAAAAAAGTAGCAATTTACTCTGATACATAGAATCAGGTTTATAGATAGTGCTGTCGATATTTAATGTATGGTTTCTATCTTTAACTTTGCGGTTAAAATATATATTTATGTGATTGAGTGTTTCCCTTCATATGGACATAATTTCTATATCTCCATATAAATAAAAATTTAGAAATATTAATGAATATATACATATATGTGTTACATTAGTATGATTATATATACATGTATACATTGTTCACATGAAACTGCCATATTTGTTTTTTTTTTTAATATTTTATTTATTTCTAGGAGAGAGAGAGAGACAGTGTGAGCAGGGGAGGGTCAGAGAGAGAGGGAGTCACAGACTGAAACAGGCTCCAGGCTCCGAGCTGGCAGTCAGCACAGAGCCCGACGCGGGGCTCGAACCCACGAACCGCGAGATCATGACCTAAGCGAAAGTCAGACGCTTAACCAACTAAGCCACCCAGGCGCCCCGTAAACTGCCATATTTGAAGTTAAAAAATAGAAATTGCCAATGCCAGCAAATTTATATTTCATATAAAAATATTCCATATATGTATTTCTTTATACATGTGTGTCTGTCCATCCATCTAATTATCCATCATCCATCCACACATCCAACTCCCTATCCATCCATCCATCCACTCATCCATCTATCCATCCATTTATGTATCCATCCATCCATCCACTCATCCATCTATCCATCCATTTATGTATCTACCCATCCATCCATTCATCCATCCATGTACATACTCATTATCAGCCATGCATCCAACCACCCATCCACCCATCTACCTACTCATTTTATCCATCCATTCATACATTTGCTTATCGATCCATCCATCTACCCACTCATTTATCATCCACTCATCCATCTACTTATTTATCATCCACCCATCCATCCATCCATCAATCCATCCATATACCTATTCATTTATCATCCATCCATCCATCGCATCTATGTGCTTCTCTATGCCCTTCCATTCGTCTCTGCATGTATTGACCCAAAGACCACCCTTAATAAACAATAGCATGTTAAATTCCATCCCAGAATCTCTATCCTAGAGAAACTAAACTACATGCCATCCCAAAGACAAGGGGCACTGCCACTTCTTTGCACTCTCTATGGCTACTGTCAGAGTGCTCTTCTAAAACCAAATCATTCATTCATTCATTCTCTTATTCATTGTTTATTTATCAAGCATTGCTGAGCACCTAATGTTTTCCATAACATATAGGTGGTGATGAGGATATAGAGCCCATCATTTGCCCTCAGAGACCTCACAATCTAGAAGCTACTGAGGAAAAAGTGTCAAACCTTCTCATATGTGGTTTAATAAAAGTCTGGAATTGGCATTTTAGAAGCAACAGGAAGGTTGAGCTATACGGCTCTAGTCGGAATGGCACATGGATTCTTGACTCCTGAAATGTCATGTTTTCACAGGACACTTGAAAGGACACATTTGATTAAGCAGACATACTGTAACTTTTAAAAAATTTTTTAAAATATTTTTAAATGTTTGTTTATTTTGGAGAGAGACCGACAGAAAGAGGGCAAGTGGGGGAGGGGCAGAGAGAGGAGGAGACACAGAATCTAAAGCAACTCCAAGCTCTGAGCTGTCAGCACAAAGCCTGATAAGACTCAAACTCACACACCGTGAGAGCACGACCTGAGACAAAGTTGGACGTTTAACCAACTGAGCCACCAGGTGCCCCAACCTACTACTTTTGTTTAATGTTTATTTATTTATTTTGAAAGAGAAAGAGAGAGAGAGCAAGCAAGGGAGGAGCACAGAGAGAGGGAGAGACAGAGAACCCCAAGCAGGCTCCATGCCCAGCACAGAGCCTGATGTGGGGCTTGATCACACCACCCTGGCATCATGACCTGAAATCAAGAGTCAGGAGTTCAACAGACTTAGTCACCCAGGCACCCCTATTACTTTCATTTTAATAAAAGAAATGAGTTAGAAAAGAGGAGGAAGAAGTAAGGAGGAAGGCAAAGAGAAAAGGGGAAGGGAAGGAGTATGAAGGGCAAACTGAGAGATTCAAACAAATGCCCTGTAAAATATTTAAACTCTTGTTTTATGTTAAGCAAATCACCAGCTTCTTAACTAATTTCCATCTGTGTTTGTCCCTCTAACTCATAGCATAGATGTCTTATTCATAACAAATCTTGAGTGGGTCATACACAAGATTTAAAGTAACTCAGCCTTCTGAAATGGGAATGGTTCTGTACGATTCTGTAGCATTGTTTCATAATTTGCTGTTTTCAAGATCAGGGCCTCTTTCTTGAAATCATTTTGCATTGTTCTTTCAAAATCGTTCTCATAAAATGTAGTGTCTTAATAACATAAAGGAGTGAGTTGGTCTCTGACAAAAACGTGTATTTGGCACCAAAGAGTGTTCTGCCCAAGTTGAGCCTACATATTCCCACCATTGCAATGCGCTGAGAAGAATGTGTCTTTGCGTGTGACAGGGCAAAGGACCTGAGCTGTACGGGATCATGGGTTGCTCTGAACAACCCCCTTGGAGGTGTATAAGCGCACAGTGGATGAAAAAAAAAAGTTTGCATGTCAGTCTTCACAGCGTTTTCTATTTTATATTCATGGAAGTGATGCTCAGAAATCCTAGTATTTAAAAGACCCAGGGGTTCTCTCTTGATCCTCAGGATAATTTTTTCTCTCTTTCTTCAACTTTAAATTGCACAGAAGCTCATCGAACACTTGCATAAAATCCACTCTGCTCCGAATTTAGTTCAGAAAGATAGTTCTGATATTAGTGCGGTAGTTCATTTACTTGAAATGTAGCTCGTGTTAATGAAAGCATTTGTGAAAGGCTCTCAGTACATCTCCCTGATGTCGAAAATTTTCAGAATTATAACATTTATTCCTTGAATATATATGGGGGACGAATGGAGGGAAGAGAGATGATTCTTTTAAGGGGGGAAAGACTCTCTGTGGAAAGAAAGGATTCCTTTATAAACTCTTAGAACAAGTAACCGTCTTATTTGAATACAGATAGTTGACAATATACAGTAAAACCTTGGATTGCGAGTAACTTGTTCTATGAGGATTCTGCAGGACAACCAAACATTCCTAATAAATTCTAACTTGATAAATGAGCGATGTCTCACCTTACGAGTAGTATGTGATGTTGCATGTCACATGATCACGGCTGAGCCAATGGTTCTTGAAACTTTCTTTGATATACGAGTGCTTTGGATGACAAGCATGCTTCCAGAATGAATTATCTTCACAAACCAAGGTTTTACTGTACTATAAATACATGTAAGTTTAAAGGAAAATTTAAGATCATAAGTATATATATGCACATGCAAATTATTACGATTGTTTTAATTTAAAATAATTTAAGATAGGCAAAATAATATAAGATAATAAGAGAGAAAAAACATAAGGCAAAATAATATAAGATAATAAGAGAGAAAAAACATAAGACATTCTTAAGTACAAAGAACAAACTGAGGGTTGTTGGAGGGGTTTGGGGAGGGGGGATGGGCTAAATGGGCAAGGGGCATTTAGGAGGGCACTTGTTGGGATGAGCACTGGGCGTTAGATGTAGGAGATGGATCACTGGATTCTACCCATGAAATCATTATTGCAGTAGATGCTAACTAACTTGGATGTCAATGTTTTAAAAATAAAAAACAAATTAATAAAAAAAAAAAAGAAATAGTACCAGGATTATAGAAACAGGTTAAGAAACTAAGTAATAATTTAAGTTCACACATAGAATGGTATCTAAATAAGGAAAATAATGAAAATAAATTTTGCATTTGGTCTTAAACTGACCTATATGTTTGTGGAAAATACATGCTTATTTTAGGATTTCCAGACTTTTTCTGTAATGCGGCGAAAAATACATATTATCAACTTTGTGAGCCAAATGGTTTCTGTCTCCACTACTTAATTCTGCTTTTTTGCTTTTTTTTTTTTTTTTTTTACCATTTCATCAGCCACAGAAAACACATGCATTGAATGGGCAACTCTGTGTCTCAATAAAACTTTATTTACAAAAACAGTTGGCCAACATGGGGGCCATAGTTCTTCAGGTCCTGTTCCAGATTGAACAGCCATCATTAAGGCATGCGATAAACACTGAGGTGCCCTGTCCCACAGACAATTTCATGGTCAGATTCAGGACCGTCTGGGATAATCTACTTATTCCAGGATTAGATGACTCTTCTGGGTAAACAGCCTCCTTCTCAGAATAATTTCTGTCTCTCGTAAGGGTGAACCCTCATCACATCCACTCTACTCAGCACTGTTAGACACAACGATTGCCCCAATTCAATCCGATACCCACCTCAAAAGGCCCATCTTCTAGCCCTTCAGGTGAGACCTTCCAGTGCTATCAATACCTTCCCTTGATCTCCCTCTATTATAATATTCCTAAGACTCTCTGGTTGGTGGTCTGCCTCTGCTGTGCTTTATCAAGCCATTATTCTCAGCATCTTTTTTTAAGGTTTTATTGTTAAGTAATCTCTACACCCAACATGATGCTAAAATGTCCAACTTCAAGACCAAGACTTATGTGCTCCACCAACTGAGGCAGCCAGGTTCCCCCTAAGCATCCTTTTTTTTTTTTTTTTTATAAATGTTTATTTATTTTTGAAGAAGAGAGAGACAGAGTATGAGTGGGGGAGGGGCAGAGAGAGAAAGGGAGACACAGAATCTGAAGCAGCCTCCAGGCTCTGAGCTGTCAGCACAAAGCCCGACGTGGGGTTTGAACTCACAATCCATGAGATCATGACCTGAGCCAAAGTTGGACGCTTAGCCGACTGAGCCACCCAGGCGCCCCTCCTTTTTGAGGATTGGATGCCAACGGGGAGAAAAAACACTTGTTCCAAATAAGATGTTCTAGTTTTTGTATTTTCATATAGATTTGGGGAGACAGCTGGTCTTCCCTCTTTAACAAAAAGAAAAATCAGAAAAGCTGCCATGTATTCAAATCCCTGTCTTGTGAACAAATGTTTGGTGTACTGGTTGTTTCATATTAGAAGAACAGAAAGGAGGTACCTGGGTGGCTCAGTCGGTTAAGCGTCTGAATTCGGCTCAGGTCATGATCTCACGGTTCATGGGTTCGAGCCCCACGTCGGGCTCTGTGCTGACAGCTCAGAGCCTAGAGCCTGCTTCGGATTCTGTGTCCCCCTCTCTCTCTGACCCTCCCCTGCTCACACTGTCTCTCTCTCTCTCTCTTTCTCTCTCTGTCCCTCTCAAAAATAAATAATACATTTTTTAAAAAGAACTTACAGTCTTCTTGTAGTCTTCAAAATTGGATTTAGTATAAATAACCCTTACCGAGTGCTTATTGATTGAAAAATGAATCCAATTCCTTTAAGGAAACATTTACATGGTCAACACTGAGACCTAGAAAAGCAGAAGTTGGCACCCTAGGGCATCATCCATCCAACCATCACTGTTTGTAAATAAAGTTTTATTGGAACACAGACTCACCCATTTGCTTGCATGGTGTCGATTGCGGTTTCCATGCTTCAAGTGCAGAACTGATAGTCATGACAGAGATGAGTGGCCTGAAAAGCTAGAAGTATTTTGCCCTTCACAGAAAAAAGGCAGCTGACATCTAACCTACAGAAATTACCTTGCTTCCCCCAAACCGAAGACACTGAAGAAGTTCCTAATCCCAGTGAGGGCCGCTGATTGATATGCTCTTTTCCAATCTCGTGTTCCTAACAATGTCAAGAACAAGCTGTAGACTAGTACATTTTTAGCAGTCTATTAAAATAGGCCTATTTCACCACTAACAATGTGGGGATTCACTTTATTATTAAAAGTTTTAAGAATTTGTTTCTAAATTGTTAACTTCTGATATAAAAAGAGCTGTATCCTACTGCCAGAAATGATAAGCACTTTTTTTTTTTTAAGAGTTTGTTTTTAGTACCCCCGGGTGGCTCCGTCAGTTAAGTGTCTGATTTCGGCTCAGGTCATGATCTTGCGGTTCGTGGGTTCGAGCTCCATGTCGGGCTCTGTGCTGGCAGCTCAGAGCCTGGAGCTGCTTCGGATTCTGTGTCTCCCTCTCTCTGACCCTGTCCTGCTCATGCTGTCTCTCTGTCTCTCAATAATAAGTAAGTGTTAAATAAATAAATCATTTTTTGTTTTATTTTTATTTTTTTTTTAAACAAATAGTTTATTGTCAAGTTGGTTTCCATATAACACCCAGCACAGAGAGGGGCACTTGTGGGAATGAGCACTGGGTGTTATATGGAAATAAATCATTTTTTAAATTTTAAATTAAACTCTAAGCCCAACGTGAGGCCTGAACTCACGACCCCAAGATCAAGACCCACATGCTCTCCCGACTGAGCCAACCAGGCAGCACAATCCTACATACTTTTAAATAGAACTGTAAAGCTAATGCTTCTACAGAACGCATTAATTATCTCCATATGATATTTTTCAGAAAAATCCCCAATTTTTAAAGATGCCATCTTGCACCATGTAATTAAAGATACTGCCACATCACTGAGTTGCGACATTATAATAATGAGCTTTTTATTATTGAACAGAGACCAACTTAGAAAACTACAACTTAAAATAAATACGAAGATAACTATTCTCAAAGTTGGTGCTATGTGTTTACCATAACACATCACAATAAATTTAGAGATTTATTTCTGAAAATTAGATTTTTTGCCACAGATTACTTTGTGTTAATCCAATTCCTTTGATATGTCTGTTTCCCTCTATCTAAAAATGGTAGTTTCTTTGGAAGCCCGTATAGTTCCTGCTGTGAAGCTAATTGCAGCTTCTCCCCTAAACAAGGGTCATTAAAGACACAATCTCGTTGAAAATATTCCCAAAATTCCCCTTGAGAAACAGATTCTTATTTTCTGCTCAGCACCAGATTCTGCCTCTGCCAACAGCTTTTGACATGGGCAGGAACACCCTGATTTTTATCACTTCTAAATTTATCGGCTTCCCTTTTGTTCAAGTTCCGGAGGACTGTCTGGTGCTTCTTTTCTCCTTATATTTTTTCCCATCATACAACCACGAAGTCTTTACGTCGGCAATTCACACTATATTCCCCTCTGGTACTCCCAAAATATGTTCCTAAGTGATAAAGAAAATGTATGTTCTACAAAATTCAGATGAGAAGAAAGATGGGGCGCCTGGGTGGCTGAGTCGGTGAAGCATCCGACTTTCGCTTAGGTCGTGATCTCACGGTTCGTGGGTTCGAGCCCCGCGTCGGGCTCTGTGCTGACTGCCAGCTCGGAGCCTGGAGCCTATTTCGGAGTCTGTGTCTCCCTCTCTCTCTGACCCTCCCCTGCTCACGCTGTCTCTCTGTCTCCTAGAAATAAATTTTAAAAAAATTTTTTTAAATAAACAAATAAATAAAGAGAAGAAAAGTTCACCTGTCAACCAACTAACCGCCAGTACAACTACCCTCTTAGAAGGATATCATTCCAGGGGCGCTTCGGTGGCTCAGTCGGCTGGGCGTCCAACTTCAGCTCAGGTCATGATCTCACAGTTTGTGGGTTTGAGCCCCGCGTCGGGCTCTGTGCTGACAGCTCAGAGCCTGGAGCCTGTTTCAGATTCTGTGTCTCCTCTCTCTCTGACCCTTCCCTGTTCACGCTGTCTCTCTCTCTCTCTCTCAGAAAGAAATAAAACTTTTTTTTTTTTAATTTTTTAAAAAATGAAGGATGTCATTCCAGGGTGCCTGGGTGACTCAGTCGGTTAAGCACCCAGCTCGTGGGTTTGGCTCAGGTCATGATATTGAGGTTCATGAGTTCAAGCCCCACATGGGGCCTGCTTGGGATTCTCTCTCTCTCTCTGCCCCTTCCCCACTCACTCGCACTCTTTAAATAGATAGATATATATATAGAGAGAGAGATGATAGATAGATGATAGATAAACCAACAAACTTAAAAAAAAAACAAGAAGTATGTCCTTCTGGGTTTTTGGTGCATTTTCCACAGTGGATATGACAGATTGATTGCATACATAGCCATGATTCTCCGACCATGAGAGTCACAGACGACTTTCCATTTCTTCCCATCAATCGATGGAATCTATTTCTCCCTCCTTTCTTTTTTTAAGTTTATTTATCTTGAGAGAGAGAGTGTGGCAGTGGAGGAATAGGGAGAGAGGGAGAGAGAATCACAAGCACATTCTGCACTGTCAGTGTGGAGCACGGTCTGGGCAGGGCTCCGTGTCACACACTGTGAGATCAGGACCTGAGCCGAAATGAGAGTTGGATGCTCAACCCACGGAGCGAGCCAGGCGCCCCTATTTTCTCCATCCTTTTAATGCGCTCTGAGCTCATGATTGCTTTGGGCAGTAGAATGCTGCAGACGCCTGGTGTCAGCCCAGACTCGGACACGCCTCTTGTGCATGGGCTTCTCCCAGATCCCGTCACTGCCCAGGCTAGCCCACTGGGCCGTGACATGCCACGTAGAGCAGAGCTCAGCCATCGCAGCGCTGAGCATCCCAGACCACCCAGGAGCGGTCACCCCCCCCACCCCCCGCCCCAGCCAGCCTCAGACACACACGAAGGGGCCTGGCCAAGGCCCGCTCCATCTAGCTAGGATGACCGCAACCCATTCCACACGCCACTACCAGTTGGTTTAACTCACTGTGTTTGCAGAAATTCCTTGTGTAGCGATTGTCAACAGACCCAATTCCGATCCTACCCTAGCTTTTCACCTAAACGTTCCATAAATTTCCCTTCTTTCCATAATACACGGTAACGAGAAAGCAGTTTCTTATTGTCAGAAGTGTACGTTTCTCAGAATCACCTAGTAAAGACAAAGACATTCTTCCTCAGTTCTTTGCTCATCAGATGATTAAGTGTGTGTCTGAAGAAGGTGAGGCAACGCTATCAGCACATACTAATAAAACACCACATTTTTTAACAGCAAAAACACTCCCCCTCTCCCTACTTTTTGGGATCCTTGTTTGTTTCAGTATTTTGCAGGCTGTTTTTCCAGGGTTTTCCGGCTTGCGTTGTTTATGACTAGAAAATGCCGTCCTTCTTCTCTTTGCAATGGATAGGACACATTTGTTTTCCGTGGCTCCTATTAAACTTTTATTTTTATCACTGCTTTTGGCCAAATAAATGATGATGTTCCTTGCTGTGGGATTTATGTTTCTTCTGCTTCAGAATCACTGGGACTCTTGTGTCTCCATTTTATATCTTTTCTTTTATCGAGTTACTTAAAGATAAAGTTCAATTTCTTCCAACATATTTTTTCTTCTGTCTCCCTTTCAGTGTCCTCCTGAGGCTCAGTCACATGCAAACTTCAAGACTTGGCGTTATTATTCCATTATCCCCCACCCCCATGCTGTTTCTTTTTCTTGTTCCTTAATTTTACGTAATTTTCTGTTCATGTGTATTACAGCTCACACATTTTTCTGGGTGCCATGCCTATCTGGCTGTGAGTTATATCCAGTTTATTTTTCATTGTGCGTCTCAGATATGACCTATTTTCTCCCAGAGTCCCAATTTTTTGTCATTTTTTTTTAATAGCTCCCCATCTCTCCTTACTATATCCACTTTTCTCTGTTTCCTCGAGTACGAAGACTCACCAAAGCCTTGATCTCAGGCCATCCTGTGGTTATGCCGCCATGTATTTTGACTGCTTGGCTCCTATTTTTCCTCCTCCTTTTCATCCCCACTAAGCTTTTTCGTTGAGCACCCACCCACTGTCCTGCACACAGGGCTGGGTGCCCTTTTTGGAACACATCTCTAAATACGTATACTTTGTACTTTGGCTGCAGTGAATTTGCCTTCAGGTCTTGATTTTGAGTTTGCGGGCAGCAGCACAGGGAAATCTTCCGTGCAGAGCTCATTCGGCCCCGCTGGTTAGGTGACGCCACCCTGAGAACATTGTGGATGGCGCTGTGTTAGGTCTTCCCTCTCTAGCTGGTGAGGGCTGCGTGAGCCCCAGGGATTGCTCCAGCTAACCCCCTCCGCATCCCGGGTCGCATCATTCTGTCCATTTTCACAGGGGTCCCTTGGCAGAGCTCATACCTTACTGGTTCCTTCTGTGCATTAGTTTGCAGATCGAATTCTACCTGTGTTGACTGCCTCATACCTCTCCTTCTACCCCAGGAATGAAGAGAGACCCCTTGAGCTCTGCTGTGTTGCATGTCCTGGGCATCGGGAAGCCAGGAGCAGAGCTCACAGGTCATACTCAAGTTGTTTTTCTTCCCCCTAGGAATCACCACTTTGTGCTGCCTACCGTCCAATATCCGAAAAGAAAACACCTTCCAGAGTTTTGTCTGGTGTTCCCATTTTGTGAAGTAGTAGCACATATCCAGCTTGGGAATCCCATCGTTCAAAAGCAGACATCTGCATATTCAAGTTCACGTAGAGGGCTATTTTTGAAATTTAAAAAAATTTTTTGAGTATTTATTTTTGAGACAGAAACGGAGTGTGAGCAGGGGGGCAGAGAGAGAGGGAGATGCAGAATCTGAAGCAGGTTCCAAGCTCTGAGCTGAAAGTACAGAGCCCGATACAGGGCTTGAACTCACGCCACGAGATCATGACCTGAGCCAAAGTTGGACGCCAACGGACTGAGCCACCTAAGCATCCCATATGTTGAAGCTTTATTCTGGTCTCGATAATTGTGTGTGTGTGGGGGGGGGGAAGAACGGACAGGGTTGGGGGTTTGATCAGCTAAAACATGGATAGATGAAAGCTGCTTTGAGCTAAGAATTCCTTGGATGATACCAATTGGTGTATAAGATTTCTAGTTCAGTCGGACCCTTTTCAGTCATGATGCTTTTTACTTATGAGGTGTGGGGAAGGGAAGAAGTAATTGACAGTTAGGATTGTGTGTCCTTCAGTATTTGCTTCTTGCAAGATTCTGTATGTCTGTCTCTTCTCTATACCACCCATGCTCAAGCATACCCTTTCATCACTTGTTTTCAACTGGTTTCTTCCCAAGAATTGATGCTTTTCCAAGCCTATCACTGTGAAATCTGTAAAGTTCCATCCCTCTCGTCAACAGTCTGATACTCTAGAACCCTCTATGAAAGCCACACTAACTGTAAAAATATTCATAGAAAGTTCTAGAATATCAGCTTGTTGACCCTGTTCTCATTTCGGGGGGAGCAACAATTCTCTACTTCTCTGCCCAAGATGTTTTGCAGCTACGTGGGATCTCAAGGAATAGTTCTTCTGGAAATTGTTTTCCGGTTTTTGCATTTTTGTTTTAGGAACTGATGTGAAGTTTGTACTCTTCTCTCCTGTTGCAGCTACGTGGGATCTCAAGGAATAGTTCTTCTGGAAATTGTTTTCCGGTTTTTGCATTTTTGTTTTAGGAAGTGATGTGAAGTTTGTACTCTTCTCTCCTGCAGTTTGGCCGTAGATATAAGTTGGCTTGGTTTTATTAGGGGCTGTTTTGTGTTCTTGGATGTTGCAGACTCTAAGTTTTTCTGAAGACCATGTTGGGAGATGTAACTTCAGGTGACCGTCGTTCTATGGGATTCCTTCAACTGTTTCTTTTTAAATGTTTATTTATTTTGAGATGGAAAACAGCATGAGCCGGGGAGGGGCAGAGAGAGACAGAGAGAGAGAGAATCCCAAGTTAACTCTATGCTCAGTGCAGAGCCCAATACAAGACTCGATCTCGCTAATGGAACATCACAAACAAGATCGTGACCTAAGCCGATATCAAGAACAGGATGCTTAACTGGCTGAACCAACCAGGTGCCCTCTCTTTCAACTATTCTTTAAGATCCAGTTTGGTATCCCATAAGGCATCAATATTTCCGTGTTGCTTTGAGATTGTAGAAATGTCTCTTTATTTCTTTCACACATTTATGTTCTCAGAAATTTTTTAGTTACAATAAATTGACACAGATTTCTGAGACATATGCATGATTTGGACGTCATATTTTTTCACCTTCCTAATAGGTAGTAACTGATAAAACTATCATTAAGCTCTGCTGCAGATAATAATTATATATAAGCAGAATACTACATACGTGCTTTTGTTACGAATGAACAGTGAAAAACCATTACTCGTGTTTAACTGTCAAGGAAAATAGACTCATAACATATTACTTGTCTCATAATTATGAGTTGCCTATAGTTTTACTCAATTCTAACATTGTACTGCTGCAATTTTCTCTTTACCCTATTTGAATTCAAATAAATCCTGAGCCATAGAGAGGTTTTCATTTAAATATTGATCATTAATGAATGTGTCAAGATTTCTGACGATGTCTTAAGCTTCCACATATGAATGATCTTTAAATGTACTTACTTAACAATTCAAAAAAGACAGGGGTGCCTGGGTGACTCCATCAGTTAGGAGTCCAACTCTCGATTTCGGCTCAAGTCATGATCTCATGTTTTATGGGTCCGAGCCCGACAAAAGGCTCTGTGCTGACAGGCAAAGCCTGCTTGGGATTCTCTCCCTGTCTCTCTGCTCCTCTGTCGCTTGCACTGCTTCTCTCTCGAAATAAATAAACTTATAAAAAAGAAATAAACTTAAAAAATTTTAAATGCCGAGAAAACCACATCAAGTATGATATGGTGGATAATACCTCCATAACTTCAGCTCCTTGCCTCTCAGTTCATATGTGTGCCCTGCATACAACCTTCACTGTTAAAGATTTTTAAACGGTGAAGATTACTGAACGTGTTTCAGATGCATACCCTACGTGCAGCATTTTAAACAACGTACGCTATCGCTTCTGTTAGCTTTAAGGAGGGAGGGGCTGAGGTCATAAAAAAGTTCAGACATTCAACTTCCTTCACGGAGTGTCAATAACCTGCATGATTATATACAGTGGGCTTCTCAGCAAGCTTCCTATGAGGCCAGCGGGAGTCCAATTTCGCATTGTTCCTTAGGTTCGCCTCTTGCGGGTGCCTCCCGTGGAGAGCCGCGGGCAAGTGTGTCAGACGCTGGTTCTAAATAGGGATCGCAGTGCCCTGTCTCCAAATGAAACTCTTTCAGAAACCTTCAAGGCCATTGCTCTTCTCATCCCCCCCTCCTCCCCTCCAGCGCCTACACCCCAGGAGCCAACAACCAGAGATTCTAACCCAACCACAGGCTTCCGTTTCAAAACACGTCAATGGTTTACCGCCTTTTGAAAGCACCTGAACATTTCAAAAATAAGCTTTCATTTAGAAAATGTTTGGGAGGAGGAGTCACTTTTTTAATGCTAATCAGCCTTGTGTGAACCTTTCTTTCTCCAGAGAAGGCAGGCACCCCTACTTATCTAGAGACTGAGTTCCATTTCTTTCCCTCCGTTTGCAAATATAACGTCTCTGTTTCGGGTGTGGGATTTGCAATTTGTCAAAGGTTGGAATTGAGCACTGACGTCAGAAGATTTTCTTCATCGCTTCTCTACATAATATGGAAGAATTCATGATGGATGGAAATCTAGGCTTCAATTTTCCCCCTCTGTTTTGTATGGGGTACTCATGAGGAAATCCTTAAAAAATTCCCCTGGGACACCTGGGTGGCTCAGTCGGTTAAGCATCTGACTTCGGCTCAGGTCATGATCTCACAGTTCTTCGGTCTGAGCCCCGCGTCGGGCTCTGTGCTGATGGCTCAGAGCCTGGAGCCTGTCTTCAGATTCTGTGTCTCCCTCTCTCCATGTTCCTCCCCTGCTCATGCTCTCTCTCTCTCTTAAAAATAAGCAAAACATTTAAAAAACTCCCCAAAACTACAGGTCAGAGTTTACTTTGCTGAAGAAGCAGCTCTTTTAAAATTTAGCCGTGTGTTTATTTTTCGATAATACAAATAGCATGTATAATGTAGTATTATAATTATTTATCTAAAGTCTTATATTATTTTTAAAAATTTTTTGGTTTATTTTTGAGACAGAGCAAGAGCAGAGGAGGGGCAGAGGGAGAGGGAGACACAGAATCCGAAGCAGCTCCAGGCTCTGAGCTGTCAGCACAGAGCCCGACGCGGGGCTCGAACCCACGAACTGTGAGATCGTGACCTGAGCCAAAGTCGGACGGTTCACCGACTGAGTCATCCAGGTGCCCACACCTCCTCTATTTTAAAATTAGATTGAAGTCAGCAGTATTCCAGAAAAAATAGACATCAGGAAAACATGATGAAGTAAATGCAATGTCTGAATTCTGAAGAGTCAAGCGTTGCTTCAAGGATTTTAACCGATACCCATAGTATTGGGAAACCCTCATTTCCCAAAGCGGTTAACCTACATTTTTAGTTAAAGTTTGCAAAAAGCACTCTTCTCTTGGTAACGTGATAGTCATAATTCTGTAATCTATTTTCGTTGACTCTGATAACCCCTGACACCGTGGGCGAGCGCGGTTAGGAGTCACTGCCAGAGCTCGCTTAGGCAGTTTGGGAAACGTTGTTGAGCATGTGAATTAGGAATAAACATGCCCTTCGTTTTATCATTGAAATGATTGTCAAACGCCTCGAAATGAGTTCACCCACTTTGCATCCACTGTTAGTCACAGGAAATCGGGAAGGCAGAAAATATTCAAAACCACCATGAAACAGCAAGAGGAGTGGGGGAAAAAGCCAGAGATAAATGAAGCACATGGAATAGTTTCACGTGAAATGGTTGGAGCACGGCGTGTCGCTCACTAAGGCACACGAGGGGGACAAGCCCAGTTGTGCAGGGGGCGAACTCTTCCTTCCGGTGTCTGGAACTCGCCATCCGTTTCAGGGAGGGGGAGTGTCCGTTTGATAAGGCAAAACAGCACTCTGGGTACATGCATATGTGCTCACACCCACGTGCAAACGCACACTCTGGTTACATGTATGTGTGCTCACACCCCACGTGCAAACACACACTCCGGTTACATGCATGTGTCCTCAACCACGTGCAAACGCCCGCTCTGGTTGCATGCAGGTACGCTCACACTCACGTGCAAACACATACTCTGGTTACATGTATGTGTGCTCACACCCACGTGCAAACGCACACTCTGGTCACATACATGTGCACTCACACCCACGTGGAAGCGCACACTCTGGTCACATACAGGTGTGCTAACACCCACGTGCAAACGCATGCTCTGGCTACATGCAGGTTCGCTCACACCCACGTGCAAACGCACACTGGTTACATGCAGGTACGCTCACACTCACGTGCAAACACATACTCTGGTTACATGTGTGTGTGCTCACACTCACGTGCAAACACATACTCTGGTTACATGTGTGTGCTCACACCCACGTGCAAACGCACACTCTGGTCACATACATGTGCACTCACACCCACGTGGAAGCGCACACTCTGGTCACATACAGGTGTGCTAACACCCACGTGCAAACGCATGCTCTGGCTACATGCAGGTTCGCTCACACCCACGTGCAAACGCACACTGGTTACATGTAGGTGCGCTCACACCCACGTGCAAACGCATACTCTGGTCACATATATGTGTGCTCACATCTACGTGCAAACTCAGGCTCTGGTTACATGCAGGTGCGCTCACACCCACATGCAAACACACACTCTGGTCACATGTATGTGCACTCACACCCACGTGCAAGCGCACACTCTGGTCACATGCAGGTGCGCTAACACCCACGTACAAACGCACGCTCTGGCTACCTGTATGTGCTGTCACACCCACGTGCAAATGCACACTGGTTACATGTAGGTGCGCTCACACCCACGTGCAAATACAGATGCTCAGGTGACTGAGCCACCCAGATCCCGCCATGAGATATAATTTAGTACATAGTATATGAATTAGTTTTACACGTGAATTATAATGGGAAACTATAGTGGGTCGTTTTCATTCTTACTTATTTTTAGTTTTGTTTTTTTTATTTTTGATTTTATATTTTTAATGTTTGTTTTTGAAAGACCGAGAGAGACAGAGCATGAGAGGGGGAGGGGCAGAGAGAGGCACACACAGAATGCAAAGCAGATCCAGGCTCTGAGGTGTCAGCACAGAGCCTGCTTGGGATTCTGTCTACCTCCCTCTCTGCCCTTCCCCTGCTCTCTCTCTGTCTCTCAAAAATAAATCAACTCAAAAGAAATCTTATTAAACATGTAAAAGCCATATTCCCCGAGTTACTTATATGTCACATATTTTTCCATGATGACATCTTTTGATCTCGCTGTTTGATATATGCCTGGACTCATTCAAGTCACAGCTTCCTTCATATCCAGCCCCATGAGACTTTCAATTCTATTTCTTTCTGACACGCCGATGATTTGGGCCCCACCTGCCTTTGTGTATCCCACATGTCGCTCCTCAGAAGGTCTTATTTCCTGCCTTTTTCAATAATAAATACATTTTACCTCCCTTCACTAGCTCTGCTGTTTAAATCACTTGTCATATGCCCGGCGCTGCCAGACTTAACTTAGAATATTCTCAGTGCCTTTCTCCATCTACCCTGGCTACGGGCACCGCTATTTGCCGCATTTTCCAAATTAGAGGCACGTTTCCCCCAAAAGGCTGAGTCACTTTCGCCGGCTCACAGGCTGGTAACAGACAGGCTGGCAGTTTGAATGGAAACAGTCCAGTTCTGTGACAGGTGCTGAAGTCTGACACCCCAAACCTGAATCACAGATCCGCGGCTTCGAGATGAAAATACAGGACCAGGCGCAGTCATTGTGCTCCGACGAATATATGAATTTTTAACTGGCACTTTGAGTTTCGTTTTGAGCCCACACAGTCTATACCAAAGGTACTTGACGCAGTTTTCGTATTGATGTGCATGTGTTAGGTATTGACTTAAAATCATTTCATTTTCAAAACTGAATAATTTTCAAATAAACCGAATGCACATTTCAAGTACAAATTTGTGATCCCGAGCTCAGGGCTTTATTTTGTCAGCACTGAGATTGTATTTTACGTAAATCTGCGGATTGCTTCAGTCAGTTACAAGTTACTGGGATGACACAGTCCGTTTTTTATGTCTCCGGGAAAAGAACTCAGATAAAGGAACTAAGAAGAAAAACACTTTATCTTTTCGGAGTCTGAGTGCCTATGACCCCGCTCTCCCTCTAAGTTACTTTTAATCGCTTAGACTATTTTTTCCTCCAATGTGTGGGCTGTTTTTTCCCACCTTTCCAGTGTGCTCTTCCACACCAGAGAGCAACTTTCTCCCTGATCCTCTTCTCCATTCTTACTGATGCGCAGGACAGAAAAGGACCCTGGTCTTCACTGTGTCCTGTTCAGATGCTTTCTTAATAGTCCATGTTTCCACCCCACACACCTGCCGCCAAATTGTAGCTACTCTGAGACCCACTGATGACTCCAGCCAGCCATCAGCAAAAAAAAAAAAGAAAGAAAGAAAGAAAGAAAAAAAATGACTGCAGATTATTTTCGACAAACTCTATCCTCAGCTGCATACAAAATGAATTCGATGCTGAAATTTATTGGGGAACTGGTACTCTCCATTCACGACATATTTATGCGGCCCTTCTCTCTGAGGAAATGTGTTCAATGTTGACATGTCATTTTCATTTCTGCGTGTCTCCTGAGAAAGCTTTCGCCACGTTGCTTTCTAAGAAAAGTCTTAATCTAAAGCGGTACTGCGGTTATATTTATTAGTCCGTGGTATATTTGACGTGAATTCACTTCGGTGGAAAATTTACCACTGAACAAATAAGTTTAAATAAATGGATAAGGCACTGCTTGCAGAATAAGGAAAATAATCCTCATATAGGGGGTTATAAACCTTAGAAACAGGTTAAGACTTGCTCTCCGGATCTCTCTTTTTGTAGTCGAAATAACAAAACGTGTGCTCAGAAGGCTTCTAAACGGCTCCACTGAGCCTATAAATCATACAAACCACCATTCTTTTGATGGATATATAGTATATATTTGCACACACACGTATGCTCACCAATTGTTACATATAGCATGAATTGCACCATATAATATTCATTTCATAATAATAAATATGTTATGTAGGATATAATTTATATAATTTTAAATGAAATGTTTTACTATATATAATATTATATATATATATATGTTTTAGAGTAAGAGAGCATGTGTGCAAACAGGGAAGGGGGAGAGAAGGAGAATCTTTTATTTGTTTGCTTTTTTGAGAGAGAGCGAGTGAGCACAAGCAGGTTAGGGGCAGAGAGAGACGGAGAGAGAATCCCATCCAATCTCCATGCTCAGCGCAGAGCCCCACACGGGGTTTGATCTCACATGTGCTGAACTGAAATCAAGACTTGTATTCTTAACCGACTGAGCCACTCAGACCCCCAATATTTATTATAGATATAAATAGATTATGTGCATCATGTAAACCAAAGATAAGGCTAAATAAAACCTTTGTAGATTATTATGTTATAGAATATATTATGCAATGTTATTATGTTATAGATGATGTGCGTAGATTTATATATATAATATCTGGATAAAATCTGTCTACATTACTCTATATTATTATACCTAGAATATAGTATATATTAATGGAATACTACATGGCAATGAGAAAGAATGAAATCTGGACATTTGTAGCAATGTGGATGGAACGCAAGGGTGTTACGCTGAGTGAAATAAGTCAGGCAGAGAAGGACAGATGCCATATGTTTGCACTCATATGTGGAACAGGAGAAACTTAACAGAGGACCGTGGGGGCGGGGATGGGGAAAGAAATAGTTGGGGAGAGGGAGGGAGGCAAACCATGAGAGACTCCTAAATACTGGAAACAAACTGAGGGCTGATGCGGGTGGCGGAGAGGGGAAGGGGGGTGATGGACATGGGGGAGGGCCCTTGTCGGGATGAGCACTGGGTGTTACATGGAAACCAACTTGACCATAAACTATATTAAAATATATATATATATATTATCATACATGATATATGTCAAGCATAATAAAGCAGTTTATGTATTATCATACACATATGATATATATTATGCATATATACATGCATATGCATAATATATAATATATAAACATGTTTTATATATATCGTATACAATTATATACTATATAATTATTCTATTTTATTTATTGCATGTATGATATATAAAAATAGATAAGCCTATATATTTACACTGTGATATAATACATATTAGTACATACACTATCTATATCCATCGATGTATATACCCCTTAGATCTGGAATTTCATTTTTATCCCATGAGACCCATGGAATAAAACTCCCCTGAACACTCTCCCCTCAAATTTACAAGATAATCCCTGATATAACCAAGACAGACTTTTGTCCAGTGTTGCCTTTGCTTTCTGTGCTTTTCATTCACTGGAAAACAAGCAAGCAAAGTCACACAGTGAACAGTTCACGGGGACCTCCTTGAGGTGAGGCTGACCGGGGGGCTCACGGCTAACAGCCCCAGACTGCTGAGTGGATGGCGTACTGTTGGGAATTGTCAACAGCTGGGAAGGGGTTCCACGCAGGTTGCCCACAGCCTTCAATAAAATTTAAAAAAAAAATACTTTAATGCTTTATTTATTTCTGAGAGAGACAGTGTGAGCAGGGGAGGGTCAGAGAGAGAGGGAGACAGAATCTGAAACAGGCTCCAGGCTCTGAGCTGTCAGCACAGAGCCCGACGCGGGGCTCGAACCCACGAACCGTGAGATCGTGACCTGAGCTGAAGTCGGACGCTTAACCGACTGAGCCACCCAGGTGCCCCTCAATAAAATGATCTGAGCTTCGAGGGTGCATGCTGTCCTTTACCCAGTCTTTGTATAAAGTTATGTTAGCCGAGCAAATTCTGAGCCTCTCCGCTTTTTCTTACTCTGGCTTGAGTTTGGGGGTCACCTTGTATAAAATACTTTGGATCTAGGCTTTTGGCAATGGCTGGACAGACTTGGGTACCAGTTACCTCTTCCACAAATGACTGAATAGATAGTTCATTTCTCAGGGAGGAATTTTGATTCTCAATGTATTTATCAATCACTTGGGGAGTATTTCCTTATTTTAACAACTGGGACAACTGAATATTCGTTCTGGCCACGAGGCCAAAATCTGAGACAGAAAATGCATGCAGGACATGGTGCTTATGAATTATGGCTGCGGATCCCAGAGGGATTTAATTAATGGAAGATTCTGGGGTGCCTGGGGGGCTCCGTCGGTTAAGCCTCCAACTTCAGCTCGGATCATGATCTCACAGTTCGTGGATTCGAGCCCCGCGTCATCTCAGAGCCCAGAGCCTGCTTCCGAGTCTGTGTCTCCCTATTTCTTTGCCCCTCCCTTGCTCACAGTGTGTCTCCCTCTCCACTTCTTCCCTACTTATGTGCTCTCTCACTTGCTTTCTCTCTAAAATAAGCTTAAAAACGATAATTAATGGCAGATTCTGATTCAGTAGGTCTTTGGCTTACGTGTAATTCAATGTTGCTGGCCCCCCAGCTTGAGAACCTAAAGAATGGAGGTTCCTTTGAGATCTATGCTTTTCAAAACCAAATGTCCTTGAGGACCATAGGCCCCCAAATCTCCACCCATTACAAAAAGATTAATTTGCTAATATGTGTTCCTTGAAAGCTTATCACTAAATACGTCTCTGCAAATTGTTGAACTGCCTGCTTTTCCAGCAAAGCACATAAAGCAATGGACCCTGAAAATAATGGACAGTGGGAAGCCAGAATCAGATAGAATCGCACAGCTTTGCAACTTTCTTTAAAAACCTCTGGGGACAATAGCGGTAGTTTCTAGGTTTACAATTGGAAATCAGGTCACAAGGCCCCTAAAGCACATCACCGAGATGCCTTTCTAATCGTTTCTCTCCCTCTCTGACACAGGATTTTTAAAATGTACTTATTATCCCCTGTGTCACATGAAGTGGCATTCAGAAAAAATTAATTCTGAGGGACTGAATTCACTAGAGTCCAGAATTCACAAGAGTGCTTCTTCGTGCAGTTGGAGAGAGTGATAATTGAGTTTAATTGTGGAAACTTACACGAAGGTTTCACTGTATTTTGTCAGAATATGTAAAAATGATAGTGTGGAAGAAGAAAGACTTCCTAACAAGTTTTTTCCTTAATTGAATATTAATACACAAAAAGTATGAATAGGGCATTCCGAAATAAATTCTTTCCTTTATCCATCTTTCTATTTATCCATCCAACCATCTACTCATGCATCTATCCATCATATCTATCTATCATCTATCTATCTATCTATCTATCTATCTATCTATCTATCTATCTATCTATCATCTATCTATCGTCTATCCATTCCATCCCATCCATCCATCCATCCATCCATCCATCCATCCATCCACTTATGCATCTACCCATAATATCTATCTATCATCCACCCATCCACCCACCCATCTACCCATCCACCCATCCATTGTATCTATCTGCCTACCTATCATCCATCCATCCATCCACTCATGCATACATCCATCATGCCATCTATCTATCTCTATCTCTATCTATCTATCTATCTATCTATCTATCTATCTATCTATCGTCTATCCATTCCATCCCATCCATCCATCCATCCATCCATCCATGCATACGTCCATCATACCATCTATCTATCTATCTATCTATCTATCTATCTATCTATCTCTATCTATCTATCATCATCATCATCATCATCATATATCCATCCACCCATCCATCCATGCAATCTCTCCATTCATCTATCATCTCTTTTATCTGTCTGTCTACCTATCTGTCTGTCTATCTACCTATCTGTCTGTCTTTATCTAGCTGCCTATTTATCCAGGTATCTATGTGTCTGTCTCTGTACCTTAACATATACATGTGTGTATGCATGTGTGTATAACTAACTTTTAAAAAACCTTGCCACACAACAATTTAGTGCATTTTCCACGACAGACACTTTCTTCTGAGCAACAGCAGGCTTGCCTCCGTTTGTGAATTAGTATTTACCATCATGTAAATCATTACTAAACCTACTCTATGAGCCGTATAGCTTTCTTTTTTAAAAATTTATTTTAATGTTTTTTCTTTTTTTTACTTAAAATTTTTTTATTTATTTCTGAGAGAGAGACAGCGTGAGCAGTGGAGGGTCAGAGAGACAGAGAGACACAGAATACAAAACAGGCTCCAGGCTGTGAGCTAGCTGTCAGCACAGAGCCCGATGTGGGACTTGAACTCATGAGCTGTGAGATCATGACCTGAGCTGAACAGACGATTGAACAACTGAGCCACCCAGGCTCCCTGAGCAGTATAGCTTTCTAGTTTAAGAAAAGACTTCCCTTCCGCCTGATGTGTGCCTCGTTTGCCTGGGTCCACATGAGTTTAGGGAATAGTAGTGCTGTGATACTTGTCCGGCAGCAGAGTCCAAGCCCATGACCTCCAACCCAACTATGTGATGACCAAGAAGATGGCGGTTGTGATGTGCAATTGCACACTTCCTGTGTACTATACCCTATGTGGCACTTCTCCGTGCTCACCCATGACCAAGTGGGGACCTTGTAGACTTGGGCACTGTCGTCATTTGGGGCAGGATGATTCTCCCTGGTGGGGGCAGTCCTTTGCTTTACAAGATAAGCAGCGTCCCTGGTCTACACCCACCAGATGACAGTTGAGATCACCAACTCAACCAATCTCCAACATGGCCAGTGTCCCCTTTGGGGTAAAATCACCACGGTTGGTAGCTGCCATTGTACATGAAACTGAATTGCAGTCTTCTTATTCTTTTATGCATTTAAGCCCACACACCGCCCTTAACTTCTGGTTTATGAACATGATTCTGCTTCCTTGCAAACTATTTGTCTCATTCCAAGAGTCGTAAGCTGCAAACAAACTTAATGTAGATTTCTCACGACTTTCTCTTGAAGCAGGAAACTCACTTCACACAGACTGTCCCACGATGTCCCTAGAGGGCTTTAAAAAGTCGCCTGAGGGGCTCAGTCGGTTGAGCGTCTGACTTCGGCTCAGGTCATGATGACAAGGTTCATGCATCAGGCTCTGCATCAGGCCCTGCATCAGGCTCTGTGCTGACAGCTCAGAGCCTGGAACCTGATTCGGATTGTGTGTCTCCCTCTCTCTCTGCCCCTCCCTTGCTCGTGCTCTGTCTCTCTGTCTCTCAAAAATAAATAAATGTTAAAAAAAAATTAAAACTAATTAGGACATTTCTCCTCTCATTATTGAGTGTGGGGGAGGTCGTTACTGCTATTTGAGTCCCATATACATATACAAGTGATGTCTGTGGACATTCTTCATGGCGTAGAGTCCAGAAACACTGACCATTGAAACCTAAAAACAATTGCTCTACAGAGAAGGTTATGCATTTGCTTGTTGCCAGAGTCCCTCTCTCTGTCTCCAAAGATTAATCTTGGTTGTTGATTTAGTAGAGCAATTTCTCAACCCGTCATTAAAAAGTAGTATCATGGGATACATAAACTACCAAGGATGAAAGTCAACGAAATTACATAATTTTTTTCTCCATTATGAACAATAGTTTCTTCTTGGCAATTTCTAAATTAAATTAGTCTTCCTGAGAAAAGAAAGCCAACTTGTTGCAGATAAAATAAATAATAACTGAAGTTTCTCTGAGTCCCTCCCACTAAAACAATGAATCTGGAAGAAAACACAGTGAGGTAACTAGAGTAGATGATGAAGCCTGATGAACCCAGTCGGAAATTCATTTTCTGGGCTCAGCACCACAGATCATATGTATATTCATGTACAGTATAACCAGGGTATGAGAAGAAAGTTGATATACTTGACCCTGGAGTGAGTGCACATTAGGGGCACTGACCCTCTGCACAGTCAAAAACCTGGGTATAAATTTTGACTCCCCCAAAACTTAAATATTGATAGCCTCCTGTTGACAAAGTCGACATAGTCAATTAACCCATATTCGGAATGTCCTACGGGTTATACACTTCATTCTTACAATAAAGTAAGCTACAGAAAATAGTAAGAAAACCATAAGGAAAACACATTTACAGTACTGCACTGTGTGTATCGGAAAAAAATCTGCGTTATCAGGGGACCCATGCATGTCGTCCAGTCCCTCGTTCAAGGGGCATCTGTAAAGATACAGCACACTTTGGAGAGGGCCAGGTCAGATGTAATAGAGGATAGTTTGTCAATGTAGGTTACCACCCCATTTGCATTTGGTTAATGGCTTATGGCGCATTTTTCTTACCATAATTATTAGAGCCTTATCTATTTGGAAGACACACATTACAACCCTCTTTTACATGGAATCCTTAAGATATTTATAAAATAAATTGAATATTGTTATTTCAAACTCTCTTTGAATTGTAAAAATTGACACGTAATATGGTTTTCAGTACATGAAATGTATGAATCCCCATAAGTGACATAATTTGCTTCAATATATAGTTATGGTGGCATATTTCCCACCTTCTTATATTCTTTTAATTTTTTTTAATGTTTATTAATTTTTGAAGGAGAGAGAGACAGAGAGTAAGCGGGGTCAGGGCAGAGAGAGAGAGAGGGAGGCACAGAATCCGAAATGGACTGACAGCTCAGAGCCTGACGCCGGGCTCGAACTCACAAACCAGAAGATCATGACCTGAGCCAAAGTTGGACGCTTCACCAACTGAGCCACCCACGCTCTCCATCACCTCCTTATATTCTTGATCCAAACTTTTGGAAACAGTTTATTTTCTAATTTCACATAGGAGTATTATTACAATGCCCTAATAAAGTATTTGTGGTTTACTTTTATAGTGAAAATATAATTAAAATATGAAACTATGGCATTCTCTGTAAAAATATATTAACTATAATGATCATAAAATAAAATAAATTTTGAACTATTAGTTTACATTCCAAGATCATTCCAAGTGTGTTTCCAGCAATGCAAGTTAGTGGGTCCGATTGTCTACTCTTTAATCTCAAGGCCCAATGAATTCTATAAAAAGTTAATTATTGGATAACCTTCCTTTAGGTATGCATGAAAGAGTTTAATGAAGGGTTTGTAATGGTTACGTCTCCATAGTGTTTACTTTTTGTTTTTTTTTTAAATATATAATCGATACATAATCCTGCTTAGACCATTTATTTCTCCAGATAAAGCTAGATTTGATTAATTAATTGCTTAGAAGTGGACATCCATGGCTCTGGGGTTTACATGCAGTCTAAATTGAATTAACCAATTGACTTTCCCTGTCACTAATCTTTGGGAGGGTCATTTTGGAATTGTATTAACCTTACCATTGTGTTCGTTTTATGTGAGCTTCTCCTTGGAATATTTATCATGTAGTGAAGCATTGCTTCTAATGGGCAAAAGAATAGGGATTTGCAAAATTGATATGGTTTCAAATAGCATTTCTGCAAAAAAGAATATGTAGAAATAAAGACTGAATTCAAATTAAGTGAAAGGGATATTTTTTTCACTTAATAAAATCCGCTTTTGGGGGGGTTCATGTCATGGGTATGTGTATGCTGTTTTCAATGAAAAAACTAAGAAGAAAAAATACACTAATTTGGGCCAGGCCACTTGGGGCTCATGTCTTAGGTATGTGTATAGTTTTGTAAATGAAAAACTAGGTAGAAAATAATCTATCTGCAGAACATTAGACTCAGATTTCCACTTTTCTATTAATACAAGTATTTTTGGTGGTGAAAATACTTATATTATGCATTTACACAGTTCCAGAATACCTGGGGGGTGGGGTGGGTGGGGAGCGTAGCATTCTAAATAGCTTACAGTGAGTTTTTTTTTAAAATGGATAATTGAGGGGCGCCTGGGTGGCTTAGTCGGTTAAGCGTCTGACTTTCGCTTAGGTCATGATCTCGCGGTTTGTGGGTTCGAGCCCCGCGTCGGGCTCTGTGCTGACTGCCAGCTCAGAGCCTGGAGCCTATTTCAGAGTCTGTATCTCCCTCTCTCTCTGACCCTCCCCTGCTCACGCTGTCTCTCTCTCTGTCTCCTAGAAATAAATAAAAATAAAAGGATAATTGAGCTCTAGTTTATATATTATCTATCATTCATGCATGTTCAGGACTCTCACATTCAAGACATTTATTTATCTATTAAAATTTTTTAATGTTTATTTATTCTTGAGAGAGAGAGAGAGGGATAGAGCATGAGCCAGGGAGGGGCAGAGAGAAGGAGACACAGAATCCGAAGCAGCTCCAGCCTCTGAGATATCAGCACAGAGCCCGATGCGGGGCTCAAACTCATGAAACAGGACATTATGACCTAAGCTGAAGTCGGAGGTTCAACCAAGTGAGCCAGCAGGCACGCATGACCATATATATTAAGGCCGTAATTATCCAGATTTTGAAATACCGCTATAAGCGGTTGGTAGTATACACCGCAGATTCAGTAATCTTGGTATATTTGCACAAAAAAGGAAGAGAAGAACAGAAGACCTAAAACAGCAGTGTGAGCACTAGCAAAGGAAGAGTAAAGCGTCTTTCTCCAAGGCAAAGGTAGGTAATTGGCAGGAAACAGATGTACTCTGAATGAATTTACTGACAGTTGCAATGTATGGTGTCCACTAGCCCTTTCCAACCCTGTATTCGGTGGAAGTGTGCAGCCATTGCAAAAGCTTTGGAACTATTCAAGATTCAGGTGAGCAGAAGCCTGATGATGGCTGCAGCGATGAGCAAGAATCCTTACACAACACATCGAGTGTCTATCGTGCATAAGGGAATCCTTGATATTACAGATTCCAGGTGCACGTCAAAGCAGCTCCACTGAGCATCTAAAACCTTTTAAGATACCTGGATGATCAATTCACAACCCTACAGAAAATGGAAAAGCGTGCAGGAGAACAAGCCAAGACTTCAACCGTGTTGGTGTTTTCCAGTTGAGTGAATCATTCCCTTTAGTTCCCTTTGATTCCTTCATCCCCAGAAATGAATGAAAACGGATCCTTCCAAATGTTGTACTGACTTCATATTTATTTGGCACAAGCCACTGATTGAGCACGATGCTCTTCAGAAATCCAGATATAAATAGGATATCCAGGAATCGGCAAAATGAACTTTAAGTTTTTTAATTTATTTATTTAGAGAGTACGAGTGAGCGGGAGGGGTAGACAGAGAGGGAGAGAGAGAATCCCAGGCAGGCTATGCACTGTTAGCACAGAGCCCCACGTGGGGTTTGAACTCACAAACCACGAGATCATGACCTGAGTTGAAATCACAAGTCAGACCCTGCTCAACCGACTGAGCCACGGAGATGCTCCAAGAAACGACTCTTCTCACCCGGGTAGCGCTGTAGCCTCTGAAGGTAAATAACCTAGACAGGTCCCATTGGGTGACTCAGTCTAGTTAAGGGAAAGACATACCTGGTCACACCTTAACCATAGAAGGGCCGCTTTCATGATGGACACCTGTGGGACACGATGGGTGGCGGGGGGAGGACTCAAAGGAAGTGTGAGAAGGATTCACAGAGCAGTGATGGCTGGGCGGAGAAGTCTAGATGCATAAAATGGAGATCGGAGACTTCCAGGAATAGAAGAAGCTGTTCCAGGGAGAGAGAAGAGCGTGAGCCGGGAATGAACTGGAGTGAATTCCACAAACGGCAATGGCGGCCATCATTCTGAGCTAAATGGTTGTGTCCTTCCCTAAGTGAGTAATACTCTGTAAAATTCGGATCACCTGTCACTTAATTGCTATTTTTCCGTTTCCATATTGCTCTGCAACCACAGTGCTATTGAACATGTAGAATCGAGGACTTCTATCTACTTGATAGAAACATGCGCCTTTGAGGACTACATACTGCAGGTCTCGAGAATTTGCCAACAGAACCCAAAAAACAAACAAACAAGAAAACAAGTAAAAGTGAATACAGACACTAGGAGATTCTATTTTCAATATGCCTCTGCTATTTTGTTTATTTTCTTCATGTATCCCATTTTTTAAGTTACACTAATTTCATCTTTGACACACAAATAAAGGTACAAAGCCAAGGATCTCCAATCAGGTATCAAAAAGAATGTGGCAGAGGAGGGTCAGAGGAGAGAGAAAGAGATTTTTCAAAACATACCAGACATTTCTGGTAAGAAGTGTGAAAATTAAAATTTAGTTTGTGTTCTCAGAGAATTCCAAGCAATGAGTAAATCTTTTTTTTAATTTTTTAAATGTTTTATTTTTTTTATTTCTGAGAGAGAGAGAGAGACAGCGTGGGCAGGGGAGGGGCAGAGGGAGGGAGACACAGAATCCGAAACAGGCTCCAGGCTCTGAGCTGTCAGCACAGAGCCCGACGCGGGGCTTGAACCCACAAACTGTGAGATCATGACCTTAGTTGAAGTTGGAGGCTTAACTGACTGAACCACCCAGGCCCCCCTCTGAGAACATATTTTTACTTTAGAATTTTATATGCAGTCAAAGAATGATAGGTCAACACAAATACACAGTGACTAAGAATGTTTACTGCTCACATCTGTTGAGGATAAAATTTTACTCAAGCACACACCTTCGTCAGAATGATATTTTCTTCCTCAGGGAACCTAACAATTGTTCGTCAAGGTTATAGTTTCCTTTAAACAGTGTGGGTGCACTTGAGTTTTATTTTTAGACTTATATAAAAATTTACTTATATAGAGACACATCTATTTATAGAATACAGCGACAATGATAGAAATCTAAAACATTTAGAAATTACTTATTTATTCCCACTAGAAGTAGAAAGAAACTGAAGGTCCCTAATATTTATCTTTTACATTTTGAAGAGCAAACAGATGAGATATAAAGTGGTTGAATCGGCCATTACAATTTAGAATATTCACATTATAAAAGTCAGTATTACGAAAATTAAGAATAACCATAGATAATGTTATGCCTTTCTTGAATAATTATTTTTTTAAACCTCGTACATGTTGATACAACATTTTAAAACTTTTCAAGTATCTTTTCCCAGCTTATGGCTGTATTTTCCTTTCTTCCATGATGATTGTTTAAGAAAGTTTCAGCCAAATCATGGAAGAAGCCTAAACGTCCATCAATGGACGAGTGGATCAAGAAGATGTGGTTCATCTACACAATGGAATACAAATGGATCAAGAAGATGTGGTTCATCTATACGATGGAATACTCCGTGGCAATGAGAAAGAATGAAATCTGCCATGTGTAGCAACATGGATGGACCTTGAGGGTGTTATGCTGAGCGAAATAAGTCAGGCAGAGAAGTACAGACCCCATATGTTTGCACGTATAGGAGGATTAGGAGGAACTTAACTGAGGAACAAGGGGGAGAAGAAGGGGGGAAATGGTGGGGGAGAGGGAGGGAGGCAAACCATGAGAGACCCTTGAATGCCGAGAACAAATTGAGGGCTGAGGGGGGTGGGGGGAAGGGGAAGGGGGGTGATGGGCGTGGAGGAGGGCACTTGTGGGGATGAGCACTGGGTGTTATACGGAAGCCAACTTAACAATAAATTGTATTTTAAAAAAAGAACGTTTTTATATGTAGCAGATGAGTCACTGAGCTCTATTCCTGAAACCAAGATCACACTGTATGTCACCGAAGCTGAATTTAAACAATAAGAAAAGAGCAAAAGTTCTTAATTTTTTCAAGTAGCCTCTATCCACAACACGGGGTTCGAACTCACAACCCGGAGACAGAGTTGCGTGCTCCACTGAACAGGCCAACCAGGCGCCCCTGAAAGTTCTCAATTTTAATGTATGTGTACAGTTCGAGAACTTTTTTTGAGGAAATACCTAGGAATATGCACCCTTTTGGATAGGAAGTACTTCATTTCAATTTAATTATAATAGTCAAAACAGGGAGTAATGTAAGAGATCTTAAAATGTAGTGTTGATTTAATGAGTTGTGGAATGTTCCTACCAAGTGATACAAAACCAACATACTGTTGATACACTTGGCTGCCTCAGTAGATACGGCACGTGACTCTTGACCTCACGGTCCTGAGTTTGAGCCCCAAGGTGGGCATAGAGGTTATTTTTACAAAATAATGTAAACAGTTACCGACACAGAAATATACTCTATTGAAGTAAAAGTGTATAAAAGTTGGATGACATACTGATTATATATTAGTTCACATAGGTTATTCGCATGAAAGCACGTGAGAAAAAGTATTTGACTCTTTTTATTTTGTTATGTTTTTTAACGAACATATATTAGCTCTGTAATACAAAATATAACAAAGATTAAATTAGAGAAAGGAAACACATTACAGAAATGCAAAGTATTTCCCAGCTGTGGCACTAGAAACCTGCCACATCGACTCACTTTAATGGACCCTAAACTTATTTACAACTTCACACTTAAAACTTGCTGTATGAACCTACCTAATCAACTCTGAGATCGTAAAGTTTACAGGGGGAATAATTGAATGCCAGATTGAGCCAAGACTAACCTTCCCTGCCCAGAGGGATGGAGAGAGAGAAAAAGGAAAACATGTAGCAAAGCTATTTTGAGAGTAAAAAGCAATCCGCAGGGCACAGCTTTTGTTAGGAACGTTATGGAGAAAAATATATAAAAAGGAAGAAAATTTCCTGCCACCTGGTATAAAATGCCATATGCTATATTTTCAGAAAAATAGCTGTAAAAATTTAATGACAGTGAACAATTAATCCAACTTTTATAAAGTCAATAAGAAGTTTCATGCTTTGCTATTTGACATTTAAAATATTAGTTAAGAAACATCCCATTTATGTGAATATATGTGGATTCCAAAAAAACTAGCTAAATAATTTAGAGTGAGGATAAATCACATAGAGGAAGAGTACCAAATATTGAAGTGAACATGATGATTTTGTTTGTTTAGGTACTAAATCTGATGATCTCCCTTGAAATAGGATATGTAAATTGTAGAAACATATAATGTCAATATATTGTCTCCATAAATATGTGTTTAAAAAAGTTTTTAAGGGGCACCTGGGTGGCTCAGTCAGTTAAGCGTCCAACTTCGGCTTAAGTCATGATCTCGCGGTTCGTGGGTTTGAGCCCCGCGTCGGGCTCTGTGCTGACTGCCAGCTCAGAGCCTGGAACCTGCTTCAGATTCTGTGTCTCCCTCTCTCTCTGACTCTCCCCTGATCAAGCTGTCTCTCTCTCTCTTTCTCAGAAATAAATAAAACATTTAAAAAAAAGTTTTTTAAGTAAACTCTATATTCAGTGTGGGGCTTGAACTCACAGCCCCAAGGTCACGACTCACACGCTCCACCGACAGACAGCCCATCATATACGTGATTTAAAAATCAATGTGCGTAAGAAAATTATGTTGGGAGTCCTCTAACACAAAAGACAAGAATTCCCCACCCCGCCCCAAATTCTTCATACCTGTTGGAAGTAGTTGCTGTAATGCCTTCCAACATTTGAAGGAAAAAAGAAAAGCGCACAGGTTAGTAATTTGGTGAATATGTCAATGGACAGCCTCTTGTTATTTAGAAGTTCATAAAGATTAATGGGTTGCTCATTACAGGGGCAGCCAATATAGGAGCAAACTCAGGAATAATAGTCAAAGGAGGTAGCGAATTTTGGAAAGCAGTACTTTCCCTGCATTGAAATCCACGATGGAGTCAAATTCCCTTGTCCAGCTGATGCTGGCCGTCAGCAAGATGAGGGTCCAGTCTTGCTTTGGGATTATAAGTGAAAATTATAGATAATATACCATTATTTCAGAAGAAAGCCTTTTTCCTAATGTGCATTCCTCTTACTCTGCCAGCCTACACATTTAAATCCTCTTATTCTGCCAGCCTGCATATTTAAATTCTGTTTATTTAATTTTTAAAACACTAATGCATTGAATAATCTGTAGTGGGCTAAACAATTTTTTGTTCGTTCTGAGCTTTCCTGTCTCTATTTAAATATTTACTGTATAAAGATGTCACATCTCTTCGAATGTATCTGTGGATTCAAAATCAAATTTAAAGCGGAGTTTCTGTAAAAATTGATGTCAGTGAAAAACTATAATGGAAATGACAAGTGCTGTGAGTTGGGAAGGCGTTTTCATAAATAAAAAATATGGAGAATTTACACCATTGGGTGCTTGTTAGGATATTTCCGCAGCGTGCATAGTGCAAACATAGACACACGGATCGGTGGGAGATAACGGTGCATTGAGGAAAAGATGCAGATATGTATCTCCCCTCACTGAATGACGTGTGGCATCCTGGAGAGGAACAAAGAATCTCTGGGTATAGAAAAAGAAGAAAAAGGAACATGGAGCTCTGTCTCATGCCATGTCCAAAAGCCAGTTTTGATTACATTGTAGCCTCGGTGTGAAAGCTTACAGAGAAGCATGAGTTTATTCGGACAGTTTTCAACTAATAATCATGGGAAGCACAGGGGCTGGCCATCCAGCCAAAATCTCCCCGGAGGGCCCTCATTCCCCTCAGCCTCCAGGGCTCATATGTGTTTTCCCTGTTTTAGCATTTTGCTTTCTCTATTAATAACACAATGAACCTGATTTACATTAATGTCTGGTAACAGTGTGTTCAGTACGGGTTACAGTGTGCTCTTCATGTGTTTTCTAAACTTTTCTCTACTTTGGATGATAACTTGTAGGGTACAAAACAGAACCACACATTTGTTCATCTCATTTGAGGAAAGAGCATTTGAGGAATTTAAGTCCTCTAATTTGGAGAAAGAGTATTTCATGGAGAGTAATGTTATAGAAAAAGAAGCACTTACTTGTCTTAACAAAGTGCCCAACTAATTTCAAATTTAATTCTTATGTTTATTATTCTTTAAGAAAAAGTTTTCTAGCGGCGCCTGGGTGGCTCAGTCGTTGAGCGTCCGACTTCGGCTCAGGTCATGATCTCGTGGTTTGTGGGTTCGAGCCCCACGTCGGGCTCTGTGCTGACAGCTCTGATCCTGGAGCCTGGTTCAGATTCTGTGTCTCCCTCTCTCTCTGCCCCTCACCCGTTTGTGCTCTGTGTCTCAAAAATAAATAAACGTTAAAAATTAAAAAAAAAAAAAAAAAAAAAGAAAAAGCATTCTGTCCCATTGGATGAAGTAATGAGAAAAAGGGCAGGATTTCTAGATGAGTAATTATAGATACATATTTAAAAAACTGACAAATATCTTGCAATCTTATTTGCCATAATGATGGGAATTACATAAACAACTATATATTATAATAGATTTGTTGAGCTATTAGTAGATCTACAAGTAATATTAACTATAAGTAGATAGCAATCGTCTGTTTAATATTGCATAACTATTTTAAAATTAAATTTCAAGAGATGAGTTAAAATGCAGAATAGTCAGTTATAAAGAGTATTAGAATTCTGGAAACATGATTGAAGAAATTACGCCAAACTATGTAAAGAGCTAAGGATCTAAAAACATACAAGAATAATTAAGAAATGGTCTCACACAGTTATGATTGAAATTCAGGAATATTACAGATGGAGTAATAAAGGCAATTTCTTTTTTTTTCTTTTTTTAAATTTTTTAATGTTTTATTTATTTCGGAGACAGAGAGACAGAGAGACAGCATGAGCAGTGGAGGGTCAGAGAGAGAGGGAGACACAGAACCGAAGCAGCTCCAGGCTCTGAACTGTCAGCACAGAGTCTGACCCTCGAACCACAAACCGAGATCATGACCTGAGCCGAAGTTGGACGCTTCACCGACAGAGCCACCCAGGTGCCCCAGGCAATTTCTAAACATGAAAAAATTTTTTGTAAGTTTATTTATTTTGAGAGAGATAGACACAGCATGAACGAGATAGGGGCAGAAAGATGGAGAGAGAATTTCAAGCAGGCTTCATACCGTCATCAAAGAGCCCAACGTGGGGCTCGAACTAACACACCATGAGATCAAGATCTGAGCTGAAATCAAGGGTCAGGTGGTTACTGACCGAACCACCCAGGCGCACCTAAAGGCAATTTCTAAAGTGACTGTACTGGCGTAAGGCCACAGTCTAAACGTCTAAACCAAACTGACTCCATGACAGGCTTTAAGTTTCCCCTCTGAGCTAGAAGGCCTGAGTTTCAGCTTCCCCAAAACTATCAGGCAGCTACGCGTTGCCCAAGGCAGGAGAAACCACCCTTGCAACACCCAATCAGGGAAGGCCAGCGACCACCCTCCACATTATTAAGGGAGAGGCCTGGAGATAGAAACTTAGATAGGACCCTGTTACCTAGTGTTAAAGTTAACCCGTTAGTGGCTGAATAAGACCCTAGGCTCGCTCTGTGATTGGTTGAATTTAAAGGTACTCTAAACGTTGTAATTGGATCCCCCCAAAAGTAACGAATCCTCTAGACAATGTGTGTGGTCAAACCCGCTGTCAGTGATGTTGAATAATTATGATTGGATCACTGTTCCCATGTCACAACTTCTGTAACTCCCCCGTCTCAAACCCCATAAAAACCCTACTCTGCCCTTGTTCGGGGCTCTCAGCACGGACCCATACGCTGGTGAGGTCTGTGAGCCCGAGCTCGAGCCCGTAATAAAGCCCTTTGCCCTTGCATGCGTGACTCGGTCTCCCCGGTGGTCTCTGGTCGGTGAGGACAGTGCGATCTGGGTACAACACTGGAATTGTCAAAAATGCCCTTTTCTAGATTCAAGAAGATGAAAATCAAGAATTCACATCAGGATTGAAAAAAATCCCGCCCTACTTTCTGTATTCACTCAGAATATATAAAAATTAGAGGAAAAAGCAAGTGGAATAAAAGTGGGACACATAGTAAAATCTGAATAAAATACAGACAAAAGTATCCCGCTTTACTCCCTGTACAAACAACAACAAAACAAACCAAAAAACACATCTAAAATACAAGGACCCAAAAGGTTCATGTAACTGGTAAAGAGGCAATGAATGACCGAAGCGAAACTAAAGTAACTATCTGAATACCAGTTAATTAACCTCAAGATATAAGGGGTTACTGCTACCATAATGATGTAAAATGATGTTTTAAGTGGAATCTAAACTTGCACGCAACAGATAAGATAGCTACAAATATGGGGGCAAGGAAAATATGCACGGGGAAAATCACGTAGTCAGACTCTCCTTTATTACCAGGTCGATTGGAAAGATCGGGGAAAAAAAGCTTGATTAACAAGCTTTATGTAATTGATAATTATAAAAACCACAAGTATAATTGTCTGCAAGCAGAGCTTTGTTAAAACTGACTGTGAATTAGGTCGCAACGCAAGCAAGTTTCAATAAACACCGCGGGCGAGAATTCTACAAACATTTTGTAAGAAAGAACTGCATCGATTAGAAACAAATATAAATTTGAATGAATGAAATATTTTCACAACACAACTGGTAAAATAAAATGAATCACATAGACTAAAATGGAAATAAAAATCTACAGAAATGAATGATAAAACTGCATTAAGATTTATTTCATGTACTTTGAGAAGAAATCGTAACATTCAAGAAAATGACAAGAAAGGCTGAAAATCTGTTACCTTATGTACAGTTTAAGAAGTTGGAAAAGATATGGGGCGCCTGGGTGGCTCAGTCGGTTAAGCGTCTGACTTTGGCTCAGGTCATGATCTCATGATTCGTGGGTTCGAACCCCGCATCGGGCTCTCTGCTGACTGCCAGCTCAGAGCTTGGAGCCTGTTTCGGATTCTGTGTCTCCCTGTCTCTCTGACTCTCCCCAGCTCGCATTGTGTGTGTCTCTCTATCTCAGAAATAAATTTAAAAAAAAAATTAAAAAAAAGGAAGTTGGAAAAGATAAGAGAACGATATTCAAATAAAGAAAAGTTAAGTAAACATAAGAGCCTAACTTAATAAAACTGAAATAATTTTTGGGCCAATATTTAAACTGAGAATTTCCAAAGGCTCTGACATATTATATTTTAAACACACACGAGAATTATCAAATATATATCATAATGTACATATCTCTATGGTGTGTAACATTTAATGTATATTATCTATAATTGGTGATCAAATGTAAACCGTCGACATGATTAAGGACCCCACGCAAACATGGTGAAATATTGACAAATATATCCTACGGATTGTGTATATGGGAGCTAAATACTTACCGTGACAGTATTTGGCTAAAACGCACAAAATTCTGGGAATGCAAGATGCCGTCTTATGAATAAAGCAAAAGAAAACGTTGGGTCGTATTGGCCTGAGGTTTGGTATGAAAGGCTACTTCCCCATGGAGATCAGAACGGTGAGATTTTTCTAGGGTGTCCTTCCCATCAGCTCACCTGCACCTCCCGTTACAAAGGAGAAAACTTCCTGCGCAGGAGGAGCCCTGCCCCTCGCCTCAAGATAAGGGTTTATCAGGAGACTCTTAAATACAGAGAGCAATCTGGGTGGATGGGGGTGGGGGAGGGGGGAGAATGGGGAGAGGGTGGGGGAGACTGGGTGCTGGGCGTTGAGGAGGGTGCTTGTTCCGATGGGCACTGGGCACTTGTATGGAAGCCAAATCAACCATAAATCACATTCATCAAAAAATCAAGTATAAAAAAAGAAAAACATAAAAAAGAAATAAAAGAAACTCGGTATTTTTAAAAAAGAGGGTTTATCTCAGAGGCGCCTTCAAGTATTTTAAGCAAGCGCGCTTCGCCTTTATTTTTTTTCTAGAAAACACAGGCATTTGCGCGAGTTTGGCCTCCTGGGGTTACAAAGGGGCTGATGCCGAGCAAACACCGGTGATTTATAAGCCTGTGTTGGGTCCCAGGGCCTGTTTCTGGAACCCAGCTCCGGAAGGCCTTGGAATTTCCGGCGCCGAGAGCCACAAAGGTGTCTTTTGTGAAGTTAATGAGGTGACTTTGGGCCGGGGGAGCTGGTCGCCGTGGCAACCAAGGCCGAGCTCAGAGGGTCGTGACTTTGAGCCCTCCGCGCTGACCTCTGCGGAAGGGGGCGGGCCGCCGGTTGAGTGGTGGGCTGCTGCCTTGGGCTCCTCCTTCCTGCCTTAGGGATAGGAAGCTTCCTTAGAAAGCCGGGGGGACGGGGTCCAGAGAGCTTCCTGCCTGGTGGCCAAGTGCAAGTTCGGGGACCCAGGCGCACCTGCACAGGCCGCAGGAGGGCTGCGCCCACACCCACACGTGGCCCCAGCGTGTCCGCCTCTGCCTGGTCTTGAGTCCTGACCTCCTAGCATCCACCGTGGCCTGGTGAGTACCGAGTTCTCTGAGTCCGGTGCGGGTCACAGCACCTCAAGCACCCGACTGGGGGCCCAGGGAAGCGCCAGCGTGTAGCCAGGGGCGTCCTGGCCCACCTGGATTTGGGATGGGCGTCTGAAAGGGGCCGAGTCTTGTAGGGCTGAGCCTGAACTGTGGCACCACGTTTGAAGTCTGTGTAGACGTGTCAGAACTGAGTTGCATCTGTGGTGAGGGTGCACAGCCCCCTCCGCGCACAGGAACTGGTGACCCGAACCTCTCCTGTGTCCTTGAGGTGATGGGCTGCTTCCTGTCTCCGTCCGTGTCCTTATTCCCCAGAACAGGAGCGTTCCCACGTCAATACTTGTTTAACAACTTTGCGGGCTTCTCCGAAGTTTGCTTCCAAGGGGGTGGCGGGGAATTGGATTTTAAAATAAAATGTGTGCTTCTTGATCGTGAAAAGGCTGGCATCACAATTCCACGGATAAACCATGTGCGTTAGCAGATGGTTCTTGGTGTCCAGGGTCTCAGTCTGTTCGTTGTTACTTGCGGCAAAATTACATTTCATTCCGTGTGACAGTTTCAAAGTTAATAAAGGTAACCAAGGACCCGCAGACTGAAATGGAAAAGGAATGAATGGTGATGCATTAGGAGTGGCTTGGAGCTCAGATTCAATCTCGGAGCACTTAAACAATTTACTTGAGATTCGATAACTCATTACGGAAAAGAAAATGCTCGAACGCCCTAAGATATGGAATTAAAAAAGAGTTAAATTCCTGCATTTCACTCTTGCACCATCTTAATGAGAAACCGTGATTGCTTTGTATTTCTGTATAGAATATGTACGTTAACGTATTTAATGTCTTACCATTGTTATGTTGACACATAAATATCGCATAACAGGATGCATATAAGCATTATTTTTTTATATTTATTTTATTTTTGAGAGAGAGAGAGTGAGTGGGGGAGGGTCAGAAAGAGAGAGAGGGAGACACAGAACCTGAACCAGGCTCCAGGCTCTGAGCTGTCAGCACAGAGCCCGACGCGGGGCTCGAACCCACGGACCGTGAGATCATGACCTGAGCCCAAGTTAGATGCTCAAACGATTGAATCACCCAGGCACCCCTGCGTATAAACCTATTAGTAGGTTCACGTATTGATACGTTGACTAATAGGTTTACGCTTGAGCCCACATGGAGTGGAATTTTGGGCCGTTCCTTATTCTCTGTATTATAGAAGTGATTGCAAATAAATTATAAGTAAGTTTAGCAAGTGAGAGGATCTGTGCATGGATTATTCACAGTTCAGGATTCATATTTGCAAATCTTTGTCATCTACATGTTTAAGTCTAAGGCGTACTTATGGAAAAAAAACATAGAAAAATGAAATACCATGCAATTTGGGACTTTTACCAGAAAGTCATGAAAATTTCACTTTTGGGACCACGTGAACGGACTTTTATGCTGGCTTTTTTTTTTTTTTTTTGTGGATAGCTGTGCTCTGTACTCTCTTTAATGGCTTATTTTATATTTACTTTGCTTTGTGTTTAAGGTTTATCTGGCCAGCTAGACTCTTAGGCGAGACGCTGTGGTGATGAAATCACAGCTTACAGGAAATCTCGGATATTTTTATCTTAATCATTTTGCCCCCTGGTAGAATTTCTTGAAGACTCTGAGAGGAGGAATTCGGCTCCAGTTAGTATTTTGGAGCTCAGCCATCCATCCCTAGGTCAAGGACTGGGTTCAGTTTTCAGCCTTACAGCGCAGGGTGCAAAAGTCTCTAAATTGATGAGCTGCTTTGATATTTTGGGCAAAGCCTCCCCTTACTTAAATCTCAGAGAGCCACAGTGACTATAAACCAAGAATCTAGGCAAAAGTAACGACCACAAAATCTAGGCTAGACCATCAGGGGATAAGTAACAGATGCTAGGAAGCATCCATTACTTTTTAGGTAAGAAATATTATATAGCGATTGACACTATGCAAACAGTCTATAGCTCTAGAAAAATGTGGAACTCGGGGCACCTGGGTGGCTCAGTTGGTTAAGCATCCGACCTCGGCTCAGGTCATGATCTCACGATTCGTGGGTTCGAGCCCCACGTCGGGCTCTGTGCTGACAGCTCAGAGCCTGGAGCCTGCTTCAGATTCTGTGTGTCCCTCTCACTCTGCCCCTCCCCTGCTCATGATCTGTTTCTCTCTGTTTCTCAAAAATAAATACACGTGAAAAAAATTAAAAAAAAAAAAAAAAAAAAGAATGCCCAACCCACTCAGCCACCCAGGCTCCCCTCTCTGCACTTTTTGAGGAAAGCATTACATTCAACATTATTCAAATACAGAGTCTCAGAAAATGTATAATTTTAAAGGAGACACGACAAGAAATTCCATTCATGTTGGTGAGCACCTCTTAGTGAAGATATACTACATCTCTGTCTGTATCTATCTTTATCTCTATCCTCTATTGGTGTCTATCTGTCTCTATCTCTATTTCCATGTGTATGGCAAAGCCTTGGATGAAATCTGGACAGTTACGTCACATGACGTGAGACACTTATGTATAATTTCCTGTTTTAATCTCTATTTCCATATGTATGGCAAAGTCAAGGATGAAATATGGACAGTTAGGTGTAATTTCCTGTTTTAATATTTCCAACCTTTCCAGCTAGCGGCCGGATTCTCAAATCTGCAGAACACTCACAGAAGGGCTTG
The DNA here is from genome assembly GCA_017311185.1 of Proteles cristata cristata. NCBI lineage: Eukaryota > Metazoa > Chordata > Mammalia > Carnivora > Hyaenidae > Proteles > Proteles cristata. The sequence goes on from JAESUZ010004310.1 coordinate 502,960, forward strand.
AGCATCTCTCAGACCTGATCAACGATTGCTTTTTCCTCTTTCCATCTCAAACCGTAGATATTTCCTCCTAAGTATATCAAGTTGTTCCTTTATAACTTGTTTAAAAGACTTCGTTTCTCTATTAGCATGGTTTGGTTTGTGGAGAAGGAACTTGTCATTAGGAATTCTCTTCTGGGAAGTAAATGGGCTGCTCATGGGCTGGTCTATATCTGAGACACTATATGGTATTGGTTTGTATTGCTTTAAACTCATCCAACATTCTTTTAAAATTGCTGTCCCCCCCAAAAAGGAATGAGCGTGGATAATCTTTTAAAAAAAATCAGGGGCGCTTGGGTGGCTCAGTCTCTTAAGTGTCTGACTCTTGATTTCAGCTCAGGACGTGATCTCATAGTTCATGAGTTTGAGCCCCACATCGGGCTCTATGCTGACAGTGCAGAGCCTGCTTGGGATTCTCTGTTTCCCTCCCTCTCTGCCCCTCTCCTGCTCTCTCAAAAATAAATAAATAAACTTTAAAAAACATGGAATTAAAGAAACAACAGCAAAATTATTACACATATTTATATATTATATTTTATACATGCATAAGTTACATTCATATTATATATATGTATTCCATTTATCATATATTATGTTTTATATATTCATATTTTTAAATATGTAAAATATATTAAGATTAAATATGTAATATGAATGTTATATATTTGATATAATATATAAACAGAAATATACAGATTACTTAAAAAATTATTGAGTTGCAACTTATGGCATATATTTCTATACTTATATATAAATATATAATTGTATATTTTGTAAATATGCATTTAGTATACATTGTATATTTTATAAACATATACAAATATGCAAATATATATTTGTATATATATAACATAAATTTACATATTAACATATGTACTTATAGTAAATATATTTATGTTTATAAATTATACCACGTATATGACATAAATATGTGTAATAAATATATAATGTAAAAATAAAATAAATATATTGAAATATGTAATGCATAACAAATCAAATTAGACAAATATACAATATAAATCTCTACATATAATAGGGGCGCCTGGGTGGCTTAGTCGGTTAGGTGTCTGACTTTCGCTCAGGTCACGATCTCGCGGTTCCTGGGTTCGAGCCCCACGTCGGGCTCTGTGCTGACAGCTCAGAGCCTGGAGCCTGTTTCAGTCTGTGGCTCCCTCTCTCTCTGACCCTCCCCTGCTCACGCTGTCTCTCTCTCCTAGAAATAAATAAAAATATTTTTTTAAAAAAAGCTCTACATATAATAAATATGCAATATATAAATATATAATATAAAGAGAATCTAACATACAAATATAACAAATATACTCTGGCATATGGTATATACGTTTGCATTAAATATCATATAACAAATGTCTGGCAATATATAATATAATCTATAACCTAATATGATGTAATAGAATATAAACTAGCTTTTTTTTTAAATGTATGATTTGAGAGAGAGAGAGAAAGAGTGTGAGAGAGAGAACCCCAGGCAGGCCCTGCGCTGCACGGATGTACACGGAGCAGTGAGAGAACAATGGAGACATCTGTCTAGACGGCCAGATCAGCCACAACTACCGTGCCGATCACCCCGGTGGCAGATGTCACAGCCAGATCACCCTCACGTCCAGAATGTGAACAGCTTGAGCCATTTGCAGAGGTGTTTTCCTTTGCTGGTTCAATTCAGCAACCCATCTCTGAGGAAAAGTGTTAAAATTTATAAGAGATGAGACATTGCTTTTTCAGAATTAATGGGAAAACTGAGTGTGGTCTGTCTTTGTCACGATAAAACATCTCAGAAGTCCCTGCTAAAAACCTTAGGTTTAGGTTGAGATTTGTCTCAGTTGAGGGTCAATATTTCCATAAAATGTAGGGCCATGTTTTATGAAACTTTACTGAAAGGAAAGTAAATATTCATTCAAAGCATAAAAAAGATACTTGGTGAAAAGATGCCCTGCATCTGTGGGAAAGTATCCCTCCTTCCGTAAATTGCACATAAAAATATTGTACTACATGGAGATCATGTTCCTTTTCATTCCCAAGAAAACCATAGTAGCCTAGAAATAACAATGGGTAATAGCGTGTTGTCAAAGCCTTACGTGTCTACAGGGCAAAAAGTAAAGGATTTCTTCTTTGTCTTTATGATGAGAGAGCGCATTAGAAACCCCCAGGAGGTGGCCTCCATCCAGTAAGTGTACTTCTGCTTCTGCCGTTGAGTAACGAGTGGCCAGGTTCTGCTTAAAATTACCGACTATCCCAAATGCGATGTGTTAGGTGAAACTCCCTGCTAATAAGCATGTGAATCTGAGCATTTACGGAATTCATTCTACTGGGAGATGCCTTGAATCGTCCTGAATTCACAGAAATGTGTCAGCCAGGGTCCCCGATTTCAAGATGGTAGATCCGTGCTGTGTTTAGACCTGGCTAATCTGAGAGGTCCTGAATGAATCCTGCAAAAGTCTACAAATGACCCAAGAGGGGAGGAGTTAAGTCTCCTTCATGGGCTGGATGTGGGGCAGGACAACTTGGAATAAAGTGGCCCTCGGTCTCTCAACATCGGTAGAAGGCTGCCAACACAATCCTTTCTGTCGCCTGTACTTTTCTTGTCTCGCCACATTTACCTGCCATCAGTTTTAGGAATTACGAGTCATGGCCATATAGAAGTCAGTCGATGCCGCTGACTTAATGTTCTATGGCTTCAAAATATCCAGCATACGAGCTCATTCCCAGGTGATAAAAAGACACTGTAGAAGCCCCACAGCCTTGTAGATAAGTAGGAATCGAAACCAGGAGACTCTGAATCTGTATAAATAACCTTTTCCACATGTGCCTGGCTTGCGGACCTGCCCAAGGGCGTGTGGAGTAAAGTCGAATTCACAGCCTTGTACCATTTCCTCGTGCACTTGTGTTCAGTTTTTACTCTGCCTGAGTCTGTCACACTCCGTTTCTGTTGTTTTTTTTATGTCCCAACCTGTTGCTGAGCTGTGACTGCATTCCCTTGTCCTCTGAACCTTAAATTCACTAAGTCATGACACGTCCTTTGATCATGAATGCATTCATCTAAAACCTACTCGAGGGGCGCCTGGGTGGCTTAGTCGATTAAGCGTCCGACTTTCGCTTAAGTCACGATCTCGCGGTTCGTGGGTTCGAGCCCCGCGTCGGGCTCTGTGCTGACTGCCAGCTCAGAGCCTGGAGCCTGTTTCAGAGTCTGTGTCTCCCTCTCTCTCTGACCCTCCCCGCTCACGGTGTTCTCTCTCTCTCCTAGGTATAAAAAAATAAAATAAAAATAAAAAAAGAATGAAACCTACTCGTAAAACTTGGAGACTTGATAACTTGCAGTAATGATGCTCTGTTTTGTGAGGGCTGTTTGATAACCCTGCATTCAATTCTTACAGTAAGTGCTCTCTGCATCCTGCAGCAAGTTCCCTAAACGCCAGAAGGTTACCTGCCCAGTATTAGCCAAGACCAGACATTCTATGTCTGTTTGTTTTATTTATTTTTGAGAGAGAGAGAGAGAAAGAGAAAGCATGAGGAGTGCGGGGGCAGAGAGAGAGGGAGACATAGATTCCAAAGCAGCTCCAGGCTCTGAGCTGTCACCACAGAGCCCAACCCACAGCTCGAACCCACGAGGGAGATCATGACCTGAGCCGAGGTCGGATGCTTAACCAGCTGAGCCACCCAGGCCCCCCCAAGATAACACATTGTAGCACACCAGTCACCAAGTGCTTTTGACATCGACCACGTTATCGGAAACATAAATAGATGCTTAATCCTTAACCAAGTCCCACTTGCAAGAAAAAAAAAAACTGCGTATGTCATCAACTTTCTGATTTCCTGCTGTGAGATAAAAAACACAAGAACGCCAAGGAGGGATCTCCCAAAGGCACGGCAGAGAAAAGACCGTGTGCAATAAAGGACCACAACAAAAGGGAGAGTCCCATCTTTCCTTTCCTGTTTGGAAAGGGGACGTCACAGTCACAGGTGTTTAGAATGGGGGTTGAAGCAGGAAACGAAGACGGTCCTCACTTCCCAAGGGCAGCCTGGCTTTTGGTGAGATCTCTTCACCTTTTCTTCCTTTTCTTGCCTCATGTCTGCTGTGCTGAACCCTGGAAACACAAGAGGCAGGAACTAGCCATTGCCATCTTTGAAGTACCCAGACACCGAGTAAATTCCTGTCATCGCTGCGTGAATTCAGACAAATCACAGCTGGTTTTTCCGGGAGACCGTGTTTATTGCTGTGCAGTAGAGGTGAGGAGATATTTGCCACATGATCATACAAATCATCCGAAGTTCCGAGAGCTTCGTAATACTTCCTGATAACAAAGCCTTCACGTTGCCTAATTAAATACACTTTGCTGAATGAAATAATTATGGATTCATTGATGGAGAATTTTAAGTTTCTTGGTTTTTTTTCTTCCCTGATTTAAAATATTTGTGACTTTTGTCCGTTCAGGTCAGTCTGTTAGTAAAAATGTTTGCTATTGACTTAAGCAGGGAGGAGGGTACTTAACCAGACAGTGTCAGAATATTTGCTTGTCAGGAAGAGAAAACATTTCAGTAGATTTTAATTCTCAGTACTCTTTGGGTAGATCTGTGTGATTTAAGATATCAGCCCTCTGGGTGGCTCAGTGGGTTAAGCATCTGACTCTTGATTTGGGCTCAGGTCATGATCTCACAGTTCGTGGGTGTGAGCCCTGTGTTGGGCTCTGTGCTGACAGTGTAGAGCGTGCTTGGGATTCTCTGTCTCTCTCCCTTTCTCTGTCTCTCTGCCCCTCCCCATTGCTCTCTCTCTCATAATAAATAAATAAACAATAAAAAAATTAAAATATCCACCGAGTATTGATGCAACAATAGAAAACGTGAATCACCAGAAAGGTAAAAAAAAAAAAATACAAAACAATCTCAGAAATTGCTCGTAGCCTGTGAGCAGAACAGAATCTGACCAGGTTCATTTGGACAAAGACATGGGGTAGTGAGATCTTGCCTTTACCCATCTTCCTCCAGCATTGATCTCTGTAGCCGTCGTACAGTTACCGAAACTAAGACATTAACTTTGGGGACGCCTGGGTGGCTCGGTTGAGTCTTGGACGTCGGTTCAGGTCACGATATTGCAGTTCATGGGTTCAAGCCCCGCATTGGGCTCTGTGCTGACAGCTCAGAGCCTGGAGCCTGCTTCAGATTCTGTGCCTTCCTCTCTCTGCTCCTCCCCTGCTCTGTCTCCCTCTCACATAAATAAAGTTTAAAAAATAAAAAAAAAAAAATAAGAAATTAACTTTGGCATAGTGCTGTGAAGTACACACATGACTCAAATGCCATTTTCTTTTATGTATTTTTATTTTTCCTGGTCCAGGATGTCGTCTGGGATCCCACGTTACATCTATGTCACGGCCGTTTACTCTCCTCCTGCATTGGGAAGGCCCTACATCTTTCCTGATCTCCCGTGACCTGAAAAATTGAAGAATAACGGTAAGTGTTTCATTGACTATATCTCAGTCTGCACCCGTCTGATTTTTCTTGGAAGGACGTAGTTCTCAAATGGAAGGACCTTATGGGATCAGAAGGTCAGAAAAATGGGGCAACCAAATGACTAGCACTAAATTATAACGCATAGCGTGATGTGAAATTCAGTGGAGTTCATGCAGCTGTAGGCTATAATTCCTTGACTACATGGATAAGAAGGGAGACCCTTACGTTAGAGAGGAATTTTTGTTGATATGTCTGGAAGCAATGAGGCCAGTATAAAGTCCGCACTAGCCACATAGTACGGAATCAATGAAGTCTCCCCTATCCCCCAGTGCATGGTGAAATTCTTGGCCACAGGTTTGAGGAAAAAGACCATATTTTCATGGTCTCTGACCATCTCCCACAGATACGCAGTAATTGCAAAGGGATAAATGATCACGTTAGCCCCACACACTGTAATTAATCAGGTAAGGAGATGCTGTGACCGTGTGTTGGTGTCACAAAAACATTCTTAGCATCAGCAGGAGTACCTTTAAGCTGCCATGGGCGTGTAATGTCTTCACAGCACATGTGTTTTCAAGAATCCAAACTGGGTCTTATATGCTCAACACCCCACCATTCCAGTCCTGACATTTGGACCTAAAGAGAGTCTCTAGTATTTGCACCAAATGGATAAAAATATAAGACGCCATTATGTCACCATGAGCGTGTCGATCGAACTAAGAACGGAAGCCATCAGCATGCTCACCGAGGGCAGAGTGTGTAATGCGGTGCAGTGTGATTACCATTTCAGGCCCTGAGCTACCACCTGTTGCGTGAACAGCAATCGATGTGAAATGTATCGAGGAAAATATATCGGGCCAAATGGCTCCATCGTATATAGTTTATATAGAGTGTGCAAAGTATAGAGAAATGTGTGGCCGTACACGTTTACTGTAAAAATCTAACATGACGTGCGCGTGGGAGGAATCACAACACATGCGCGGGTTTGGCTGACCTTTGAGCGGGACCATCCTGTCGAGAGACTGAGAAGGGCTCTAATGTGCGTATGGAAGTCAGGCACCAGCCGTTGGCCTATTTTGCATGATTAAAACACCATCGCCGGCTGTTGGCCCTCACAGTTGTTCACATGTTGATGATGTCGAGCGGGAGGTAAAGCTGCGCTGGGTGCACTGTACGTGTGTCTGTGTTTAGAGTAGATTTACCCCACCGTGGGCTGAGGATGCTCTGGACGTGCGTGGGGCGGAGACCTAGGTGTTTGCCCAGGAAACAGCGCGTGGTGTCTGCACATAAAGAGGAAGCAGCCCCACGGCGGTGTCAGTAGACGGTCCACATGCATTTTGTCGCAGCCTGAGAGGCAGACACGAGTGAAGAAGGATCTGTTCATGACTCTCCCCAGGGCTTCCATCTTGCTTTCCCAGACCACGAAAGTCTCCCTGTTCTGTACACTCAGTTTCCCTCTCTGTGAACTGACTGGGTACCCATTCGTCCAGAACCATCTCTGGGAACGTAAAAGCCCCCCTGTGCTTTCTGTTCTGCCTCTTGGATGTTGCAGCCCCGTCTGCACGCGCTTTGGCTGGTGTCGCCATTCTCCTTCTGTTTTGATATGAGGTTGATTCTTCCCTTGCGTGCAGACGATCTGTCTACGGCAGGAAATCCTGCTCCTTGTCTTCCTTCTTCATTCATGCCGTTCGACGCCGTCACTGATGTGGACACAACTCTGTGTCGCATTTCTCCTTGAACTGTGTGGTGTGCGTGTGCGTGTGCTTGAAACTTTCTAGAAATCCTACTCTGTGTCTTCCATCTTCATCCGTGCCATTCAACGCTGTCATTGATGTAGACACAACCGCATCATATTTCTCCTTCAACTATGTGGTTTGCGTGTGCGTGTGCGTGTGCTTGAAACTTCCTAGCGCTCAGGAGGAAATAAAAGCACGTCGTAGTTTGCCTGGTATGTTTATCTCTTGAGCCCCATTTGAAGCAGCCAGCCTTCTCCTCCCCAGCGGTCGATCTAGAAAGCGATCGTTCTACCCACATTTTCCTGTGGGCTGGACCCCTCTGTGGCGGTCCAGACGTCCTTAGAAATAATTCACGTCATTGACTGTCTTGGTCGCTGTTCTTTCTCCCAAGTTTCATCTAAATGTGGCTTCTGTTTACTCTCTTGTCAGATATTGATTGTTTATGATGCTTTGCTTGTTAGAGAATCCAATCAGAGCTGGAGCTCCACCCACCACCACCAGCTGGTGTGGAAATCCTGCCCTTCACTCCTTCCACAGGACAGAGCTGTGTACGGCTGGACGGGATCAGAACGGCGTGCAAACGCTCCCTAACGGGAGTGTGACTTACTCATGTGATGCATGCCTGCTGCAAGGCTCATTTGAAGCAAGGCGCTCAGATCTGAGCTCTAAGAATGATTTTATTCTACGTTCGCTTGAACTATGGGCATGATTCAGCACTTGCAACACCTTTTCAGATGATGGACAGGAACAGGGAGAAGGTGGAAATGCACCTTCCCCTCCCCCGTTCATTTGTCCAAAAGTTCACTTGCAAATAAAGGGTCGCAGCCAGTGTCCACTGCTTACCGCTCTCCTCTGTCGGCAGCCTGTAGTTAGAAGAAGGCCGGAAATAGGTGAGTCAAGACCAAATGCATTCAGTGGTGGCAATGAAATTGAGTGCATACATGTGGCCCCATGCCCCCAGGAACCTGGGCACCATTGGGCGGGAAAGGTCACATACGGTGTTGGATTTACCCACTGTCTTTCTATCAGCAGCTTGCTGCTGGGGTGTTTCTTAAAAAAATTGCACCTCCAGGAAGTATTTGTATTTTATTGTGTATTTAATTTACGTTCTGTTTAAAACAAATTTCAACGTTTATTTATTTTTGAAAAAGAGACACAGAACACAGCAGAGGAGGGGCAGAGAGAGAACGACACAGAGAAGCCAAGGCAGGCTCCAGGTTCTGAGCTGTCAGCACAGAGCCCGATGTGGGGCTCGAACCCAAGAACTGTGAGATCCTGACCTGAGCTAAAGTCACCTGCTTAACCGACTGAGCCACCCGGGCGCCCCGCGTTGATTATCTTTGCATGCATTGCTAGAGCAGACATCTGTTTCACGGCCTCTGCACACATGCACAAGAGAGTTCCAGGGAAAACTTTAGAAGCAGACACGGGACTAAGGGTTTGTACTCATTTTCAACCTCGTAGATAAAGACGTTTTCTTCCAGTTGTTAGAAACTCACGCTCCCATTATAAGTGCCTGCGGATCCTCGCCTCCCACGCGGCTTGCGTCCGTCACGTGTCTGACACGTTAATTCCTGACAGACCAACACTTATGCAGTCAAATTCACTTTTAGTTTGCAGTTTTCTAATTTAGCACTGACTCTGAGGATCTTGTCACTTCTTTCATCCATCTTTGTGGGGAAAAAAAACCCTCAACCTATTTATATATTTTGCTTAATTTTCTGTGGAGCCCCCCGGGTTTCCTAGAGAGGAAAATACAGACTTGGTGTGTGTGTGTGATTGTACCTAGCAGGGTGTTGTGTTACGGTTGTTTCAATAGATGAGCAAACGGTGAGATTTGTTACATTATGTGTGTGGCCACTTGCTGGAAGAAGTCGCTGTATCATGGACTTTCTATTTTATTTATCATGTACTTATTTGTTTAAATGTTTTTCTTTTTGAGAGAGAGAGAGAGAGAGCAGGGGAGGGGCAGAGAGAGAGAGAGACAGAGGATGCAAAGCAGTCTGTCTGTTGTCAGACACGGGGCTCGAACTCTCCAACGGTAAGATCATGACCTGAGTCAGTAACGCTTAACCAACTGAGCCACCCAGGCGCCCCGACCTTCAGTTTTAAAACGTATATAGCAAGGTGCCTGGCTGGCTCCGTCGGTTCAGCATCTGACTCTCAATTTCGGCTCAGGCCACGATCTCCAAATTTCGTGACATTGAGCCACGCATTGGGGTCTGTGCTGACAGCACAGAGCCCGCTTGGGATTCTCTCTGCCCCTCGCTCTCTGCCCCTCCCCTGCTCTCTCTGTCTCTGACAAGATAAATAAAACTTTAAAAGAGTGTAATTAAATATCGCATAGAAAATCCTGCCCTGTCGTGCCCCAGGAGCACCATCGAGAAACAGGGGTCCCCCCGTGGCTGTGTCCCCCCTTGAAAGTCCCCATCACCTGCTGTCCATGTATCCGTCCCTCACCGCCCGTCCCACAGGGGAAGCTTCTCCTGCCTTCATTCTCATTTTCTGCCCTCGTCCGCGGCTGGACCGCACGCGTCCACGGCCTCCTGGCTTCTCCTGCTGAGCACGGGAGGCGCCTGCGTCTCTAACTCTCTTCCCCTCCCAGCCTGTTGGGACCGAAGGCTCCCTGGCTCCCGTTCTCGCCCCGCATCCGCCTGACTTCTGCTCCCCACCTGTCTCGGGACAGACCGCCGTCTGGTTCTCGTTGCCGGGCTTCTCTGCAAACAGTGGCTTAACACACCGTGTCCGCACGCGTGTTTGTCCTGGAGCCTGGGGTTCCCTTCCTCCGTCGCAGTTAGGGGTCTGCACAGACATTCCGGGGGCATCTGTTCTGCTGACAACGGACATACGCTCCTACCGTTCACGTTAGGAGTGGGTCCAAATCCAGCTCAGGTATTCGGTGATAGCTTCTTGGATATTTTTTTTTAAGCTTATTTATTGAGAGACAGAGAGAGAGAGAGAGAATGTGCATGGGCAAGGGAAGGGCAGAGGGAGAGAGAGGCTGAGAGAGAGAATTCCAAGCAGGCTCCACGCTCAGTGCGATGCAGGACTCAAATCCACCAACCTTGAGATCATGACCTGAGCTGAAATCAGGTCACAGGCCACCTGGGCCCCCTTTCTTGAATACTTCTTAGCTCTTCCCTATAGAGTGATTTGCACAGTAAGATGTTTTTCCACTTGATCAACCTCCCTCGGCTCATGGCTTTTATCACATGCATTAAGCAGCCCACGTTGACTGTGGTCACTACCCACACACACCTTCCAAAAACTCAGAGGCCGAGAGATCTAAAAACCCTGTGGGTTTGGACCCCATCCCCACCGTGACAGTCGACTTCCTTGCTTAGAAAGATGTGCAGAATTCTCATTCCTTCCAGAAGGCGAGTGATGCTAGCGTATTAAAGAAACCATCTGATACAGAATGGAAGGAAATTCCCCGTGGTCCAAGGAAACCCATCAGGTTATCATTTATCGACGGTGCTGTTTGTAAGTTTTATATTTCTTGAACTGAAGACTCATTTTTTTCTTCCTGGCTCTCTTTGGGTTTTCAGGAAGCAATGAATCCCTCCGTTTGAGCGGAGCGGAAGGCAGGGGGTGGATTATCTCTATCTGCGAGGGCAGCAGTTACTGTCCCAGTAAAGACTGGCACAGTTCTTCTTGTAACTGAGCACTCCTCACCGCGGCGGTGGAAGCACACGGTTGGGGAGAGTCTGCTCCCTGCATGCTGTTGTTAAGAGGCAGCGTGCGGGGGTTCTGGGACGGTAGTACTTCTTTATGTTTCTGCTTCTGTTAGTGGTGACTCTTCTTTTTTTTTTTTTTTTAATGTTTTATTTATTTCTAGGAGAGAGACAGCATGAGCAGGGGAGGGTCAGAGAGAGAGGGAATCACAGACTCTGAAACAGGCTCCAGGCTCTGAGCCGGCAGTCAGCACAGAGCCCGACGTGGGGCTCGAACCCACGAACCGTGAGATCATGACCTAAGCGAAAGTCGGACATTTAACCGACTAAGCCACCCAGGCGCCCCTAGTGGTGACTCTTCTGATCCTAGTAATTTAAGGAGCCTTCAAGGACCCTGTGACACGACGTGTGCCCGACTTCTGCAGCTGGTCTTCTCTATGTGGCTGGTCAGGATGAGGTCATTGTAGACAGATATCAGTGTAGACAGATGATGGAAAGATGTGTAGATGAGACATGAGATCTAGATTGATGTGATATGACAGGTGGTAGATACATAGATATAGGGATGGATAGAGATACACAGGACCAATGATACATAGATGCATACATACATACATAAGATGGATGGATAGATAGATAAATAGATAGATAGATAAAGGGATGGATGGAGATACAGAGGACCAATGTTACATAGGTGCATACATACATACATAAGATGGATAGATAGATGATAGATAGATAGATAGATAGATAGATAGATAGATAGATGATAGATAGATATGATGGATAGATAGACACATAGATGATAGGTAGGTATGTAGGTAGGTACATAGATAGATGGATAGATACATACGATGGATAGATAGATGATAGATACATGCATATATACCTACAACAGATGTGATATATCCATACGATAGATGGATGATACATGATAAATAAACAGTAGAGGTAGATTGACGTATTGGATACATGATACAGAGAGATAGATTTTTATAATCATTCATTGTATAGGTATACATAAAATTATGGAGTTCTGTGTATATAAAAGATGGAATTGAGATACATGGAAATATGATAATATATGTATGCCTACATAGATAACACATGTGCATAGGCCCATATGTATCACTTACATATTTTATGCACATACACTTAACATCATTTAAACACGTGTATTTAAGTGTGCAGGAGTACAGATACACACGTTTTCAAACCCCTCCACCCCAGCTGTTGCAAATCTGGATCCCCAACGTTCAATTCTGTATGGAGATCTGGACCCTTGTTTACAAGTACCCGGGACATACACATTTAGTTGTCATATAAGTATCTTGAATTCATTTTGCCCTGAACGAATCCACACGAAGAGGAGGAAGGGTCGTGTGAATTATCCAAATCTTTTAACACCATTCTGTTTTTTTTTCAAGGTGTGATCATTTCCAGCAGGCATCAGCATTCCCAAACCAGGAACTAGGAAACAGCTCATTTCTTTCTTCCTAAATGTAGCTGTGCTTCCCCGTGGTCTCTTAGAAGTGCCTAGGGCAGGCGACTTGAATGACACCTTACGAACATTTGTTGAAAGAATGGCCAGAGCTCAGCAACATCCTGGCACGTAGATGCTGATCAATGATTTTTTGGTTTAGTTTTTTTTTTTTTTTTACTCATTGTTTATGAACATTATTTCACTAACTCTGAACAGTAGGTACCCAACCCTTCAAGAGTTTATTTTTTAATTTTTTATTTTTTTTAAATTTTTTTTAATGTTTTATTTATTTCTAGGAGAGAGAGAGAGAGACAGCGTGAGCAGGGGAGGGTCAGAGAGAGAGGGAGTCACAGACTGAAACAGGCTCCAGGCTCTGAGCTGGCAGTCAGCACAGAGCCCGACGCGGGGCTCGAACCCACGAACTGCGAGATCATGACCTGAGCGAAAGTCGGACGCTTAACCGACTAAGCCACCCGGGCGCCCCAAGAGTTTATTTTTTAAATTTCTCATCGTTAAGCTGGTGGCATTAATTTATGTAAGTACAAGATTTTTTATAGTCAGAGTTTACTAAATTGAGGACAATTTACTTAGGAAATCCTTGCGATACGGTACATGTCCTCATGTACCTCAATAATTATAACTATTCCCTTCCACCCACAAATGTGTCCTAGAATGAATGATAATTATAGAGCCAACCTATTTATACTTCAAAAGGAAGACTTTTTGTCCACAGGGTCGAGAATTTTCAGGATGGTGGCAGGGATTAAAAAGAGTGGAAAAGTAAGACCGTTTCTATAGAATATCACTTGTAACCTTGAACTTTAAAAATGCCGTAGAAACGATTTGATACAGATTATAAATTACACCTCTTTACTAGAAGTCATGTACTCGGCATAGTATACTTATTCTAATGTAGCCTTATTTTCCCTTCAGGGTGTAATTTTGTGATTAATTAAATTCAGATTCATTGCATTTATTTTAGCCATGAGTCAGTCATTTTAAGGTCTGAGCTGAGTTTTTTTTTTTTTTTCCCAAAACTATTCGGAATAGCAAGAACGTCGCTGCTCTGTCACGGTTTTATTTCTGAAAGAGGATTTCTGCATCTGGTATTTGGAATATATTCTTGAAAAGTAATTTTCTCTTGGGAGTAAGTAGGAGTTGAATGTGCCCATATTAACTGTGTTAGAGAGGAGGGGAATGGTAAAAACCATTGTTCATTCTCAAATTCATTGCCTTCAACATTTCTAAGTTCCTAGAAAATGTCCTATAAATCCACCAGCACTAGAATTCCCTATTCGTAGCAAAAATTAACATCTTCTTTAGTATTGTGTTCGTGAAGATATTCTGAAAATGTGAATAGTTTCTAAGAGTGCCCTAGAGTAATTTTGGAAAATTAAGTTGTAATCTTTTTTTATTTTTATGTTTATTTTTTTATTTGAGAGAGAGTGAGAAAGAGCATCCCAAGCAGGCCGCAGACTCAGTGTGGATCCCTTCAGTGAGCTCTTGACCTGACCCCAAATCCAGAGTTGGACACTCAACTGACTGAGCCACCCAGGCACCCATTAACAGTAGCAATCCTTTTGAAAAAAAAAAAAATTTTTTTTCGAATGTTTATTTTTGAGACAGACCGAGCATGAGCAGGGTAGGGACGGAGAGGGAGAGGGAGACACAGAATCCAGAGCAGCTCCAGGCTCCGAGCTGTCAGCACAGAGCCCAGCGCGTGGCTCAAACTCACGAACCGTGAGATCATGCCCTGAGCCAAAGTTGGACGCTCAACCGACAGCCACCCAGGCACCCCGACAGTAGTAATCTTTACGTTGGAGAAGGAAACTTGGTGAACAAGTTGGGATTTATTGAATGATCGTAAATCTTTGTGAAATTATGGCTTGGAAACAACACTATTTCGTTGTTGATGCCTTATCTTTAGAGTGCTGGTTTTATGAATGTCGAGTCAAATTCTAACAGTATAGACCTGGTTCCTGCCTCTTCTTTGTGCTTCTGGGTTTCATGCATTCAGTTATAAATTCAAGCATGTGTTTAACCAATGTTTATTTGATGTGCAAGCTACGTATCAGGAGCCAGCAAGTCCCAGGGAAGATCACTGCAAACATAACAAAGTTCTCCCCACTCGGACCTGAAGGTCATTTGACAGGCAGGGCGGGGGGGTGGGGGAATAGGCAGTCATCCAGGAAGCAGATGGTGTGATGATAAGTTTTCCTAATTCCAGGCATCCAGTTAAAAAACCAAAAAGGGAAAAGAAAATTATGGCCCACCACTCATTTCTGTAAATGAAGCTTTACTGGCAAACATCCTTGCTCATTCCTTTCTGTATTGTCCATGGATACTGTTGTGCTGAATCAGCAGAGTTAAAGCTTGTGATTTACTTGGCCTGCCAATGTGAGTAAGTTTAAGGGGTATGGTGTGTTCATTTGATACACTTGATATGTTGTGATATAGTGATGAAGGTAGGGTTAGCTGACCTCTGCATACATCATATAATGATCACTTTCTGTGTGTGTGGTGAGAACATTTAGTACCTACTCTCTCAGCAGCTGTAAAAGTATGTAATACACTATTGTTAACTCTGACCACTATGCAGCTCTACATCCCCTCAACTTCTCTTTTCACTGGCTATTTGTACACTTGGACCCATGTTCACAGCAGTACTATTCTAGTAGTAGCTAAAAGTTGGGAACAACGCAGATACCCATCCCTGGGTGAATAAAGACCATGTGATCCATCCGTAGAGTGGAATTCTATCCTGTAACTGAAAGGAACCAACATCTGATACAATGGAGCACATGGATGCGCCTTAAAAGCCAGAAGGCAAATCACAAAAGACTCTCGTATGATTCCTTTATCTGAAATTTCTACAAAAGTCACAGTTTTCTTGAAATAAGTAGATGACGGATGCCTTGGTGGCTCAGTCAGTAGCACAGGCAATGCTTGATCTTGTGGTTGTGAGTTCAAGCCCCGTGTGGGGTTGTAGAGATTACTTAAAAATAAAGTCTTAGTAAAAACGAAAGAAGGAGATGAGTACTTACCTGGGCCTGAAGTGGTCTTCGCTACAGGTGGGCACAGGCAACTCTTTGAGCTAATACAAGGCGTCTAACATGGGTTCTAGTAAAGATCGCACAGCTGTGTAGATTTACTAAAAATCACTGAATTGTACCTTACCACGGGTAAAAATGTGGTATGTAAATTGTATCTTAATGAATTGCTAAAAATATTCTAAAAAAAATTGGTGGCAGAGACTGCCTGACTCACCATGCCTAAAATACCTACTATCTGACCATTTGTAAAAATAGTTTGCTGATCCGTGGTGTAGAGATCTATGATTGCTTAAATTTTATCATAAGATCAACAGCGAGTCTCTGTGAGGACATAAACTTTCAGCAGCAGAGTGTACAATTAAGTGTGAAGGAAATCCATGGATATATTTGGAGGAAGATGTTTTCCTGCTGAGAAAATATCAGTACGTGATTTGTTTAAAAATATAACATCTCTGAGGAGTGTGTATCAGTTTTATTTCTTACTCATATAAAGTTTTGAATCAGTTTCTTGAAATGCATAAAAGAACTTACTGGGGTTTTGATTGGGATTGCATTGAATCTCTGGATCGAGTCGGGAAGCATTGCCATCTTGACAATATTGAGTCTTCCTAATCCATGAACATGGAGTGTCTCTCACTGCATTATGATCTTCTAATTGTGTTTCCATCAGAGTTTAGTAGTTTTCCTCATATAGATCTTGTAGTACAAGTTTTGTGAGACATATGCCTAAGTATTTCATGTTTTGAGTGCTAATGTAAATAGTATTTTTAAAAAATTGTCAGGGCGCCTGGGTGTCTCGGTTGGTTAAGTGTCCAACTTCAGCTCAGGTCATGATCTCACGGTTTGTGGGTTCGAGTCCCCTGTCTGCTCTGTACTGACAGCTCAGAGCCTGGAGCCTGCTTCTGATTCTGTCTCCTCCTCTCTCTGCCTCTTCCTCACTTGCACTCTATCTCACTCTCTCAAAAATAAATAAATGTAAAAAATTTTTTTCAATTTTACCTATTCACTGGTGGTGTACAGGAAAATGACTTTTACTTATTCACTTTGTATCCTGGAATCTTGGCTATAATTGCTTTTGAGTTCCAAGAGAGGTTGTTAAACTTCCATGTGTAGGTAAAGCTCGTGGGAGTCGGAAAAAACACTGAGTAAAGCGGTAACTGGTATATAACTTGAAGGAAGCCAATTTCAGTGACCCCCATGAGGAGAGAACATGTCTTAAATATTGCTTAAGAGTAATAGTAGCAAATATCTGTTTAAATATGCCCATTCAAGTTCTAAAGCAAGCTTCCTTTATTTGTTTTTTTAAGTATGAATTGGGACCACTTGTTAAACTTTGTAAAAAAAAAAAATAAAGAATGACATGATATAGGAGTAAAACCTAATCAATTATATTCACCAGAAGAAACCAAAAAGAATAATAGTACCAAACATCTAATGTGAGGGATTAGATAAAGAGCTGATTGAGATTTAATAATTGAAAGTTTGAGATCATTTAATAGTTGCATTCCCAAATGCACCCATTTATGGCATCTGTATTTTGTACCAAATAAAACCTCAGAAGTAGGTATTTTTTAACAAAGGGGATACAGTAAATCTGGGAACATCTGAATACTAGATGCTTATGCATCATGTTATTTTCATCGCAAATAAATCATTTACAGAAGTATATCCATTTTCCTCCTTCAAATAACAATAGAGACACACATTCACCCACCCTCCCTACATAACGCACTTTCCAACTATTCTCCTGTTTCTTCCAGGAAGTTTAAGATCTATGATTTTTGAGGGCAGTGTGCACAAAAAAGAGATTTTTCACTTCCTCTGTTACATAGCTCCAAGTTACGATGTATTCTTGGAATTCCAAACTTTGAGAATGAGTTTATATGAAGAATACCATTTGCCCACATCACGAAATCTTTGTGACCAGGAAGGATTCTGCTGCCTTTTTAAAAAGTTTTTATTTAAAATCCAGTTGGGTAACATACAGTGTGATATTAGTTTCAGGTGTGCAATTTAGCAATTCAGGACTTCTGCACATCTCCCAGTGCTCACAACAAGTGCCCTCCTTCATCCCTCCCCATCACATATTTTCCCACCCCCACCTCCTCTTCGGCGACCATCACTGTGTTCTCTGTAGCTAAGAGCTTTGGTTTATGTCTCTTGGTTTACGTCTCTCTCTCCCTGTCTCTGTCTCTTTCCTTCCCTCTCGCTTTCTTTTTTCCCCTTTGCTCATCTGTTTTGTATCTTAAATTCCAAATATGAGTGAAATCACATGGCATTGTCTTTCTCTGACAGACTTATTTCATTTAGCCTTATAGAGCCTCTCGCTCCATTCATGTCGTTGCAAATGGCAAGATTTCATTTTCTTTTATTGCTGAGTAAAGTTCTCACACACATACCACATCTTCCTTATCCACTCGTCATTTCATGGACACTTGGGCTGTTTCTGTAATTTGGCTGTTATAGATAATACTGCTGTGAACACTAGCATTTACGTATCCCTTTGAATTAGTATTTTTGCATTCTTTGGGTAAATGCCGAGGCAGTGTGATTGCTGGATCATAAGGTAGTTAGTTCTATTCTTAACTTTTTGAGGAGCCTCCCTCCAGTTTGCCACAGCAGCTGCACCACGTGCATTCCCAACAACAATGTAAGAGGGTTCCCTTTCTCCACAGTCTCGCCAACTTCTGTTGTTTCTTGTGTTGTTGATTTTAGCCATTCTGGCCCGTGTGAGGTGGTATCTCATTGTGGTTTGGACCTGCGTGTCCCTGATGGGGAGTGATGCTGAGCATTTGTCCATGTGTTTGTGGGCCATCTGTATGTTTTCTTTGGAGAAATCTCTGTGCACGTCTTCTGTCCATTTGGCTTTTGGGTGTTGAGTTCGAGGAGTTCTTTTTGTATTTTGAATACTAATCCTTTATTGGACATCCAGTTGCAAATATCTTTTCCCATTCCACAGGCTGCCTTTGAGTTTTGTTGATTATTTCCTTTGATGTGCAGAAGCTTTTTATTTTGATGGTGTCCCAAAAGTTTATGTTCGCTTTTGTTTCCGTTGCCTCAGGAGACATAACCTGTAAGAAATTACTAGGGCTGATGTCAGAGAAATTACTACCTGTGCTCTCTACTGGGCTTCTTATGGTTTCATGCCTCCCATTTAGGTCACGGATCCATCTTGAACTTATTTTTGTGTAGAGTGTAAGAAACTGATTCAGTTTCATTCTTTCTGCATGTTGCTGTCCAGTTTTCCCAACACCATTTGTTTTTTTTTGTTTTTTTTTAATGTTTTTATTTATTTCTAGGAGAGAGAGAGACAGCGTGAGCAGGGGAGGGTCAGAGAGAGAGGGAGGCACAGACTGAAACAGGCTCCAAGCTCTGAGCTGGCAGTCAGCACAGAGCCCGACGCGGGGCTCGAACCCACGAACCGCGAGATCATGACCCAAGCGAAAGTCGGACGCTTAACCGACTAAGCCACCCAGGCGCCCCGTTCCCAACACCATTTGTTGAAGAAACTCTCTTTTTCTTGTTTGACAATCTTTCCTACTTCATTACAGATTAATGATCATATAGTTGTGGGTCTATTTCTGGGTTTTATATTCTGTTCCATTGATCTATTTGACTATTTTTGTGTCAGTACCACACTGTTATTGTCATTACAGGTTTGTAATATAACTTGAAGTCTGGAATTGTGATGCCTCCAGCTTTGTTTTTCATTTTCCAATGGTGTTTTGGTTATTTGGGGGGGTCTTTTGTGGTTCCACACAAATTTTAGGATTGTTTGTTCTATCTCTGTGAAAGACACAGTTGGTATTTTGATAGGGATTGCATGAAACATGTGGAATGCTTGGGTAGTGTAGATATTTTAACAACATTCTGTTCTTTCAGTCTGTGATCATAGAATGTCTTTCCGTGTGTGTGTGTGTGTGTGTGTGTGTGTGTGTGTGATATTCAATTTCTCTTATCAGTGGTTTATAGTTTTCAGAGTACAGGTCTTTTACCACCCTGGTTAGATTTATTCCTAGGCATCTTACTGTTTTTGTTGCAATTATAAATGGGATTGAATGCCCTGTAAATGGGATCAATTTCCCGATTTCTCTTTCTGGTCTTTCATTCCTAGTGTATAGAAATGCAACAGATTTCTGTACATTGCTTTCATATTCTACTACATTGCTGAATTCATTTATCACTTGTAGCAATTTTTTTTTTTGGCATAGTCTTTTTGGTTTTCTTAATGGAGTATCATGTCATCTGCAAGTAGCCAAAGGTTTAATTCTTCTTTGCCAATATGGATGCCCTTTATTTCTTTGTAGTAGTCTGATTGCTGTGGCTAAGACTTCCAAGACTATGTTGAATAAAAGTGGAGAGGAGGTATCTTGTCTTATTCCTGACCTTAGAGGAAAATGTCTCAGTTTTCCTCATTGAGAATACTAGCTGTGAGTGTTTTGTATATGGCCTTTATTATGTTGTGGTATGTTCCTCAATCCTACTTTGGAGGCTTCTTCTCATGAATGGATGTTGTACTTTGTCAAATGCTTTTTCTGCATCTATTGAAAGGATCATGTGGCTCTTATCTTTTGTAAAAGTGATGCATCACATTGATTGATTTGGAATATCGAACCACCCCACAGCCCAGGAATAAATCCCACTTGATCGTGGTGGATGAAATTTTTAATGTATTGTTGGATTTGGTTTGCTAGTATTTTATTGAGAATTTTTGCATCCATGTCCATCAGGGATGTTAGTGTGTGTGTGTGTGTTTGTGTGTGTGTGTGTGTGTGTGTGTGTGTGTGTGAGATTTGGTATCAGGTTAATGATAGCCTTATAAAATGAACCGGGAAGTTTTTTCTACCTTTCTCATTGAAATAGTTTGAGAAGAATAGTATTAATTCTTCTTCTAATGTTTGGTAGAATTTGCCCATGAAGCCATCTGACCCTGGGCTTTTGTTTGCTGCTAGAGTTTTGTTTTGTTTAATTTTTTAAAGGTTTTTATTTATTTCTGAGAGACAGCATGAGCAGGGGAGGGTCAGAGAGAGAGGGAGACACAGAATCCGAAACAGGCTCCAGGCTCTGAGCTGTCAGCACAGAGCCCAAGGCGGGGCTCAAACCCACAAACTGTGAGATCATGACCTGAGCTGAAGGCAGATGCTCTACCAACTGAGCCACCCAGGTGCCCCTGTTTGTTGGGAGAGTTTTGATCACTAATTCGGCTTCTTTGCTAGTTATCAGTCGTCCCTATTTTTTCCTGTTTCAGTTTTGGTGATTTTATATGTTTCTAGGAATTTATCCATTTCTTCCGGGCTGTCCAATTTATGGGCATATCATTTTTCATAATATTCTCTTATAATTGTATTTCTGCAGTGTTGGTTTTTATTTCTCCTTTCTCATTTGTGGTTTTATTTACTTGAGTCTTCTCTCTTTTTTCTTGATAAGTCTGCTAGATGTGTATCATTTTTATTGATTTTTTTTCAAAGAGCAAACTCCCCGTTTCATTGATCTGTTTTATAGTTTTTTAGTTTCTTTTTTTTTAATGTTTATTTTGAAGAAGGGAGGGGCAGAGAGAGACAGAGAGAGAGAAATGAGAATCCCTAGCAGCTCTGCATGGTCATCACAGAGCCTGATGCAGGAGTCGATCTTACAGCTTGTGAGATCATGACCTGAGCTGAAATGTAGAGAATACTTAACTAGCTGAGCCATCCAGGCACCCTGGTTTTTTAGTTTCTATATAATTTATTTATGCTCCAGTATTTGTTATTTCCTTTCTTTTGCTGACTTTAGGCTTTGTTTGTTGTTCTTTTTTTAATCTGGTTTAATTGTAAGGTTAGGTTTTTTATTTGTGATTTTTCTTGCTTCTTGATGTAGGCCTATCTTTCTATATACTTCCCTCCTAGGACTGTGTTTGCTGCATACCAATGGTTTGGGACCGTCTTGTTTTTATTTTCATTTGTTTCCGTATATTTTTAAAATTTCTTCTTTGGTTTTGTGGTTGATACATTCGTTCCTGAGTAGCATGTTGTTTAAAAACCCTGTATTTGTGGTATTTCCAAATATTTTCTGTGGTTGACTTTAAGTTTCATAGTAATTGTGATCAGAAAAGGTGTATGGTATGACTTCAGTCTTTTTGCATTTGTTGAGGCCTGTGTTGTGACCCAAGATGTGATCTCTTCTGGAAAATGTTCCACGTATATTTGAAAAGAATGTATATTCTGCTCTTTTAGGATGAAATGTTCTGAATATATCTGTATGTCCTTCTGGTCCCATGTGTCATCAAAGTCTGTTTCCTTGTTTGTTTTCTCTTTAGAAGATATGTCCATTGATTAAGTGGGGTTTTAAGTCTTTTACTATTTATTGTTTTAGTATCAACTTGTTTCCTTTATGTTTATTATTGTTTTATATATTTGGGTGCTCCCATTTTGGGGTGCAGAGATATTTACAATTGTCATATCTTCTTGGATTGTCCCGTTTATGATTATATAGTGTCCTTCTTTGTCTCTTGTCCCAGTCTTTATTTTAAAGTCTATTTTGTGCTATGTAAATATGGCTACTCCAGCTTTCTTTTGACATCCATTTGCATGGTAGATGTTTCTCCGTCCCCTCACTTTCAGTCTGCAGGTGTGTTTGGGTTTACAATCAGGCTCTTGTAGACAACAGATAGATAGGTCTTGGTTTTTATCCATTCTGACACCGTGTATCTTTTGATTGGAGCATTTAGTCCATTTCCATTCAGAGTAATTACTGATAAATATGTGTTTATTGTCATTTTATTACTTGCTTTGTGGTTGTTTCTGGAGAGGTGTTTTTTTTTTTATCTTTTCCTGTCTTTCTGTGTTTCATGTTTTGCTGATTTTCTCTAGTGATGTATTTGGAATTCTTTTTCTTTAATCTTTGCCTGTATATTTGCGGTTTTTGATTTATGGTTTCCATTATGTTTATATATAAACTCTTCTGCAAAAAGCAATCTGTATTAAGTTGA
Source organism: Proteles cristata cristata (assembly GCA_017311185.1). NCBI lineage: Eukaryota > Metazoa > Chordata > Mammalia > Carnivora > Hyaenidae > Proteles > Proteles cristata. The sequence goes on from JAESUZ010004310.1 coordinate 525,372, forward strand.
TGGTCATTGAAACTTGAACCCAGTTTTTCTCCTCTCCTCTCCATGTTTTACCTATATGTTACTGTATTGTGTATCCTTTTGTGTGTGAGTTCCCTGACTGATGTTTTTACAGAAATATTCATTTTTAATGTTTTTGTGTTTCCTACCTTCATATTGTCAGTTTTGGTGTCTTTTTCCATTCAGAGTGTCCCCTTTAGTATTTCTTGCAGGGATGGTTTTATGGTCATTAACTCCTTTAGTTTTTGTTTGTCTAGAAAACTCTTGATCTCTCCTTCTTTCTGAATGATAGCTCTAGTGGATACCATATTCTTGGCTGTAGATTTTTCTCATTCAGCATTTTGACTATATCATGCCATTCCCTCTGGCTTTGCCAAGTTTCTGTTGAAAAATATCCAGCTATCCATATGAACGTTCCCTTGTATATTACTGAGTTCTTTTGTCTTGCTTTTAAGAGTTTTTCTTCGCTACATTTTGCAAAATTAATTATAGTATGTTTTGGTGTCGACTTGCTTTTGTTGATTTTGATGGGAGTTCTCCGTGCCTCCTAGACCTTGGTGGCTGTTTCCTTCCCCAGATTAGGGAGGGTCTCAGGTGTGATTTCCTCAAATACATTTTCTGCCCTACTTTCTCTCTCTCCTGCTACTGAGACTCCTATAAAATGAATGTTATTATGTTTGATGGAGTCACAGATTTCACTGTTTATTTTCATGTTGCATAATTATTCTTTCATTCTTTTCTTCGGTTTCCTTGCTTTCTATTACTTTGTCTGCTAGGTTGTTATTTGTTCCTGTACATTTTCTAGCATTCTGTTCATTGCTTCAAGTCTGTTAGCAATCTCGTGTATTGCACTCTTCATCTCTGATCCTTTTTTAACTGTTTTATCTCTGTGGTAAGGCTCTCCCTGAAGTTTTTCATTTTTCTCTCCAGCCCAGCAAGTGTCCTTATGATGCTTTAACTTCTCCATCAGGCATTCGCTTCTATGTCTTTCACTTATTTTGTCCTTTCATTTGGGATAGGTTCGCATTTGTCTAGCTTTCTGCCTCCTTCTGTGTGTTAGCACCGCCAGTTATGTTTCCTGCTCCTGAAAGTAATGGTCTTATGAAAAAGAGGTCATGTAGTGTCCAGGGCCTGGCACTTCAGGAGGTTTCTCTGGTGTGTGTGCTGCGTGCACTCTCTGGTTGTGTTTTAACTGCTGTATCCCTCTGGACTCTCATCTGCAGAGGCTCTTCTCCCCTGACTGTGGTGAGGGTTAACCGGGTGTGCCCTGGTCTGCTTGTGAAATGAGACCTGACACCGCCTCTGCCAGAACCGAGGCCCCGCGCAACGGTCCGGTTGGGAGATGTGGTGTGGCGGGGTTTGTGCAGGTCTTCGGGGGAAAGACGTTTACAGGGCTGGGGCTGACCCTGCTGCTCTTCTTTATGTGTCCATTTTCGTGCTTCCTTGTTTTACTTTTAATGGACTGATTTTAAATGTCTTAATTGGTTCCTTTTTTTCATTGCCCGTCCTTACTAAATACCATGTACTTGTTTATGGGCACATTTCACGTGTATGTGAAATTTGAGAATTGTTCTTTCCACCAATTTGATTATTATGTCTGTATATTTCTTTAGAATATTTTATAGTTTTCTAGCATCATCTTAATAACCATCAGTTTTAGTTTTCACTGTATGTCTTGTTTCCATATACTAAATTTTTTAAGTTTTGCTTGTTTGTTTATTTATTTATTTAGAGGGAGAGAGAGAATACTCACTTGAATGGGAGAGGAACAGAGAGAGGAAGAGAGAGACAGAGGGTGACAGAGAATCCCAAGCAGGCTCCCACTGTCAGTGTGCAGCCTGATGCACAGTTTGAACCCACAAACTGAGATCACAACCTGAATCAACACTGGAACCTGACTGACACTGGAACCTGACTGAGCCACCCAGGCACCCCTCCCTGTGCTACATTTTTAAGGTAGAATATTTGATTAATGAATGTTAGCTCAGAATTAGACTTTAATTTTCTCCTTTTGCCTGATGAGCAGCGATAGAACCTTAATGAATATACCACATTGTTTAGAGTTAAACTTTAGTCTGAATGGCTGTGGACGTCCGCAAATACTTTATAAATGAATAAAAGGTGATTGATTTGTAAATAAACATGTAGGTCTATCTCTCTGTCTCTCTCTGTCTCTCTCTCTCTCTCTCTCTCTCTCCCTCTCTGTTTCCAACATGCTCACTCACATGCATAAAGCAGAAAGGAATACCATGCATCAAATGTTGCCACATTCATGAACTTTCAGAACAATAGTGGGTAGTTGACCTTCAGCACTTTAAGCGACCTGCCTACCCCCATGGGTTTGTGCGCCCAGAGAAGTGATTCCAGTCTGATCTCTAAGAGAGCATGCCATTTGCACAGGAGGACATTTTAAGGAATCACAGCCTGCTCTATCTTCTGTCCTACCTAAGGGACAGAGCCCCCGTCCCAGTTAAACTTTCCAATAGTTTGAGCTCCTTCAAAATGGTGCTTTAAACTCGAGTTTGAGGATTGGCCTAATAATGACTGTTGGGCAACATTTTCTCATTAAGTCTCCTAGATCACTAACATGCAGATGAAATTTGAGGTAATCTTAGAATAAAATATGATTGAATATTTCTGTGCTAACACTAATGCATGCATGTATAGTGCACAAACTAAATATTTGCCAAATTTCTTGGCATTTTGGCTAATGAACTGTTTAACATATAATGCTTGTTTTAGCCATAATAGGAAAGTTAAATTATTATAACAATTATAGACACTAAACTATTATAAAATGTCCAATCTTAAATATTAGCCCTCTTCTGTGAAGCAACAATGTTTTTCTAGGATAAAGGAGATTCCTCTTTCACTGATCAGAAACACACGTTATTTTTTTCCTTTTTCTGCATAACAATGTTATGAATTAGATAAGGGTTGGGGAAATTGTGATTAGCTCTAGATTTACCGCAAGGTGATTAGTAGGATTCTTTTAATGGTCGATGAATAGCATTTCTGACTTCACAGATTAGACCTCTAATGTGTACAGTTTCAGAATTAGACTTTATTACGAATGTTTCATGATCCAGCATGATTTAACATGGTGCCCACATTCAGCAATAGCGTTGTGAGGGCAGGGAGGTAATTAAGACTTTGTCACAGAAAACAGCTTGCGAAGGTGACAGGACAGTGAGATGTAATAATTCTTCTTCTCCAGCTTCTTGCTAGTTAGATCGATGCCCTGCCCACACCTCTCAACCAGTCTGGTTTCAGGATACTTAGTGGCCGTGGGGAGCCCTCAGAATCTCTGCAGTGCGTTGCATGTTCCAGATCTCTCTTGACTGATTGCACTGCTCTGCTTGGACTAATGATTCCATCATGTTTCGTATCTTTTTACCAAGTTCTGGTCGAGCCTCCGGAGATTTAATTATGTCAGAAGGAGACCCCAAACCTTTCATTAGTTGACTAAAACGCAAGACCATACAGGGTTTAAGGCCCGAACCGAAGCCCTGGGAATCTGGGAAACGCAGCTGTTTCCCATTCCTGGTTGCTATGTCTGGCACACAGGTTGTGAGGTTGGACGTCACCAGGGTTGTGTCTTCCGGACCGCACTTCCCTGTTCCTGGCTTCCCAGGACCCTCAACCGCCATCCCTAGAGGGAAGATAAACACTCGTTACGTCCCGTATGTACCTAAGTGCGTCTCCTGAGGACAGTGCCTTTTCATTGTAATTGCTTTCCCGTCTCAAGCGCATCCTCATATCCTAGACTTGGCCTTTGAGTCTTACCCCCACACAAATTCCTTATTTGAAGTATCTCTCCACACAAAGGAGCAGGCATCCTCAAAGGCTGAGCATGCTTCCAACATTTCTTTGGTGTTAAATTTGTGTTAAGAGGTAGTCTGAGGTCTCTGACCCTCTACCCCTTCAGTGGAGTGTGAATTATAACAACTCTGTATATGGCAGGGGACTAAACCATATATGATATATATGATATATACATATATATATATATATATATATAAAATACATGACTAAGTCATACATATATTATATGACTTACTATATACATAATACTCTATGTGGAAATACTATGAGATGTTTGTGTACTCACAAGGGCTGGTCTACATTCATGCATACAATGTCCGGTGGATGTAAAAACAAGATGGAAATGAGGATAACCAAATCTTACAGCCAAATGTGATTTGCTGGTAAAATCAAGTATATCAGACATGAAAATGGGGGACTCAGAAATAGCAAGAAATCTCACTGGCATATTTTGTAGAATCCACAGAGACGGTCTCACATGAAAATCCCGATCTGTCGTACATCAAAGGGGAATGGACCATGTGAAGGGAATCAAGCTGAAGCTAGAAATGCACAGTTAATGTTTCAGTGTTGAACTGAAATCAGAACTTTGATTTTAAATGTCTGATCCATTCCATAGAGATCAGATAGATCGTGAATGGAATAAGGAAGGAAGGCATGTACTGAATACGTTTTTTGGCATAAAGTGTGCCAGGTGGTGTTATCCAAGTTTAAAATAGATACACGTATGATGACTGAAGTTGAAATAAAGGGATTAGTGGAGGAGGCTTCCGTATAATTCACGGAGAGCTACCCTCAGGAAGTGGGATGTAATTCCCCATCTTTAGGGAAGGGAGCTGCACATAGTGACTTCCTTCCAAAAAGTGCGACAAACCTGACACATTCATCAAATTCTAGCCTTTGCAAGTCTGTTTAGGAAACCTCAGAAGCCAGTCGTCCGTTGGGGCACTTGGGTGGCTCCGTCGGTTAAGTGTCAGGTCATGATCTCACAGTTCATGAGGTCGAGCCCCGTATTAGGTCCTGTTCTGACACCTGAGAGCCTGGAGCCTGCTTCTGGTTCTCTGCCTCCCTCTCTCTTGTCCCCGCCTATCTTGTGCGGTCTCTCTCTCTCTCTTTCTCTCAAAAATAAACATTACAAAAAAAAAAAAAAGGAAGCCAGTAGTCCCTCAGCTAAGCTGCTCTGTGCTGTATACTGGCAAATCTGAAGAAAATGGCAAAAAACAAAAACAAAAAAGCCATAACGAAGTTCACATATTTGTTCAGATGTGATAGAGTCCAAGCGTGGACGGAATCCATCAGATCTTCACCCTCGAGCACACACAGAGGGTGCAACGGAGTTGGTCTCCCACAGAGGTGTTCCGTTACAAAATGAGACAGATTCTGGGGCGAAAGGTCAGTGCTGGATGTGGCTCCAGTGTTTAATGGCCCAGGGTAAAGCATCATCTATTCCGGGAATTGTTTCCAACTCGAAAATATGCATAGCTCCTTCTCTCTTGCTTTCAAAATTCAGATTTTCAGTCTCACTGCTGCGAAGGAAGGATTTATTTAGATTTTTTGCAGACGCTGGTGCAGGTTACAAGATTTCTCCTTTGGAACCGATCAGATATTTCACTGCCTCTAAGGAATATGTGAAATTTCGGTCAAGTACAGTCAACCCCACCATCCGTTAGCCGTGCGTATTTACTCACAGACAAGAGTGCGTGCCCTCCAAGGCGGAGAGAGGCTAAATATTTCTCTAAAGATCTGGTGGCCTTCCCAGTACTGTTTTCCGTGAGGAGTGACATGTTTCATCAACAACCCCATGTAGGCCTTATTTCCACACAGTTCCTCGCGAGGAAGCAAAAACCCATCATCTCAAGATTCTCATTTGTACGTCTTTGAATAGTCTGCAGTTACCGCTGGCATAATTTGCTTTATTCATTTTTAATTTATCATATTCTTGATCTTCTTGCTTTATTCATTTTGTTTCGTTATCTGCCTCCAAAAATCCACTGCTGTCCCTACACTATCTTTTATATAAGGGATTCTTCTAACGAACACTAACGTTGAGGACGCTCTGTTAAAAATTAGAGCACTGACACCAATGAGAACAGAGAAAATAATGTTAAAAAATGATGAAGGAAGACAGTTGAGGTGATGGACACAAGGCTGCACTGTCCACTCGCTGAGCTGCAAAGTGGGACAGAAGGGAGGAAGGTTTTGTAGGATCAAGAATAAAGAACAGCAAGAGACAAACAGAAAATCTAAGATTGGTTGAGGCCACACAGTCGCCCTTGGCACGTGGAGACTGGCCGTGCAGATAGTCTGTGTGGCTGGTCCCACAGAGCGGGGGACCTCAGTTTTGTTCTGTGACGTGGAACCCAGTGGGCGTGGCTCCCTCTGGGGCCTCCGATGTCATTTCATCAGAAGGTGATGATACTTTTACCCTATTTTTTTTCATGCGCACCATCAACATTTTTTCTTTATCCCTCATGATATTTGAAACCTATTAGGATATCTTGAGAAGAACACTTTACTAGGTGACATTGGAAGTTTTTTGCGGCACCTGGGTGGCTCAGTCGGTTAAGCACCTGACATCGGCTCAGGTTATGATCTGGCAATTCTTAAGTTCAAGCCCTGCATCAGGCTCTGAGCTGTCAGAGTCCTGCTTTGGATTCTGTGGCTCCCTCCCTCTCTCTGCCCCTCCCCTGCTTGCACTCTCTCTCTCTCATTGTCTCAAAAATAAACATGAAAAAATAATAGAAAACATTGATAGTTTTTGTTGTTTTTAATGCACAGTATTGTCGTTGGTAGGAGTTGAGAAATATTTGTTTGCTTTTAATGTGAAGAGCACCTGACCTCCCACAACTCAAGGGCCACATGGAAGGAGGTGAGAAACACAATACATGTGGCTTCAAGCTCTGAGTCTTATAGGCTGTAGGAGGGGAGGAATAATCTGAGAAACTGAAAAAGAAAGAGACACAGAGTGCTCAGCTTTGTCTGTTGGCATCATGATCTCATGGTTGGTGAGTTCAAGCCCAGCATCAGGCTCTGCAGTGATAGCATGGAGCCTGCTTGGGATATTCTCTCTCCCTCTCTCTGCCCCTTCCCTGCCCATGGGTGTGCTCTCTCTCTCTCTTTCTCAAAATAAATACATACACATTTACGAATATAATAAAATATTTAAAGATGGAAAGCCTCCATTAGAAACCAATAATTTCAAATTTAATGCCATTTTACCTATTTTTTGCAAAACATTTTTTTCTTATCCCTAAATTGGTATCCTTGTATAATTTACAAATGATTGTTTGACGTCGGAAAAAAGGTGTACGTTACTCAATTAAGACATGATTTTAAATCAGTTCATCTGTAGTAACGTCCTTTTTTGAAGTATCTGATCGGTTTTATTTTTCAGTAAGTTTAAAGTTATCAGTTCCAACCTTCTCTCGTCTTTGTGTTAAGCCATTTATCTGAAAGCTGACTGCTGGAGGAGACACATTGATTGACCCACTCTGCTCTCTTGTTTTTCTGAGACTGGCGCTGTGCCATAGAACTCTCTGGAGTGACGGAGATATTCCAACCTTGTCCTGTCCAATATTGTAACCCACACGTGGCTACTGAGCCTTGAAACGTGGCAAGTGCAACTCACGTACGCAACCGTTAATTGTTTGTTTTAATTAACTGAAGTTGAAATATCCATCTAGACCTCATGGCTACCATATTGGATAGCCCAGATCTTATCAAAACTTCCTCCATTTCTTTCCTTTTTTTTAAAAAAACTTTTTTAGTGTTTGTTTGTTTTTGAGAGAGAGAGAGACACAGAGTGTGAGCAGGGGAGGGTCAGAGAGAGAGGGAGACACAGAATCCAAAGCAGCCTCCAGGCTCTGAGCTGTCAGCACAGAGCCCGACGCGGGGCTCGAACCCACAAACTGTGAGATCATGACCTGAGCTGAAGTTGGCCGCTCAACCGACTGAGCCACCCAGGCGCCCCAGACCTTCCTGCATTTCTTATCTGATTCTTTTTCTCTCTTATCAAGAAAAGATTTCACAACTTCCATGTGTCCACACAGAGCGGATTCTTACAGATTTACCAGGAAAGGATCACCTGTGCTTTGTACTTTTTCCTTCATGATCCCGAACCTCATTTCCTTCCACCATTGGACCTTCCTGGATACTGTTTAAAGTTACATTTCCTTGCTGTCTTTCTTATGGGTGTATTACATCCTCATCTGCCTTGTGTAAATTGGTTTAGGTCGAAATGATTATTATTTGTGCAATGAATTGGAAAAACATATATAATTATTTATATATAATTAAACGCTATTGATGAAAAGCACAGAACTCTCTGTGGGACTTCCTGGCTTGAGGTACTGTTGCCTGGCGAGATGAAAGTGCGGTTAGTACTGTCATTTACTAGCTGGCTCCAAATTGGAAGTTGTGATCTCCGTTCCCTTGTCTAAATATTGGGATGGAATACTGGAGGCATGATAATTGATGGGTACTTATAAGTGAACTCGAGGAGCAGCTTATGAATTTTAGGTTTATCAGATATGAAGAGAGAGCACTTTTTGACATCGATTTTGGTATTAGTAGAGCATAAAGATTAACTTGGATCTATTCAACTGTAGTTAGGAATAAATTACACCACAGTAATTCATGGCCTAACATTATGTATGCACCTCATACATTCCAAGTTGTTTTACCTTAGGTACATCTTTGCATTTGATTATAAGTAACAAGCCCCCGAGTTTTGCATCATTGACAGACCTTCTAATGTTTGGAATATTAGAGTCAGATACAATGAATCAGCAGGTGACCCTAGCGCAGCTGAGGTTTTCCACCATCTGATTTTACTGCGAACTCTTAGATTGAGTAATAAACACACGATAAACGTTGTAAACAGACCCTTTCTTCTCCAAATGGCTAATTCGTTGAGTATCTGAAGCACTGAGAAGATCCTATAATTAAACATTGGACCAAAAATGGTAATATCGCTGCATCTCAGGGATTGTTTTGGAAAACGCCGTCTCCATTCCCTCATTACCTGGGGGAGTGGATTTGACTTTAACTGCCGCGATGCTGGGTGCAGAGTTGAGCAGTCAGTGTGGAAGTGTGCATAAGCATCTCCCAAACTAAACGCATGGTGCATTGTTACTGGGTTGGTTATTTTATGCTGACAAAATAGCTTTTTAGAATCATATTTGTTGGTTATAGCTTTGAGCTACTGCATTATTATGCAGCCAGATAGGTTTTCCCTGGGTGTATTTCAGTTCCCTTTTGCTTTTGGAGTGAAAATATTAAGAAAATACAATAGAGAGGCAAATACGCTATAAGAACTCCCATATTATATGAAACAGTGCACAATTAACAAGCGGAAATGATGCTACTCTTCTTATGTTGTTTGAAGCCAATGTCTAAGCTTATGGAATTGAGGTCTGTAAGCCTTTATGTGTTAAGGCAGGACATTGCATTTTGGCCAGTAGTAGTAAGAGCAGACCACAGAGGAACCAGGGAAGAGAATCTGTATGAATTAGTAAAGGCAGCTATCTGAATGTAGGCTCCTCCTTTTATAGAATGACCTAGGGGCGCCCAGGTGGCTCAGTCCGTTGAGCGTCCGACTTCGGCTCAGGTCATGATCTCAGTTTGTGGGTTCAAGGCCTGCATTGGGCTCTGTGCTGACAGCTCAGAGCCTGGAGTCCGTTTCAGATTCTGTGTCTCCCTCTGTTTCTGACCCTCCCCTGCTCACACTGTCTGTGTGTCTGTCTCTCTCTCTCTTTCTCTGAGAAATAAATAAAACATATAACATTTTTTAAAAAAGAATGACCTAATGTTCTTGTGGTATTTATCAAAGACAGAAGAAAAAAGAAAACTCTGAATGAAAATAAGTTGATGAATTGGTTCATTTCAAACTCACATATTGTCTATAACGAATAAGTCTTTTTTTTTTAATATTTTTTATTTGTTTGTGAGAGGGAGAGACCGCGTGAGCAGGGGAGGGTCAGAGAGACAGGGAGACACAGAATCTGAAGCAGCTCCAGGCTCTGAGCTGTCAACACAGAGCCCGACGTGGGGCTCAAACCCACCAACCGTGAGATCGTGACCTGGGCCGAAGTCGGATGCTCAACTGACTGAGCCACCCAGGTGCCCCTATAGAGAATAATTCTAATCTTACTGCCTCACATTTTATAAGATTCTCAGATTCTATAAGAGAGAGAGGAATCCCAAGCAGGCTCTGCGCTGTCAGCATAGAGCCCGACATGGCTCCGACTCATGAACAATGAGATCATGACCGGAGCTGAAATCAAGAGTCAGATGCTTAACCACCGGAGCCACCCATGTGGCCCAGTACTTTTTCTGAACAGTATGCTAACATAGACTCTAAGCAAACAAACAGAAATCCAGGCATGCACATGTATAGCAAATGATCCCTTTGAAGACAGCCCACAGGACCGCATCAAAGCGGTGAAATCAACCTGTGTCCTAATTTTGGAAATTAGGAACCCAAGTGCCAGAAAGACAGTGTGTGCCCACTACTGAGAGTCGACTTCCATTCCCTTTCCCCGATGTCGTCTTTCTGCTGTATGACATCATCTCCTTTCTAAAGTAGTTAGTATTTGAAGTAATGACTTCAGAAGTATTCTCAACGTCAAACATGCAAGCTGTGGGATGAATAGCTTTTCCCTCTTGTGTATTTTGTCTTTCCAGTCCTGTTAGGCTATGTGTCTTCCATTCAGCCTATAAGACCACTGAGAGAATTCTCTGGAATTCGGGAGATTTTTTTCTTTTCTTTTTTTAATGTTTTATTTATTTCTGAGAGAGAGAGAGACAGGGGAGGGTCAGAGAGAGAGGGAGACACAGAATCAGAAACAGGGTCCAGGCTCTGAGCTGTCAGCACAGGGCTCGAACCCACAAACCATGAGGTCATGACCTGAGCCGAAGTTGGACGTTGAACCGACTGAGCCACTCAGGCGCCCCTTTTTCTTCTTTTAATACATAGCATTAACCTGAAGGGTAGGCATGGCTTGTGGTAGAGTTCCATTGAGCCTGGTGTTGTGTGGTGTCTATTCTTGCTCTATGTTGTGTTTTCAAGAAACATTGGGCACTGTACTGACAGCTACCATCATTCAGTGTGTCTCTTTGCTAGATGGCAAATTCAGGCTTCATTCGTGGGTGCTTCTAAAACAGCGTTATTTGGAAATGTGTGTCAGTGACTAAAGCTTTTTCTTAAGCTTTATTTGGATGCTATTTTACTTTTATTGACTTATGAAGATAGAGGTTGCCTTATAAATTAATGAACATAGAGATTGCCTTGTAAATTATCTAAGTATTGATTTTTATGCAAGTTCCATGGATGTATTAAACAGTAGCTTGTCTTCTTGAGGGCTGAACCACCCCTCACTAAGGATATGGATGTGGCCACAGAAGCACCGGGTGATTTGATGACCCATTTTCTCTTTATTTTTATCTTGTACTAAATCTGCCAAACCCAAATGAGGTTTATTGCATGCTTTAAAATTTCATTTTTATTATCTTCTGATTATTTCTTATTTATATGGTTACTGTCATGTTGATAATAAACACAGATTGACGACACAGCGTTAGAAATTCCATGCTGACTCATTAAAAGTTGTCTTGATTCTGGTTACTGTGCTTAACCAAAAACTCCACATCCATGATATTCAAATGTTACATTTTTTAATTTGCATTTAGCTGGTACCCTTTTGCCCACGAATTAATATTCAACCTTATTTTATATCTATGTTTGAAGTATGTTTCTGCTAAATAATCTAAAAATTCTGATTAGCTTTAAAATTACAAAGTTGTACTTTCCAATTTAACATGAAATATAATCCATTTACAATCAATGTGCCAACCAGTATATTTTATTTTGTTTTATTCTATTGTATTAATTTTTTTAAGTAGGCTCATGCTCAGTGTGGAGCCTAACACTGGGCTTGAGCTCATGACCCTGACATCATGACTTTTGCTGAAACCAGGAGTTGGAGGCTTAACCAGCTGAGCCACCCAAGAACTACCATCTTATTTTATTTCATTGCTTTCAACTTTCTTGGTAGTTATTTCTAAGTTATTTTTAGTTTATTGTATTCAGAACACTTAACATAGGATCTACCCTCAGGGCACTCGTGTGGCTTAGTCGGTTAAGTGTCCAACTTCGTCTCAGGTCATGATCTCACGGTTTGTGGGTTCAACCCCTGTGTTGGGCTCTGTGCTGACAGCTTGGAGCCGGGAGCCTGCTTTGGATTCTGTATCTGTCCTCTGCCTTTTCTCCACTTGCACTCTGTCTCTCTGTGTGTCAAAAATAAATAAACATATAAAAAAAAAATGGGATCTACTCTCTTAACAGAAGTGCACAATACAATGTTCTCTTTTCCTTTTGTATCTCTGATTGCTTAGGTTAGATAATAGAAATATCCTTCATCCCGTTCATTATGTGGGATGTTCAAATAGTGTATTTCTTCCTTTATTCATTCTTAAATATAACGTTGGACTTATTCAAACATGTTTAGTGTTTATGGCAATAAGTAAATAAGGAAATATATAAGTTAACTCTTATGGTATCCATCTAAATATCTATCTGCCTGTCCTCTGTTATCTATCTGTTTTCTTTATATCTTTTTCCCTATCATCCATCTGTCATCTACCTGAATACATTTGTTGAATAGGCTTTGTTTTTATTTAAAATTTTTAAATGTTTTTTATTTATTTTTTAGAGATAGAGAGAGATAGTGTGAGCAGGGGAGGGTCAGAGAGAGAGGGAGACACAGAATCTGAAACAGGCTCCAGGCTCTGAGCTGTCAGCACAGAGCCCAACACGGGGCTCAAACCCACAAACTGGGAGATCATGATCTGAGCCAAAGCCAGATGCTCAACAGACTGAGTCCTCCAGGCTCCCCTACATTTAGACTTTGAATGAGCTTGAAAGCATTCTTATATCAATAGATCCAGGTCTTGGAGACATTATTTCATCTCTATTTCTTAAGTTGTACATTTTCAGTTTATTCTCAGTTACAGCTGTAATTCATTTGGAGTCTCTTTTGTGCCTGGTGTGAGGTAGGGAATCTGTTTTGTTCCGAGTTACCCCAGGGTTCCCACTGATGAGTGATATCATCCCCATATCAACTTCATTCTCATGTGCGGTTGGATCTATCTCTGGACTTTGTCCTCTACTGAACTTGGCTGTGAAAAGTGCAACAACGTGGTACCGTTTTACTGAGACAAGATTGTTCACGTTTTACTGTGGTAGTATTGGTGCCCTCAATTAAGATGCCTTTTTGCAGGCGCCTGGGTGGCTCAGTTGGTTAAGCGTCCACGTTTGGCTCAGGTCATTATCTTCTGGTATGTGGGTTCAAGCCCTACTTTAGGCTCTGTGCTGACAGCTTGGAACCTGGAGCCTGCTTCAGATTCTGTGTCTCCCTCTCTTTCTACCACCTGCCACTTGCGCTCTGTCTCTCTCTGTCTTAAATATAAATAAACGTTTAAAAAAAATAAAAAGCAAAAACCAAGATGGCTTTTTGTTTTTTCCGTGGTTGTGCTTAAGTGCGGCACTCCAGAACTCTACAGGCGCTGATGACCATCTCCTCTCCTCTACCCCTTCACACTCCCGGGCTGGTTAAACTTAGTGATTTTGCTAGTGCACATCGACAGTGCAGAGTACTGAGGGCAGTCTTCTCCGCACCTTTGTAAATAGTCTTTTTTTGTAAGTTTATTTATGTATTTTGAGAAAGTGGGGAGGAGCAGAGACAGCATCAGAGAGAGAGAGACGGAGAGAATCCCAAACAAGCTCCACACTCAGTACAGAGCCCAGTGCAAGGCTTGAACGCACAAATGATGAGATCACGACCTGAGCCAAAATCGAGAGTTGGACGGTTACCCCACTGAGCCCCCCAGACACCCCTGTAAATAGTCTTTTCGTTGAGCTTTCTTCTCCTTTTTTTTCTTTCTTAAAAAGATTTTTTTAATGTTTTCTTTATTTCTGAGAGAGGAAGAGAGAGAGAGAGGGTCAGCATGAGCAGGGGAGGGTCAGAGAGAGAGGGAGACACAGAATCCAAAACAGGCTCTAGGCTCTGAGCTGTCAGCACAGAGCCTGACACAGGGCTGGAACCCACAAACCGTGAGATCATGACCTGAGCTGAAATCAGAGACTCACTCGACTGAGCCCCCCAGGCGCCCCTGTAAACAGTCTTCTCATTGAGCTTTCTTCTCTACGGCTTGCGAGGAGTTGTTTGCATTGCAAACACTCTACCGTCCCCTGAGGACTCGGCCATCGCTGTACCCTTCCCTGTGTTGAGAAAACACTTCTTGGGGGTCCGTAAATAACACCTAATGCCTCATTTACTACTTATCTTGAGCCCTCACTTGTAACAGCGTGTTTTGTCAATGTCACTCATAAGGCTGTTGGCTTTATTTTTCCTTCTGTATCAGGGCATTTCTTTACAAAGACTATAAAGTTTCTTTACAAACACTGTATGAAGTTCCAGGGTTGATCAGTTGAGCCGATTTTGCTGAACTGCACCCAGGATGTGCCTCTCTCCTGAGGAAAGCTCTGTGACTTATGTAAACGGAGCTACCTAATAGCAAATTTACGTCAATCAGGGTAGCTTAGGTCTTCCCCAGATTTTTTCCCCCATAATATCAACTTTCTTTATCCCTCTTTGGTCCATCAAAGAAGACGTCATAGCAGAATGCCGAGCTCAGGCTCCATGCGGTACAGAACTTGCGTCCGTCCTTACACGTGTGTTTTCAGGTATCAGGCCGTGATTGTAACCAGCGGGCTTGCCCTGTAGTTGAAGAAAACTGAAAACCCCACGGCAGCTGCCACGCAAAGCGTTGCTCGCTTCCCTGGACAGATGGCACAAATGTCCCCTGGGTGGAACACGACACGCCGGTTATAGGCTGTGACTTCATAACGGCTTCTCAGAAAATAGCCTGCCCGTGTGTTGCTTCGTAGGAGATCGTTCTAACGTCCGTGGCCCCGTCGTTAGCTGTCTGCCCAGCGATGAGGACGTGCACCTGATCTTTTCGGGAACCCCCTTTGCTGTTGACCTTTGCACCCGACGGTGCTCAGTTGCTGCGCGGAGTCACAGCAAGTCCCTGACAGCTGTCTTGTGAAAAGGAACACAGCTGCTCCTTTGTTTAGTTTCACAAGAATGAAAGAAATCCAGGCAGGCAGAGGGGGAGGGAAGGCTGTAATAAGCCGCCTTCCTGTGCACTTTGGAAATGCCCTTTTCTGAACACCTTCTATGTCTGATTGCTGCGATTTCCTGGTTTCCTAATTTCTCAAGATTTGGGGATTGGCGGAAGGAGAAAAGAACTGCCCCATGCTACACATAAGGAAAATTATGAGACGTCTGTTCAGAGCATTATTAATATTTTATATTACTGATAATGATTAGGTTCTCATTTTAGTCTTCTATGGAAAGCCGTACACTATTAAAAGTAGAGTAGAAGTCCATTGAAGTCAGTCATGACTCGACAGAACCAAATAATCTCACGTGATATCCTGTGCCCTGAAAACATTTGTTCAGAGCAAAGATCAGCAAACACGTTCCCATAAACTTTCTAGAAAGGGCTAGTATTACATCTTTCAGGCTTTGCCTACTTTGTTCAGAATTACTCAACTGTACCCCGTAGCACGTGCTGATACATGGGTGTGACTGAGTTTCAGTAATTTTTAATGTTAATTTATTCATTTTGAGAGAGAGAGGGAGAGAGCGACAGCATGAGCAGAGGAGGAGTGGAGAGAGAGGGAGAGAGACAATGAATGTCAAGCGGGCTTCCCACTTCCGGCACAGAGCCCGATGCAGGGCTCATGACCTCATGAACCGTGAGATCGTGACCTGAGCCAAAACTTAGACTTGGTGCCACCAGGCGCCCTTTACATCTATCATTAATGAAAAGACATATGCACTTAATGGATTCCCGCCTGTGTGAATGCCTGTGGGTCCATCACCACGATTTTACATGAAGATCTGCTATATCAAAGAATGGAGAAAATACCTTGAAGGAGTTTCTAGCCCCGGGGATAGCCTGCGTGCATTAGAACACGCGTCAGAGAGTGAGTGTAATTTACACAAGCCCAGATTCCCACCTTTAGCCAGAGTATCCAGCCTGGTCTAGGAATGGACTCCGGTTGAAAAACAATACCCATTGACGTTCATCAGCCGCGGAGCTGGGCTGACCATGCTATTGTGGGTGACTTCTGTGTATTACTTGAGTTGGTTACAGGGAGGACTCTGATCTCCAACCGTGTGAAAAAGTTAAGACATAATAACATAAAAGAATGCTGTCAGGTAGACACACCACATTCATGCAGAGACAGACAGAAGTATCCCTGGATGTCCAAATAGCCGCATTTCCACCGCTGGCCATTGGGGGTGTTGACACCGGAGGCTGATTCCCGCTTCCTGGGGACATTGCCTACCTTCCTGTGAATGGAGCTGGTGGTGGTTGTGATCATACTGGTGGTGATGCCCAGGCCAGGACTTGACCCAGGGTCTCCTGGCATCGTAGATCCTCTGATGTGACCGTCAAAGATTGGCCACGACCAGCAGTGTCATCTCGAGCCTGGGTCTTAGGTTCTTTGGGGTCCGTTGTGTTCTCACCCAGTGCCCTGTCCATTTCACACAAGATCCGTCGATCCCCACGTGGGTGTAAGAACCGGCATCTTCCTCACTGACCTGTTTACTCGTCGGAGTCCTGACATGCACTGAGTGTGCACCTCCCGTCTGTCACACGTGGCAGACAGCCTCACCCCGGAACTGTCTGCAGGGAGCTGATGGGCGCACAAGACCGTTGTCTCTGTAGCCAAGAGGTTTTCACCGCCATTCCATGTGTCCTTGCGTAAAATCCCTGCCTCTTTTCCCGCAATTTCTACTCACCCGTTATTTTTCCTCCCGCCAAATGCACACCCTCCTCTAACAGGTATCAGCTCCTCCAATATTCAGTACTGAAAAGTATCCCTCCTACCCCATACTTTGTCTGAGTCCCACAGTCTGGGATCCTTCACCCCCCAAAATGTCACCGTCTGAAATACTTGCAGCTAATGCCTCTGTTAAATGGATTGACTGGGAGTTCCCAATCCTGCCTTTAAAAAGGCAATGCAAGATTTTACCCTTTCTCTATTAAATTTCATGTCCTTTGGCTCTCCCGTTTTTAAATTTTTAAAAAAAAAATATTTATTCATTTTTGAGGGACAGAGCTGTCTGCACAGAGCCCGACGCAGGGCTTGAACCCGCAAACTGGGAGATCATGACCTGAGCCGAAGTCGGACGCTCGACTGACAGAGCCACCGCGGGGCCTGGCTCGCCCTTCTGGTTTTCTCTACCACGGAAAATCCTGCTCCAAGCAAGCTGTCCGTGTGTGGAAGGTACACACCTCCTGTGTCTTCTGCAGATTATGGAGAAGCTTGTGAGAGATGCCAAGGATTGTCACCCAACCAATGGCAACAGAATTGGCTTGTTTCTGATCAGCCTCAAAATTCTCCATATTCTGTGTAAGAAACCACCAGAAACTTAGCCAGACTGTTTTCAAAACTTGGAATATCCAGTATTTTGAGAATTTATCTCATGATCTTTGATCAAGTGCAAATGGCATTTCCCCCCTTCCTCTGCTTTTTGTTTTAATCAAATATTTTCTTCTGTTCCGTGTAATTACTGATCACAGTGGGATTAAATTAGAACTTGATGAACGCCACATCTGTAGGAATCTGCAAATATTTAGGAATTAAACAACACGGAGGGAAAAAAAAAACAATATGTACCTTTCTGAATTACCATCAGTCAAAAGAAATGGTCCCTAAGGAAATTTTTTAAATACTTTGTACCAACAGACAATAAAATAAAAATCTATGTAAATCTGTTGCTAGCAAGCAAGGCAGAACACGGTGGAAATATGTGTCCTTGTATGCTTATACAAAAGTATAAAAATGTGGGGCGCCTGGGTGGCTCAGTCGGTTAAGCGTCCGACTTCGGCTCAGGTCATGATCTCACGGCCCATGGGTTCGAGCCCCACGTCCGGCTCTGTGCTGACAGCTCAGAGCCTGGAGCTGCTTCCGATTCTGTGTCTCCCTCTCTCTCTGACTCTCCCCTGCTCATGCTCTGTCTTTCTCAGAAATAAATAAAACATTTAAAAACAATTTTTAAGTGTAAAAATGTATAATGTCACCTAAGTTTTCAAGCTAGCAAATAAAGAACAGAGCAAGGGTAATGGAAGATAACTAGAAGGAATGGCAAAATGAGTGTTACATCATTGAAATTGAAATCCGAATCATTAACAAAATATAAAGTTGATTTTTATTTTTTTTAATGTGTATTCTTGAAAGAGAGAGAGAGAGAGACAGAGACAGAGACAGAGAGACAGAGCGTGAGCAGCGGAGGAGTAGAAAGAGAGGGAGACACAGAATCTGAAACAGGCTCCAGGCTCCGAGCTGTCAGCACAGAGCCCGACGTGGGGCTCAAACTCACGAACCGTGAGATCCTGACCTGATCCAAAGCCAGAGGCTTAAGTGACTGATCCCCCCAGGTGCCCCAGAAGTTGATTGTTTTACACACACACACACACACACACACACACACACACACACACACACACACACACACACACCACAGTGTGCACATAAAATGTGAAATCTGAATCAGGGGTGTCATTTCGTTAACAGAAGTGTTGCATTAATTACTGTACTATGATCATGAGATTTTGTGTAAGCCGGGTAAGACACAGGTGACTGTCTTTTTTCCAGCTTTTTGTGAATCTCACATCCTATTTTGAAAAACCTAATTCCTTATAAAGTCAGTTAAGCTTGGTATATAATGAGACATCATCACAATGGAAGTTTTCAAAACTACGAATATCGCTTATAAATCCCGCGACACCTTTCCAGCCACACAGACATGGGAAAAGAAATATTGAAGCGTGCTTGTGATCCCTGTGGCAATAAAATACACCAGCTTTTTGAAATGGACAAACTCTTGAAAGACCCTGAAGTGGCATGCAAGAATGATGAAACCTGAATGGCTGTGACTACATATTAAAAATTGAATTTTCATAAGCTTCAGTAAGGAAAACTGACTTTTCTGATGACCTCTTTAAGACACTTGTGAGGAAATATGTTTTTAGAATCCTATACAAAAGCTTAAAAAAAAAAAAACCCAGTAGATAAGCACAATCTCTATTAGGCTCTTTTTGAATGTAGCTCTAACAACTGAACACAAATGGGGAAAAAATGATCAACCTCAGATTTTCCTCATAACATGCAGAAAAATGAATTCTAAATGGATCGTAAATCCAGTTACATTTACAAGTATGAAATGGGGGGCATATTGGCTGGCTGGGTCAGTGGAACATGCAGCTCTTGATTGGGGTTGTGAGTACCAGCCCCACATGGGGGTAGAGATCACTTAAAAATAAACACTTTAAAAAAATATTAAAAGTATAAAATGTTAAATTTAAGACAAAAGACTTTTATGTCACTGAAGGAGGAAAAAAGATATTAATTTTTAAAGTTTATTTTTAGAGAGAGAGAAATGGGGAGTGGGGGTGGGGGAGAGAGAGACAGAGAGAGAATCCCAAGCAGGCTCCGCCCTGTCTGCACAGAGCCCGACATGGGGCTTGAACTCACGAACTGTGCGATCATGACCTGAGCCGACACCGAGAGTTGGATGGTTAACCGACTGAGCCCCCCTGATGCTCCAAGATCTTTTAAATTGTACATACACAGAGAAAGGAAATATATTGTCCTCATTAAAATTAAATCACTTCGTCTTCAAAAGGAAAATAAAATTCACAGAGTGGGAGAAAATATTTGTAACATCTGTAGCTGACAAAGATTATACACAGATTTGATTTTAAAAATCTTTCGACTTGTTAAGAAGAGAGTTCACACTTTAAAAAAAAAGTAATGGGCTAATGAACAGACACTTCAACAAAAAAATCAATTAAAATACATAAATCATAAATTCACTTCAAAAAATATATAAATGAAAGAGTGAATTCAAAACTTACATAAATGTCAAGTACATTTACTGATATTTGACGTTACTTATTAGTGAAATACAAATTAAATCCCAAATGAAATATTAGTGCACAGTGAATAAAAGGGATCGAATACGGTTGGATAATCCCAGTATCGGTAGCTAGCGCCCACTCATTGCTGGTGGCAATATAAATGATTGAATTGCTTTGGAAAAAGTCTCATAACACGAAATACAAACTCTCTACATGACACAGATGTTTCACCTTTGGGTATCTACCCAGGAGAAGTCAAAACATGGGTCACCAAGGCTTGGGAACAGTCTCAGTGCCCATTGATGACTGAATGGATGAAGACCATGTGATAATCGAAGAGTATTCTTCATTGTGATAAGCACCTCGAGTCCTGTGTACAATTGCTGAGTCATGGTATGGTACACCCAAGACTGATCTGTATAGCACTGTATGGTAATTATACTTGAATAAAAATTTAGAAAATAATAGAAGACCATGTGATTATGTCTACACATACATGCACAGTGGGATATTATTTAGCCATCAGAAGGAAAGATTCTGTCATTTACTGCCATGTGGGTGATCCTGAAGGACCTTATGCGATGTGACATGAGCCACACACAGAAGGACAAAAACTGCATGATCCCATTGATACGTGGAATCTGAGAGTCAGCTCATAAAAGCTGAGAGTTGAATGGCAGTTGCCAGCGGCTGGGGGGGTGGGGTGGGTAGGAGACATGGGTAAATGTTGGTCAGCAAGAATAAATTCCACTGATAAGGTGAGTGAGTTCTGGGGTCCAGTGCACACCGTGCTGACCATAGTTAGCAACACCGGATTGTGTGTTTGAAAATTACCAAGACAGGGGCGCCTGGGGGGCTCAGCCGGTTAAACGTCCGACTTCAGCTCAGGTCATGATCTCGCGGTCTGAGGGTTCGAGCCCCGCGTCGGGCTCTGTGTTGACTGCTTGGAGCCTGCTTCAGACTCTTGTCTCCCTCTCTGCCCCTCCCCTGCTCACTTCTCTCTCTCTATCCCCCCCCCAAAAGTAACTAATGATTTTTTAAAAAAAGAAACGCAGTGATGAGGGACTAATAAGCAGGGCTCAAATGAGCATGTGCCGTATGCTTCCGTTGATAGAAAGATCTAGGCAAGAGAGAACTGGTATGAGCTGATATTGATATTGATCAGTTAGGGTCAAGGATGGAGGGGAATGAGCCCCCATTGATAGGAGGCATCTGTCCCAGGTGGTGGAAATGTGCTTTATCCTGACGAAGGCGACCTTGGTGGGGGACAATTCACAGGTGCTAACCCTCAGATTTTCTGAAAGAAACCACCTCCTTGGTTTTGTGGGAGTATCTGAGTTGTTCCGTATTAGTGGATTACCATTCACTTTATATTATTCCCTTCTACTTATTGTGATTTAGTTTGATCTCCTTTTATTACATGAATATTCCTTTTTTTTTTTTTTTTTTACTCCTCTCTGGGTTTAAATGGCTCTTCTTTATCTAGTTTCTTAAGTTGGAAAATTAGATCCTTGATACATCACATTCCTTTTCTTCTAACTGTATAGATAATGTGATACAAATTTCCTGGTCATTGTACTTGATACATCCCCAAAACTGCTACATACTGTGTTTTATTATGCCACACAGACTGAGAGAAGATATCCTTAGTACATCTATTGATAAATAGAATTTTATCAAGATCACTTTGGGAGCCGATAAATAAATGTTATATAGAGACACATAAATATTCATTTATCTTTATGATATGCCTAAATAAATTATTTATCACACATAGAGCATAAATTATTTGCATTATACATTGGTATGAATGCATGTATACTTAAATCTATAATTTAAATATTTTAACATACAAATTCTTTTCAAAAGGACTGGGGCAGATGCGTCACAACAGATTACATACAAATGGCAAAGAAAAAAAAGACATTGAAGAATGATCAAGAGGAGCAGACGGTTTGGTAGTTATTATCCAGTCATCCCACATATCCCCTCCTGACCACATCATTTAACTCCAAGGCAACTACATAAGAAAAATGAAAGCATATGTTCTCCAATAGACTCATCCATGAAGTTGGTAGCATCTTTATTCTTTTATTTGTAAATGTTTGTTATATTTTTATTTTTTGAGATAGAGTGTGTGCTTGCGCATAAAAGGGGGAGATGCAGAGAGGGGGAGAGAATCCCAAGCAAGTTCCATGATATCCACACATAGCTCATCATGGGGCTCGATCCCATGAACCAAGAGGTCATGACCTGAGCCCAAATCAAGAGTTGGATGCTCAACCAATTTAGTCACCCAGGCGCTCAATGACATCCTTGTTCTTAATGGCATCACACTAGAAGAAGCCAGATGTCCTTCTCTAGGATAATGGACAACCCAAATTGTACTACTTTTCATATAATGGGATGCTGAAAAAAAAATGGCAGACAAACACCACAAAATGGGTCAATCCCAAAACACATGTGACATAAAAGAGGAAAGAGAAAAAAGGAATGTGGACTCTGATTCCATTTATCCAACTTTAAAGACAAGGCAAAACTAGTCCAGGGTATTGAATTGCTGAACTGTGACGGGCACCTGGGTGGCTCAGTCGGTTAAGCGTCCAACTTCGGCTCAGGTCATGATCTCACGGTTCGTGGGTTTGAGCCCCACGCCGGGCCCTGTGCTGACAGCTAGCTCAGAGCTCAGATTCTGTATCTCCCCCTCTCTCTGACCCTCTCCTGCTCATGCTGTCTCTCTCTCTCTCTCTCTCTCTCTCTGAGGAAAAAATAAAATATTAAAAAAAAGAATTGCTGAACTGTGATCACTTCAGAGGAATAGCAGGTGTTGACCAAAATGTGGGGCGCCTGGGTGGCTTAGTCGGTTAAGCGTCCGACTTTCGCTTAGGTCATGATCTCGCGGTTTGTGGGTTCGAGCCCCGCGTCGGGCTCTGTGCTGACTGCCAGCTCAGAGCCTGGAGCCTGTTTCAGTCTGTGACTCCCTCTCTCTCTGACCCTCCCCTGCTCAAGCTCGCTCTCTCTCTCTCTCCTAGAAATAAAAAAAAAATGTGGTTTTCGTGGGGTGGTAGGAATATACTTCCTCTTCCTGTGGATGATGTATACTTGTATGGATGACATCTGTGTGACATTTTCATACATATTTGATAATACCGATTGAACTGCAGATTAAAATCTATGACTTTCACTCATGTGTGTTTATTTACAGGGCATAAATCCATGAATAGACACCTTAGTTCAATAATACAGGAAACATGGCCCCCCAATCACAATTCACCCCGAGGGTACTTGGGAACCCAAATACACTAACAAGAGTTTAACCCTGGGCCAGGGTTCGGAGGCTCTCTAGCTTCATGTTTAGGAATCTTAAAGCTCCATTTAATTCGTATGGGATACCTGTAAGTCCATCCGATTGTCTCCTGAGCAACACAACTGACAAGTGTTCTGACTTTGAAGCTTTTCTTTTCCTTTACTAGCAGAGAGTTGTTCTGCTTCAAGTTAGGACTCTTTTTTTTTTTTTTTTTAATGTTTTATTTCTAGGAGAGAGAGAGAGACAGCGTGAGCAGGGGAGGTCAGAGAGAGAGGGAGTCACAGACTGAAACAGGCTCCAGGCTCTGAGCTGGCAGTCAGCACAGAGCCCGACGCGGGGCTCGAACCCACGAACCGCGAGATCATGACCTAAGCGAAAGTCGGACGCTTAACCGACTAAGCCACCCAGGTGCCCCTCAAGTTAGGACTCTTAAGTTTAGAGCTATTTCCTTTTCCAGGAGGAGTCTTTTTTCCAGCAAACTTCTCTATGTTTCTATGCCTAAGGCTCTGTTGGGGTATCTTCCATTGGACCCAGATGCTTCTCTTGACCCTTTGCTATGAAAAGAAGCCGAGATTGCTTTTTATCAAGCTTGATCGATATCACTCATTTCTCATCCATCTAAACGCTACTGAATTTCTCTCCAAAATGAAGCGTGATAACTTTACTGTGTCCTATTTCTGGTACAATTTGATTGAAATATCTATCAAGTTCTTATGTGACCTTCTTTCTGTATTCTGGCTTATGAAAGCAAACATGACAGTTATTTCTATTTCTAGGGTATTAAATGATGATGCCTTGTTTTTAGTTTGTGTCTCCTGGGATTCTTACTGTGATCAGCAGTCAGCTATCCAAAATAATCTTTTTTTTTCCCCTGAGATAAATAACAGTGATTTCTGCTGCAATTTACATTTATACTTTTTCATAATGGTATGCATTTTTAAATGTGTTTCTGTTTCTGGAACCAGGTATTACATTATTTATCTGTCATATTAAATTTTCAAAATTAGATAAATATTGAAAGAATTATACATTCAATACCCACCATTTTGTTTTAAGAAAAGTTAACATTCCACCAGAGTGCTACACATATGCTTGTAGGTAGGTAGGTAAATTGATAGGTGGATGGATAGACGGATGGATGGATGGATGGATGGATGGATGGATGGATGGATGGATAGATAGGATGGACGTGATGGATGGATGATGGATGGATAGGATGGACATGATGGATGGACATGATGGATGGATGGATGGATGGATAGATAGATTGGATGGATGGATGGATGGATCGATGGATCGATGGATCGATGGATGGATGGATGATAGACATGATGAATGGATGGATGGATGGATAGATAGATAGGATGCATGGATGATAGATAGACCTGGTGGATGGATGGATGGATGGATCGATGGATGGATGGATGGATGGATGGATGGATAGATAGATAGATAGATAGATAGATAGATAGATAGATAGATAGAATGGATGGACGATAGGTAGATGTGATAGACATGATGAATGGATAGATAGGATGGATGGATGGATAGATATGATAGATAGATAGATAGATAGATAGATAGATAGATAGATAGATAGATATGGATGGATAAACAGACCAACAGACAGATCGATCGATAGATAGATGTGGTGGACGGGTAGTTTGTCTGTAGATTGGTGATGATGATGATGATGAAGATAGATATGATGGATGGATGGGTAGATGGGTGGATGGATAGATGATAGATAGATAGTCAGACAGCCAGACAGGTAGATGTAAGAAAGAAACTTTCATCATTGGAGGCACTATTGATCTCTTGTATGTGTGAAGCTGCTCTGTGCTTCCTTCGGGATCCAGTATCCTTGCTGTTCTCCATGAACTAGCAGCCTGCCTGTAGGACCCTCCCCACCCCCTAAAAAACCCTAGCTGTCTCCAGACGAGACATGCCCACTGTAAGGAGAATGTCCCCTAGTTAGAAATAGGGTATTAATATATAAACCTATAGCTATAGTATATCATAGTATATAATCACAACCGATTCAAAGCAATAGACATCGTAGCATTTCTTCCCAAAATAACTTTACTGTGCACCTCCAAAAATAAAAGATAATTTTCTAGCATGACAGCAAATCCGTTTTCACATCTAATGAAAATGCAGCAAATCTTCTGGTATCATAAAATTCCGTTACTTATGTTCATATTTCCTCAGTGGCGTCCAGTAATGCATGTTCCTTCACTCGGATAATCATGTCTCTTCAGTCCCTCTTAACCGTGACACAGTCTCTCATGTCCCTTTTTTCTGATCCCTCATCCCTGTTTGCGGTGACATCTTAGATGTGGTGCAGGTACATCGTTGCCCTGAGGGGACTGGAGGCCACACGTCCCACCGCCCTCCATTTCCTCCTGTGTTAGGAATTCTGTCTGGAGGCACGATTCAGTTACAGTTAATCATCCCAGGCGCGACTTCCTCACAGTGATGCCCAGCCCGTTACGTGGCCTCAGAACACGAGGGTAACATAACGCTGGCACCCCTGATTCTGGGTGGACGACTGGTCCCAGGGGACATCAGCCGGGTTCCATCCTCCGTAGAGACACGGGCTCCCATTTTGGAATTACAGCGTTTTTCTCATCACGGAGTGCTCACAGCCCACGTCCGCGTTTCCCAGTCTGCGGGTGGCAACTTCGTGCGCACCCATCCTGCACGTGCGGTGTGTGAGACATGTCCTGTTTGCCCACGGCTCTGCAGACCGTGCCCCGCGATGTCCTTCTGCGCCTTCGGTACGATCCCGTCCCAATGTGCAGCCACCTGTGTGGGTGCCCCAGACCACTCGGAGCCACACACACCGCACGCCACGCACCGCAGGCCCCTCCCAGGTGCCACCCGGCAGCTGAGAAAGCGGCATCTGTGGGCTTCCAGCTACACACAATGAGCTTCAAACGTCAGCTCACGCTTTGTACCACGGTTTTCCCTTCTGTCTTTTTGAGCCGTGCGGTCATGAAAGGCAAGTGTGGGAAATGAGTCAGAAGATGACAGTCTAACATCAACAGTCAGAAACGAGAGGTCTCCTCGCCTCTGCCAGCTTGCGACAGTCCTCAGGACCACACCAGATGCTCGTTAAGATCTGAAAACCGCCTTCCTTTACGCCGAGAGTTACCTCTTTCACTAAAGAGACTTCTGAGGGTTCATCTGATCTATAATAGACGTTGTCCCATTAAGAGTCTGACACTCGGTTCAAAGTACCGTATTTGCTAAAAGTTCCAAGAACGCTTTCGATATAGTATTCATTTGATTTTTTGAAACTAAATTTGATACCACACACACAAAGTTTGTTAAAATGTGAATGGCATACATAGCAAACACAGCCTTGAAGTTCAGACAGTCTTTCAGTTTGTTAAAATTCTTTAATTTGCCAATAAAGTATTGACAATTTCTGTTCTTACTAACCTGTATATTGTCCAAGTAAGAATTGCAGGAGCCATGCTATGTCAGATTATTTTTATTAAAACTTATTTAAAAAAAATTTTATGTCTTTATTTTATTTTGAGACACAGAGACAGAGAGTGAACAGGGGTGGGGCAGAGAGAGAGGGAGACAAAGAATCTGAAGCAGCTCCAGGCTCTGAGCTGTCAGCACAGAGCCCGACGCGGGGCTCGAACCCACAAACTGTGAGATCATGACCTGAGCCAAAGTCAGACACTCAACTGACTGAGCCACCCAGGTGCCCTGCATGTCACACTTTAATGCACTAAAGAATTTGTTTTATTGGACTTGGCTTGATTTTTTTTTTAATAGCACGGGACCAGTGAACACCGGCAAAATAGAAACTGTACTTCCATAAATCAGGGCTAAATATTGCATTTAATCCTAGGCAGCATTATCCCTGTATCATAAAATATGCTTTTACTTTTTGTCCCTTGCAAACCAACCATCCTGTCAATTCAAAAAATGTTGGTTATCAATATAATTTGTTTTATTCCTTTAACACAAAGTAATGAGGAAAACGAGCTTGAATAGTCTTCAGAATGAATAAATCTGGATGTCTATTTTTTAAGAAAGTACAAGAAGGGAGTTAAAATGCTCATCAAATGTGGCAAGACCCATCCCAGTCAAGGTCAAGGGGAGAATTAGTAATGAAGGAGGCAGAGAAGCTGTCATGCGTATCAGTTCCCAGTTGCTGCTGTAACAAATTACCACCAACTTACTGAGTGCATGGAACCCATTTGGCATTCTCTCTCTCCCTCTCTCTCTGCCCCTCCCTCACTTGCTCTCTCTCTCTCTCAAAAATAAATAAATAAAGGGACGCCTGGGTGGCTCAGTCGCTTAAGCATCTGACTCTTGATTTCAGCTCAGGTCATGATCTCATGGTTCATGAGTATGAGCCCCGTGTCTGGCTCAAAAAGCCCCGTGTCTGCCTGCTTCAGGTCCTCTGCCCCCCTACCACCACTCTGCGGCTCACTCTCTCTCCCTCTCAAAAAGAAATGCACATTTAAAAACTTTATTTAAAAAATGCTATCATGCAGTTCTCGAGATCACAGTTGGATGCATTTCTCCTTGGGTTAAATCAAACCACCAGCAAGGCTCTGTTTCCTCTGCACATTTTAGCAGAAGAAAATTTTCTTGCCTTTTCCAGCATCTAGAGCCCTCCCATCCCCCAGCCACCCTCCAGTTGCTTGGAGAACTGTCCCTCCCTCCATCTTCCTGCTCATCAGGGACCCTTCAACCTCCAGCTCCCACCGTTATGGTCCTAAAGGATCCATCCAGAATTCCTTCTCAGTCTCAAGGCCAGGGGATTAACAACCTTCATTCCATCTGCAGCCTTAATGTAAAAAAATGTTTGAACTCTATACACGTTGTTATGGAGAGATGTAGAAGGAGTTAGAGAAACAGAAATTGATGATTAACATTCTTTTCCACAAAGAGACCCTTATTTTGTTTTATTTTATTTTTTAAAATTTTTTATTTTTTTTTTAATTTTTAAAAAATGTTTTATTTATTTTTGAGAGAGAGAGAGACAGTGTGCTCAGGGGAGGTTCCGAGAGAGAAGGACACACAGAATCGGAAGCAGGCTCCAGGGTCCGAGCTGTCAGCACAGAGCCCAACATGGGGCTCGAACCCACAAACTGTGAGATCATGACCAGACCCAAAGTCAGCTGCTTAACCAACTAAACCACCCAGGCACCCCCTCCCCTAATTTTAATGTTTGTTTAGTTTTTGAGAGAGAGAGAGAGACAGAGCACAAGCAGGAGAGGGGCAGAGAGAGAGGGAGACACAGAATCCGAAGCAGCTCCAGGCGCCGAGTTGTCAGCACAGAGCCTGACGCGGGGCTTGAACCCACGAACCGTGAGATCATGACCTGAGCCCAAGTCGGACGCTTAACCGACTGAACCACCCAGGTGGCCCTCGGACTATTTTAAAGTTGGTCTCCATTTATCATTTCTATTTGTTTCGATGTCGCCAATGTGAATGGCCACAGGTGCCTCCTATAGTATTTTGGGGCATTGACCCGGGATCATTCTTCTCACACCGTGGTCTGCTTAGTCTTAGGGCTGAGAAGGCCTCCGATGTGAGTGCTGAGGACTCTGAGCCCCCAGGGGCCTGGGCTCAGTGGGGTCTAAGGTTCGGTTTCCAATTCCTTCTCTGAAGAGCCAATAGCCTCATTCAAAATGGTTAAAAGGTGCTCCCTTTAAAGAAGCAGAACGTGGGGAAGTTGAGTCAAGCTTGGGTTTGACCTGTTGGCTTCATCAGCCTCAACCCCGGGGCCCCTGAGAAGGAACACACGGTGCCTGCAGCCAGAGG
The DNA here is from genome assembly GCA_017311185.1 of Proteles cristata cristata. NCBI lineage: Eukaryota > Metazoa > Chordata > Mammalia > Carnivora > Hyaenidae > Proteles > Proteles cristata. The sequence goes on from JAESUZ010004310.1 coordinate 554,302, forward strand.
CGATGGGTCAGGGCCACAGTGTGGGGTGTGACGGTGCCAAAGGGCAGAGCTGATCATTCACGAGGCGGGACAGACCCCAGGAAGATGTGGGGGTTGGAGAGAGTGAGGCGAGGCGTCAGTTCTCAGAATGGTGGCATCATTTTCTCTTGCCGCCATCCTGAAGGTGTGCCCGGCCCACAGAGAAGTGGGAGAGACACACACATCAGTGAACGGGTCACGAGTGCCACCTTTCTGTGTCAACAGCGGTATGTCGGACGAGGTGGGTGGCGGTGGGGGGCTCAGTCACTGCAGTCAGTCACACTCCGGAGGCAGTCTGCTCTTTCCGTCTTCCTGCCCAGAAGCAGCAAACCCGAGTCCTTTGCGTTTCCCTAACTGTGATGGTCTCCGGTCCCGTGAACCCCACCATCAGTAAATCATCCGGGAGAAACCTGTGTTGGCATTTGCTTTCTCTCCTCCAAAGTTGCCATTTTGGGCAGAAAAACTCCAGACATAGAGGTGGTGAACGGATAAGAATTGATTGCTCAGGGGTGCCTGGGTGGCTTAGTCGGTTGAGCGTCCGACTTTCGCTTAGGTCATGATCTCATTGTTTGTGGGTTCGAGCCCCGCATTGGTCATGATCTCATTGTTTGTGGGTTCGAGCCCCGTGTCTGGCTCTGTGCTGACGGCCAGCTCGGAGCCTGGAGCCTGTTTCAGAGTCTGTGACTCCCTCTCTCTCTGACCCTCCCCTGCTCACGCTGTCTCTCTCTCGTAGAAATAAACAAGAAACATTAAAAAAAAAAAAAAAAGAATTGATTGCTCATTCTGCCGTTTTCAGGGAAATTTCGCTGTTGAGCATTGAGACCCAGGACCCGAGCCGTGCGATAGCATCAGGTAGTAGTAGCTGAAGGACAGAAACGCGTGGAGCCTGAATTACATTGGCTGAATTCCCTCCGAGGCTACTGTTTTCCCTAGAAACTGGATTAGTTGCTTTCTCTCTTCATCTGGAAGTCTCTTATTTTTTCTCGTGAACATCCCACTCCATCATTGCTCAGGATGAAAGGCCCTGCTCGTTTCTAAAAAGAAGCCATTTTTTTTCCAGCATCTCGAAGTGTTGTTCATTCAGTGACAAATCCCCTGGAATAAGACGTATTTGATTATCCCCGTATTTCCAGTACAATGACCACTTAACACCTTCAAATCCTTTTTTTTTTTTTTTTTGCTTTCACATCGTCGGCAGTTCTATCCTGCTTATAACGAACGTTTAAACGCGCCTCTCCGATACAGCACCTGGTCCATGGGGGGGCTCATTCGTTACTCACCTGGTTAGACAGGCAGGTCCTTACATTTTATTTCTGATCATCAAACCCACACAGGGATTATTATTCTTCCCCGTTCGGTCTACACCTACGCCTTCGTCTCAGAGCCAACCCTATCTCAGCTTATACTCGGTACGGGCCCTGGACGAGGCTCCTGTAACCTGCTTCGTGGCCCTGCCCTGGGTCCCCAGATTCGTGCAGCCTCGTTCAGTAAACGTGTTTCTGCTTCATGAGCCGGACTCAGCTCAGAGCTGAGTCACACATCCCGGAGGCCGGTGGCCAGAGGTGCTGCCAGCGTTGCGAAGTGACAGGCAGTTGGCAGAAATGCCTTCCTTCCTCAGGATTCTCAGGCGGTGTTGGAAAAAGCAAGCAGCAGCACAGAAAACGCGGCTGTTGGCGTCGGTAACCAGCCGATGCGCACGTGACCTGCGTCTGACCCCATTCTCCACAGGCGTAAATGAATAGTCTTCTGGGTCACCTCATCGTCACGCGACCTTCTGGAAGGCACAGGGACGCCGTGCTTCTCTCGCCTTAGATGGTGGATGGTTTCCCGTGCGGATGCCGTCCGTTTATGTATGTGCACGTTAGCGGCGTCAAGCCGATCACTTGTGCAGAAACCAACATTTGGTGGATTTTTGCAGCATGAGTGACGGTATCGGACTTGAGGTCCAGACGGGACGGACAGAGGAGGTAAAACCTGCAATAAGAACAAAACGGTCATGTTCCTTCAGTCCGCTGACCCGGCCATACTTGGTGCGCGTGTAGGGAGACCCACTCCGTAGGGCTTGCAATCCTGTCCATGCGGCGCTTTGACTGTGCTAAGGATCGGGGGGTTGGAGGGGTCGGGGGCCCGGGCTGTCCAGCACCGAGGACACAAATGGTGGAACCTTTTATGCTTTTCTCTCCAGAAAGGGCGCGATGTTTCTCTCCGTCAGGTGCACGTGGAACTGGTCTCTGCATGTGCACGCACACGTACCGACATGCACGCACACCGGTACCACTCACATGCACATACACACTCCATGCACATCCCACATGTATCCCACATGCACATCCCACATGTACACACACCTATACCACACATGCACGCACACACTCCACACAAACATGCACACGTATACCACATGTATGCCCCACGTGTGCACACACATGCCGCACATGCACACACTCCATGTGTAAACCTGCCTTTACCACACATGCACATACACACTCCACACAAACATGCACTTGTATACCACATGCATGCCCACGTGTACACACATATACCACACATGCACGTACATGTTCCACATACTCATGCACACGTATGCCACATGGACATACACATTCCACGTGTAATATACCACACACATACACACACAGTCCACATGTACACGGACACATATACCACACATGTACATGCACACTCCACATGCAATACATATGCCATGCACATGCATGCTCCACGTGTAATACACACACACCACACATGCATATACACACCCCACATGTACATGGACACATACGCCGCACACACCACACGCATGCACTCAGAAACATGAATACATACACATGCCACGCACATGCCATGCACACATATGCCACATGCAGTAACATACACAGCAAGACCCCCACACATACATGAACATATACACACAAACATGCATGCAACCTATATCTCACACACTCCAGTCATACATGAACATGTACACAAAGAATGCATGCTCACATATACTGCACACTCAAATGCACATCACACTTAACATGTGTGCAGACACGTGGATGCACAAACACGCACCAGCCAAATGGAGAGCAGTCCATCCGGTTTCAGAGTCCATACGTGGGCTCCTGTGTAGAGATCTACCCCGGCATGTCTGTGGGGAAGTAAAGACTCCTTCCTATCCTGTGCCAGCTCGTGTGCTTCCAGAGGCTGCTTATAATGCTATCGAATGTGATAGGAGCCTTCGCCTTCTTAGAAGCCTGTTACGGATATTGAGAAACTCGCATGCACCCCCACGCACCTAACACTGCAACTGGCACATCCTGGAATTCTTTAAAGACCCGTTAATGATCAAGACCCGAATCCCCAGAACTATGCGCGTAGCTTAATTTGAACGATGAGGCTCCTGACTCAGAACAAATCAAAGGAGGGTGATTTTCTCTACATGACATTTTCTTTTTTATCTAGCTGCAAGTGGTGATTCAAGTATTTGAAACTTCCCATAAAGTGCAGCATTCCTTGGATTCTGCTATCGTGTTGTGTCCTACTCAAAGCCCTTGTTAGAAAAGTAAGGAGCAGAGTCGGTCAAACAGGAAAGGATTATATTCCAAAGAGAAGGAAAATAAATGGAGAAAGTTGATGCTTGGTGGTGCATCTAAGTACTCAGCCCTATTTGGAATCAGATGCAGATAAATTTGTGTCCCGTAACGTAGGTTCCTTCACAGAGCACAGATTTATTCATGAGAGCACGGGCAGGATGGAGTAGATGGCTCAGGAACGTGTGTCATTTTAAGTCAGTGTAGTTGTCCGTAGAATGCATCAAGAGTGTGACGCCATGTTGAATTATGAAGTAGGCATCAACATCCCTGGAAAGTAGACTTGCTCCCACGTCTTTTTGGGGAGCTCCTGTCCTTGGTAATGTGCATCCTTGACACCAGTTACATCCCATCCAGACCCCTGACTGTGCTGCTGCAGAGAACACACTTCCCACTCACTCCGCTGCCCTGTTTCAAGAACTTTGTTCATTTGTGTCGCATATATTCATTGAGCCCATCCTGTGATAATTCCGTGAGTGCCTCCTGCTTTGCTTGCTGACCACCGAGTCCTTGTTCGCTCTGGAGGGAACGAAAGGTCCCTCTCTTCCAAGGGGTTCAGAATAATTAGGCTTCTTTCCACACCTGGGCTGTTCCTTGGGAATCCTTTAGATCTATGCCCATGTTGATGGGTACTCGGTATGCACAATTTGCACAACAGTGGAAAAGCTCCTTTATGTGTCTACCTACGGGAAACCCATCATCAATGGCGGACTGACCAGTGTTGTGGACACAATGTGTGTACCCCCACCCAATTCATACGTTGAAGCTCGAATGTCCACTGTGGCTCCTTTAGAGATGGGGCCTCCAAGGAAATAATACGAGAGAAATAAGATCATTAATCCTATGGGAGTCATGTGCTTAGGAAAAGAAATACCAGGAATCTCTCGCTTTCTGTGTCCACCATCTGAGGACTGAGGTAGACGCCGAACATCTAACACCAGGAGGGGAGCCTTCCCCAGACACCGAGCACCCAGCAGTGATCATCTTGCGTGACCAGCCCCCAGGACGATGACAAAACATGTCAGTTGTTCAAGCTGCCTCGTCTCTGGTATTTGTTAGGGCAGCTGGAGCGGATTGAGCTGTGGGGAAGGCAGTTCTCAGAGGAAATGAGCCGTCTGTCTCAAGGACTTGTAGGGTCCTGGGAATTCCTTTTAGCTCCCTATTCAGAATCCTCTCGATCTGCTGTGTTCACTCAGGTCGGGGAAGGTGGGCACAGAGGTGCAGGCAGACAGCCACCCAGCTGATGTCGGAGTCCCCGGCCCACCCTACGGACGCTTCCCGGTTCCGTGTAGTTCTTCCCTGCATTTAGCTGGGGCGCCAGCCGGTTAACTAGTTGAGAGACGATGGGTGGCGGGACCCTTTGGAATTCAGTCTCACGCTATGACATCATAATTGCACGGGCAATAAATTAGACCTTCTTTAATATTTATTTTAGAGAGAGAGACAGAGCAGGCAGAGAGGGAGCGAGAGAGACAGAATCTGAGCCATCAGCCCAGAGCCCGACGTGGGGCCCAAACCCTTGAACCGTGAGATTGTGACTAAGCCGAAGTCAGACGCTTAACCAACTGAGCCACCCAGGCGCCCCTACATGGAAAATAAATTTGAAGTAACTGGTTCCCGAAATATAATGCAATGGTTTTTGCACTTTATAAAGACAATGATACAGAAACAACAGTGCATATCTTTTCATGAGATGTGAGCTGCGCAAGTTAAGATGTGCACCTTACTGGGTACCCAGCTTTCCTGTGTGTATGTTCAACGGTGGAGAGGATTGCTTTCTTTTTGTTTCCTTTATGTAATTAATGACATACATGTCTCTCTTTCCACGGTGGTTTGCTCTTTCTAGTCTTCTCTCAGTGTCTCTAAGTGCATTCTTTTTGTCTCTATCTCTCATCCTCTCCCTGTGGTGTGCAGCTAATAATATCACATAGTGCATAAACTGTATTTCAATTTAGAGAAAATAAAAGCTTAAGAAAGTCAAGAAAGCTCTAAGAAACAAACACAATGCACCAAGGAGTCTAAAATCTATTTCTGTCTGATGTTTTCAGCTTATTTCGTTTCATGCTTTCTGTGGCTTGAGTTGTTTAATTAGCAAACTCGGCTGTTCTTTCCCTTGGTTTTGTTTAGGTTGAGAAGGAAAGAAGGAAGGAAGGGGGGAGGGAAGACGAGATGGAAAGACAGGTGGAGAAAGGAAGAAAGAAGACTTGGACTGGTCTGTACTGTATTTTTTTCTCTGCCACCACCCCTTCCCATGTCACACAGAGCCTCTAGAGCTCACTTCATAATGCATGGTTTAAGTACGAGATTCAGAAGAGGAAAGCTTACGTTTGGGAATTTGCTCGTATGTTCTTCCAAGGTTTGAGGAAAAATAAAAACTGGAATATCTTTTGCATCTTAGTCCATATAGTGCCGCAGGTGTCCATCAGCGGTGGGGAAGGTTGAGTTCATCTCGGGACGACTCCCGGCCTCAGACCAAAACATGGCGCCCCCATTCTCGTTCCCATTTTGGTGGAGACTGGCCTTGCTGGCTCTACGGCTATCGGGACAGCTTCCTCAATAGCTGGAGACCAGAATTTTAAAGCCCTCAGCAGACAGGTGGACAAGGACCTCAGTCTCACGGAAGCTTCTATTACTGAGCTCAAGACCCAGGTTGAGACTCCCTAGCTGAGGCTGCCTCCTCTTCTTAAAACAGACCATCCTGAGGCGCCTGGGTGGCTTAGTCGGTTGAGCGTCCGACTTTCACTTAGGTCATGATCTCGCGGTTCGTGGGTTCAGGCCCCGCGTCGGGCTCTGTGCTGACTGCCAGCTCAGAGTCTGGAGCCTGTTTCAGTCTGTGACTCCCTCTCTGTCTGACCCTCCCCTGCTCACTGTCTCTCTCTCTCTCTCTCTCCTAGAAATAAATAAAACATTAAAAAAATTAAAAAAAAAAAATTTCAAAAAAACCAAAACAGACCATCCTGGAGTAATCAGGGAGAGCTTGGCCCTGGTTAGAAATAATCTAGAAAAATTCAGACAATGGGGTGAGAGCTGGTATCAGTGTTTATTTTCACGGGACCCCGGTTAACAACGCTCCTTGTGGCTGTTACAGGTCCCTGAATGCTCTTGCTACTGGGCATCCTATTCGGCCCGTGCCTCACAAATTGGCTACTCCGTTTTATAAAGACCAGAATAAACTCAGTAAGTTACTGGTCTTAAGGTCCTCCTATAGCCTCCTTCATACAAAATGATGAGTCCACGATTTGACTGCTGCACCTAAAGCCAGTGGGGAATGTTGACCCCGAGTTTAGCCTCAGTCCTTCCTTCTTGACGCAGACTTTACCTTCTGGGCTTGAACTTGGGAGTGTATGTGACTATCCTCAGGTGCAAGGAAATAAGTAAGAGCACAAGGGTGAACGACCACTGCTAATGGGTGTTTATGACATAATTTGCATCCTTTCTCCTTGACTGAGATCATGGCTATTCCCTTGAAGCTCCCCTACACCCCTAAACCGCGCCTTCAAAATAACGAATGTTTTCCCCGCGTATCTGGATGCGGGCTGCTCTCCTTACCGCTTTGTAGCTTTTGCAGTAACTGCTCGATTCTGCTCCTCTGTATTTCCAGCTTGCCTGCTTGCTCGTTACTAAAAGCCCTAAGTCCTTGGGCTCAGGGCCACACATTTAGAGTTCTGGGTTAACTCTGTGCGGCCCTGGCCGGTAATAAAGACTCCCTGCATTCGACCTCCGTGGTCTCGGGTGGTCTCCGTGTCGCTCTGCAGAGCAAGGGTAGCCCTGCTTGGGAAGCGTCGTGTTTTACTGTCCTTCCTGATGTCCGTGGCAGCTCCACTCCCCAGGACGCCTGGTCAACATCTCTGCCCTCACAAGTGTCCGCACACGTGTCCAGGCTTAACCTAAAGACGAAAACACCCATGTCCATTTCCCTCCTGGCCTTCAGTTAGCAGGGAGCATTCCCATGCTACTTCGGAGCTGAGAAAGAGCTGGCTCTGCGGGTCCCCCGTTCCCTGGGTGCTGGGTCTCCCACACTTTCCCTCCGAGCATGCAAGGACAGAGGCGCTAATAATAATAGTTTGTTTATTTTTTTAATGTTTTATTTATTTCTAGGAGAGAGAGAGACAGCGTGAGCAGGGGAGGGTCAGAGAGAGAAGGAGACACAGACTCCGAAACAGGCTCCAGGCTCTGAGCTGGCAGTCAGCACAGAGCCCGACGCGGGGCTCGAACCCACGAACCGTGAGATGACCTGAGCGAAAGTCGGACGCTTAACCGACTAAGCCACACGGGCGCCCCAAAACATTTTTAAAAATTAATAAAATACATGTAAGGAACCTACATGTTTAGTTTAGCAGTATAATTTATTTCTCTTTATTATACCTGCTTCATAAAGAATTGCTTAACATAATATACTTATAACTAAGCATTAAATAACTCTTTACCTTCCAGGAATACATTTTAATTTGTGGAAGAAAAATGGGCTTCTTTGTGATTCAATTTTGTTCTGTATACTTGAGAATCTGTGCTGTTCAATTTTTATTTTCCTGCTCTTAAAAAAAAAAAAAGAAAGCCCCAGTGCATTTATATTTTAACAAAAGCACCATCTTTGAGCTCACATATTTCAGACAGCAGTAATAATCCGGGATTTAGTTTGTCTCCCAATTAAATTCCTCCCAGAGTTAATAGTGGTCTAAATTGAATTTTATTGTGCTGCCTACTTGCTTACGATAGTTAATCAGCAATAAACTTGCTAGATTTTCTATTTTTGTTTTGAAGTTTTTCTCACATGATCCACTAATGAAGATGTTTTAAAGAGCTATATATAGCATTTTCTTCTAGAACATTAAATACAAACTCAATCAGGCACTGTTCCCCACAATGTTTATGCCACTTTTAAATGCTACAAAGGGAGCTAGGTTTTCAAAATGTTTCTACTCTGAAGAAATAGGTTGTTTTGTATGGCATCATCTTGTGAACCTTAACCGTCTATATTGATTGTGTTTTAAAGTTGACTGGTATTTTAATTTCCAGACTGTTGAGTCCTGCTGAGTGTTAAATCAGGAAAATCATCACATTCACCTAAAATAGTTGGGGCAAACAGATATATATCATCTGTCTCTACGACTTAGGAAGGAACAGAAATAAAAGCAAATACACCTTTGAGTAGCGAGGCCAGAAAGAAAGAACTTCAGGAGGATGGGAACAAAAACACAAATGAGAAGCCAGTTGATCCGAGAGAGAGAAGGGGGAAAAAAAAGCAATCTTGGAAAGGGTGAGATGCAGAAAGTGTGTTTTACTAATTGCAGGTGATAATAAACAATGCTGTTAATTACTTAGGGAGTTCTTTCGAGTCTGGAGTTTTATTTCTAAGAGAAGAATAAACTGTAAAACAATGTGTCACATATTGTAAACATTTAAAAAAACCTAAAAACGAAGAGTAAGCAAAATACAAGTAGCAGAAAGCATGAAAATATTTATAAATTAACACAGTGTGCCAGGTTAGCGCTTTCAGAAAATAACAAGAAAAATGCATTGTTAGGGCGCCTGGATGGCTCAGTTGTTGAGCGTCTGACTTCGGTTCAGGTCATGATCCCACGGTTCATGGGTTCGAGCCCAGCGATGGGCTCTGTGCTGACAGCTCAGAGCCTGGAATTTGCTTTGGATTCTGTATCTCCCTTTCTCTCTGCCCCTTCCCTGCTCTCACTCTCTCAAAATAAATAGAAATAAAAATGACCAACCTTAAAAATTTTTTATTAAAGAAATCATATAGGGTGTTAAATTTCTTCTATTCATATTACATTACTTTTTTTAATTTTGGGATTAGCATAGAGTCACAGGAATTTTGCTGAAACAGCCATAGAAGTCCTGTGTACCTTCACCTGGAGGCCCCACCAGTTATTAGACAGAAGGTTAAGACCCCCCCAGTTCCAACCCCAGCCATAACCCCAATCTCCAAACCAACCCAACCCTAATCCCAACCCTAAATAAATTTTTTATTTAAAAAATTTTTATTTAAAAAATCATATAGAAAAAAAAGAAAAAGAAAAAAGGGGCGCCTGGGTGGCTTAGTCGGTTGAGCGTCCGACTTTCGCTTGGGTCATGATCTCGCGGTTTGTGGGTTCGGGACCCGCATCGGGCTCTGCGCTGACTGCCAGCTCAGAGCCTGAAGCCCGTTTCAGTCTGTGACTCCCTCTCTCTCTGACCCTCCCCTGCTCATGCTGTCTCTCTCTCCCAGAAATAAATAAAACATTTTTAAAAAATCATATAGGGCATTAAATTTCTTCTATTCATATTACGTTATTTTTTTTTAATTTTGGGATTAGCACAGAGTCAAAGGAATTTTGCTGAAACAGCCCAGAGAAGTCCTGTGTACCTTCACCTGGAGGCCCCACCAGTTATTAGACAGAAGGTTAAGATCCCCCCCAATTCCAACCCCAGCCCTAACCCCAATCCCCAAACCCATCCCAACCCTAATCCCAACCCTAACCCCAACCCTAATCCCACATGGCTTCCATCATAACTGTACTACACTATCACTTCCAAGAAGCTGACGTTGATACCGCTGTGTGTTTCCACTTCTGCGCCATTTTGTTCACACAGCTGGACGGAGGCACCAACACCATGAAGATACACCACTGTTTCCCCACTCCACTGCCCGCTGTTTATACGGTGACACCATCCCCAGCCTCTGCCAGCCTTCATCTTGCCCATCACACAGTCCCGCCCCTTCCCTATAATGTCATCACTGTGAGAATCCACGTGAGACAAGTCATAGACTCTATGACCTCTTGAGCACAGCTTTCTCTTGACTCAGCAGAATGCCCTTGATGTCATTCAAGTTGTGGAATATGTTAATAGTTAGGTAACATCTCAACATCTTTCTGTCATTTGACCTTTGTATTAGTTGCAGTGAGATTTTGGTGTTATCTGATATTGTTTTGTACACAAACGTGTGTTTTATATTTTTCTCATGGCTTATGAAACATAAATATTTTCCCCAGAAAACATAAATATTGCAGTTACGATGCTTTCACAGTTAAAAATATACCCAGTTACGGGGTGCCTGAGTAGCTTGGTCGCTTGAGCGTCCAACCACAGCTCAGGTCTATGATCTCACAGTTTGTGGGTTCGAGCCCCGCGTTGCGTTCTGTGCTGACAGCTCGGAGCCTGGATCCTGCCTCAGATTCTGTGTCTCCCTCTCTCTCTGCCCCTCCCCTCACATTCTGTCTCTCTCTCAAAGAAAAAACTTTAAAAAATTAAAAAAAAAAAATACCCAAAGAAAAGCAACTGGTTGTTTCCAGGTAAGGAGATATAGGCAAGAAGATACTTCTAGAGTCTGTTAATTCAGCACCTCAGTCGTCCAGGAATGTGGACCCGCTTCTTGGTGATGTTCTTGGCTGTGTCATTGAAATTCGCTGGTCCTCAAAGTGGCTGTGGTGGCTCGAAGCATCACGTATCCTTCCATGCGATGTTCAAAGCCAGGAGGCAGTAGAGGTGCTTACATCACATCTTCATTCAACACTGAGATTCCCAGGACACACGTCTGAGGCCTCAGTGACCAGAATGGGCTCCATCCTCCAGACTGAAAATGCGGTGGTCAGGTCAGTGCGTGGTCTTCACACACGCTAAGGCGGGATTTTAATTAGATTCTACAATGGGCTAATGCCACCCAAATGGGGAGGAAAGGACGCCTATTCAGGGTCCTTCTCTGTGACCTCAATTCTGCTTACTCTGCTACTAATATTACCGCTCAACCTGTCTTCTTTCTTTCTTTGTAACTTTATTTACTTTTGAGAGAGCGAGTCTTAGCAGAGAAGGTGCAGAGAGAGCGTGAGAGAGAGAACCCCAAGCAGGCTCTGCACGGTCAGCGCAGACCCCGACGCGGGGCTCGAACTCAAGAACTGTGAGATCGTGACCTGAGCCAAGATCAAGAGTCAGACGCTCATCCGGCTGAGCCCTCAGTCGCCCCTCGGCCTTCGCTTCAGTTTACGTTGGCTTTGAATCTGTTTTCAATGCTTAATTTTCCTATTTTCATTTTTTTAAAAATTCAGCATGTCTTTTAAAAAACATGGAAATTTATTTTATCTTTATCGTCTTACCTGACAGTGTATCTTTTGACAGGAAATTTTATCTTCTGTGTATTTACTGGGATCGCTGAGCCTGAATGCTTGATCTTTTTTTATTTCATCTTTTACTTTCTATGTCTGGTTGTTACGCCTGGCTATTGTTTCCTCTTTATTAATGTTTTTTAGCATGGTCAAATTATATTCACACCTCACTCCCCACCCACATTTCCCCTTTAGTTTGGAAATAAGACTAATAAGAGGTGACTTTTTTCCTAATGATGAATACAGAAAGCAAATTAAAGCAGAAAATACAATGATACCCAGTTATAAGTAAGTCCTGCTCCTGGGGCCAAACCCCCAGGGCTCCCCTAAGAATAAGTCACTTGGAAAATGTCCTTGGCGATGTATTTACATAATGTTATCACATATTCTTCACAATATATTACCATTGTGTCCTTGAGATGCCTTTACCCGTATTAAATCTTTCTATATCAGTAAATACAAATCCCCCTCATTTTTCTTTGGGGGCCTGCATCTTATTCTATAAAATTGGTGTACAACTTAGTTAACTTACTCATGGAGAAATTGAAATTATAACCTCTGGGTCTTTGAAGCCGTGCTACATTGGTTTAGACTAACATTTTGGGTACCTTTGAACACATATTTTTAGGGTGAATTCTGACCGTTGGGACCCCAGAGATGGTGATGGTGTGATTTTAACTTTGCAAATGTCGTGGAAGCATTTTTTTAAAGGGTTGAATCGATGAACCTTGTCATCCAAAAATGTAGGAAGAATTTCATCTTTTTCAATTTCCCTAAGCTTTTCACTGGAATATTCTATCTTTGGCAAAGTTGAGAATCTCGTACATGTAGTTAAAATTTCATCTCTCTTACGCGTGGGGTGGAATAGCTTCATGATTAAAAGGCGTCTTGGGGTGCACTTTTAAATGTAGCTAGTGGTTTAATTTTCAAGTGAAACGTTTATCTATAAACTATATGAATTGATTAGCTTATCAAAAATATTAACCATGTACCTTTTTGTGTGTGTGTTAGGAATTATATACATATATATTTTAATAATTATACATCCAAGTTAGTTAGCATAGAGCGCAACACTGATGTCAGTAGATTCCTTAGAGCCCCTCACCCATTTAGCCCATCCCCCTCATACAACCCCTCCAGTAACCATCTCTTCTCCGTATTTAACAGTCTCTCACGTTTTGTTCCTCTCCCTGTTTTCATAGTATTTTTGCTTCCCTTCCCTTATGTTCATCTGTTTTGTATCTTAAATCCCACATATGAGTGAAGTCATATATTTGTCTTTCTCTGACGAATTTCACTTAGCCTAATGCCCTCTAGTTCCATCCACGTAGCTGCGAATGGCAAGATTTCATTCTTTTTCATCACCGAGTAATATTCCACTGTATATTTAAACCACATCTTCTTTATCCATTCATCCATCCTTGGACATTTGGGCTCTTTCCATACTTTGGCTATTATTGATAGCGCTGCTATAAACATTGGGGTGCGTGTCATCCTTCAAAACTGTGTAGCTTTTACAAGCTTGGAGAAGGCATCTCACATTGCTTTGAAGTATGCACACCCGCACACTGTTAAGATCCTAGTTTTGCCAAAATACTTGAAAAGGTATTCTTCTAAAGTTCAGTCTCTCCTTAGGACTGTGGATTTGGGGATCAGAGATTCTCTCTAAACACACCTGTGTCTAAATCTAGACATTCTGGTCACATGACAAGTGTGGAATGAATCTGTACCTTACCCATTTCCTTACCTCTGTGTGTGTTACGATCTCAGACCATGTGTGTATTTGAAAAGCCAACCTTCTGCATTGGCCTCGGTGCCCACACGAGGAAAATGCATGTTACAGAGACCCTGCATTCCGGGAATAGTGACCGGGACACATGGATGGGTAGAGATACCTTCCTTCGACCCTTGTCAGACTCGATCTCACCGCCTTCGGGCTTGGCGTCAAATACCGACATTTGTATCTGAAAGCATCTCCTTCCTATAAAGCAAATTCCCTTCCTTTGTGGCAGATGCTAAAATGGGCTCTTTGTCTCTGAAACTGTACCCTGCTACATCTGTTACTGGGTCACGGTACATAATCCTTCTTATATGTTGCTGATCGGACCTTTAGGATGTTACTGGGGACGTTCGAGGCCATGTCCCTAAGGGCCCGTGTGCCTGGTTTTGTAGCATCCCCTGGCCGGATCGGCGTTTTCACCCTCATGTCCTCATGGAAGGCGTGAAGAAGAGTTTCCTCTTCTCGTTACGGAGACATTCGTGATGTTATTGTATTAATTCTTCTAAAATGTGCGGTGGAATTCACCGGTGAAGCCATCTAGACTGGACTTTTCTCTGGGGGAAGTGTGTGTGTGTGTGTGTGTGTGTGTGTGTGTGTGGTGTGTATAATCACTAAATCGCATAATAATAATTATAATTATATATTATAATCTCATCTTATGACGTTTACTTAGTAAATATTATTACTAGTATTAGCAATAATAGTACTAATACTATTAGTAATAGTAATTTTATTATTCAGTAATTTCAGTGTTTCGGGGTCAGGTTCACTAAAAAGACGCCAATCCGTGGATCTTTACAAAGAACCTGTTGTATCTCACTGATTTTTCTGTATAGTTTTCTGTACTCTTTCTCATGTATTCACACCTTAATATTTACAATTTCTTACTTCTGCTTGAGTTTAGTTTGCTCCTCTTAATTTAGATCTTTTTTAAATATTTATTCATTTGTTTGTTTATTTGTTTATTTATTATTTTTAAATAATTTATTGTCAAGTTGGTTTCCATATAACACCCAGTGTTCATCCTCTTAATTTAGATCTTAAGGTGACTAGTGACATTGTACTAATTTGGGATTGTCTTATTTTTCAGCATAGATTTTTATATTCATAAAGGGCCCACTAGGCACTACTCTAGATGCATCCTGTGCTTTTTTGGGATGCATGGGATTTGATGTTGGAATCTGGATTTGTCCTGCGGCTTTCGTGTTCATGGGTCTCGAATCCTTTTCCGGTTTTCCCAGGTGCCCGTCAGCACCCCCCTGGAGGAGCCTCTTAGGACCTCCTGACCAAGAGCGTGCTCCCTGTGTGGACGGAGTCACTGCACAGGCTTCCCGTCAAGTCCACCTGTGACAGACACCCTGTAAATAGAGGATATCCAGGCACAACTAGGTGGGATGTTCTCGCCCTTCCCAGAAGGTCCGGTGCCTGCAGACCTGTGTGAAGCCGGGCGAAGGGGGTGGACTGACCTACACCCCTCGGGCATCTGGCTCGTTCCAAGAGTACTTGAACACCCCCTCTGCTGATGGTTGCAAGCTTCTGCTTAATTAAGACCGTCTTGAGGCTTTTATTTTTAAAAAATTTTTTAAAATATTTAGTTAGTTTTGAGAGAAAGAGACAGAGAGAGAGAGGCAGACACAGAATCCAAAGCAGCTCCAGGCTCTAAGCTGTCAGCACAGAGCCCGACACGGGGCTCGAACCCACCAACTGCGAGATCATGAGCCACCAGGTGCCCCCAGTCTTGAGGCTTTTAATTTCGACAAGCAGATGTCCTCAGTGCTTTTATGGACGAGCAGATTTTTAGTCTGCATGTCACAATTTCAGAAGCAATCCCTGTTTTCATTTGATTACTTTGTGCTCTGGCCTCGATGTATGTCGCTCGGACACCTTTCAGCAGTGGGGTGTACGTTTCTGTTTCACGTCCTCAGACACCTGTTTGTATTGTGAATTTTTAGCATTAACGAAAAGGATATAAATTTTAAGTTTATTTGTTTATTTTGTGAGACAGAGGGAGCAAGAGAGAGGGGCAGAGAGAGAGGGAGAGAGAGAGAATCCCAAGCAGGCTCCACACTGTCAGTGCAGAGCCCAACAGGGACTCAAACCCACTAACCATGAGATCGTGACCTGAGCCGAAACCAAGAGTCCGACGCTTAACCAACTGAGCCACCCAAGCTCCCCCAAAAGATATATGTCAAAATGTGTGGCTTATCTTTCCTCTGTATCCAAGTTAGGGCGCATCCCACAAAGCTTTCACAAAGTCACGTTTTCAGTAGCATTAAATCCAAAGTATTTTCTAATTGTGTTTCTCCATTTTGTCCTGGGTGTTTGTTAATTGTGTTTGGTTAATTTCTGAGCACTTGGGAGGTTTCCAGGTGTCCTTTGGCTCCGTCGTCTCTGCTAATTCCACCACGATGAATGCACATGTCTGTGGTAGTTTCGGTCTGTGCAGCATGGTGGCATTTGTTTTATGATTGAGCACATGGTCAGTGTTGTGCGCTTGAAGAGAATATGCAGTGTGTCCCTGTCGGCCACGTCAGCCTGTACATGCGCGTCAGGCGCCGTGTGCTTTCATATGATCTTTCTCCTTTGTAAGGGTTTCCTTCCCGTTCTATGAGCAGCTCCGGCAGACATGATACCTTGTTCCGCATCGTGAACATGTCTGTTTCTCCTTTATGATATGTGAAGTTTTGATTTATCATTTGGAAGCTCTTTTTTTATTTGAAACTTCTTTAAGCTTAGGTATTTTTGTTTTTAAGAGGGAGCACAGAAGGGGAAGAGAGAGAGGGGAAGAGAGAGAGAGAATCCCATCCAGGCTCCCCACTGTCGGCACATAGCCTGACATGTAGCTCGAACTCACAAACTGTGAGATTGTGACCTGAGCTGAAGTCAGATGTTTAGCCAACTGAGCCACCCAGGTGCCCCTCTTTTTTTTTTCCTACAGATTTTTAAAAGTAATCTCAGGGCGCCTGGGTGGCTTAGTCGGTTAAGTGTCCGACTTTCACTTGGGTCATGATCTTGCGGTTCGTGGGTTCGAGCCCCGCGTCGGGCTCTGTGCTGACTGCCGGCTCAGAGCCTGGAGCCTGTTTCAGAGTCTGTGACTCCCTCTCTCTCTGACCCTCCCCTGCTCACGCTGTCTATCTCTTTCTCCTAGAAATAAATAAAACATTTTTTAAAAAATAAATAAAAATAAATAAAAGTAATCTCTACATGCAACATGGGGCTCAAACTTACACCCTAAGATTAAGAGTTGCATGATCTACAGACCGAGGCAGCCAGGCGCCCCCCCAATAAATACTGAAAGCTCTTTCATAAGTCACTACTGGGCTTATAATTTTATGTCTCTGGTTAAATTATGAAATAGCCCACAGTGTCTTTTGTCTTGATTTTCATCTCGTGTTTCATTTTGTCTGACACCAGTATTCCGGCACGAGCTTTCTTTTCGTTAGTGTTCTCGTCCTAACACTTTCCTCGTGATTAAAATTTTAACTGTTACCTATTTTTGTGTTAAGAGTTTGTCTCATGCACCCTGCATATATTCAGATTTTACGTCCACTCAATATGAGGGTTATTTTTCATTGTGCTATTCAGAATGCTACTATTTATTATAATTAAGGTATGTTTACCTTCTGTGATAGATTAAATATTTTTATATTAAGGTATTTCTCCCTTTCTTGTTGCTCTTACAATGATTTCTTTTTTAAAATGTTTATTATTTATTTTTGAGAGAGAGAGACAGAGAATGAGAGGGGGAGGGGCAGAGAGAGAGAGGGAGATTTGAACCCACGAGCCACAAGATTATGACCTGAGCCAACGTCAGATGCTCAACCAACTGAGCCACCTAGGCGCTCAGTGGTTTAAAAAGTGGTTTACTTTTTAAAATCTACTTTGGTGTTTGCTCTGGAAGATACAATGAATGAATACCTTCAAGTCTTATGGAAATGAGCGTGTTTATTGTAGAGCATCATGGAAAATGCAATGAAACTATGAGAATATTGTATCATCATTTATCTTCTCACTTTTCCTAGTGTGTTCCTTTGCTTCTTTCTAGCGTGTTCATTTACTGTGTTAACTTCCTTCTCTCACACACGCAGACACACACACACCCAGAGATAGATAGATAGATAGATAGATAGATAGATAGATAGATAGATAGATGATAGATCTGATAGATACATAGATAGAGAAGTAGATATGATGGATGGATGGGTGGTATAATGGATGGATAGATGGTTAGATGACAGATAGGTAGATAGATATGATGGATGGATAGATTGTACAATGGATGGATGGATATGTGATAGGTAGATCTGGTAGGTAGGTAGGTAGGTAGGTAGGTAGGTAGGTAGATAGATAGATAGATAGATAGATAGATAGATACACAGACAGACCATGGATAGATAATAGATACATTACCAGAAACAAACAAAACATCCCTATGAGAGAGCAGTGACAAAGGCTGGAAGGCACAGCAGACATGTTGGATCTGAGTAGCGGACACGTCACCAGCCCTGAGAGAAGATGGCACAGCTCTATCTGCATCACCTGTACCCTGGCAGTGCTTCTCCGGCCATGACGTCTGGGCCGAGGTGGGCCAGTGTGGGGAGCATCTTCCCAGCGGAAGGCTGAATTTCTCAAAGGCCGTTTCCTCTCGAGAAGCACTGGCCCCTCAGTAGCCAGCACCACACACCCAGAGGACTCTCCATAAGCGCACGAATTACGAGTGAGCCTCCCAGCTGGCCTGCGTGGCCTGGCGGCTCCTTCAAGCCGAGAGCAGCAGAGTTTGGTGAGGGGCGCAGGCACCCTTCTCAGTCACGGGCCCTGATGCATCTCTGCCTGTTCATTTCCATATCGCCAGGGGCATCACTGGAAGGAGTGCCTTCATGCATTTGCATGCGCTTCCTGCATGCAAACAGGAAACAAGCCTTGTCTTCGGCCTGCACCCAGGATGCAGAATCTTCACGTAGTTATTATTTTTTTTAAAGAAACACTTCGTCGGCTCTGGTCTCTTCAGGAGCCCAGCCAAGGCAGGGAGCACATCTGCCCGCCCACTGGCCGCCTCCCTTAAGGGACAGGCACGCACGCAGCGGGTCCCAAGGCTCCAGGCTCCGCAGGGCATTGTGTGCGTTCGCAGGACCGCGCTCACCGCAGAGCATTGAGCTAAAATGAGCAGAGTCGCTGCAGAGACTGAGACCCAGGTCAGCAGGCGTGACCCTCCGTCCCGTTCCTCACCGCTTCCTTTCCTCCCCCACCGGGACCTTCAAAATCGGCGCTTTCTAAAGAAAAGGAAACAAGCCCCTGGATTTGGAGCTTGTGAAACAGCACAAGGTCCACATCACTTACCGTTTATAAGGAAACTATTGGCGACGTAAGGCTCTGTCCAGTGAGAAGGCAGCTCCCCCGCCACCAAGCCGAGCCTCCATCCACTTCCCCTCCCGTGGGAGGACTTACCTTAGCTTGGCTTCCTCTCCTTTGGATTGGCTCTCTCGCTGCCTCCGAACCTGGAACACGGAACCTTCTACTTGAATACTCACTGCTCCACTGGATCGAACAGCAGCCCCCGAAAGGTGGTGTGTAAGCGCTCATCCCAGAGCCTGTGAAGGCGACCTTCTTTGGAAATAGGGTCTTTGAAGATGAAATCAAGATATGAACTCATAGTAGGTTCCAGGGCCAGCATCGAAGACCGGTGTCCTTAGAAGAGACAGAAGAGGAGGCAGAAACAGAGGAGAAGCCACATGAAGATGGAGGCAGAGATTTGAGGGATGTGACCGCAAGCCAAGGGACACAAGGAGCCCCAGAAGTTGGAAGACGCGGGAAAGACCCTTCTCTGGCACCTTGGGAGGGAGCACAGCCCTGCGCCGCCTGGATCTTAGCAGCTCTGCTCTGCCCGGATCTCAGACTTCTGGTCTCCAGAGGTGGGAGGGGCCACTGCCCATAGAGTGCATGGTCTTGAGTACGTTGTACTGCAGGTTTGTGCTGGGTGGGGATTGTGAGCCCAAGAGAGCGCACAGTCAAAATCGATACCAAAGAAATAACTGCCCTAACAACGCCCTCAGCCCCACCCCACCCTCTGATAAAGTGCCTCCGAGGTGGTGCTGCCCACCACTGCTGTTGTCCACACACTGTTGTCCACTGATGTGGCCTCGCACACAGCCTCCGTCTGTATCCCTCCTTCCCAATATCCTTCCTTCCTCTGCAACCAAACCACGTTTATTTGTCTTGCATAGCATTATGGGCAACCTTTGACTTCCTTGTTCCCTGTGCCCCCTTTTGCTAAGGGCTTTTGGAACACTTAAGATAAACTATGAAACAAACAAACCAAAAATCCGTTGAAGAAGAGTAGAAGAGCATACCGTTTCTGGAAATTAAAGTAGCATCGTCCTTCCTCAGCAGCGTCTACAATAACGAACGCATGGCTTAGGAAGAACATTCTTCCTAAATTCTAAATTCTAAATGCTCTTAAGTTCTATGACACCAAATATTTTCGGTCTCCCCTCCCCCACATATCCATCCAGAATTCTGGTCAACTGAAGACTTTGGGGACATCCGTTGATAATCATTTCTTCAGCTATATACAGGAATGCATTTCTTTTGCAACAAAACTCACTGATAAATGAGGTCTCTTTGTATCTCTTCCGCTGTATTCACCTGTGTTTCCTGTGAAACTATGCCGCCGAATCATCTCACCTCTGTGGATCATCTTACCGATTTTCCTCCGCTCTCCTGAAATGTTTGCAAATGCTTTCCTTTCTAGGTCTGTTATGTCGACTCTTCTTGGAATGTCCAGTTCATTTCCGATGCCCACATGGCAGTCTTGGTCAATTATGCTACTGACAAATCCGCTGTCTGTGGGGCCCCGAAGAGCCATTGTTCTTTGTACCAAGATGCCTAGGATGCAATTAGATGTGAGTTAATCTCATGGTTAATAGGCCTGCACTGGTTTTAAAAACAAATCCTCATTAGCGCCGTCAAATACGCTTTCTTGTGGGGCCTGTGAAGACGCCCAGACACGGGGTGGTGTTGGACACTCTGATTCCGTGCATTGTGACAAACGGTTTCTGCCCAACTTGTCCTGGGAAGTCACATCACTTGGGATAAAGGAATTTAATTGCCTATTTCTGAGGAAAACAGACTCGCCCCTCCATGGAGATTGAACTGCCTAGAGTTGGACAGGCAGCATTGACAAAGTGAAATCAGTGCAAAGCACAAGGGTAAAAAAAGACACAATGATCGCTTAATTTTGTAAAAGTATTTAGCAGCAGTGATAGCACATTGTCTGGGACTAAATGTTATTAGGTAAATAATTGGCAAGAAAGACATCGTGTGATGATTCCCTGTTGGGGGAATATGAACATCCAAATCCTACATGGAGTGTTCGAAAGTCATTTCCACGTGCATACCTTTCATCCAGCAAGACAGCCACACAGCCGTGTTCTCCATCAAAATTGTTTAGTTCTCTCCTCCAAACGGGAAACATTTGTAAGCATCAATGTGATGACAAGCCCCAGTGTTGTGAGCTATTTTAAATTCAAAATAAATCTGAAGTATGACGCGAACGCAACAATGATAAATTAGAGGTTGTTCCTGTAGCCAAGCTGTGATGCCCATCGTTTTCGTTCCTTCGTACAGTGACAGGCTTGCACTGAAGGTGTAACTCTCGTGACCTCCCTTCTCTGAATTGCACTACATGTCCCAGAGGCTCTTAAAACATGAGTCTGAGCAACAGAATAAAGCTCAGTGCCGTCATCCGATGATGGTGTTGGTCTCCTGAAAGCCACAGGCATGGAGACTCTGGAAAAGAGAAGCCAGTGCCAGAGACGGTCGATAGGAAAACAGAAGCGAAGCAAAGCGTTCACAGCCAAGCAATAAATTTTCCATTAGTCATGCTGGCTAGAGCTGAAATATCCCCCTTCCTCATGGGTGATGTGTTTCAGTAAGTTGAGAAGACCCTGAAATTGACCTCATCTCGTCATCGGTCCCCATTTATATAAACATTCTTGCTGTGTCCATGGGGATCTCTGGCGTTGGTAAAATACACACACGTTAAAAAATACAGGTTTTTAAGTAAATAAGTGCATGGTTCATATTTGGATACTTGTGTTCTGAAACAGGGAGTCAATTTGTGTTGATTTTTATTATATTTACTTATTTTTTAATTTAAATCCAAGTAACATAAGGGTTTATAGTTCATTTTACTTATTATATAACTCCTGCTATATTGGCCTCACCCATTAAATTTTGTAGAGAAACTGATTTGGGGAAAAGCATATTTTCTCCATCATAATCAACCTGCCCTTTCTACCTGGATGCCTGAAAATTTATATTTTTATGTTTTATTTCTTCCAAATTTTTGTTGAAATTCTAGGTAGGTAACATACAGTGTAATAATGATTTCAGGAGTAGAATTTGGTGACTCACCACTTACATACAACACCCAGAGCTCGTCCGGAAAGGTGCCTTCCTTAATGCCCATCCCCGATTCAGCCAACCCCCCACCCCCCTCCCCTCCAGCAACCCTCCGTTTGTTCTCTGTGTCTCTTATGGTTTGCCTCCCTCTCTGTTTTTATCTTATTTTTCCTTCCCTCCCCTTACATTCATCTGTTGTGTTTCTTAAATTCCACGTAAGAGTGAAATCATGTGATATTTGTCTTTCTCTGACTTACTTCACTTAGCATCATGAATTTGTTTATTTTTGAAGTGGGAGGCAAAGCTAAGTAGGAGGATTTCCTCATGTTTAATTAAAGGCATAGCACTGTGTGGATGACTTGTAAAGGGATTCGAGAACATTGGACCCCAAATGGGAGGCCACAGAATAGTTCCCTGTCGAAGAAGCATGACTGTGTCTGTGTTGTCACTGGGGGACCATACACGGTCCTAGAGTCCCATCACATACAGTGAGTGGCAGTAACAAGAGATGTCCTATAACGTAATGAAAATCAAGAGCAAGTTTATCTTCTCCTTTTGCAAATAGAGTAAGACCTTGGATTGCGAGCAACTCGTTCTACAAGTCTTCTGCAAGACGAACAAACATTTCTCATAAATTTAATTTGATAAAAAGCAACGTCTTGCCGTCTGAGTCGAACGTGACACCTAATGTCACATGATCACAACTGACCAATGGTTCTTGAAAATCACTGATATACGAGTGCTTTGGATGACAAGCATGTTTCTGCAATGGATGATGCTTACAAACCAAGGTTCTACTGTAGAGCAAAACAAGACCTTAGCTGTTCTACATTGTATGTCTTACTGAGAATTGCTGATTTAGAATTACAAATGGCAAGGAGAAGCAACTCAGGAACCTATTTTCAATTATTAAGCAAAGATCTCTAGTTTCTCCTACAACTACTCACTCTTACACTTGTTCGAGGCTAGGAAACAAGACTTAATGGCCAGCCGTGAGTAGGAGAGACCTATCATCTCACCGTTCTTTAAAACATTAGGCGTAGAATGACTTAAGCATGTTAGCTAATTAAACAAAACCCCCTTTGTAGAATGTATTTAAAGGCTTATAAATAAACGTACTAAGCAGAGGGTGTCCTGGCTTGTGTACACAGTCTAGACTTTGACCTTGAGATAGACATTGGTTTTGCTTTCACATGCCATGGGCCCCACCTTTTCTGAGCAACCTAGAATCCATTCTCTACTGAATGTACCCTTTGGCTGTGACAGAGGCTTCCAGAATTTGCTGTCTTATCTAGCATCTCTTTTGCAAAGGAATGTCCTGTTTCAAGTCAATTTGGAGCAGAGATTCATGATCTCACATATAGTGATCTCAATCCCTGTGAGTTTTCCCATCCTTTCCAACCTGTCTCTCCCAACATCAGAGCCTAACCCTGTGAAAGACAGATACCTGCTCTGTGTGCCCTTCCATTTCCTATTCTAGTCTCAGGGTACTTGACCTTCAAGGAGCCCATATACTTTGAAGAGCACTGGCATTTGGCATAGCATTAATATAGACTCTAATCCTGCATTAATATTCCAGGCAAAGGAAATCCACACATATTCACACATCTTTGTTCAGCAGGGAGATTCTACCTACTCTGTTAGAGATGCATAAAACATGGTTATTTGAGGCTCTTCCTCTAGGCTTGTGTCTAGCTGAGACCGGACGCAATGTTTGTAGGATTTCCCTTTCCCAGGCAAGATCACGTTCTCCCCACAGCTCTGTTCCCACGCTGTCCTCTCAACCATGTCCTAACTCCACACTAAGCTTCGGAATTGGACTTGGCCTAGGGGGAGAGCTAGAACGTGACCTGAGCGTGTTGTTAGTTTCGAACATGATCGTGCCATGTTTGCCTCATATTTGCAGCTTCCTGTTGGCAGCGGAGCTCAGGCCAGGTGTCGCTGGTGGGAGGAGGTTGTGGTCCATCTGCCAGGATGTCTCAAATGGCACCAGTAGGTCGCTGCTCACACTGTGGAAGGGATGCCTGTCCAGGAGTCTAACTCCAGCTTTCCTTGCTTTACATACCGTTCTCAGAACATGCAAGCCACTCTTCTTTTTTTTTAATGTTTATTTATTTATTTTGAGAGAGAGTGAGTGACGGACAGGCACAGAGAGAGAGAGAGAGAGGATCCCACGCAGGCTCCACAATGCCAGAGCAGAATCCGACTTGAGGCTCAAACCCAGGAACCATGAAATCACGTCCTGAGCTGACATCAAGAGTCAGATACTTAATCCACTGAGCCACCAAGTCACCCCTGCAAGCCACCCTTTAAAGGAATTAAGTGTAGGCTACAAATACAGTTGTATCTATGGTTTATAGCCATCTTCAGCCACGCTAAAGCCCTCAAATCCGTGTTCCTTTCTTGGTTCTCTCTGCCACGTGGCATTTACATGTCCACTTTGCCCGTGTGTTATTTTCCTGAAGTTGTAACACAGAGTTTCTTCGCTTCGACACTCCTTACATTGAGAGGCGGGATAAGTCTTTGCTTTGGCTGCCGGCGCTGCCCTGTGCCACGTAGGCTGGTTAGTGTCCTTGGTCTCTACCCACTAGATACCAGATGCACCGTCTGTTGTGACAACCAAAAATGTCTCCCGACAGTGCCTGATATCCCCTGGGGTGGGGGAGCACCATTACCCCGTCTTAAGTATGATCACTGTAGACAACTAACGGCTTGTCCGCACTGCCTCTGTGAGGTAGCAAGTATGACGGAGCCAAAGACTGGGTCCTATTACATACGAGTCTACCCAGGGCTGGAGCACAGCATGGCTACGTGAAGCCCTCAGTCAATATTTATTACATCAAATTGCCTGAATCCAGTGTTGAAAGATTCCTTGAAGTAGCAGAAAAGCTGTACCTATCATCGTGATCTTCTTGCAAGAGATGATGATTTCTAGAGACAAGGACATTTCTGGTGGATGGAACCAGAGCCAGGAAACTTGGAATCCACATAAATCTTAATTATCATCATATGCAAAGGCAAAAAAAAAAAAAAAGAAAGAAAGAAAAAGAAAGAAAAGAAAGAAAGAAAGAAAGGCAACCTGTGATTCTCTTAGGGAGAGACAGCGTTCATGTTTATTCCATAACTCAAGGTTTAGGAGTGCACCAATTATTATCACAGAGATTTATTTTCACATGGAAATTACTCTGTTTCCCTCTGCGTTGCTTGTATAAACAACCAGCCATGCATCAACCTTCCAAATAGCCTCTGGCGTCATATTTCCATGAAGGGGAAGCAAAAATGAGGACTTCCTGGACCAGCTCGTTCGCTCTCTCTCTCTCTCTCTCTCTCTCTGTCTCTGTGTGTGTGTGTGTGTGTGTGTGTGTGTGTGTGCGTGGTTTGTTACCTCTGCAGAACCACTGACTGTGGCACATTCTTTGCACTTGACCACGCCCATGTACTTGCCTCCGTATGTCAGTCAGCATTGCAAGGAAAATGTCACAATGTCATATTCCCAGCTCTGAGCGAGATATCTTTGCCTTCTCTGTAAAGAGAGATCATCTCGTCTCGAGCCTTGGGAGTTCAGTGCACCTTGTGACAGATTTCCGCGTGGGCTTGAGGCTGTCCTTTGGGAACTGCACACTCAGGCAAGGCCACGGTTCTGCGGAGACTCACGAAATGCAGAGAGCAGAATGCACAGGTGGGGACAGGGGGCCAGTCAGCCTCCAGAGCAGGACAGGCAAATGCCCAGACCCCCCAAGCAGGGCGGCCAGGACGAGTGGTGTGCCTGGTGTGTAACAGGCACATGAAAAAGTTGTAGGTGTAGAAGGATCCAGGCACGTGGGCTTCCATTGGCCCTGGGAAAGGTTTGGGTGAGATTCTAAGTAAAATGGGAAACGGAGCACATTGGTGTATGCTTTTCGGGCATCTGTCTCTGGGCTGCGCAGACACAGGTATGCTGTAGGCTTAACACGGAGACCGGGTTGGACGTGGATAATGGTGCAGATGAATGAGGATGGAGGGAGGTGTGGATGCAGGTGCAGGCGTGCAGGGCAGAGTGCGTGGCCTTTTGGACATAGAGTTCATGGTACTTTCTGACAGGTCAGTGCACAGGTTTTTAGGGAAAAGAGAAACCAGTGAGGAGGGCTTCACAGTTGGCCTGAACCGGGTGGTGCTCTTTGCAGAAGTGATAAAATCTGGGGAGAGACCGCTTTCCAGGATGAAAACCAAAAGTCTTCTTTTTAAAAAGTTTTTTATTTTTGAGAGAGAGAGAGTGGGGGGACCGAAAGAGAGGAAGACAGAGAATCTGAAGTGTCTGGTAGGCTCTGTGGGGCTCGAACTCAACGCACCAGGAGATCATGACCTGAGCCAGAATCGGTCACTCAACTGACTGAGCCACACAAGTGCCCCCCAGAAGTCCTCCTTGGGGCATGTTAGATCTGACATGCCGGTAGACGTGAAAAGCGAATGATCGTCAACATCTGGAAGTCTTCAGAGAAATTGCAGTCCTAAATGTGTGTGTGTGTGTGTGTGTGTGTGTGTGTGTTGTATTTTTTCATTGTACTTCTAAGTAAATGCAGGTTGTGGTAGTCTTTCAGAGAGCTTTAATTTTATTAAAAAACCTATTAGGGCACCTGGGTGGCTCTACTGGTTAAGCATCTGTCTCTTGATCCCAGCTCATGTCACGATCACACAGCTTCTGGGTTCAAGCCGCGTGTCAGGGTCTGTGCTGAGAGCCCAGAACCTGCTCGGGATTCGCTGTCACGCTTTCTCTGCCCCTCCCCTGCTCGCGCTCTCTCTCCCTCTCTCAAAATAAATCTCTTGTAACGGTCTAAGTACAAATTTGCTTTAGCAAAGGATTGTCTAGAAAACCTCATTTGAACACTGGGTTGGAATACATAAAAAGTGAAAATTAAACATCTGTGGTAGGCGAAAAAGGTCATTGTGGACCGAGTTAGAAAACAAATTTGGACACTGTATTTCCAGAAAGAATAACGAAGAGTTAAGTCTGCTAGTTACAGATAATAACCTAATAACATTATGATACACACCTGGTGCTCAAACAACACGGGTCTGAACTGTGCACGTCCACTTCTACACGGATTCTTTCAATAAATATAGCACAGTGTTGTCATCTTCCTTATGATTTTCCCACCACCATTTTCTGTTGCTTATGTTGTTGTAAGAATACGGTCTATAATACACAGATACGAAACACGTGTGAACAGACTGTTTATGTGGCCGGTATGGCTTCCAGTCAACAGTAGGCTGTTAGCAGTGCCTTTTTTGCGGGGGGAGAGCCACCTGCTTCCTGGGGTCAAAGGGACACACAGCCTTCCGGTCTCCCCCAGGCCATGGGCCGGCTCTGTGCCGCCACAACTCCTTCATTTCTTCATGCTTCAACCTCCCTGCGGCACTCAGTCCAGCAAGCCCTCAGTGTGTGGGTGACAGATTTAGTCTGTCAAGTGATTTAGAGCAATTCCCTCCTAACGCTGATACCTGGAGGGGAGTGACCCTGCAATTTGGGGATTGCTTTTCCATCTGGTGCCCCCCCTTTACACAATTTTGCGATTTTTGTCTGTTTTTTTTTTCTATTTTCATTTCTCATTATTAGTGGTAATTTACGACCTAGGAGTTACTGGTGGATTCTGAATTAGAGAATATTAAACAGTCACTAGGGTATTTTTTTTAGCCTAAGTAAATTGGGAAAAAAACAGCAGGGAATGTATCTATCAACGCATGAGTCAGTACACACACACACACCACACACTACACACACACACATCTTGTAGGTAAAGAATCTGGACTTAGAGCATTTTTCTGAGAAACAGGTAGGAAGGCTCACCAGTCGCTGGCTCCTAAAAGCCCACAGTTGCTGGGCAAGATAAAAATGCTCAATCACTTAAAAGTCCAACTTTGGCTCAGGTCATGATCTTGTGGTTCATGAGTTTGAGCCCCGCGTTGGGCTCTGCACTGACAGCTCAGAGCCCGGAGCCTGCTTAGGATTCTGGGTCTCCCTCTCTCTGTCCCTTCCCTGCTCATGCTCTATCTCGCTCTCTCTCAAAAATAAATAAACATTTAAAAATTTTTAAAGCCCCCACTGAAAACACAGCGCTGGAGAACAGAATGAGTAATATTTGTGTTGAAGCTTAAGTATTCGTGCTAGCAAACTTGAAGATACACCGTGCACTTTGAAGTTTCGTCATCATCGGGTGCTTCCTTGCGCTGGATTCCAAAGGCATTAGAAAAGAGAGGAAGAGTAGGTAAAGGCTACTAGCTTTCTTCAGGGCAACTTAATTATAAAAGTGGAGATTCCTCAAACATCGTCTGGTAATGAGATAGCGGTACTCAACACGGGAGTGAAACCGATCGTACCTTTAAAGGAGTTGTGAACTCTTGCTTTTTCTTCAGGTGCTCATGGTACGTCTTCCGCGCGAAGCACCGTTTCGACATAAAGAGATGCAGTTTCTGAGAACTAACTCTAGAGATCATATACTGTGATGAAAGAAGGCTTTGAAGGAATGGAAAACAGAAATGAGCTCAATTATTCATTTTTATGAAACCTGTTACAGTAGCTTGATGAGATTCTATGCCACTTGGCCGGAATACATCAGAGTAATTCCATTTAAAAATATTTGGACAGAAAGAGATTGCGCTATGAAGCAACTCGATCGAGACGGTTTTACTCTATTCTTGGTATGCCGGAGACTCGATGTCATGTTTTTTAATGGGGTCTTTGCTGGCGTGAAACAAAATGGGGGCACGGCGGGTGACATTGCTCTGTTGGAAATCGTTGTGTAATTCATTTTGAAAACCGTTTGTTTTGTAAATATCAAACCCTAGTTTTGAGTCCTTAATCCCCCTGAGGAGGTTAAATTCCCACGCGTTCCACTCAGAATACTGTTTTAGAGGGAGGATGTCACCCTGACCATCCGCTGTGGTCCTGTGTAAAGGGACAGAGACCTTACAGAGCCGTTACGCCCAACTTCAGGCAGGTTGAACTCAGAGGTTTGCCCACAGACCAACCACCTACCTGCACATACTCTCTTCCAAATCTTTTATGGTATGATCATAATATTTTGTACAAGAAATTTATTTCTCCATCTGCTATAATTGCCTAAAAGCAATTAGAAGCACCCTCAGTTTTCTGTATTCAGTTCCTTCATCCAACCCATTGTCTCTTCTGTGGGAAAGAGCTGCCCGCGCTGGTCCCAAACCATTTCTCCTTCCCTAATAATAGGTGAAGGGGAGCCTGGGGGAGTCAATTGGCTAAGCATCTGACTTCGGCTCAGGTCATGATCTCACAGTTCGCGGGTTCGAGCCCTGCGTCGGGCTCTGTGCTGACAGCTCAGAGCCTGGAGCTGCTTCCGATTCTGTGTCTCCCTCTCTGCCCCTCCCCCACTCATGCTCTGTCTCTCTGTTTTAAAAATAAATAAAAGTATTTTTTAAATATTAAAAAAAAGGAATAGCAATCAGTTTCAAGGCATTGTTTCCATTTTCTCTGTAAATATTCAACCAAGTGCTTGCTTTTTTTATACTTGAGAAGTATCAGGGTTTTTACATTCAAAATATAATATTAGATCTTCCATTTGCCATTGTTCTGTATTTCCCTTCATTTACTACTTACTTTGTGCACTTTAATCAATTAGGCATGGAAGCTCATTCTATAAAGAGTTTTTTTTCCTAAATATAGGCAATTAGTAAACAGCTCTTGTCGCTGTTTAATAAAAGTGTGAGCCATCTCAAAAAACGTTATAGTTTGGATGCATTCTTTTAACGGTTTTTTTTTTTTTTTTTTGGCAAATGTTTTATGAAATCCCAAATGTTGTTGTTAGGAAAGTTCTCGTCTAATGGAGGAGGGAAAGGTTACTAACCAGGGGCAGAGGGAGGCCACTGAATACTGCATTGACCCTACGTGGTTGTGTTATATTGTGTACATGAGTGCATGTTTCTGATTTTTCTGTGGGTGAATAAAGAAGACTCATACATTGCAGAAATACACACTCTGGTGCATGATAATTATTCCTACTTGTCTGTAAAAGACTGTTCCTTTTTACATTTAGCGAAGATAAAAACCACCTCAAAGTTTATAGATATATATGTTTTAAGCATACCACACACACACACACACACACACACACACATCCATATATATATTTGTGGAAATCGTCTACCGGTTTTCTTCTTTTACATTCACAGCAGAGCAAATAAAAAAGACAGCTTCATTAACAATGAGATGAACAGCCACCTGCTTTCTGGGTGCAGAATGTTCCGGGCAAGCTTGGGCAGATGGATTAGTGCCAACCTGAAAAATTAATACGATTAGAAGCAGGTGTAAACATGATTGCCAACCCACAGAGCCGTCTCCCTAAAATTCATGCTCCCTTTCAACCCGCAGCCCCAAACCTTGATGTATGTGTCTTCCAAGCGCATGATGATTTTGTCTCGTCTCACTGATACCTTCATTTCCTAATGTTCAAAATGCGCCAGCCACGAAATGTACACAGGGCTTGGAACATTAATAAGGCGTTGGAAGATGTTTCTTCCTGAAGGTTTTGTATCTTCAGAAATGCTGTCAGCTGAGGCAGCCAAGGTAGGCAGGCGATAAAACCGTTCACAGGGAATGTAACGTCAAAGTAAGAGATCGGAAGTTTGTATTGACTCTGTAACTCACACCTGACCTCAGAGAGACACGCCACTCCAGGTAGAAAGCTTACTTACTCCGAGGAGCCAAATTATATGTGTTATATTTGCATTTGGGAGAGGTAGAGCCTAGAATCCCTTCACAGATGTTAAAAAAAACAAAACAAAACAAAACAAATAAAACACCTCTACTTATCAAGGGTAGAAATTAGAGAGTTACATGAAGGGCAGTCCTGAGCATGAAATCAAAAATGCATAATTTCCCTGAAGGAAGATTACATCTTCTGGAGAGTTGGGTATTGGGTATGTGAAATCAGTTGATCCATGTTGAGTAAATTCTGCGCCCAGAAAGCATGTCTGTTCTCTGATGCTGAAAACATCCCACACCGACAGCAAGTTAAGGATTCCGTGTTCCAGGCTCTGAAAACAAGGACGATGCATCACTCTTATATATTTGAGCGGTCTGAACTTGTCCTCTGCCTTACAAACATTATACTCACTGCATTAATTATCTTCAGCAATATCCACACCAGACATACCATGGAAACTTTCAAAAAGTCCCAAAGCAGGTAAACAGTAGATTATAAGTTTAGGAAGTGAGGTGGTGGTCAACCACCTCCCTGCGATTCCAAATAATAAAAGAAGATGTTCTGAAAGATAAATTTTGGGTCTCCTAAGGCTCCCTGTCACACAGAGAAATTAAGGAAAAATCGAGATGACTTTGATACATGGATTTCTTCTGTTTGAAGAATTTCTCGAGGGACATGAAAAAATGAGAAAATAAAATCTCAACCAGAAGGAAAAGTATCTGAGGTTACTTTGTAAGGTTCATAAACAATACTCTTATTTTTGTTTTCTATAAACTAAGCTGGTAGTAATTTCAGTAGCAACAGACACTTCCCGTTTAAACAGAAAGGGCTTGGGGCGCCTGGGTGGCTTAGTCGGTTGAGCGTCCGACGTTCACTTAGGTCATGATCTCGCGGTTCGTGGGTTCAAGCCCCGCGTCAGGCTCCGTGCTGACTGCCAGCTCAGAGCCTGGAGCCTATTTCGGAGTCTGTGTCTCCCTGTCTCTCTGACCCTCCTCTGCTCACGCTGTCTCTCTCTCTCTCCTAGAAATAAATAAAAATTAAAAAAAAAAAAAAACAGATAGGGCTTGGCTGTTCACATTACCCTGTATTCATGTATTTTAACTCTTTGGGTTTTATCCCCAAAATGTAATCATCTCAATCCATCATCTTAAATAATAGATCAGCCACACATAATTTCTAAAGCAAGACATCACCTCTTGAATTATTTCTCTATGAAATAAGCTTAGTTGGTCACATATAGTACTTAATTTAAGCTTAAAAGATGCTCCTTAATACTTCACTTTGAATTACACAGTCTGCCTTACATTAAAGTGACAACTGTCTGCCCCAGTAAAGTACTTCATGCAGAAACATCCCATGTCAGTAAGGCACATTGAGTAAACATTCACCGTGTTGAGCCCTATGGAAAATCCTGCGCCCTTAAGAGCAGCGTATGCAATTGAGTAACGTTCCCAGATACTTTTCTACGACGGAATTTGCATTCTTGCGTTGATGGAAAGGCCCCTCCGTTAAATTAACGGAGGTCTCTGAAGTTACCCGTGTCCGAGTCAGCTACTTCACAGGCTTATGTGGTTATCACACGTTCTTGCTTTCACAACATC
Organism: Proteles cristata cristata; assembly: GCA_017311185.1. Lineage (NCBI taxonomy): Eukaryota > Metazoa > Chordata > Mammalia > Carnivora > Hyaenidae > Proteles > Proteles cristata. Next base: position 586,477 of record JAESUZ010004310.1, read on the forward strand.
TTAGAAATTTCACTTGACTTCAGGGTAAATGCAAAGAACAGACCACGTTGACTACAGGTTGTGGAGTGAAAGCCATTGGATCAAATGAACCGCCTTCTTGCCTTGGGTGTGGTTTGTGATGGAGTGAAAGCCATTGGATCAAATGAGCTGCCTTCTTGCCTTGGGTGTGGTTTGCGATGGAGTGAAAGCCTTTGGATCAAAGGAGCCTTCCTCTAGCCTTGGGTGAGAGGCAAGCTTTCGATTCCCTGCATTCTTGCTCGTTTACCCTTTATTCCATTATTTGATTCTGCCCTCCAATGATCAGTGTTCTCATTTTGCTAACAAGAGCTATGAGAAGCTTCTCCAACCTACCCGAATTTCATGGGACTTTCCCTGGGTTTCACTGTGCACACCGTCTCCTGACAGATAACTCTGTGCCCAAGCTCTGCCCAGGCTCTGCCTTGGCTCCAGTTCGCTGCTGGGTGTCATAGTCCTACAAACCATCTGTCATCTATAAACTCTCACAGCAGCCTACTTGCGGTTGGCATCGACCTGATACCTTTGTTATTTCACCCTCTTCCTGCCCTGTTTCCATCTAACGATGTGGAAACACCTGCTAATCCCCTTTCACCCCATAAATAACACACTTGCCTCGCCGCGTTTCCTCACCTGCGTTTCCAACGCCATGCATCCGGCGACCTTTTATAATCACCATCTCACTGGGCCGTCTTCAACACAAGGCTTCTGCAAAATCCTCATTGGTTTTCTCACAGGTCATACGTGCTCACGTCTCCCTGGAGATCGGACAGCATCTCAGCCCTGGAAAGTCCATTGTCGTTTCATGGATTTTCTTGGTGGGTCTGAGCGCACAGCCTTGATGCCAGCCAATGGGAAGAAACTGTTGCCCATAACTTAGAATTATAAATGAGATCAAATATTAAAAGGGAAACTTGTCTTCTTACATTTCATCCAGACTTTATGATCACTTAGGGAACTGGAAAATAACTATATGTTTCCCCATTTTTACATGACGTTTGGGGGAGCCTTAAGAACCATTAGCTGTGGGGTGCCTGGGTGGCTCAGTGGTTTAAGCGTCTAACTCTTGATTTCAGCTCAGGTCATGATCTTGCGGTTAATGTTTTCGAGCCACACATCGGGCTCTGTGCTGACAGCTTAGAGCCTGGAGCCTGCTTCGGATTCTGTGTCTCCCTCTCCCTCTGCCTTTCCCCTGATCTCTCTTCTTTTCTCTCTCAAAATAGATAAATAAACATTTATTTTTTTAAAAAGAACCACTAACGATATGTTCACAGTACAAAATGCTCCTAGCATCAATAAAATTAACACATTAAAAGTAAACTTTGAAAACCAGTACAAATGTACTTATAATGAGACTCCTATCTTTAGGAGATTAGCACAAGAAGGTGTTGAAATTGCTTTCCTTTTTAATTTAAAAAAATTTAAAAGTTTATCTTTTTTCAAATTGTTTTAAATTAAAATTCATTCTCTTTTTAATTAAAGTGGAATTTGAAAGTATTTTAAAATGCAGTTTAGTCGGTTAAGTGTACGACTTTTTTTCTGTTTATGAAAATAAGCCATGAGATAAAAAGAGGAATTCTCATTAAAACTTATAACACAGAACACTTGAGTATTCCTCTCTGATGAACGGATTCATGATTTATGCATAATTCCATTGGGTTTTATTTCCCTGAGACTCTAATGTGAGTTAAGCAAATACTCTTTGTAGAAGGTTTGATCCTGAAGTATCTGAGAATCTGCAACATGATTTTGATAATATCCAGTTCAGAGAAGAACATTGTACAATTACGCTTTATCGCAGCGTCCTTTAATCGGATGGAAATCAGCTTCGGTTAGTACACGTTCACGATTTGTCATCATGAATTTGGCACTGAGAACGATTCCAGTCCTGTACAGATACGCTCTCTGGATGCCCACTGGCACCTCCGTGGGAACCATAGTTACTATGTGTGCCATCTACCTGCAACTCTCTTTGCGGACATGGGCTCAAAACAGATGAGTTCTTCCTCACTTGGATTCATTTCTCCCATGACTGGCTCAAGGTGGACATTTCCCCTTTTAACGTTTAATGTGGCAAAGCGACAGCTGGACCCAAGGAGCTTTGACCACAGACCAAATGTCCAGCATAGATGAAGAGTGACACTCCTGAAGTGTAGCTTGACCCCATAGGGGGTGTATAGCCAGGTCGAGGGTCACTGTAACTCCCATTGTCCCAGTGCTCTGTGCGTGAGGCACTGGGTTGGGCGCCCATCATCATGACTAATGCACACTCCAGAAAATGAAGACAGTGCTACATGTAGATTTCAAAACATCCAGGATCTTCACAGTGGCTGTTATGTGTAAAGTTTGAAAAGTCACTGGGTGGGTTGGTGAATAGACTAGACTAGACTAGACTAGAATTGAGTAGAATAGAGTAGAGTAGAGTAGAACAGAACAGAATAGAATTAAATTCACTGGGCCCTCTCTACTGAACTGTCTTTAACGGATAAAGTAGCAGAATATTTTTACGCAATGCCGACTTCTCCCTTTCCCCAAATGATGTGCAGGATCAAGTCTATATTGCAATTTTACTAAGAGCAATAGAATTTCAAGGATCTCCTTGACGTTTTCTTCAATAAATATATTTTCCACAGCAACTGTTCTGAGTTGTGTGGCTGGGATTTTTACCCCCGATCCCCACACTGAACATATTTTTTGGATGGTTCCTAAAAGATAACATGAGGCCCTGTCGTTTGTGATGATTTGAATGAGATGCTGAGGTCCGGGAATGTCCACTGGTGATGGGGAATCTCGAGAACGTGCACTTCCTGTGCTTTCCAAGGAAACAGATGATGGAAATCCAGTAAAAAAAACAGGCCAGTAGCACAAGAGATATGAAAAATAAGTCGTAAGAAATTCCGCGGCGGTGGCGGGGAAAGGGTAAGGGAAAGCAACCCTGTTCTCCTTTTTAAAAACAAAAAATTGACAGTTTTATCTGGAACCAGAGGAAAGATCTACTTCCTTTAACCCTTCTAAGTAAATGGATTCTTACCGGTACATTTTCAAAGGTCCAAATCTTTCAGTTTTATCTGAAACATGTGCATGTGTCTGTGTGTGTTGTTATCAAGAGGTTGACTGATATTTTGGAAAAACCACGTGCTTGAATTGTTGAAACAGGCGTGTGGCTGATTCCGGTAAAAATGGGGATTCGTAGAAAGAGATAATTTCTGGGATCGGAGGGGCAGTTCATAATCACCTGGTCGAAGTCTCTGGTCGTTCACGCATTTCCCCCACATTCTGGCGATTTACTGTCCTGACCACGCCTGCGTATTTCTAGGGTTGGGACATTCGATGCCTTGAAGGACACAAACGAGAACTGATAACAGAAAACTGTGTCCGTGTTCAGTCAAGACTAAGACAAAGCCATCCGATCTTTATCTTCTCCTGAGTTAAATGAGATAAGTCATACTTGATTGCAACTGTTTCCACACAGATTCCGTGGCATTATGGCATGTTCCCACCGTTTTGGGGTGTTTTCTGCAATTTTGGTGCACTGTATCATGAAAGAGTCTAACACCAGGAACATGCCCGGTATATGTGGACCCTTCCATCCCAGGCATTAAATAACCCAGTTTGATAAATAAAGACAACGAGGACACTAAATGAATTACCAGAGATCTCGTTAGGACTCACGTTTCATATTTTAAAATTCTATCACTTTTTAGGGCGCCTGGGTGGCTGAGTCTGTTGAGTGTCCGACTTCAGCTCAGGTTATGATCTCACAGTTTGTGGGTTCGAGCCCCGCGTCCGCCTCTGTGCTGACAGCTGAGTCTGGAACCTGCTTCAGATTCTGTGTCTCCCTCTCTCTCTCTGTTCCTCTCCCACTCACACTCTGTCTCTCAAAAATAAATAAATGTAAAAAAAACCTCTTTTTTAATTCTGTCACTTTTCCAATCTCTCATGCTAATGTTCTTGCTCTCGATTAGGCAGAAATATTTTTCAAGCCACACAACCCCCCCCACCCCTTTTTCCTGACTGGGGTTTTAAAAATATTCCCAGGGGGATATTTATTATCCAGTATGAGTTAAAGGTACGGATATCAGGCTGGCTGAGTTCGGAGAGCATGTGACTCTTGATCTCAGGGTTGTGAGTTTAAGCCCCACGCTGGCTGTAGAGATTACTTAAAAATAAGATCTTTTAAATAAAAGGCAGTTGGGATGCCTGAGTGGCCCCGTCGGTTAAAGGTAGTTTAAGAAAGATAGGCTTCTTATTAGTTACCTGTCTGCACTATAAAATACAAGGATGGGCATGAGGAGAAAAAATACGTTTACATCCAGCTCTGTTGATCATGTAGTGTGTGAGCTTGGATAGATCACATCTCTTTGTAGCTCAGTATTCTCTTCCCTACCATTATAATGTTTTTATCTTTACAATATTGTTATACTGGTTTAAAAAACCCCCACAAGGCATAAAGTTTAGATACATTGTAACCAATTGAGGTACAGCATTGTGTGAATTTGAGATGCTGACTTGCTAGGTTGATACATTGCATTAGGCTGAATACCGAGCTGGCACCACCTCGTTCCTGTCACATAATTACCATTTCTTTTCTTGTGCTGAGATCATGTAACCTCGCCTCTTAGCAGTTTTGAAGTCTGTGATCCACCATCCTGGACTATAATCTGTGCGTGTGATCGGTAGAATTCACTCCTCTATCCGTTGCACGCTCTACCCTTAAACCACGTTCTCTGACCCGCTCTGCTCCTGGGAACCTCCTTGCTACTCTTTTTACAAGTCTGATTTTGTTTTATTTTATTTTATTATTTTTTAAGATTCCACGTTTAACTGAGACGTTACAGTATTTGCCCTTCTGTGCCTGAATTAGCTCCCTAAGTGCCTCATAATCCAGGTCCATTCCTGTTCTCGCAAATGGTGGAGTTGCCTTCTTTTCATGGTTGAATATTCCATCAATATCCTGTCTTACTGATAGAACACATTTTCTGTGTCTATTTGTCCATCAGTGGACGTGTAGACTGCTTCCACTGTTTGCTGCCGTCGATAGGAATCCCGTGATCCTCTGTGGACACATGTTTGTAGAAACACCTGCTCGAAGTCTCTTCACTCTATACCCAGGCCGGGAATTTCTGGGTAATCCTACCCTGGGTATTTCCTGTTATCTTTTTTTTTTTTTTCAACACACATAAATGTGATTTCCACAGGCATCCGTAAGCCTGAAATTTCAACAGCGTCCTTTGAGGCTATGTAACCAGCAACGTCCGTAAGGCATCATTTTGTATTGCACATAGTATATCGAGGCAGGGTGTCCGAAAACACGAGCCAAATATATTTGGATGTGCAGGTTTGGGCGTTATTGATCCATCCCCATCACAGGTCACTCTCGGACCCAAGTCTGCTACCAAGTCACTTAAATATAAGACACACCACCCATTCAAAGGGCCCTAGGAATTCACAGGCACTTGGACACAATTTGAGCATGAAGTCTCTGATGCACAGCGGATATTGATGGCAGTTCCCACCGTACCGTTTCTCTGGCCATCATCACCTTCGGGCCACAGACCCCTTCATGTGCTGCACCGTTTCTGTAACAGAAGTCTCTGCCAACATTGAATTATTTATAGGGCAATACATCTGTCACAATGTCTTCCACTCCTACTGAAAGAACCCTTTTTTTTTTTTTTTTTTTTGCCTTATTAACGAAGATTAACTAGACCCAAATACTAGAAACATATTCCCAGGTGCGTCCTGCACACACGGCGTGATGGATTAGGGCCCGGGACAGTGGATGGGGCCCCACACTGGCCGGCATCCTCTGCTGCTCTAATCTGACATTTGTTTGCATAAACGGAGGCAGCGGCCGGACAGGGCAATTACCGCCATCCTTCTCTGAGCCCATTAATCTGCTCTAAACGCCGGGAAGCAAATGGGCCAGAAAGGAACCCAGTGGGGAAATATTTCTTTTGTGTGTGGCGAACCTCAAACCCAGTTTAAATCTCCGAACGCCAACGTGTAATTTATCTCACTGTTCGCAGACTCTGAGCAATGAGGGCACCAGGTAGAAGGGGGAGATTCAAAGAGGTTTGTGAACACTGGGTGGATGTGGGTTAGTGAACATTCTGGTTTTTTTAATGTTTATTTTTTAATTATTATTTTTTTTTTTTTGAGAGAGAGACACAGAGTGTGAGCAGGGGAGGGTCAGAGAGAGAGGGAGACACAGAATGGGAAGCAGCTCCAGGCTCTGAGCTGTCAACACAGAGCCTGACGCGGGGCTCGAACTCATGAACCACGAGATCACGACCTGAGCCGAAGTCAGACGCTGAACCGACTGAGCCACCCAGGCGCCCCCTGAACATTCTATTTCAGTGGGACGCTCATGGCCATCTGCTCTCTCCAAGACCACAGAATTTTTCATCAGTTACCATCTTCTTGCCCAAGAACTCGAGCTAATAGATTGCAAAGAATAACCATGGCAGCAGCATTTTTTGGGGTCTTTCGTATTTTTTTATCATTCTTCACTTATGTTTACTATTTCCTTTTTTTCCCTTTTTCCATTCTCTATTTGTCTCACAGAACTCAGTGCGTTTGGATAGAATTTGTACCAGAAGATGTATTTTCAACTGAATAACCTTGAAAACAAAACACATGCCAGTTTGTGGTGGGGGGAGTGGGGAGGGAAGAAACAGGAAAATTGCATCTTTGAGTGCGTGCATTAGAAAAGCAGTCTCCGACAGATGATCTTAGCCCCTGCTCTAAAAGCCAGAAAAATGAGTGTGTTAAGTCCAAAATAAATGGAAAAATAATAAACAATAAAGTTAAGAACAAAAATCATTGAGAGACAAAAGAGTTGAAGAGAGAAAACCAATTATTTGAAGCTGTCCCTTTGGGAAGCTCAGGAAAATTGGTGAATTCCTAGGCATTTTTGCCAAGGGAAAAACTAATAAATAAAAAACAGACATTATTAAAGACTTCACAAATACTAATATAATGACAAGTGAGATTTTAAACAACTTAACCTGAGAACGTAGATCAAGTGATTAAATCCTCTGAAAGACAGAAATTACCAAAACTCTGTCTCTCTCTGTCTCTGTCTGTCTGTCTCTCTCTCTCTGTCGCACACACACACACACAATATAACCTAAATAGCCCTGTGTGTATTTAACACATTTGCAATAAAACGCTTCCCCAAAGAAAACTTGAAAAAGAGATGTGTATTAGGTGGAACTTAAAAAAAAGTTATGGAATAAATAATACCAAAGACATACAAAATTATCCAGAAAATATAGAATGACAAAAATTCTGACTTACTTTGTGAAGCTAGTATTATCACCACCTAAGACCTCACAATAAAAATAAACTACTGATGAATATTCCTCATGAATCTAGATGCAAAACCCTTAACAAAATGCTGGTGAATCAGGGAACTCATGCACTCTCTCTCTCTCACAAAAGAATAAACAGACACTTAAAAATATTAATTTTTAATTAAAATTTTAATTAAATTTAAAATAAAATTTTAATTTAATTTAATTTAATTTAAAAATATTAATAAATAAAAAAACAGACAATTAAAAAAATTAATAAAAATATATGCAGCACTGCTTTTATAAATGGTCCTATATCGTGGCCAAGTTGGGTTTAACGATAGGGGTATGAAGTTGGTTTAACACTCAGTTAATCCAGTAGCAGAGATCAACATACTAATAGAATAAAAACGAATATCTGTACGATAAGAATCATTTGCCAAGAATAACTGAAACAGAAGAAGCAGTTGACAAAATTCAGATATAAGCACTAAAAATATAACTTTTACTTTTCTGTGAGAAACCGTAAGAGAAATTATTTGTGATGTTTGATGTACAAAAATACCATACACATTTTGTTGATAATTGAGTTCTCTTTCTTTCAACTGTGTTTTACTTATTTATTGAATATGTATTTATTTTGGGGGGAGGAGCAGAGAGAGAGAGAAAGAATCCCAAGCAGGCTCCTCAGTGTCAGCACAGAGCCTGATGCTGGGCTCAAACTCACAAACTGTTAGATCATGACTTGAACCTACGATTAACTCACTTAGCTGTTCAGGTGCCCTGATGTTTGAATTTTCTGTTTTTCTGTTTTTAAAAAGACACTTAGGAGTGTGATAAATTAACCCAACAAATTAGGAGAAAAGATTTACAAAGTAACACATAAAGTTGTTTGTTTTTTTAAAATCCAGATATTTTAAGAACTCTTCACCATGAACCCTGAGAAAAATAACACAACTAAATTCCCCTAAATGCCCAAATCACTTCAACAGGCATTTTATCCAAGAAATATGCAGATGCCCAATAGACACATCAACTCTAATCACTGTCATTAGTCATTACAGAAGCAAGTGAAAACAGTGAGTTACTACGGGGTGGGGGGCAGGGAGGGAGCTAAAATTAAAAGAAATGACTGTAGCAAGTATTGGTGACGATGTCCAAGAGATGGCGGTCTCACACTATGGGTGGAAATGTAGTATTAAAAATCCACTTTAGAAGATAATTTGAGGGATACGTGGATGGGTCAGTGGGTTAAGTATCCAACTTCGGCTCAGGTCATGATCTCGCGGTTCGTGGGTTCGAGCCCCGCGTCGGGCTCTGTGCTGACAGCTCGGAGCCTGGAGCTGCTTCCGATTCTGTGCCCTTCCCCTGCTCATGTTGTGTTTTCTTCCTTCTCAAAAATAGGTAAACATTAATAACAAAACCCATCTAAAAAAAAACAAGAAAAGAATTTGACTTCTCCCCCCATAAAAATAAATGCACACTTCACCCTAGGCTGTCTCCACTACCTATTTCTCTAAGAATTAAGCACCTGTTTCTACTCAATGACCACGATGAGATTGTCCAAGTCGTTTTGAGTCGTCATGACCAGAAATGGGAAGGAACCCCACTGTGTGCGGGCAGGTGAAGTGATGGCCGCGTAACCCTAACCCTGCCCTTTCTCTACACTCCCCCCCGCCCCCCGCAAAACAACCAATGACTGGGATTCACAATGTGAATGAGCCTCAAACCACAGGCACTTAATGACATCATCCAGGTGGAAGGCAGGATTCCGTTTTCTTGATGAAAATGGTGTCTATCTTGCTCGTGGTGATGTTTACACTTTCTACGTGTGTCTCTCTGAATCCCTCACGTGTTGGAATTTATTTTGCGGATTTTAAGCGCGCAATTTTTTGGGTACACAGATGACTCATCAGTGAAGATGGTTAAAAATCTTTTCAGGAGAAGGTAGCACGGATCAAGGGAATTTTTGAACAAATCGCAGTTGCCTCTTGAAAGGGAATCGGGAGGATTTTTGTGAGCTCCTGGATTCCCACTGTTTCCTGAGGATTTGAGAGCCGATTCCAGCAGAGAGGATGAAGGACAAAATTGGGTTGGAAAGCCATCTCTCAGATAAATTGATTTCTAAAACCCTCTTTTGTATGTAAGAAAAATGTATCTTCTGTCTTATTATATCTTTGACCCCAGGATTTTCATCCTTCACTTTGTCTTAACCTAAAACGGATTTTTTATACGTCTGGAAATTTCATTCCAATCGCTTCTCCCTAAACTCTAGAAAAAAGAGATAAAATGAGAGAAAAAAAAAAAAGGTCAGCTTGATGTATCCTCTGTATAGAAGAGTTCTGTTAACATTGAACTAAATGGCTTTTCAAGATTAAACCTGACGTACAAATAATATTTAAAAAAAGAATTCGAAGGTATTTAACAAAACATAAATAGACATAATGGCTCCCGGCAAATTCCTTCAGTTGGAATTTGATCAGGAAGATGTGAAACAGAAACATAAAATTTTAGCGGTCCCAACATTTACAGTTTTTTACCAAACATGGAAGGGTGATGAAGAAATCTCATCTGTGTGAACGATGGTTTTGAAACTCAGGGCAAAGGCCCTGTATCCAAACTCCAATTCTACTTTCATTTTATTTCCATTATTAAACAATGCAAATCAAGGTGCCCGGTTTGGTAAAAAAAAGAAAAAAGATAAAGAAAAAAGAAAAAAATACTGCTGATCACCATGGTAATAGTAATAATGACAGAACGGAGGGCTGTTTCAAAATTCAAGACATGATACCTTCTCCGTCTTCCTTCGATCCCGCTGACAGGACCTCAGAACAGGAAAATTGTCCTTACCTGAACTCAGGCCATCGTCGGAAATTTGGTTGAAGGTTTAGCGCAGGGAAATTAACTTGTAAAAGCGGCCTGTCTTGGACCCTCCTTCATTCTAGAACCCATCGTTTGTTTTGATCGTTTGAAAGGTCGTGGAAATTAAGAGATGTCAGTGTGCACGATTAGACCACAGCAAAGAAGTACGACAGGCCTCGCTCCCCCCACTTTTTCCCCAAAAAAACCCTCGAATCTCGTTCAAAGAAAGATAGCGTAAGGCAGATCGCACTGAACACAAGCCTTGTAAAAAGGCAATATATTGCATCTTGCTCGTTAATGCCGGGAAGGAAAGATAAGAGGTGCCCAGATGCAGGAGCGCATAATGCCAACGGAAGATGGGAATAAAACCCTCTTTGATGCGTGCCGTCCCTCGGAGAGAAAAGGAAATCCCATCCCAAAGTAACCCGGGAGCTTCGAGGACGAAACTAAATCTCCGGCCACTTGTCGATGGACAGCTACTGAACGCAGCGTCCCCGGGGCTCAAAAGGTGCCTTGTTGGGGTGGAGTAGCAACTGTGTTCCCTCTCGGAGGGATTCGTTAGCAAACACGTGTCAGTGTGGAAGTGAGAACAGAGAGTTCAAGTCGCCAGTCATGATCCGTGAGTTGTCCCCTAAGAACAGAGTTGCTCGCTGGGCTCAGGGTGGCTCCGAGCGACGGCCACACAGTGCGCTTTCCTGGCCGTGAGCTGAGCTCCTCTGACGAGTTCTTGCAGCCCGGGCATCACCCTCCATGCTGTGGTGTGGCCGACGGGACGTCGTCCTTCAGAGAGAACAGGGGACATGTGTCCCTGGAGTGCTTCTACTTCCCTGGATGAGGCATCAGCTGCAGAGAATCCCTCTCTCTGTCCTGTCCCTCGGTGAGCAGGCAGTGTGCTCTGTCCTCGGTGTGTGGTCCTGTGGGGGTGGGGGTGGGTGGGGGGGTTCTCCTAAGGCCAGGATTCTCAAGCATCAGCTAGAGAGACAAATTCGGTTGTGAGCCAAGAACAGTTGGGATGTTTGAAAATGTAAAGTTTAACACACACACACACACACACACACACACACACACACACACACACATGAGTTTGCCCTTCAGAAAGAATAGCTCTTGCAAATTCAGGTCATCACGTCTACCTATGATGTCTAAAATATTTACCATCTGGTCTTTTTTTAAAAGACCTTTTAAAAAATTTTTTATGTTTATTTATTTTTAGGAGAGAGAGACAGAGTGTGAGTGGGGGAGGGTCAGAGAGAGAGGGAGACACAGAATCTGAAGCAGCTCCAGGCTCTGAGCTGTCAGCACAGAGCCCGACGCGGGGCTCGAACCCACAAACCGCGAGATCATGACCTGGGCCGAAGTCGGACGCTCAACCGAATGAGCCACCCAGCCGCCCTTGCCTGATCTTTTAAAGACAAAGTTGGCCCAGCCTGCTCCCTGCTGGCTGGCATACATTTATGGAAAGGACTCGAGCTTATCGTTTTCGCTGTCCATTTTTCCGGCCAAGCCTGAAAACGTGCATAACAGCGGAAGCGCTCGGTGAAATAGAATCGTGATGCTACCACTTATCTGAAATGCTCCTTGGACATCTTACCTTAGAGATTCATATGCTCATGAAAAAAAGTTGATCCTGGACTTCTAATTCTCTCCCAAAAAACTGTCAGACAACCCAGTCCCATCTGTCACCCTGTTACATGGAGGTCAAAGATGCAGTTACTGGGCACCTGGGCGGCTCAGTCAGTTAAGCGTCTGACTTCAGTTCAGGTTATGATCTCACGGTTTGTGAAGTTGAGCCCCGTGTTGGGCTCTGATTTCTCAGAACCTGGAGCTGCTTCGGATTCTGTGTCTCCCTCTCTCTCGGACCCTCCCCTGCTCACGCTCTCTCTCTCCCAAAATAAATAAACGTTTGAAAAAAATTAAAGACTTTACATGTTGACTCTGGCACCTTTGCACCCCTACAAAGGTTTTTCGCAATGCGTCAGGAGATTGTGGGACTTAACTGATCTCTGATTGAGAACGGACTGTGTTGTTCAGTGCACATCACAAAACGCCCTAGGCCAGCCTTCCCCTATGGGTAAAATAAACACAGAAACTCGACAAAATTTTCATGGCTTCAAGCAGCACTTTTGACTAAAGAGCATTGTTTGCTCAGTTATATTTCTGGACCGCTGTGACCGAGGCTGGAGAAAGACCTGTCACGAACAGTGCAGAGTCATGTGTGACCTTACTGTAGCATATTTTCCTCCGGGAAATGGGTTCGGCACGGTGGGTGGGTTTGTTAATTTCAGTGTCAATTTGGAAGAATAGGGGGTTTTGCTGGACTCCTTTTCATTAATACAGCACGTCATGTACTGTTTGACATTTTGCCACTGTGTTAGTCAGAATTCTACAGAGAAACCACACACGTGCGCGCGCACACACACACACACACATTTATAGGCAGAGAATAAGAGATGAAGAAAGATTGGTTTGAAGGCGTTGGCCCCTATGACTCTTTCCATTGGCATGTCTCCAGTCTGCAGGGTAGACCAGCAGATTGGAAACCCCAGGAAATTTTGCAACCTGAGTTGCAAATAGTCGAATAGAAGGGGCAGACGGGGGAGGGGGAAAAATCCTCTTCTGTCAACTGATTAGATGCAACCCACCACACCTTGGCTGTCTATTCAAACTACTGGATTAAATCTTGACCTTATCTTTAGAAATACCTTTGCAGCAGATTCCAAACTAGTGTTTGAACATCTGAAATCTGTGGGAACGTGTGAAATTAACCCTCCAAACCATTTTATCATACATTTGCCAGAATTAATTTATGACTAATTAAGGTGGGCTATAACAAAATGTGTGGTTGTATGTTTAACTTGGCTAACTTTTTGTAACGTAGAGGTCTTTATTATCATCCTGCTGACTTCTTGAACACTTTCGGGTCTTGGTTCAAAGAGTCTCTGTTATTACGTAGGACATAATCAAGAACACTCAGAACATGACTCAGAAAATCTACTTGTTGGGGCTCCTGTTTAATCTGGGCCCATTTAGTCTACAAATGTTATTATCACCAAATATTTAAAAAAAAAAAACTCATTAATATAAGGTGCAAAAGGTAAAGTATATAGAGACCAAAAAAAGTGTTTGATGAATGGTGGGAGCTGCCTTAAATGCTATTACGTGTTTAGAGAAATTCCACGCAAACGTTCATTAAAAGTTTGCACAGTGGGACACCTGGGTGACTCAGGGGTTAAACATCCGACTTCGGCTCAGGTTATGATCTCGCAGTTCGTGGGTTCGAGCCCCGTGTCGAGCTCTGTGCTGACAGCTCGGAGCCTGGAGCCTGCTTCAGATTCTGTGTCTCCATCTC